>CM035629.1:75612205-76237205 GCA_020496765.1 Gossypium stocksii
AACCCAGAAAACTCCGAATTTCGGCCACCGACCTCGGTGGTTTCCATTCCAGAATCGCTTCAATCTTTCGAGGGTCCACCTTAATACCCTCAGCAGAAACAACATGCCCCAAGAACGTCACTTCCCTCAACCAGAACTCACACTTACTAAATTTTGCAAAAAGCTCCTTTTCCCTTAACACTTGCAGCACAACACGGAGATGCTCATCATGTTTCTCTTCAGATTCAGAATAGACCAAAATATCGTCGATAAAGACGACCACGAATCGATCCAAGTATGGCTGGAACACTCGATTCATCAGATCCATGAAAGCTGCAGGTGCATTGGTCAGCCCAAATGGCATAACCAAGAACTCATAGTGACCATAACGAGTTCTGAACGCTGTCTTGTGTATATCCACTTCTTTCACTCTTAACTGATGATACCCAGACCGAAGGTCAATCTTGGAGAATACCGAAGCTCCTCTAAGCTGATCGAACAGATCGTCGATTCTTGGCAACGGGTACTTATTCTTGATCGTCAGCTTGTTCAACTGCCGATAATCGATGCACATCCGCATTGACCCATCTTTCTTCTTAACGAAAAGCACTGGTGCTCCCCACGGAGACACACTTGGCCTAATGAAACCTCTATCCAACAGTTCTTGAATCTGCGCTTTTAACTCCACCAACTCTTTTGGTGCCATTCTGTACGGTGCAATGGACACCGGTGCCGTACCAGGCAACAAATCGATCCCAAACTCAACCTCTCGATTAGGAGGCAGACCTGGAAGCTCCTCTGGAAACACATCTTGAAAGTCCTTAACGGTTCTAACTTGATCCACAGGTAGCTCCTCAGACTCCGCTTGACTTATAATTGCCATAAAAGCCTCACATCCTTTACGAATCCACTTCTCAGCTCTTAATGCCGACACCACATTAGACAGATAATCTCTACGTTCACCAATCACCATAACTTCCTCATCCTCTGCGGTTTTTAAACTCATTCGCTTTGCAGCACAATCCAAAGTAGCCCTATGCTTTACAAGCCAATCCATTCCTAAGATTAGATCGAATTCTCCGAAAGGTAACTCCATCAAATCTCCAGAAAAGATCTTACCTTGAGTCTCTATAGGCACGTCTCTATACAGTTTGTCTACCCTAACCGAGTGACCCAAAGGACTTAGTACGGTTACCCCACTCACTGTCTTTTCAGAACGTACTCCCAGCGACCCAGATATAGCACATGCAACATAAGAGTGTGTAGATCCAACATCTATCAACGCAGTGAATGGTATACGAGAAATCAAAAACGTACCAGTTATGACGTCAGGAGCATCACCCTCCTCTCGGCGACGAGCTGCATAGACTAACGCTGGCTGACGAGCCTCAGCAACACCAGCACCCCTACCAAGTGCTCCTCGTCCTCGTCCATTTCCATTTCCACCTCTGCCAACTCCACGACCTCTTGGAGCTGGTGGTCCACCCCTCACTGGCTGAACAACCCTCTGATCTCTAACTTGATTCTGATCTGGTGCCTGAGGACAATCCTTAATTCTATGCTCCATCGACCCACATCGAAAACAGGCTCCTGAACATTTCCGACACTCGCCCATATATATCCTACCACAACTCCTGCAACTCTGTGGTCCAACAGCATTCACTGGCACTGCTCGCACTGGTTCTGCCACTCTTGCCCTCTTAACATTCCTATTATACCCGCCTGATGGTCCAGAATCCCTCCGGAAGCGGTTCTGATCCTTCTCACGGTTCTGCCTCTCAGTACGCTTTACCTCCTCAGCGATCTTAGCTTTCTCAACTAAAGCAGCAAAACTACGCTCCCTCTGTGGAGCAATCAGCACCCTTAGCTCGTCCCTCAAACCATCCTCGAAGCGCACACTACGCTCATACTCAGTAGCAACTATCCCAGAAGCATATCGACTTAACCTCAAAAACTCAGCCTCGTACTCAGATACTGATCTACCTCCCTGAACCAAATTCAAAAATTCCTTCCGGCGGGCGTCCACATAGCTGGCTCCAACATATTTCCCTTTAAAGGCTGTCTTAAACAGCTCCTATGTTACCTCACCAGCTGCCGCCCCATCTCTTACTGTGAGCCACCACTGATAGGCTTCATCCCTTAGCAACGACACAGCTCCCTTCAGTTTCTGCTCCATAGAGCAATCCAGGTCGTCCATAATCCGCTCTGTGGCCTCCAACCAGTACTCGGCCACATTCGGGGCTACCCCAGACACGCCCCTAAAGAATTCTGCCCCATTAGATCGGAGTCGCTCAGAAATAGAACCTCGAAATCCATTATCGATACTTGCCCCAGCAACCCTTTCCAAGACTCGAAGCATTGCTTGTGATAGGGCATCATCCCCTACGCCCCTATCGTGAGATTCCACCTCTGTCGCCGGTGGTATCGGTGCATCAGCTGCTGGCGCATGACCCGAAGAAGAAGATTCAGCTCGTGCACTACCTCGGCCACGTCCACGGCCCCTACCACGAGCTGCTCGCGTACTCATTTCGTATTTTCTGTTTTAGAAATCTTATGAGTCAGATTAATATTCCAGTGTTTATTACAGATGTCTTATGAATAGTAGAGTTTCAGAGTTTATCTTCTTTTGCGGTAGCCTAGCTACAGTCTCGGTTTACCTATCAGAGTCTCTATAGTTTCAGCAGTACACTAGCTAAAGTATCATAATAGAGTCTGAGTCAGGCATATAATCAGAATTCCAAAAGAAATCAATCAGAAAAGTTCAGAAAACTTACAGGCTTGGGCCGGAGATTCGGTGTGCCACTCTTTAGAAAAATTACATAGGAAAACTTGACTCTTTGAACATAAACCATTTAGGAGTTTGTCAAAACAAGTTCCTATTAATTTTTAAAACAATTGCTAAAACATGTTTTGTCGAAAACCTTTATTTTAAAAACTTCCATTTTTTAGACCCGATCCACAGCCGAGTTGTTGTAACTTAGCTCTGATACCACTAAATGTAACACCCCAAACCCGGCCTGGACGTTATGACCAGATTTAGTGCGTCACATGATCCTAAACTACGCTTATAACCTTTTTAAACATGTTGAGACATAGGTGATATTTTGGAAAACCAGCAAGGTGAGAAAAGTTCTTGTTAAAACTACTTTAACTTGTCATTATTCAAGATTGTTTGAATCTTATAAACCTTGTTTTGAAAACGTTGTTAAGGTTTTGGAAACCCGCGCAGCCTATATCTAGCAGTTTCGATAAAGTACGAACCTAATCCTTTAGAAAGTTAAAACCCAAAAAGAAATTTTAATAGCGGCCTTATTACACATTAAAACCCAAAAATTAACATAAAAATTAATAAACTAAAACATAAATAAAAACCAGTTCTCTTGCAGACGTCGTGGCCACTCCGAATCTCTCGCAGCTCCAAGCCCACTATGGTTGAGGGTCACCTGCAGTGATGAAACAGAAGGGGGTGAGTTTGAGAACTCAGTGTGCAACATTATCTCAACCATAGGCCAAAACAGATCAAGCCTCAGAAACAGAGTTAATTGGGCCTCGGCCCATTACAGAAATCAGGTTAAGCCCACAGGCCCATAACAGAAACAGATCAGATATAAATATTATGCAAACAGAAACCCATCCCAAATCCATCCTTAACACCCCCGTACCAGCCTTACACCATGTGGGGAGACTACTCGACCCACCCAACCGCTACACGCCACAGATATTTGCAGCGAGGCTGCGAGATATAATTTGCAGTGAGACTGCCAGATAACATTTGCAGCGAGGCTGCCAGATATATTTGCAGCGAGGCTGCCAGATATTGTGACGAGGTCACCAGATATAAATAATGTGGCGAGGCCACCAGATCGCAACGAGGTTGCCAGATATAATGTGATAGAGTCACCAGATTGCAGCGAGGCTGCCAGAACGCTTCCTCCATCATAAACCCATACCCCATGCAACAGATAATCATACTAACATGCAAGATATAGCATCAGATATACTCATATAGATAATTAACTCATGCAGATACATAACATCATACATTTCATACAGAATTGACCCTAGGGGTATAATAGTCTTTTTACACCTAGGGGTATTTTGGTAATTTTCCATATTTAAGGGTATTTTAGTCCTTTTTCATATTTTCAGGAATTTTATACAAGTACAGCTGATTATTAGTTCCCAATTAACCACGGAAGTCCATTTATGCCAAATTTCCAGTTTTGCCCTTTTTAGCCTAAAACCCCTAATGGGCCTTACTAAGTCCAATATTGTCTCAAGCCCGTTAAGCCCAATTTTAGGTTTAGTTTACCAACTTAACAAGTTATTACTAACTACGTCGCCAGATAGTCTTTATTAGCCATTTTACCTATTTGGGCTCGGAAGCCCATTAGGCCCATCTTTGGCCCATTGAAACCCAACTTACCGAGAAACTCGAAATTGCACCTTCTGCAATTTTGCCACTGTCATTTACTAGTTTGATCACCATAGGGTATTCGGTTACCCTCAGATCCTTTCAAGACAAATTTTTCGGTCACTTCAGTCGGACACTTTAGCATAGTTTCGGTCATTACGGCCTTTGGCCATCCTAGTCTATGATAGAGACACGTTACACACCTGTTACTGATGAAACGTTGACGAAATCCACGTACGAAGAACCTACAATCGAACGCTAACTATTAGCCTACTAATCGATATTCAAAGAGTTATACACCCCTTACCAAGATCGGCTTACATGGCCTAAGCATCGAAGTCTTACCCTTCTTTGCCGAAATGTGGACTAAGTATCTGTGCCTTGCCGAAACAACCTCCAAGTCCTTGCGAAATGCCCCTTTTTGTCTATGCCAACACCATAACATCAAAGCAAAAGACCACCACTGCCTTAGTCCCACGATAACCACCCTCACAAGGGTTTTAACTTAAACTTCAATCAGAGACTTAACGAAAGAACTAGATTGAGTACTTACCCCGGTGCTAATCGATTCAAGAAGTGTCTACAGCCCTCCTAATCACGATCCAAGACAGAAAGGAAGAATTGAAAGTAGAGAGGATTCGGTCAAGCACAATGAGGATTTCGGCTTATGGAGTGGTTTAGAAGAAAGGGATAAGAGTAGTCGGTTTTGTCATCAAGCAATCGGCACAGAGGTTTCAGTTTATGAATGCAAAATGGGAAAGAGTGAAAAATAGGAGAAAAAGAATAGCAAAGGCGGTTTCGGTTTCAAGAAAGAAATCGGCAAGGTGTAAAGGGTTTCGGCCAACAAGGATTCGGCAATGGGGTTGCTAGCCTTTGTGACTTTCGAATAAGAGCGAATAGAGAAAATAGAGGAGTATGAACGATAGAAGAAAGGAAATAGAGGAGAAAGAATCTGAGAATTGAGGTTGAAGAGGGGAAGAAGCAAGCAATCGGTTCCACAAAAGAAATATGGCACAAGATTGTATTTTTGATCAAATAAGTGTGCGGCAATACCTATTAAGCTATGCAAAAATTCGGCACAAGGATGGGGGTTTACTCTCTTAGAGAAATTGGCCAACACTCCTAAAAGAGCCTTTAGGAAATCGGCATACTCTAGCACCTAATTGCCGAAAATGCTACCTAAGCACCTACCCGAATTTGCCTTCCCCAAGAGTCCTCTAACCGGCCACCATCATTCAAAATTCAAACTCCTTGATTTGCTCCCCAACCTCCTCCACAATTTGCTCTCTTGACCGATTCAAATCTCTTCCAACAGAGTTCTATTCAGTTTCAAATTCTTACTTGCTCAAGCTCAAAAATAAAACACCACACTTGCAACCCCTGCAGCTTGAACCTTGGACCTCCAAGCTCATTTAGGCGCCACCTTTTAAGGAGCCTAGTGGCGTCTCCCTTGCCACTTTACCACTGATTCATTTGTGTCTTAATTCACAATTATTTTCTTATAACACCTATCTTCAAGAGTCCCCTATCTCCAAAGTCAAAAATACAAAATTTTTCCGAGCTTCTAACCAACACATGGGCCTTCTATAAGCCCATTAACACACTCCCAACATGCAACACACACCCACGTACTAGAATTTAAACATTCTATCAGCTAAAGAAAAATCTAAAAGAAACCCGAAATTTAGGGCGTTACAGAAAACGAATCCACTGTTGCCGATTTCTTCTTTGGCCAAACTTCTTCTTCTTCCCATTGCTAATCTTTCAAGAGCTGAACCTCAAAACCTCTCATCTCTCTGCCGATCATCTCTTTTACTTCGTAAACTTTTCTTTTTCTTCTATCTTTTCTCTCAAAATTGAAATTGACACACTCTTGAGTGGGTTCCAAAAGCCGAATCACTTAGATTTATTTTCTTCTCATGTTTTGGTTAAATCTATAATAGATCTGGACTAGGTTGGTATTTAGGGACTCTTCTTTGGCGAAACAAACGGTAGTAAGTACTCGAAACCCCTACTTTCATAATTTGGTGATTCAACAAAAGCTGAGAACCCCTAACTCTTCAGGGTGGCTGTCGATTTTGGCTAAGATTGATATTAGACTTTTCTTTCAATTTTCTTATGATCTAGTGTGGAAAAGAGGCTATCTATCGAGGAGCATTGGAGACTAGGACCGTGGAGCAATCTAGATCTAGATCTAGTGGTTAGAATCGATAGAGGTAAGAGATTAGTGGTACTCTATTGTGGCCGAATAGGTTTGTAAGTTATTAACGATTATTCAATTGGATCTCAGTTGACATATGGTTTATACAATTGTAGGATATTCATGCAAGGGACTTCTGAGTATATCGCAAAACAGGTGTGTAATCGACACCCTCCGGTAGACTAGATCGGCAAAAGCCAAAAAGCTAAAATGCCGAAATTCTGGCATTTCGAGGGCTTGCGAGCGTGTGAGCGCTCGTGGGTCAGTTGAAACGGTAAAGTTGGTAATCGCGAATGGTAAGACGGTTGTGTGCACAATTTCATGCGCGTTGATGGTTTTGGGCCTCGAAGGGCCAAATTTGGGTCCAACGGGCTTACAGGCCCATATGGGTGAAAATGAGCAGCAAGTGTATTCTAGTAATTTGACGGTTAAGGTCTGCTTAAACAAGCGTAGAATTGGACTTAGTGGGCCATAATAGCTAGTGGACTGCATCGGGCCTATTAGGGGTTTTAGGGCCCGATGGCTCTATAATAATTAAATGGGCTCAATAACTAAATGGACAACAATAGGTCTGTTAGTATACTGTAATGAATATGCAACCCTAAAATCTGGTTAATTTACTGAAATACCCCTTAAGGGTGGAAATTATTGTTTTACCCCTAGGTGCTAAAAGACCATTTTACCCCTAAGGTCAAGTTGACTGAATTGCATGCTAAATTATATTTGTTCTCTGTATGCCATGTCATAATATACTCTGTTGCATGGATTGGGTTTTGATGGGGGAAGTGCTAAGTGGCAATGCCACGTATACTGTTAGAGGCTCTGCCTCGTATTACTGTTTTAGTGGCTTGGCCACGTTATCTAATTAAGCAGCTAAGCTGTGACTGTGGTGTGTATGACTGGGTAGGTTGAGTTATTCCCCACATGGTGTGTAGGGCTGGTACGGGTGGTGTATAGGGCTGGATTGGGCTTGGGCTTTACATTCATGCATAATATACTGAACTGTTCTGTAATGGGGCTAAGGCCACACTGTTTTCTGAATAGGGCTAAGGCCTAGTTATCACTGTTATCTGAATAGGGCTAAAGCCCAGTTAACACTGTACCTGAATAGGACTTCAGCCCAGCTTGAGCTTGAACTGATCTGGACTCTGGTGGGGTGAGCTTACACACTGAGTTTTCACAAACTCACCCTCTTTCCTTTTCATCCATGCAGGTGAACCCCAACCTTAGAGGACTTGGAGCGGGAGGGATTCGGAGTGGCCACGTGGACTGCTTTCTAGTTTTATTATTATTTCTTAAGTTATTTATTTTAATATTCTGAAGTTTTTGGGTTTTTAATCTGTAATAAGGTCGCTCAGTAATTATTTTATTTCTATTTGGTTTTTAATTATCTCTTTATACTTGTCTAAAAATTGATAGACTAAGGCTACGCGGATTTTTATTTCAAAATTAACAAACGTTTTCAAAACATTCCTTACGTGACAAATAGATAACTTAATAATAATGACACACTAACAAGATCTCTTATAAAGTGAACTTCAAATTGATAGTGGATAGCATGTTATGAATTAAACAACCTTCTTTTTCTCAAAACTCATAAAGTGGTTTTGCTAAGACACCCTAAACTTATTAGTAGAGGAACAAGGCGTAATTAACTATCCATGTGACATACCAGATCTGGCCATAACCTCTGGGCCGGGTTTGAGGTGTTACATTTAGTGGTATCAAAGCCCGGTTCAACAACTCGGCTGTGGACTAGGTCCAAAAAGTTTTCTTAAAATTTAAATTCATGCCCAAAAAAGGTATTTTGAAAATCGGTTTTGGAAAATTTGTTAAGAAAACCCTTTTCAAATTGATTTTCTTCAAGATATACTTATTTTATTTAAGGTTCTACTGAAAAAAGAAAGTTTATTCTTACTAAAATTTGGTTTTCTGAAATATGATTTTGAAAAGTGGCACACTGAATCTCCGGCACCAAGTCTGTAAGTATCTTTTGCTCTATTGTATTTTACTGTGATACGCCTATATTACTGTAGATAGTACTGAGACCCTACTAAGATTCTGTAGTTAGGGCAACACTGAAACTGTAGAGATTGAGACGGTAGGAAAAACTGAAAACCCTAGAAGATTGAGATGTAGCTAGGCTGCGATTCTACGAAAACAAAATTCTGAAATACTATCTGTACATAAGACATCTGTAATAAACACTGAAAAACTGAACTAATTCATAAAATTCATAATTAGATAATACGATATGAGTACGAGGGCATCTCGTGGAAGAGGCCGTGAACGTGACCGAGGTAATGCACAAGCTGGGTCTTCATCTTCGGGATATATGCCAGCTGAGGAGACACGAGTGCCACCAACAACCGAGACTGGGTCGTATAATCTAGCTACAGGGGACAATGCTTTGTTCCAGGTGATACTACAGGTTCTGGAAAGGGTCGTTGGAGCGAGTACGGGAACTGTGAACTGGGGATCTATTTTTGAGCGACTCCGAGCTAACGGAGCGGAGATTTTCAAGGGCATATCTGGTGTAGCCCAGAATGTGGCCGAATACTGGTTGGAGGCCACGGAGCGGATAATGCACGACTTGTGTTGCTCAGTAGAGCAGAAGCTAAATAGAGTAGTATCTTTGCTGCGAGATGAGGCTTACCAATGGTGGATCACTGTGAGGGATAGTACCTCAGCTGAGTGGGTAACTTGGGAACTGTTTAAGATGGCCTTCAAAGGGAAGTACATCGGGGCGAGCTATGTGGACGCCCGAAAGAAGGAATTTCTGAATCTGACCCAAGGTAATAAGTCTGTCGCAGAATATGAGGCTAAATTCTTAAGTTAAGCCGGTATGCTAGTGGGATAGTCGCTACGGAATATTAGCGTAGCGTACGATTTGAGGATGGTCTTAGAGATGAACTAAGGGTGCTGATTGCTACGCTGAGGGAGCGCGACTTTGCTGCTCTAGTGGAAAAGGCTAAGATAGTCGAGGAGGTGAAACGCATAGAGCAGCAGAATCGTGAGAAGGATCAAAATCGATTTAGGAGGGATTCTAGACCCTCGGGTACTACGGGCAGGAATGCCAAAAGGGCTAGAGTGGACGAATCGGTTTGAGCAGTTCCGGTGAATATGGTTAGACCGCAGGCTTGCAGTGATTGTGGTGGAGTGCATTTGGGAGAGTGTTGGAAACGTACTGGGGCATGTTTCCGGTGTGAGTCCAAGGAGCATAGAGTCAAGGACTGTCCTCAGAGGCAGGCTCAGATGCAAGCTACTGAACAGAGAGTTGCTCAACTAGTGTGAGGTGGACAACAACGCCGAGAGGCCGTGGTCAAGGTAAAGGTGGCAATGGAAATAGTCGTGGACGTGGAGCACCGGGCAGGGGCGCTGGAAATGCTGAGGCTCATCAGCCAGCGTTGGTTTATGCTACTCGTCACCGAGGGGAGGGTGACGCACCTGACGTCATAACTGGTACATTTTGTATTCTGGTAATTTGACAGTTAAGGTCTGCTTAAACGAGTGTAGAATTGGACTTAGTAGGCCGTAATAGCTAGTGGACTCCGTCGGGCCCATTAGGGGATTTAGGGCCCGATGGCTTGGAAATATTTAAATGGGCTTAATAACTAAATGGACAACAATAGGGATGTTAGTATACTGTAATAAATATGAAACCCTAAAATACTGAAATACCCCTTAAGGGTGGAAATTACTGTTTTACCCCTAGGTGCTAAAAGACCATTTTACCCCTAGGGTCAAGTTGACTAAATTACATGCTAAATTATATTTGTTCTCTGTATGCCATGTCATAATATACTCTGTTGCATGGGATTGGGTTTTGATGGAGGAAGTGCTAAGTGGCAATGCCACATATACTATTGAAGCTTTGCCTCGTATTACTGTTTTAGTAGCTTGGCCACGTTATCTGATTAAGCAGCTAAGCTGCGACTGTGGTGTGTAGGGCTGGGTGGGTTGAGTTATTCCCCATATGGTGTGTAGGGCTGATACGGGTGGTGTGTAGGGTTGGATTGGTCTTAGGCTTTGCATTCATGCATAATATACTAAACTGCTACTGTATTGGGCCTAAGGCCATACTATTTTCTGAAAAGGGCTAAAGCCCAGTTAACACTGTACCTGAATAGGGCTTCGACCCAGCTTGAGCTTGAACTGATCTAGACTCTGGTGGGGTGAGCTTATACACTGAGTTTTCACAAACTCACCCTCTTTCCTTTTCATCCATGCAGGTGAACCCCAACCTTAAAGGACTTTGAGCTGGAGGGATTCAGAGTGGCCACGTGGACTGCTTTTTGGTTTTATTATTATTTCTTAAGTTATTTATTTTAGTATTCTGAAGTTTTTAGGTTTTTAATCTGTAATAAGGCCGCTCAGTAATTATTTTATTTCTATTTGGTTTTTAATTATCTCTTTATACTTGTCTAAAAATTGATAGACTAAGGCTACGTGGATTTTTATTTCAAAATTAACAAACGTTTTCAAAACACTCCTTACGTGACAAATAGATAACTTAATAATAACGACACACTAACAAGATCTCTTAAAAAGTGAACTTCAAATTGATAGTGGATAGGATTTTATGAATTAAACAACCTTCTTTTTCTCAAAACTCATAAAGTGGTTTTGCTAAGACACCCTAAACTTATTTGTAGAGGAACAAGGTGTAATTAACTATCCATGTGACACACCAGATCTGGCCCTAACGTCTAGGCTGAGTTTGGGGTGTTATATAGAGTATGAGTCTCTGGGTTTGCAGTTTCGTCAGGTTGAAAGTGGCAGTACTTCAAATTTTAAACTGAATAATTATGGTGTTCTGTGTTTTCGAGGTGAAATTTGTGTACCAGATGATTCTGATTTGAGGTAATTGATTCTAAGGGAGGCACATAGTAGCCTTTATGCTATGCATCCCGATGGGAATAAGATGTATCAGGATTTTCGTGAACTGTACTGGTGGCTGGGTCTGAAACGTGTGATTACGAATTTTATTGCTTGTTACTTGACGTGCCAGTAAGTTAAGGCTGAGCACCAGTTGCCTTTGGGTTTGTTTCAACCTGTTAAAATTCCCTTGTGGAAGTGGGAACGAGTAACGATGGATTTCGTTAGTGGGTTGCCCTTGACACCCGCTAAGAAGGATTTTGTTTGTGTCATCGTGGATCATTTAACCAAGTCTGCTCATTTCATTCTTGTTCGGACGGACTATTCTCTGCAGAAGTTAGCAAAGCTTTATATCTCTAAGATTGTAAGACTGCAAGGGGTTCCTGCTTTGATAATTTTTGATAGAGATCCCTGCTTCACTTCTCGGTTCTGGAAGAAATTATTTGAGGCTTTGGGGTCGAGATTGGACTTCAATACTGTGTTCCATCCTCAGACCGATGGCCAATCTAAGAGGGTGATTCAGATACTAGAGGATATGCCTTGGAGTTGTGTAATTGATTTTCGAGGTAGTTGGGAGGATTATCTGCTGTTAGCTGAGTTCGCCTACAATAATAGTTTCCAATTTAGCATCCAAATGGCACCTTACGAGGCTTTGAATGGTCGTAAGTGTCGTATACTACTATTTTGGACTGAGTTGGAGGAACTCGGGTTTTGGGTCCTGACTTGGTTTCTAATACCGAGGATAAGGTTAGACTAATTCAGGACTGTCTGAAGGCGACTTTTGATAGACAGAAGTCTTATGCAAATCCAAAAAGGCGAGATACTGAGTACTCTGTAGGGGATTTCATTTTTCTTAAGATCTCTCCGTGAAAAAAAGTTTTGAGATTCGATCGTAAGCGCAAGTTGAGCCCTAGGTTCATTGGGCCATACCGAATTCTAAAGCGTGTGGAACTAGTCGCTTATTAGTTGGAGCTACCTCTAGAGTTGGACTGTATCCATGATATGTTTCACATCTTGATGTTGAGGAGGTACCGGTTTGATCTATCTCATGTTGTCTTTGTGAGGAGATCAAGGTTAGACCGGATTTGAATTTTGAGGAGAAGTCGGTGCAGATTCTGGATCGTGATATTAAGGTTCTGAGGAGAAAGTTCATTCCGTTAGTAAAGGTTCTATGGAGGAATCATTGTTCTGAGGAGGCCACGTGAGAACCTGAGGACTTGATGTGTCAGCAATATCTTCATCTGTTCTGATCAAGTAAATTTCGAGGTCAAAATTTATTTTAGGGGGTAGAGTTGTAATGCCTTGAATAATTTATTTCTATTTCTACAAGCATCTGACACAATAGTGTATCTATTTCAGTGGTTAAGTGTTCTGGGTGTGTGTGTGTGAGGTTTCGGGTTCAACTTCCATGTTCGCAAATTTTGTTATTTTTTATCCAAGCTTTACCCTTATTGGGTGGGCTTATATAAAATTGTTTGTTAGTTCATATCAGAATGAGCCTATTGGTTCAAGTGGTTAGGGGGTCTAGTGTTTGTTGAAGGTCTTGTGTTCGAATCCCTGTGTGAATGTGGGTATTATATTTTTGCTCGATTTTCTGGAAGAGTCTTGGTGGAGTTAGATTCTGAGAAGTTGTTTGTTAGTGCGTTAGTGGGGAGGAATTCGAGGGATTGGGGATATCCTCTTTATTTTATTTTTCTCTCTCTCATATTACCAAAAGAATTTTGACGTTATTTTTTTCTCTGCCATTTTTTTTCCTTTTCCTTTTTGGCATTTATACTTCTCGTCTCTTTATTTGCTGTCATAATCTCGTAGCTTGTTATTTTGGTATTGTTGTCTGTTGTTGGCAAATGTGATTTTTACTTTGATTAGTGAATCTTTTGGTTGATGGGGTTTGTTTTGTGGATTAGGTGAAGATCAAGAGGCTAGGGGCTGCCAATCGGCACTCTAGTTGTACAAAACCATCATTGTTCATTCAAGGTAAGGGTTTTGGTAAATTTAAGGGTTGCCTATCTCGATGTTGTAATAGGCCAATTTGGCTCGGCCTATCAAAGTAAACCAAAGAGAAACAAAATAAATAAAAACAAGAAAAGTCCAGTGTCCATTTATAGACCCAAAATTTAACCCTACCCAATTACAAGCCTAACAACCAAATCACTCAAACCCAATTAAAACCCAACATTGGCCCAAATTACAATGGCCCAGTGACGAAACAAGCCCGGATGGCCTAACAGCTTCGGCAAACATAAACCTTAAGGGTTCCAGAAGTAATTTCGCACCGCGCGCATGCCTCCACGCGCACCACCACGCTCGTACCTCCTCAAGCCTTCAGCGCCACGTCGCCTCTGTACACATCCTCCGTACCTACAAATCAAACCCCGACACAGCAAATACAGGAAAAAAAGAAACAAAAAAAAGCTTTGTATTTTTTCATTATTATTTTCAAATCGGCTATAAAAAGTGCCTTAACTCACTAGGTTCTGATTTTTCTCGTTAAACCTAAGCCATCGGGTGCCCTTTTAAAATCAAAACGCATAAATTTTCAAACGAAAACTTATTCCCGAGAATTTGAGGCATTGCGTCCTAACTCACTGGATGTGGCGTTTCATTGTTCCGAGATAAGAATTTTAAAAATCAAGGCAATATTTTATGTTTTGGAATTTTGAAAAATCAAGCCCTAACTTACTGGTTTCTGGTTTTTCATTTGACCCAAAATAATTAAATATCCTTTTTGAATTTAAGCACATGAATTTTTATAAAAAAAGGACAAGCTTAATTTCAAAAAATTAAGATGTTGCATCCTAACTTATTGGATACGACATCCTATTTCTTTGAGATCAGCAAGTCTCGGTATTCACTTTGGTTTGTTCGAATGTTCTTTTAAATAGAAGGATCGTATTTTAAAATCATTTCAAATGTTCGATGTCAGGACATTAAGTAATCAATTAGGTACCAATTTTTGGGTGCTATAAGGGTGCTAACCCTTCCTTGTATGTAACCGACTCTCGAACCCGTTTTCTCAAGTTTTGTAGACCAAAATTTACTTTTAAATCAAAGTTTTATGGTGACCCAATCACACCTCAAAAAGGGTCTGTGGCGGCTCCACTTTTATTTGTTTTTCAAATCGATTCCCTATTTTTCAAAACTCAGAAAAATGGTTTCGACAGCTTGATGACTCCACTAGGGACTAAGAGAGTCAGGCTGTCTAATCGATTATTTGTTATCCTTTTGTTGAAAATTGAAAATTGATTTGAAGAAATTACGATCCTTTTATTGCAATTGGTTTGTGATACTTCGTGTGATTATTGTGGATTAAATTTTGTGAAATAATTTTTTTGCATCATATTGCATGACCGCCGGGTCACATATTTTAAGTGGGAGTGAGAAGCTACTCCTTCATGAGGTTTTCACCTCTGTGCAGGATAGTGAATCACTTCCGGAATACATCCGTACCTATGTCTTCGTGTGATTTTCATCTCCATGCAGCCATAGGGAAATGTATTCCCCTGAATCGAACTCGGTCCGTATGAGCCTATAATGGGTGAGGATCGAGGAATCTGATAGTTCAGGTACCCCAACTTTAGAACCAAACCGCATATAGAGAACCCTAAGAGCCTACCTTAGGTAGAGCTACGCTAAACCCTAATGGTCACCCGGATAGGTGCTTGATTGTTTTTTCTTTTTATTTTTACATGCTCTAAATTTCATTTTTATACATTGTACTGACATCTTGTGTTTTGTTTTTGTTATATTTTGCATGCAATTTCACATTTAAGAGGTGTCGATTCAGGTTCAATTGCTAAATTAGAGAGCTCGGTCATGGAAAACAAACTTCTTGATAAAGTGGAAGGCAATGCGGTGGTCCAAAAGTGGTCAGAGACAGCGCAATTAAAGAAGGGGGATAGCTTAGCAGCGGGGCATGTGTCAGAGTTATGAGACTACACTCGCATTAGCGTTATGCAAAATAGCCTTTAGGAGTTAAAGGAAATTTGGGGACAGTGGAACGATGAGACTAAGAGGTTGTTCTACAATAGTTATGGGGATTTGTCTTACTTGCTAGACGTCAAGATAGATAAGCATCTATTTCGAGCCCTCACCTAGTATTGGAACCCGACATATAGTTGCTTTACCTTTGGGAGAGTGGATTTGGTGCCTACCGTGGAGGAATACATAGCTTTACTGAATTGTCCGAGGGTTCAAGTTGATAAAATCTATTCGAGAGCTGCTTATGTCCCAACCTTTTGGAAGAAGCTGATAAACATTACAGGAATGAGCGAGCAATGGATCATGGCCAGGATTAAGCAAAAGGGTGAGTGTAAGTGCATCCCGTGGAAAAATTTGAGGGATTTGATTCTAGCTCACCCCGATATGACGAAGAGGGTTGATGTCTTTGCACTGAGCATCTATGGGTTAATGTTGTTCCCTAGGGCCTTGGGGTATGTAGATGAAGTGGTCACAGATCTCTTCGATTGACTCGACAAAGGGGTCACGCCAGTCCCTACAATCTTGACCGAGACTTTTAGGTCATTGAACGCATGTAGAAGATCCGGAGAGGGCAGGTTCATAGGATGTGCACAGTTGCTGTTAACTTAGTTTCATAGCCATTTTTGGAAGGTGAACAAGGTTTATGATCAAGTCTTCTTAAATGATTATTCCCCATTGAGGGAGATGGTAGCTACACCAAGAAGAGACAACGTGTCAGAAGAGAATTGGATAGCACTTCTCCAAAATCTTTAAGAGGGGGACTTTGAATGGAGAGCTCCTTAGTTTGTGCCTGGTGAAATTCTTTTCCGATGTGGGAATTTTGATTGGGTCCCTTTACTCGAAATTTGGGGAGCCGTTGGTTACGCTCCTTTAATGGTATTAAGGCAATATTGATCGAGGCAATTTGTACCGGTGATGTACAGTTTGGCGTAATGTGAGTTCCCATATAAAGGAGATAGTTACAAGAAAAAGGTCAAGGAGATTTCTACTGCTTGGAATCGAACTCATCGAATGAAAAATCTGAATGCAGGATCAATGGCTCCCGAGTACAGTGATTGGTTAAGTAAAAGGGCTAATGATAATGTCCTGGGGTCGAATTTAGAAGGTATCCAACCAATAGAAGAATATTTATGGGTAGTCCCATCAGAACTAGAGATAATAAAACAAGATTTTGAGAAGAGGAATTTGGAGCTGGAAAAGAAAATAGAACAATTGGAGAAAGAAAATATGCATTTAAGGTGGGATACTAATGTTCAAAAGTTAGAGGCTGAAAGACTAAGGAAAGGAAAGAAGAAATCTGAGGAGGACTTGGATAGCTTGAAGACGTATTACAAGAAATATCGTCAATCAATGAGAACAGCAGGATTAGGAAAAACGTTAGAGCAGTGGCGACAGGAGATTCAAGTAGAAAGAACTAATGCAGAAAGATGGGAGAGAAGATTCCAGGAGGGTCAGGCACAGAGAGAGGCCCTAGAGAAGAGTTTGTTAGAAGTCGAAAATGACAAAGGGGAATTGAAGACCCAGTGGCGGAGCTTGAAAAAGTACTTCATCAGTATAGAAGCCGTAATTCGGCAGTTGAGCTAAGAGCCAGTTTGAGCAAGATTGAAAGATGAAGGGAAGGATAGAGGAGCTAGAGTCTGCTTTACGAAATTGTGAGCTTCGAGTAGAGCTTCTTAAAGCAAATGAGGAGCGCTGGAAGGAACAGCTTCATCACTCTCAGAGCCAAGTTAGGAGCTGAGATTACATTATGAGCGAAGCCGTGTCGCAGATTCGGGAGGTAGCTGATCACCTACAAACTTTGGCAGTTCAAGCAGACGTGCTAAGCGTGAAGTACGAGCTGGATTTAGATAAGGGTCAAGAGTTAGCTTCGTTACTTAAGAAAGTAAAAAATCTGAGCATTAGGGCAAAGCTATATTTGTAATCTATTTTATGTAAAGATATTTGTTTTCTAGTAAAGTTTTCTAAATGGAACTGAATCTGAATCGACGCCTTTTTGTATTCATTTCATGCATTTTCATCGCATTCATGTCATGTGCATTAAATTTCATGAAAAGACTCTAATAAATTAAAAATTATTGCAGTAATCTAGAAACTGACAAAAATCTCCCAAGTACGCATCCTTACGGCACACGAAGAAAGACTAAGGCAATGGATAAAAGAATAGAAAGGTTGGAACAAATGCAGAAAGATATACAAGAACAGATGCAAGCACAAATGCAGGAGCAGTTGGCTAAGATCCAACAGGACATGATGGATAAAATGATGGAGTCTCAAAGAAACATAATGACTCAAATGACTCAGATGACGCAACTGTTGAGTGGGCTTATAGATAAAGGAAAGAGCCCCATGGTTAATGATGAGGAGAATACTAAGTTCCCTTAATACCCACTGGTTTTACTCCACCACATGTACAGACACAACCTGATATAACTCTACAAAGGCCATCTGTTATGATCCGGCCTTAACGATTCCAAGTTGGTGTTTCAATGCCCATGAATCTTCAAGCTGGGTCAGGTTCTAACAAGGGGATAATCTAGCTAATCCTAATGTACCCAATCTAGATGAAATGGCAAAGGGGGAGAAATCAAAGACAGAATTACCGAAGCAGCTAGAAGATAGGTGTAAGTCACTAAACGAGAAGTTTAAGGTGACAGAAAATGCTGATGGTTGTTATGGAGTTGATGCCAAGGATTTAAGCCTGGTCCCAGACTTTGTGCTTCCATACAAGTTTAAGATGCTTGAATTCGAGAAGTATAATGGAACGAGCTGTCCTGAAGCTCATATTACTATGTTCTGTAGGAGGATGACTAGCTACATTAATAATGATCAACTGTTGATCCACTGTTTCCAAGATAGTTTGGTGGGAGCAGCAACCAAGTGGTATAATTAGTTGAGTCGAGCTGAGATTGGTTCATAGAGGGATTTAGCTCAAGCATTCATGAAGCAGTACAGTCACATAACAGACATGACTCCTAATAGAATCACCTTGCAGAACATGGAAAAAAAAGCCGAATGAGAGTTTCAGACAGTACCCACAAAGGTGGAGGGAGATAGCTATACAGGTCCAACCACAACTCTTGGAAAAAGAGACCATGATGCTCTTCATTAACACCTTAAAGGCCCCATTCCTCACTCACATGTTAGGAAGTTCCGTGAAAAGTTTTTCGGACATAATAATGATTGGAGAAATGATCGAGAATGCAATAAGAAATGGAAGGATAGATGCAGGAGAGAGTAATAAAAGGTCAGCCTCAAGGAAGAAAGAAAGCGAAGTGAATAATGCGAGTATGGGATACTCAAAGTCGATTACTGTTAATCAGCCAAAACCAGTGACTACTGGGCATCAGAGTTCATCAAGAAAAGAGTCTGGCACGAGGCAAAGTAATGAGAAGCTCTAATTTACGCCAATCTCAATGACGTATAAGGAGCTATATCAAAGCTTATTTGGCGCGCATGTTGTGTCCCTCCACTACCTAAAACCAATGCAACCCCCGTACCCAAAATGGTATGACTCAAATGCTCAATGTGAATACCACGCGGGGATCACAGGGCATTCGATAGAAAATTACCTTGCCTTCAATAAGTTAGTGGAAAACTTCATTGGCATGGGCATTGTGAAATTGGACGATACACCTAATGCTAAAAATCTACTACCCAATCACACTGATAATTGGGTAAACGTGGTAGAGGAAAATATGGGAAGAAAAATCAAGAAAAAAATTTCGGAAGTAAAAACCCCTCTTAGGTGTGTCTGGAAAGAGATAATGAAGAGGAAGCTAATTGCTTTAGATCTCGAAGGCAGTTGTGAGGAGACGGAGGGATATTGTGAGTTTCATCATGATAAAGAATACGAGATTCAAGACTGTGCAGAATTCAATGCCTTGGTGCAAGGTTTGATGGACAACAAGGAAATAGAGTTTTATGAAGAAATTGAAGATGGAGGAGGCATATGCATGATAGAGTCGACAACAAAGATTCCAAAAGTTAATTATCCCATGGTCATCATTTCGCGGCCCAAGAATAGCAAAGCTGGAACACAGATGACACCTAGGGTGATAATACGGAAACCTGCGGCCTTTTTTTATAAAGATAGTAAGAAGGTTCCCTGAAACTACAAGTGTAACGTGGCAATCTCGGGAAAAGAGAATTCAACCAGCGGCCTAAGGGAGGATCAAGATATAGGTTCTCGCACTTGTAGTGGGAGACGCTACGATGTGGTAAAAGGGAAAGCCCCCATGGTAGAACAAGAGAAGGAAAAGTTAGGTGAGTCTGAGTCACCTGTCAATGAGCTAGTAAAAGAGGAAGAAGCTAGGGAGTTCTTGAAGTTTTTGAAGCACAGTGAGTACAGTGTTGTAGAACAGCTGCATAAACAGTCAGCGCGCATATCTGTGTTAGCTTTACTTCAGAGTTCAGAGGTACACAGAAATGCACTAATAAAGGTCTTGAATGAAATGTATGTGGCTAATGATATCTCAGTTAGTAAGCTGGACCGACTAGTCAACAATATAAGTGCTGATAATTTCATTTACTTCAACGATGATGAAATTCCACCAGGCGGCAGAGGATCCACTAAGGCTTTGCACATTACCACTAGATGCAAAGGGTACACACTGCCAGGGGTTTTGGTAGACAATGGGTCGGTGTTAAACGTATTACCTTTGTCCATATTAAACAGATTACCTTTGGATAGTTCGTACATAAAAGAGTGCCAAAGCATAGTGAAGGCATTCGACGGCACACAAAGGAAAGTCATGGGGAGGATCGAAATATCGCTATTAATTGGCCCAACTACTTATGAGGTGGATTTCTTAGTCATGGATATCAAGCCTTCCTATAATTGCTTACTAGGAAGACCTTGGATACATTCAGCTGGGGCAGTACCATCTTCCCTGCATCAGAAGTTGAAGCTGGTATCAGATGGTCGGCTAATAACGATAAATGTTGAAGAGGATATTATTGTGGCTGTGACTAGTGATATGCCGTATTTAGAGGCGAATGACGAGGCAATCGAGTGCTTTTTTCGATCCCTGGAGTTTGTAAATGCGACCTTCATTACTGAGGGAAGCAGAATCTCGGTGCCGAAATTCTCTAAAACCATAAGAATGGGATTACAGATGACGGTAGGAAAATGAGCTCTACCAGGAAAAGGACTTGGAAAGCGTCTCCATGGAAGAGTGGTGGCCCCAATGTTGAAAGAAAAGTAAGATCGTTTTGGCCTGGGATTCAAGCCAGATCTGAATCAGAGAAAGAAAGACTTGGAAAGGAGGCAAGAAAGAAGAATGGCTCATTTGAGTGGTGAAGAGATTAAGTGGGAACCCCTGATAATTCCACACATATCCAAAACCTTTGTCTCGGGAGGGATTATCCATGCTGAGCGGAAAGCACCAAAAGAGGAGGACATTGTAGTAATGTTGGGCAATGTATACATTAATGCTATATCCGAAGAGACAACTGAAAAAGGGACCCTATCAGACATCTGACCTTATGAACCTGGGAGTATTTTAGATAATTGGACTGCAAAAGAAATTCCTGTAGTATTTAGGGCTTATTTAGAGTAATGTCTGAAACACACTTGTTGCTTTAAGCCTAGAAGCAATAAGATTTCTTTTATGAAATAGGCTCATGTTCAAACATCATTATTTCAATGAAGTACATCTTTCCTATTATTCAAAGCAAATATTCTTTTATTCTTTTAGATTCTTTGATTCTCTTTCATAATTGTTCATAATCATACCTTACAAATAATTACTCCTGAATTCATTCATTCTTCGTATATTCTTTTGAAATTGTAATAGGTTCCTAGATATCAACGACATGAGTAACGCTGGTATTATCTCTAAATCTCTTTTTGAGCAAGACATGCGCTTAGGAGGATCCGAGGATGTTGAAGATGACATAGACTGTGACTTATCACAGGACTTGTTAAGGATGGTAGAGCAAGAGGAGAAACAAATTCTACCTCATAAGGAGATAGTGGAAACTATGAAGCTGGAAGAAGCGAAGGTGGTAAATAGGGGAACGTACATAACTAAAGAGACGAAGTGGGACCTCGTGGAATTATTGTAGGAATTTAAAGATGTTTTCGCATGGTCATATCAGGATATGTTTGGTTTAAGTACCGACATAGTAGTACACCGCCTTCCCATAAAAGAGGATTGCAAGCCAGTTCAACAGAAGTTCTGAAGGATGAGGCCGGATATTGTGCTGAAAATAAAGGAGGAAGTCAAAAAGCAGTTTGATACCGGATTCTTGCAAGAAATCAAATATTCAAAATGGGTAGCCAACATTATGCCTATCCCTAAGAAAGATGGAAAAGTACGAATGTGTGTAGACTATAGAGACTTAAATAAGGCAAGCCCAAAGGATAATTTTTCGTTACCCCACATTGATACTCTAGTGGATAATACAACAGGCTACTTGTTGTTTTCATTCATGGACGGGTTCTCGAGGTACAATCAGATAAAAATGCACTTTCAGGACATGGAAAAGACTACCTTCATAACATTGTAAGGTACGTTCTATTACAAGGTGATGCCGTTTGGGTTGAAAAACGCAGGAGCTACATACCAAAGGGCAATGGTGACTTTGTTCCATGACATGATGCAAAAAGAAATTGAAGTTTATGTTGACGATATGATTGCAAAGTCTAGAACAGAAGATGAACACATCCAAGTTTTGAGGAAACTGTTCACAAGATTGAGAAAATTCCAGTTAAAACTCAATCCAACGAAGTGTATTTTCGGAGCTAGATCTGGAAAATTGCTGGGCTTTGTCGTCAATGAAAGGAGAATTGAGATTGACTCAGATAAGGTCAGGTCTATACAAGAACTACCTCCACCACGGACCCAAAAAGAAGTTCGAGGTTTCCTTGGAAGGCTAAATTACATCGCTCGGTTCATCTCACAATTAACCGAAAATGTGATCCCATATTTCGTCTTCTTAAGAAACACAACCCAGGCGTATGGGATGATAAATGCCAAAAAGCCTTTGATAAGGTTAAGAAATACTTGTCAAATTCCCTAGTATTGTCACCTCCATGTCCAGATAGGCCATTAATACTGTATTTGACAGTGTTTGATAACTCTATGGGATATGTGCTGGGTCAACACGACGAGTCGGGACGAAAAGAAAAAGTAATATATTACCTCAGTAAAAAATTTACTGAGTGTGAGATGAGATATTCACCTGTGGAGAAATTGTGTTGCGCCTTGATTTGGACAACTCGAAGGTTGAGACAATGCATGTTGTACCACACGATTTGGTTGATATCGAAGTTAGATCCTCTAAAATATATGACGGAGTCGACTGCTTTAAATAGAAGGATGGCTAGATGGCAAATTCTGCTTTCTGAATTTGATATAGTCTATGTGAGTCAAAAGGCTGTGAAAGGGAGCACAATAGCAGATTTCCTAGCTAGCAGAGCTTTAGAGGATTATGAGCCATTGAATTTCAATTTCCCCAATGAAGATTTAATGTATGTAGCTGCCGTGAAGGAAGACACCCTAAAAGATCATCTTTAGAAGCTAAATTTCGACGGAGCATCAAATGCTGTCGGCAATGGGATTGGGGCAGTCTTAGTATCCCCGAATGGAGATCATTATCCATTCACTTGCAAATTGGATTTTGATTTTACAAATAATATGGCAGAATATGAAGCATGTATCATGGGACTCCGGGCAACCCTAGAGCGTAAAATTAGAGTGCTAGAAGTATATGGAGATTCTGCACTAGTCATCTACCAACTAAAAGGGAAATGGGAGACAAGAGACCCCAAATTGATCAACTACCGAAAGATAGTTATGGGGTTAATTGAATAGTTTGATGATATCACTTTTAGTTATCTCCCACAAGAGGAAAACCAGATGGCAGATGCTTTGGCCACTTTGGCTTCCATGATCAAAGTAGGTAAATAGGAGGATGTAAAGCCTATTCAAATGAGTGTCTACAAAGCCCCAGCCCATTGTTATAATATGGATGGAGAAGAAAGAGCTGATCACCCTTGGTATCACGATATATTACGATACGTGAGAAATCGTGAATATCCTGATCAGGCAACTGAGAATGACAAAAGGACATTGAGAAGACTAGCCTGCGATTATGTTTTTAGATAGGGAGATCCTGGATGAAAAGAGAAAGGATCAGGTACTTTTGAGATGTGTAGATGCTGTCGAAGCTAAGAAAATTTTAGAAGAAGTCCATGAAGGTGTTTATGGAACCCATGCCAACGGCTTTACAATGGCCAGACAAATTATGAGATTCGGGTACTATTGGTCTACCATGAAAGGAGACTGTATCAACTATGCTAAGAGATGTCACAAATGTCAGATCTATGGGGACAAGATTCATGTGCCTCCTTCACCCCTGCATGTTATGACCTCCCCATGGCCTTTCTCCATATGGGGCATGGATGTCATTGGGCCAATTTCACCGAAAGCTTCGAATGGGTATCGATTCATTTTTGTGGTCATTAATTACTTCACCAAGTGGGTGGAGGCTGCTTCATACGCTAGTTTCACCAAATCAGCGGTCAGCAGATTCTTAAAAAAGGAAATCATATGCCGATATAGGATGCCGGAGAAGATCATATCAGACAATGCACTAAACTTGAACAACAGCATGATAGCGGAGGTTTGTAGTTAGTTTAAGATCAGACACCACAACTCATCACCGTATCGCCCAAAAATGAATGGTGCAGTGGAAGCGGCCAATAAAAACATTAAGAAGATTGTGGGAAAGATGACAGAAGCTTATAGAGATTGGCATGAAAAGTTGCCCTTGGCTCTCTATGCTTATCGGACATTTGTCAGAACTTCTACTGGGGCAATGCTTTTCTCATTAGTCTATGGAATGGAAGCGATTTTACCCATTGAAGTAGAGATACCTTCCCTTCGAGTTTTGTCAGAACTAAAGCTAGATGAAGCAGAATGGATCTAGTCTCGATATGATCAGTTGAATTTGATTGAGGAAAAAAGGTTAAGGGCAATCCAGTATGGTCAGATGTATCAAAAGCAAATGATGCGAGCTTATAATAAAAATGTTCGCCCAAAGGAATTTCATGAGGGGGACTTGGTACTAAAAAAGATCCTCCCTATACAAAATGATTTCAGAGGGAAATGGATGTCAAACTGGGAAGGACCCTACATAGTAAAGAAGGCTTTCTCCGGAGGAGCACTGATTTTGGCCGAAATGGATGGAAAAAGCTTGCCTAATCTTGTAAATTCAAATTCAGTCAAGAAGTACTATACGTGAAGAGGAAAGAGGCCAAAGTGAAAACCCACAAAGGGCGCTTTGAGACCTTCTCAAAAAAATAAAAAAAAATAGAGAGGCCAAGGTGAAAACCCGCAAAGGACGCCTTGAGACCAAAGGGGATTTGAGTTGAAAACCTGAAAAGGGCGGCTCAAATTGTGATATGCAGTGATCCTGATATGCTTAATTCAACAAGGAAGGGGTATGTCGCATATTAGGGTATTAACAAAGTACTCAAGATCTCCTAAACACATGTCAAACTCAAAGCAATCTCCTAGAAGCTCGTACAGAGAAACTCAGGCTGCGATATCTAGGGCACCTAGTGCTCGTTCTTATTCATATTGTATTAACTATCTTTGAATACTTAGTTCCTTTCAAGATATGCATTTTCAATTAATTTCTTCTATTTCCGTTTTCTCTTATACAATATATCTTGAGCTTTACTTCACACCATTTTATTCTCATCTATTGTTATTACCTTTTGCAAGCATGTTGCATTGAAATAATGATTGATGGACTAATAATATTTTCATAGAAGAAGTTTTGCATGTTACTCTAGAGGTTTCTAAATAATATAAGAACCTAAAAATAGGACTATTGTTTAAAACTCACCAGATTTAAGGTTCAGAAATATCTGAGAAGGAGGTGTCTAAATAGTGATGATCTCATCAAATTCTTGAACAAAACACCACGGCAGAGATAAGACTCCAACATGCCAGCTATAAGAAGGAGACTATTCTTCATGATTGACACCTAGAGAATGGTGTAACAGATCATTTTGAAAAATAGCACGATTCTTTTACGCCTAAGTGGAAATGGGATGGATTAAAGATGGTACAAGCTTTGTAGATTAGACCCTGAAGTTATAGTGGGTGTTTCTTCAGGTTTTTGGGCAAAATACCAACCAAGCAGGAAGACAGCGTGATATAATCAATGTGGCCTTAAGTATTAAAAAGGATTATTCTCATTTTGCATACATCATTCAGTTAAGAGCATTTGATTTATCCTGATCATAGCATCCTAATTATTTGCATAAACATAAGCATATAAAACCGATTCTACAGGATAGGTTCCCTAAAGGACAGTGTAGCAATATTAGTGAATTCACAGATCTTACCTCCCTAAGTAGTAGTGGAGCAGATCGAATGTGGCAAATCTTATCTCCCTAAGTAGTGGTGGAGCAGATTGAAGCTGCTAGTCCTATCTCCCTGAGGAGCAGTGGAATAGGTTGAAGATTGAAGATTTGTCTCCCTAAGCAGTAGTAGAGTAGATCGAAGATGGCAAATTTTATTTCCTTGAAGTTCCAGTACAGTAGCTCGAGACTACGAATCCCTTCTTCCTGGGTTTACATTGAAGATCAATCCTTATTCCCTTGAAGTTTCAGCAGAGAAGATCGAAGTTACAAATCTCTTCTCTTTGAATTCTTATCTCATTGGCGTTCCAAAAGAGTAGGTCGAAGCTACAAATCCCTTCTCCTTAAAATTACAAAAAGAGTCAATCCATTTCCATAAAGTTTCAGTCGAGAAGATCAAAGCTACAAATCTCTTCCCTCTGAATTCTTATCTCCTCAAAGTCGCAATGGAAAAGATCAAAGCTACAAATCTCTTTTCCATAAAATTCTACTAGAGCAAGTAGAAACATTATTTCCCATACCCGAAAGGCTCGGTGAAACTACTTGAAGAAAAGAAGTGCCAAGAAGTCAAGACCCAGCAAAGCCGGGTAAAATTGGCCCTTTTTAGAGTCTTTGCTCTATTCCCGTTACACGACAATGAGCAAAGAGGGGTAGCTGTAATAGGCTAATTTGGCCCGGTTATCAAAGTAAACTAAAAAAAAAACTTTGATTAGTGAATCTTTTGGTTGATGGGGTTCGTTTTATGGATTAGGTGAAAATCAAGAGGTTAGGGGCTGCTAATCGGCACTCTATTTGTGCAAAACCATCATTGTTCATTCAAGGTAAGGGTTTTGGTAAATTTAAGGGTTGCCTATCTCGATGTTGTAATAGGCCAATTTAGCCCGGCCTATCAAAGTAAACCAAAAAGAAACAAAATAAATAAAAACAATAAAAGTCCAGTGTCCATTTACAGACCCAAAATTGAACCCTACCCAATTACAAGCCTAACAACCAAATCACTCAAACCCAATTAAAACCCAAAATTGGCCCAAATTACAATGGCCCAGTGACGAAACAAGCCCGTACGGCCCAACAACTTCGGCAAACAGAAACCCTAAGGGTTCTAGAAGCAAATTTGCATCGCGCGCGTGCCTCCACGCGCACCACCACGCTCGTACCTCCTCAAGCCTCCAGCGCCACGTCGCCTCTGTACACATCCTCTGTACCTGCAAATCAAACCACGACAACAGCAAATATAGAAAGAAAGAAGAAAAAAAAAGCTTTGTATTTTTTCATTATTATTTTCGAATCGACTATAAAAAAGGGCCAGAGAATCATTTGTAGGGGTTACGCTTTTTAAATATCAAAATAGAAAAAGAAGGTATATTTCTCAGCCTATTTTCGTCTCTGATATCCAACCCATACATAGATAATAGAAAAGACGTAAACCTTTTTTACCTTTTGAGGCTATCGGAGCCTGAATCCAAACCCTTTTGCTTTCCTTTTGATTTTGGAAGGGGGATTTCAATTTTTAGGCTTAGATTCGGGTTTAAAAGATTTTAAAGGCTCAAAATTCCCCTACATTGAAGTGCTTCGACCACCGTATATGGTAGCAAGGGTGGCGGAGCACGGTGGCCTAAGGATCAGGGTCCGGCCGAACTCGTGTCGGGGCTCAGAGGGCAATGGGGGTCCTCTTTGAGATATTCTTTTCTGTTTTTTTGGAAAAGGGTGTTTAAAAGTGATTTTTTAGGGGTTTGTTAGTATATATAGCCTATCGATGCGACATCGTTTTGGTGCGATCTGTTAAAGACCAAAAAGGCGTCATTTAAAGGCCATACCCGCGCGAGTGACTCGACCCGGAGAGGATCCGCGCGTTTTTGCTTCTTGGTCTATTTGCGCAGTGGCTCCCTCCACCTTTATGGTGTGATTCAATATGGTCCTGCGCTTGTTTTCCTATTTAGCCCCATATCTTGGTTGTTGTTCCAGTTTAGTCCTTAAGCCATTTGGTAGATTAGTCTTCCAACGGCACCGTTTTCAACAATCAGGATAATTTTCGTTTGAGTCCTCGTACTCCCATGCGAATTCGATTTTCGCCCTTGATAACCTGTTTGTCTTCATTTCGGCCCTGAATTTTGCTTGATTTTCAATTTTATCATTTTCTTGTTTAAATATCGTCATATTATTATTAATTTTAAATTTTTATACATATTGTATGTTAAAATGTTTTGTTTTACATGTTATCTAATTGCCATAAGTTTTAAATATTGTTTATTTCCAACTTATAGGTTATTTTAAATCGTTTTATAAATTAATGATTTTAAACAACCCGGAGTTTCATATCATATGTTAATTGCTTCAAATTATTGCAAGTATTTATTTTATATTGCTTTTAAAATATGTGTTTCAAATCGTTTCTGTGTTGTTCGTTAGAATCGTTTTTATTTTAAAATTATTTTACATACGGTTTCACTCGACTTTGATTGTTAATGTTTGTTAATGTCAATTTTTAAAATAATACATGTTGCATGGTTATGGTTAGCATGTGCATCATGATTTCTAATTTATATTTATTGGTTGTTGTGATGTATATTATTGTAAATTGTGTATGAATTATTACTTTACCTCGTATACTTGTATTTTAATTTAAAAAAAATCATGTTTTAATATCATTTTAGTAAAAAATTTCATTCAAAAGTTTTCAAAACAACACTCGTGTTTGTGAACTTTGAGAAAATCTGCCTTAACTCACTAGGTTTTGATTTTTTCTCGTTAAACCCAAGCCATCGGGTGCCCTTTTAAAATCAAAACCCATAAATTTTCAAACAAAAACTTATTCCCGAGAATTTGAGGCGTTGCGTCCTAACTCACTGGATGTGGCGTTTCATTATTCTGAGATAAGAATTTCAAAAATCAAGGCAATATTTTATGTTTTGGAATTTTGAAAAATCAAGCCCTAACTTACTGGGTTCTAGTTTTTCATTTGACCCAAAAAAATTAAATATCCTTTTTGAATTTAAGCACATG
Organism: Gossypium stocksii; assembly: GCA_020496765.1. NCBI lineage: Eukaryota > Viridiplantae > Streptophyta > Magnoliopsida > Malvales > Malvaceae > Gossypium > Gossypium stocksii. The sequence continues at coordinate 75,641,039 of CM035629.1, forward strand.
AATTTTTATAAAAAAGGGACAAGCTTAATTTCAAAAAATTGAGATGTTGCATCCTAACTTACTGGATATGGCATCCTATTTCTTTGAGATAAGCAAGTCTCAGTATTCACTTTGGTTTGTTCGAATGTTCTTTTAAATAGAAGGGTCGTATTTTAAAATCGTTTCAAACGTTTGATGTCAGGATATTAAGTAATCAATTAGGTACCAATTTTTGGGCACTACAAGGGTGCTAACCCTTCCTTGTACATAACCGACTCCCGAACCAGTTTTCTCGAGTTTTGTAGACCAAAATTTGTCTTTTAAATCAAAGTTTTATGGTGACCCGATCACACCTCAAAAAGGGTCGGTGGCGGCTCCACTTTTGTTTGTTTTTTAAATCAATTCCCCATTTTTCAAAACTCAGAAAAATGGTTTCGACAGATGTAGTTTGGTTTAGTCTAGTTTTAAACGACTAATTTGGTGATATGTTAGACAATTTTAGGTGTTGTGTGGTTCGGGAGTGTTTTTACATTGAAACCATACCAGGTGTGTACCCGAAATGTAAAAAATCAAACTTCGACAAAAGCTGAAAAACTGTTCAGTCGATGCCACATGGGCATGTGGTCACCCGTGTGGTTGGCCGTGTACGAGACACGGCTGTGTAGTGGCTGGAGTGTGGTCGTGTGGGCCATACGGGCTAGGCCAAGCTGGGCATGTTGGCTACACAAGCATGTAGGTCCACACGAGCATGCCACACAAGCGTGTGGATTCTAGGCCAAGCTGTGTGGGCCACACGGGCTGGGCTAATCTGGACGTGTGGGTCACACGGGCATGTCGGCCCATAATTTTGAAATTTTTCCTAAGGCCGCATGGGTCATTTCGATCAATTGTGGACCTACCATAAGGTCTGTAAGGGCTAACCAAACCCTAAAATTATGGATCTGTTAGTCTGATATTTTGTTTTGAGTATGATAACGCTACGCATGTCTGATTATTCTGTTATCTGTATATAAGCATGTTAAGCATGTTTAATCTGTTATTTCTGTATCTATATTTTGAATTTGTTTTAGGGCGAGATTTATATATGTGGAGGAAGTGTTCTGTAAGGTGTTCATCACATATATCCTGGCAGCATGGCTGCATTTTTCTGATATGTACCATAATGGCACGATATGGTGTGTAGGGATGGGTGGGTGTTTTTAATGACACATAGTGTAATGGGATGGTCAGAGTTGGTGTGTAAAGGATGAGGGTAGGATTCTGTTTGTCTGTTCTGCATATTTGTATTTGAAAAAGGGCTTAAGTCTGAATTTGTATCTGACTATTATGAGATCATTATATGTATTGCATGTTTAATTATGTTGGGTTACACACTGAGTTTACGTAAACATACTTCTGTTTGTCTATTCTGTTCAGGTAATCCATAGACTTAGACAGATTGGTGCAGCAAAGTCTTACAGTGACCACTAGTCTATGAACTAAATTTAATTAACGGTTTTATTTTCTTAAGGGTTATTTTTGGGAGTTTTGTATTAATTGGACTCTCTAGACTATTTATTTAATTTTTGGGATTTGGATTTTTGTTTAAACATTTTATTTGGACGACTCGTTTAAAACATGGTTTTTACAAAAACAAAAGTTTTCTAAAAACACAAATTGCATTTTTAAAATATAACATTCTTAAGTCTTCCGCTGCAAATTATGTTTTGGCAAATAAATGGATTAAGTAACACTTTCAAAATTTGACATACTTGATATGAATTATGAAATGTGAGTAATTTGACGAGACGTCTTTATTTACAAAACCCTACCATGTGACACCTCCGGATTCAGCCATAACGTCTAGGCCGGGTTTGGGATGTTACAGTGACCATTACATCTTCCTTCATAAAAATTCAAGCACTATCAAATAGTGATCAAGTCATTCATCACAAAGACGGATGACCCGTGGTCACGTTTACTTTTCATCAACTATGTAATGATAATGAGATATCATTTACCCATATTTTGGGCTTTGAATTCCACAGTTGTGAATGACGCTACATACTACAGAAGTCGCACACCCAACACACCAGTTTTTGGTTCCTTATCTATTTGAAATCAAGTTTTTACGTACATCAAAGTGTATGAGTCACACATACATAGTCTACCATCCACTCAAGATTTAAGTATGTCACATTATGAAAGTCACAACTGAATAAATCCATAAACGGGTTTAGGATTTATTTTGTTTGGGTCTTATCCAATTTACTGTCAATCTAATTAGTCACATCTATGTCTCTATCTTCTAGGAGTCATTTGTTCCGATGCTCAAGATAAGGCATCTCCATGATTGGAGTTTATAGACGGCATATTAGTTTTTCAATCAGTTTGCTCATTTCCGATTAGACTAAGTACAGGTTTAGGTTCCTCTACTAATATAAGTTGTCTTTTTGTATTACGATTCGACCACATAATACTGCTTAGTACTAGTTAAACATTAGATAACTAGTGAACTAATATTTGCTTCCATTTTACTTTCCATGCAAAAAACATAAGGATAATATACAAAGAATATTAATATAATTCATGAATAGTTTTATTAAACCAATCTATTCGAAAAAATTACAAGTATACAAACGACTATACTACACTTAGGGCACCATATCCAACAATAATATCTTAGCTAAAATTTATCATTATTGTTTCACTTAGGAATAGAACTAATTTTACTAAAATTTGAGACAATAGGCTTTTTTAAAGAACAAATTCAGAAAAGAGAGTATTTCATATTTTATGGTTGTTGTTGTTGTTGTTGTTGTTGTTATAGATGAGAAATTGTTATAAAATGTAAAAATAAAAAATTAATTTTACAACAAATTTAGCTACTATAATAAAATATTGTTATAAAGTGTGACTGTTATAAAAAGGACCATTATAGAAGGGTTGATTGTAAAGTATTATGAAATTGAAAGACAAGTCAGGGCAGGTTATGCTAAATTTGGGACATTAAATATTGAAGTCCAAGCCCCACCCTAATTTAAAATGGACTTAAATATTTTGTCTAAATCTATTTTTTGGGTTTAATATTTTTGTTCTATAGCTTTCAAATATCAATAGAGTCTTTAGAATTAGATGGATAACCTGACATTTGAACATGTTTAACCTATACACTTGAATTTAATTACACAACATAATACATTAAAAAATCATATCAAGTAGTCAATGATGCCTCGACATTATTAGCAAAGGCTGAAGCATTGAAGCTTTATGTACCTAAATTTGAGTCTCACCATAGACAATCAATTGTATTATAACGATATTGTACTTATGATGTGTTTTAATAATTTTCACTATCATATTTATTTTATATCCCATCTTAATTATTAATAAAAAAAATTACCTCTTTATATATATTTTTTTATTTTTTATACAATACCTACTTGTGATTAAATTATATTTATATTTGTAAACTCTAAAAAAAACATATTTAGTATATTTAGTTAAAAAATTCCACTACCGTATTTATTTTATATCCCATCTTTATTATTAAAAAAATGTCTGTCTATATACTCAATTAAAATTTTGGTTGCATGATATTTACGAAATGGTTTTAAATGATATTGTCTCTTGTTCTGTTAACTTTTGGATCATATGGTTGGTTGTTAATTTTAAATTAATTTGGTTGTGTTTGTTCACCTAAAAGCTTATAAAAGTTTCATTATTACATGGTGGAAAAAGAAAAAGAAAAATAAAAAAGCAAGCAAGTGAAACTTCTTGATTCTCCACTTGGAATAAAGTTTGTGGAAATTATTATCTTTTTCAAACTGTTTTTATCCATTCCTGGTATAGTTTATGATTTAATTTGCTATTTGCCCACAAAATGCCTATTCTTTTAGTGGAATGCAAATTGGAATTAGAAAATGTTAATTGTAATATCTTATAAGAAATTTATTAATGGTGGCAGTTGTGGGATTAATTTACCCCAACTGGAAGCAAATTTCACTTATAAGAGTTATTTTAATTTATATAGTTGGTTATCCAACTTTTATAATTTTTCGTTTTAGGCATTGAAAACAAAAAAATTCTAAAAAGGGCACTGCAGTTATAAATAATTTTTATTTTAGTCATTCACTGTTAATTTGAGGTTAGATAATGTTATTCTATGTTTATTTTAGTTAATCAACTTTAATATGTTTTCATTTTGACTACTCATTTCCCTTGTTAGAATTAATTTCATTTTTTTCAAAATAAAAAAAAAAAAACAAAGAAAAAAGCCTAAGTTTTTATAGGAAATTGATTTATTCAACTGTGAAGATGAAAGCTAAATTTTTTCTCTATAAAAACTCGGGTTTTTCCTGTAAAGCATAAGTTTTTGTCTTTTACTAGAAAAAAAGAAACTAAAATCATTTTTCATATAAAAACTTAAGTAATTCCATGTAAAACCCCATATTATTCCCTATTATCAAGAAAAAATAAAATTAATTCTAAAAAAAGAAAAGTTAAATGAAATTAAAAGATAAAATAGTTTTTCAAAAAAAAAAAAAAAAAGGTTTTCCTTGTAAAATTCAAGTTTTTTCTCTATAAAACTTAGGTTTTTCCCCTTTATTAAAAAAACTAAAAAAGTTGTAAAAATTAAGATAAAGGAAATTTTAAAAAATATATAAAACGAGTGACCAAAAATAAAACCGTACTAAAGTTGGGTGACTAAAATGAGTATACATTAATATTGTCTAACCTCAAATTGACGACGAGTGATCAAAATGAAAACTATTTATAACAGCAGTGCCCTGCTTGCAATTTTTTTATTTCCAGTGACAAAAAAAGAAAACTTATGAAAATTAAAGTGAGCAACTGTGTAATTTACCCATTTATATAATTGGTAAATTGAGTAAAACTTTTTTTTTTAAATTATCCTGCCAAAATTTTTTAACAATATTTATTTTATAAAACAAATTAATTTATATAAAAAAATACATATATCCACCCACTAAAACTCAAAAATTCCTAATCCTTCCACTAAAACTCAAAAATTCTTAATCCTTTTATTTTCATTCTACATTTCTCGCTTTTCTTTCAAATTTCTCATGTTCTCCCACACATTCTCTCTAGAATTTTTACAAGAGAAGTGATTAATCTTTAGTATTTTCAATTGGATTTCCCTAATTTGGTAAACGCTCTTCTTTTCTTTTCAAATTCTATTAATTAATTTTTAAAAAATTAGGATTGTGGCTTTTCTTCTAATAGTATATGATTTTTACTCATTTTTCTATTTTTTAATTGATTGAATGATTTTTTAGGATATTGATTTTGTATGAGTTTCCCAACGTCTTGATGAGGTAATAAGTTTTAGAAGTTAATTAATACAAATCTTTGAAGAAAATAGAATTAATAGTCTTTATAGTATTGAATTATTGAATATTGATTAAACATTTAACATTTTTATTTAAAAATTCTTGTTGTTAGTGTTTATCTTTTATTTGACATATTGCATTTCATAACATCGAAAAGCACTTAAGTGATTTTTATTTTTGATTTAAGAATATTACTAGTTATATGCTGGTTTCGTGAAATTCGTTATGCGTTTAAGGTTAATATTTATTTGTTTTAAATATTTAACAAGAATAAAAAATATTTTAAGAAAAAGTCTGCTAATGAAGTAGAGAAAGAAGAACAAGAAAAACAAGTAATAGTAAAAGTGAGATACAAACCAATTTGAGAAAGGGTAAAAGAGTCAAGTACAGCCTTGAAAACCTTCCAAGCAATCTAAGATTAGCTAATATATTATCATCCAAATGATAAACAATATAAAAAATCCATATTTGCAGAAAATGACATTATCAACCTCACAATCATAACTTTACAAGTAACTTTAATAGTTTTGTAATAATTTTACATTTAATTATATTATGCATGAATTTATCAAAGGTTAAAATTTGTTGTCTTAATTCTTTTCCATATTTAGTTGGCGCCTAATTAACTTCTGAAAGTAAAATTTTCAAATACTTAATTATAATATAGATAAATAAAAAATAATATGTGATAATGACTATGTTTCCAAAATTAAAGTATAAACTATCATCTAAGCTAAACTTTCTTTTTATTATTATTATAAACTATCATCTAAGCCGATTACTTTGGTTCACTTATTATTCTTAATTTTTAAATATTTTTACCGTGATTTTTATAAGTTCCACTTGGTGATATTGAGCGAAAGCATGTACATAAATAAAGTTTGTCTTGTTATCTCTGAAAGTGGTGGTTGTGAGAATAGTTCACTTTGTTTTCTCTAAAAGTTGTGGTGGTATTAGTAGTCTAGTTTTAAGTGTTTTTCTATTAGTTGTTTCTTTTAGTTTCATTTTCAAGAGGTTTTTGAAGAGGTTGAATCATTTGGAGATTAAATTTGTGCATCACACATGCTGAAGAGTCTTTTCGGAACTTCTAACATTATTATTATTAACTAGAGTTCATTGTCGACGCAATTTCACAGTGACACAATAAGAATGTTGTTATTAGCAGTTGATTATAGTGATGCATCTCTAGTAGATTTTTGGTACTATTAGTTTAGTATTCATTGTATATATATATCTCTTTTCTATTGGATTTTTATGATGGCCACGATATGCAATTGTTAGAATAATGGAATAAATGTTTGTACTTAATTGCAATTGTTTAGTGGGTTATATTGGTATTCTAGTTAGTTATCCCACTAACTTTTATGTTGTTTTGCCATTTTAAATTAATAGAAATATTATTTCTCTAAAAAATATTATTAACAATTATAAGTTTAATACATCATTTTCTATTGAGTTTAACACTTTTGTTTTTTCTAATAAGATACTTGGGTTTTTTGGTCCAATATGGTATTAGCTTCTTCGTCTTTTGTCAAAAATGCCCTCCCTTCCAAGAGATCTCTACTTGCTTTCTTTTGATAAGAAAAAAAACAGCTTTTTATAAATGATATAAGAAAAAAATCAGGTTGATATAACAACAAAACTATGAGAATGAACAAGTGGAAAGTGCAGATTTTTTTAAACAGGTAATGGCTTCCAAAGGTTCAAAACTCTGGTGATGGCTTCCGATCTTAGCAGTTGATGAGCATTTTTTATTCTTTGATCTTTAGACATGTGAGAAGAAAAAATACCAAGAATAATGGGCAAGTAAAAAAACAAAAATCTCCTTCATTTTTTCTAGAATAGGACCAATCAGTGGCTTCTGGGTTGTCAAAAATTGGAAACAATTTTTGGAGAATACAAGATAGAATAAAGATGATGAACTTTGGGGAGAAAGAAAAAGGAAAAAAAATTGATATAGAAGATGAAAAAATTAACAGATATTGATTTGTATTATTAAAAACTTTTTGAAAAAAATACTATATATTTTTAATAGGAATTATGAATAAATAATAATACAAATACATAACACATAGTACAAACGATAAATAAATCACTACAAATTAAGGCACAAATGTTATGTCTGTAAAATAATCTCAAAACAAGAGAAGGATAAAGTAGTTGCAACAATGAAATAATTCATAAACAAATTAGGGATGCATCAACTTGATGAAATCGTTGAAATTTACATCCTAACCCTGCTATCATCAAATCAACCTGATGATGAACACCGATCAACTAAGAAAAAAATGTCAAAAGCTTCAAAAAGCCCACCGCATTAGTGATACATAGAAGGCCAAGTTTTAGATAGCCTATCCTATTTATTATTTTGGATCTATCACTTTAACTATGATATATCATAATAAAACCATTCGAAAATAGTTCTTAATACTTGGCGGCACCCTTATATGAATAAATATCACACATACATTAGAACATTACTAAAAAATAAAAATTAAAAATAAAATCACATTTTCTTTTTACAAAAATAGAGTGAACAAAACAAAAATCACAAAAAATATGAACAAGATAATACTACGAAACTGTGAACAAAAACACGATAATATAGATTAAAATTAAAAACAAACTCAAACTACAAAAAATAATTTTGAAAATATCGTGACCAACAATAAACCCGCATGACAACGCTAGAAAAAAAATTAATTTTAAAAAATTCAACGGTTAAAAGTTTTTTTTTTTTAATGAAATAAAGAGAGAAAGTAAGTAATATTATTACTAACATTTAAATAGATTATTAAATGTTAATTATAACTCTTTTTATAAAAGTATTGTTAATTATAAATTTATTTTACTTATACAATTAAATATTATAATAATTTCAATATATATTGAAAAGTTATCGAGAGTAATATTGTCATTTTCATATATTCTTTTCTAATAAATCGACCAACCAAGCAAACAATTAAATACCATTACAAATGTCTATTCCATGCCCATGTTAAACCATTCGTGGTCTATTCCATTCTCATTCTATTACATTCAGTGAACTAACGTGGTGTAATAATTAACGTAATATATTAAATATAATTTTTTAGACATAATATTAAATTTAGTTCTTAAAATTTAACTTTTTTGTCAATTTAATTTTTATTTTTTTAAATATAAATTCAATTATTGACATTTCAAAAACAATTAAATTTTTTAAAAAAATTAAAATATTAATTAAAAAATTAATTTTTTAATAATATCTTATATGCTACGTCAATAAATAATTTAAAAAGTATTAAAATATATAAAATAAAAAATTTAAGATTCAAAAAAAATTATAAAAATTCAAAAAATGACATGAAGTATATATGGATTATCATGCGAGCTGCAATGTTTAAAAATTTAATGTTTTATACAATATTTCTATTAAGAATCAACAATTGAACTTTTTTTTAAAAGTTGAGGACCAAATTTTACTAAAAAAAAAAGGAATATGAGCAATCAACAAAAAATGTAAATGTTAATGATTAAATTTGTCATTCTGTAATTTTTATTATAAAATTTATATAATGGTACTCAGTATCGTTCCAGTACCTCCTGGAATGTTTTGTTCTGGTAAAAAGCTGAAACAAAAAAAAAAAATTTGGCTCCGGTGTAAATTCCAGTCAACACCTGTATATATCGATTGATTTCGCTCATACTGGCTAGTACCAAAAAAATCAGTTTTAATTTTTAATTTTTTACTTTTTATTTTGAATTTGTTGCCCGCATTTTTAAAATATCCAAAGCTTTATTTTTATTAGTATTTTCTATTTGAGATATTTAACCTCTTTATCTGATATGTATAAATACTTTATATATATATATATATATATATATATTAAAATAATGATAAATCCGAAACAGATGGATACTAGTAGAAAAACAATACTTCGACTAGCATGGTAGTAACTACATTTATTCTTATTATTAAAATAAAAAATATGTTTTTGAGTGTTTTTTTTTGAGGGACTGTTTTTAGCTTCGGGTGAAATGACAAGTCTGTAAATTGCAAAGTCTATTTCAAACAAAGAGATTCAAGAGAAATTTGTGATCCGAGCAAATCAATGGTGAGAAATTCCTTCATGTTTTTAGTACATAGAAAATTTCCAGGTTTAAACAAAGAGCAGAGCACTTGTACCCTTAATCCAACAACATTGAAACAAATGCTATGATATATATAGTACTATCAAATGCTGAAGTTAAACAAGCTTTGGACCCTGGCCTCCCTTGCTCATCTCCAAATTTCTATTAATGGGGTAATCAAGGTCTTCCATGAACCGGGACCAGTACCAGTGCGACTTCCATACTTGGTTCATCTCTTCAATCGGAATACCCTTTGTTTCAGGCAAGAAATAGTAGACAAAGATGGACATTATTACAACGAAGAAGGCGAAGAACATGAAGAGTCCAAATTTCAAGTGGCAGAGCATGGTTAAGAACACTTGGGCCACTAAAAATGTGAACATCATGTTGACGGAAACGTTGATACTTTGTGCAGCTGATCGGATTTCCAATGGGAAAATTTCACTAGGAACCAACCATCCCAAGGGTCCCCAAGACCAGGCGAATCCGGCCACGTAAACGCAAATGAAAAGCACCACAACAATGGCGTACCATTTAGGCAAATCACCGGGGTTTCCATTGGTTCCAAACTTAGCACCAATACAAGCCGCCACAACAGCCTGAAAAAATGCAACAAATAGCCAAAAGATCAAGTTAGTACCCATTGCTATTGAAACTGGTTTTTCATGGGGGAAAATAAAGTACCTGACAGATCAACATTTGGACTCCACCCTCTAGGAAAAGGAATCGCCTACCCCATTTATCAACACCATAGATTGAGACCAATGTTGCAGCAACATTAACGACACCAGTAATCACAGCAGACATGAGGGAAGCATCGTCACCGAAACCGATGGTGTTGAACAATACGGGGGCATAAAACATAATCACATTAATGCCGGTTAGTTGTTGAAAGAAAGGAATTAAGATGGCCATAGTTAAATGAGGCCTGTATTTCCTCTGCAACAAGTTTCTCCAAGGGTGATCAACTAGCTTTGATGCATCACTGGCCGAAACAAGGTCTCTAAATTCCTCATCAACATCGTCCACCCCACGGATCTTCTTGAGCTTCGCTCGGGCTTCCTCGGTCTGGCCACGTTCTATCATCGAGTTCGGCGTATCTGGTAGGACTAGGGATCCGACTGTGATGATAAGGGCAGGGACCATTGCACCACCCAAACTCAGTCGCCAACCCCACCCACCTTTGATCTTAGCAAAGAAGTAATTCAGCACGTTGGCAATAAGGATGCCGACTGTGATTGATAATTGGAAACCAATGTTCAATGCTCCTCTGTACTTGTAGGGTGCCATCTCCGAAAGGTAGAGTGGCACAGACTGTAAAAAAGAAAAAATGTACAAATCACCATTGTTTTAAGTCGACACAGTGGCGGAGCCGGCAGGCCCGGTCCCTTAAAATGGTTCTTTATAAAATTTATAAAAATTTTAAATTAATAATAATAAAATTATACTTTAAGATTCTAAAAATAATAAAAATTTAATTTAAATTTTTATATAAAAATATAAATTATTAAAATAATAAATTTACATTTTTTATTATTATAAAAATATACCATTTAATTTAAATGGAAAAATTTTCTGCCACCGAATAGACAAAAGAAGTTAGGCAACAAAATAATGCGAAAAGGGGTCAACAAACATGGGTTTATCAATATTCATTGGACTAAATACAGAAGCTAATTTTTTTTTTCAACGCCCGTTGCATCAAGGAGTGAACTTTTAGCGGAAAAAAATGGTGCGAAGACATGTCATGCAAAGAATAACAAGCCTTGTCTGACAAGGAAAAGTAACAGTTACAGGAACAAGCTTCATAACTTTAAACCATTTATCGGAGATTTACTTGTCAGATCTCAAGAAATCAAACCCAGATAAGGTTTTTATCCAGTTAAAACAAGGGATACAAAAGATCATATCTGGATCACAACAAGTTTGTCTGCTCTGTTAATACTGAGATTTTAGAACCATCTAAAAAGCAGCTCTGAAGAACACAAAGAGACACATTAGACGAAAAAAATCCAGCAAAAACCTAAATTAAAAAATGAACCCCAATGCATAAAGAAGACTAAGATATGTACTTCTCTTCTTCTTCTTTTTTGCTACTCCTTTCAGACAGCACATTATTTTTTATTCTTTAACGAACAACTTGCAAAGAAAAGGAAAAAAAAAAAAAAAAACTAAGACTAAGACTTGATGGTTCTTACTTGATTTGCGAAACCAATACCGAAACCAAGTAACAATCTACCAACAATCAACATCCAAACAGCTTTAGTAAAGCCATTGATAAGAGCTCCGGCAAAGAAGAGTAAACCACCAAAAAGCATGGATAATCTCCTCCCAAGCTTACGGGTGACAGTTGAAGCCACCAGTGATGCCAAAAGAGCAGCCAAATACAGTGACGAAGTGAACATCGTCAGTGTTTGGCTGTCGTATTGGCAGTACTGATTCGTCGACTTGTTAGCTTCCTTCTTCTCCCAAACTTCTCGGAAGAACTTTTGAAGAAAAGGAGTCATGGTCGTCACTCCGCCTATAAAAAAATACCATTGGTTTTACGCAAAACAAATAAAAATGTATGGGGGCAATTGTGTGTGTGTTTTTAAATGTTACCTGAAATCCCAATATCGTAGCCGAAAATCAAACCACCCATGGCGGCGACAATACATGTTATAGTGACGAATGGAGTGAGGTTTCCCGGGTATTCCTTGCCGTTTCCCGGCCCAATTCCTCCTGCCGCCGGCATGTTTTATCTGTCTTTTCCTCAACGGAAACTAGAAAAGGAAGAACAAATACTTAGTGTATAGTATATTAGTATATAAGATCAGTGAAAGAAGATAAGTGGGGTTAGAACAGCATGGGACTTCCTTATATAGAAAAATTATATTATAATAATTATTAATAAACAAAATTCAAAGTATATTATTACTTATCCAAATTTTATGTTTGGAAACCCTAATGTATTAAAATGGATATATGACTGATATTTGCTTATAACGAGATATTTATAATAAAATCATATTACTAGATTTTATTTTATTTTATTTTTATTGGTTAGAGGACATCAAAATCTCTTACTCTAATAGATGCCTATTTGTAATAAGGTATTTATAATAAAATTATATTAGCAGATTTTATTATTATTTTAATACATTTAAAAATAGGGTAAACTATACTAATGGTCACTCAACTAGAGGTGATCATGGGTTGGGCGGCTCGGCCCAGCCCGGCTCGAAGGCCCGCCCGAAAAATGGAAGGGTTTGGGTAAATATATAGGCCCGAAATATGGGTTTGGGCAAAAATACGAGGCCCGTTTAAAAAACGGGTCGGGCCTCGGGCCAACCATTTTTGGCCCGGGCCCGGCCCGGCCTGGCCCGAATTATATAAATATTTTTTTAATTTTTTTAATTTTTTTAAGCATATGTAATTTTTAACTTTGTTTTTTTTAGTTTGTGTATTGTTTTAAGAATTGTTTATTTCAAATTTATTTTGTTTCTTGTTTTAATATTTATTTTTATATTTTTAAATTTATTATATTTTTAAATTTTTTAATGAATTAAACAAAAAAATTAATATGGGCTGGGCCAGGCCAGGCTCGGGCCTAGTATTTTTATTTCGGGCCGGGCTTGGACAAAATTTTAGGCCCATATTTCGGGCCGGGCCAGGCCTGGGCCTAGAAAATGGGCCGAAATTTTTTTCTGGGGAGCCCGAACCCGGCCCGACCCGGCCTATGATCACCTCTACACTCAACCATGGATTTTCTTTTATTTAACCACTCAACTATGAATTTTATTAAATTGATCACTCAACTAATTGGATTTATTTTTAATCATTTTCCATTAAATGTCATTAACTACTTAACATGAGAGTGAGGTTGCAGCTTAAAAATTGGTATAATAATAAATTTAACTCTCATCTTTTACATATTATGTCAATTTAATCATAGTTTTAAAAAAATTAACGTCCAATATTTATATATTATTTCATTTTGGTCCTAATTTTAAAAAATTCAAAAAAACATATAAAAATGCATAAATATTATTTAAAAATATAATAAATTCTAAAAATATATAATAAAATAAATTTAAAAAATTGGGTTTCTCTTTCATGATAGTAACAAGGTTAATTTAATGAAATATGCTGGAATTTTTTTTTTGAGAAACTAAGTTCATTTTGCAAAAGATTACCGATCTATGTTGTTTTTCTTCTCTGTCTTGAAAATGCGACCTGCAAGGTGAGTTTTTATTGCCACATTAGTGAAAACATGCCATGTAGGACGCGTTTTTGGTAAGAGAACAAAAAAAACACAACTTGTAGGCAAATTTTCACTTTGGTAAAAAATAATTTTTTCCTTTTTGTTTTCTTATGATTGGAAATTAAAGGTTTGTATATTTATTTTTGTTCATGTTTGAGATAGACATGGTTATAATTTTAAGAAATGTTTGAATTTACGATGGTGTCTTGGAGTTGGGTGACCTACAAATTTCATTTGCCATGTGAGTATGGAGCCATCACCCGGGAAGCTGGATTGTATTGTAACTTAAGGTCCTAGCTGAAGGTGATTATACGGTCTGAGGTTGAAGTGTAACCAGGGTTTCAAGTTTACAAAGGTTATGTTGTCAAGAGATGGAGCATAAATGGGGTCATAGTTGACAGTGGTTATGCAGACATGACAACGAGTTTCTCATTAGAAGAGGATGCTTTGTAAAACTCAAAAATAAATATGAGGAAGAAAAATACAGTGGTGTTTCAGTATAATAAAGTAATACATCTTATCCACCACCACCAAAGGCGATGACCCCATTATTATAACCTATGACAACACTGGGGTGTAACAGGTTATACTAAAAAGGTCACTGCCTTTGATGGTAGTGGACAACACGAATTAGTTGATTATACTGGAAGGCCCATTGTGTTTTCCTTTCTTGCACCTATGTTTGAGTTTTATGAAACAGGTTCCTCTGATGAGAAGACTCATTGTCGTGCCCGCATTAGTATTGTCATTTATGGCCCCATTTATGCTCCATCCCTTGACAGCATAACCTTCGTAAACTTAAAGCCTTAGCTGTACTTTAACTGAGATGGTATAATCACCATCAACTTAGACCTCGAGTTGCAAAGCCATCTCGACTTCTCAAGTGATGGCACCATACTCACACGATAGGTGAAATTTGTAGGTTACCAAGATCTATAACATCACCATGAATTTGAACACAACTTAAAACTATGACCACATCTCCCTCAAAGCGAGAGAGAAATAAATCTTTAAACTCGAAAATTTCAACACACAAGAAGAAAAAACTAATTTAGAGGTGACTGAAATGTGGTGAGTAGAGGAGGAAGAAGAAGCGTTTATATTGGGGATAGGGTGGGGTATAAGGGGAAAAAAATTATCCTGGGAATCTCGGGTTGTAGGGCTCAGAAGTAACCAAGTTGGTTGAAATGGGCAGAGAGAAAACGCTCTTATGTCAGACATGTGGTTTGAAAACGCGTCTTGTAGTGTGTGTTTTCACTGCCATATCAGATGAAAATGTCCCCTAGAGAGAATGTTTTTTCTCTATCCATTTCAACCACCCTAACTTGGTTGTAACTATGCCTTACAACTCGAGATTCCCAGGATAAAAAAATTAATCGAGAAAAATGTAGAAACCGCACGTGTAGAACTCGTACGCCAAAGTTAATATTAATTATTGAATTGTAGAAGAACTAATTAAAATACTAACTTATGCAGTGAGTACACTACCTTATTCGTTGATTAATTAATTTTTTTGTAAAGTGTAAGCTAATATTAATTATTGAAGTAAGATATAATCCAATTCCCACGCTAAAGTCTTAATCTTTTTCTGAACCTTCTGAACAATTATTTGCTTTCTGAAAATATTGTACTTAACAAATGGAAGGAGAAAAACTTAAAGAAAAAGTAACATAAATAATTGTTAACTTTAAACACACAACTTGATTGTGTACAAATCAATTCAATTTAATAAATTTGTTTTGTATATTGTAAATAAGTGTTGTAACACCCCTAACTCGTATCCGTCGCTAGAATAGGGTTACAAGGCATTACCGATCAACCACATCATAAACCATACATTTGTGCAATCATAATTAAATTCATTCATCTCAATCACTTTGTCCCTTATAAGGTCTTACGAGATCTTAAAACATGCTCAGAAGTGGTTCGGGATTAAATCGATAACATTTGCAAACTTTGGGAGACTTAGAAAATTTTCTTTGATTTAAGGGTCACACGCTGGTATGAACAGGTCGTGTGCCTCACACGGCCACTAAACACACCCGTGTCATAGGCTGTGTGAAAACAGGGCATACAAACTGACTTACACCACATGGTCGAGGACACGCCCGTGCCATGGCTGTGGGGAAACTAGAGGGGTTACTAGCTTAGGTCACACGGCTGACCACACCCATGTGCCAGCTCGTGTGCCACACACGGCCAGTAGACATGCCCATGTGTCTATGCCATGTAACTTACTGACTTGTTTTAACTAAAGTGTAGGGGTAACACGGTCGAGTCACACGTCCGTGTGCTCAGCCGTTTGGCATGAAAATAGGCTTGGTTTAAGCCACATTTCTCACCCTTATCTTATATACACCTAGCCATCAGAATGGTATCATTTTAGCACATATATAGGTAGCCAAAACATGCCAATTCAATCCCATATCATACCATCTATTCACAACCTTATCAACTACTCAATTTCATATTCCAAACACACCAAATCATTATGCCAAAATCATCAAACTCACATAACCTCTAAATGCATTATATCACATTTCCATCAACTAAATCATTCTCTCAAACATACCAATTTATCATCTATAAATCATACCAAACAAGCCAACACATAAGGCATTATATACATCACATATATCACTTATCAAACATATAACTTAAGCCAATATAAATGGCCATATACTCCAACATTTACAAGCCAAATCTCATGGCTAAAATCATAACACAAAACATACCAAGATAATACTAGCCTATACATACCATATACCATATATATAAAGCTTCAAAAGTACCAACGAGATGATCGATACTGTGATGACGATTCCCAATGATCCCTGATTCTAAGCTAGCTTCGACAATCTAAAAAACATGGAAATAACACACAAGTAAGCTTTAAAAGCTTAGTAAGCCATATACAAATAAAGTCAGCATATGAATATTTGCATATCCAATCAAATATGCTAAACATAGCTAATCACATTCTAATTCACAAACCTTTCTCATTGAACACATATCTTTAATGTCTTAATTGAGTCCATCAAATACCTCCCATTTTCAATACTCGTATGAATCTAGTATGTACCTGAGTCACTTAGCTCACTCACATATTCTTTCTCGACTTGACTTTGCCCGTTGAACTATTCGAAACTATTAAGGATATTCATAAATCACATAAGCTCGTACAATGCCATATCCTAGATATAGTCTTACGTGTTATCACATATCAATGCCACTATCTTAAAAAGGGTCTCACACAGAATTGATTAACGGTGCTAATGTCCCAAATATGGTCTTACACGTAATCTCCATATAATGCTAATATCCCAGACATGGTCTTACATGTAATCACATCTCGATAACCTAATGTCATGACATTCATATCTTATACTATTCCTAAGGTTCGTACGAGACTTTTAGATATCGTAATTCTGTCGATTCTTACTCGTAATTGCTCGTTCAAAATTCATAATATTTCAATGATAAATAAACATATATAATTCAATTTAAAGACATTTATTTGCATATGAACTTACCTCGTATTCGGTATAAACGGACAGAATCTACTATTCGTCAACTTTCAATTTTCCCTAGTTTAAATCCCTTTTTTTTTCGTTCTTGATCTCAATTAAGAACTCAAAGTGCTGAAACTTCAAAGCTTCAAAATCCTATTCTTTTCTTTTAATTTCGGTGAGAAAGATGATAAAATATGCTTGAATTTGGTTTTGTTTTATTTTATTAACATTAATGCATAATTTACCACTTTACCCATGGCTATTGGACTTATAAATTAATTAATGGTTGTCCATAAATGTCCACTTACTCTAATCTTGGTCAAATAACATTACAAAGATATCCAATTAAATAAATCATGGTAAATAAGCACTTAAACAATTAGTATGCCAATTTTGCATTTTACGTGATTTAGTCTTTTTATTAAATTAACTAACCAATCGGTAAAATTAAATCACAAAATTTTTACACATATCAAATAACATGCTGTAAACATCAAAAATAATATTAAAATAATTTTTTGACATCGAATTTGTGGTTTCAAAACTACTATTTCGATTTAGCTAAAACCAGGCTGTTACAAGTGTACATTTTAGATGTAGAACAAAGTATACAAGAAATTACAAAATTACAAAATAACATAATCATCAGCATCCTGAATGTGTGCCATAATCGGGTGGGCGTCGGGCATATAGAGGGTTCCATCGCACTAGCTGGTTAGGTGGCTCCCCGTCAACTTCGACTTCATATTCACAGGCAAGTTGAGGTTGATCATTGACTTCATCTCATTCTTCCGTGGTTGACTATGACCGTGTACTACATGCCCATCATAGATCCCCTTTCGAGTTGAGTCGGCAGTTGTGAGGATGACCCAACTCGGTAGAACAATGATGTTGGGGGTGTTTGTAACACTATCAACGGGCTATTATATGTTGTCACATGGCCCAATTGCAGATAGAAGGTAGAAAATGAAAGCGATACCAGATGTGTCGGTGTTGTTAGCAGGACCGAAATGTAATATGGCACGGTGGGTGACAGTCATGCATAATATATCCATGAAAAAGGTGTTGATGTAGGGAATGATGGGGTGTGCTATGGTGCTTGTGTAAAATAAATTGATGTTGAATGTGTTAATGAAAGGAATGATTTTGCATGTTGTAGTCGTGGTGTAAAATAAATCAAAACTGAAGGTGATGATGTGGAGAATAAGTGTGCATGTTGTGATACTTGTGACAAAAAAAACTGGGTTAGAAGCAAAAATAAATTAACCATACTGACTAGGAGGTTGCATGACAATCGGGTCCTTCGGTGTAGATGGAGCAGATGTCGATCCCGTCGAATCTTTAATAATTCTTGAAAAGAGTTATATTTCATGCCTTTAGACCTAGCTGATTGCTTGTACTTAGGTATATTTAGTTACATTTATGACATTTCATTAGTATTTTCATCATTTCACTAGGAGCTTGGACTCTGTTTAAATATTAGGTACTTTTAATTGCTTGTGGTAGGGCTGTGTTTGGTGGTTTGGTAGGTGCAGATTGAGGAACAAGAAATAAAGGAGTGAAGGTTTGTTGGGGCAAAGAGTTGCACATTTTGTCAACACAGATGTCGTGTCAATGTCGAAAAGACCGAGTCAACACTCAATGCATATCAATTTTAGCCCAATTTACTTTTACTAGAAAAATCTACCTAAAAAAGAGGAAAAGATAATCTTGTGTTGGTTTTTATCCTAAAAAAAAGAATTTAAAAAAGGAGAAGATAGTCTTGGGTTATTGAAAAAAAGAATTTAAAAAGAGGAGAAGATAAACATGGGTTGTTGGATTTACTTTAAGAAAAAAAAGTTATAAAAAGCCAAAGGAGAAAACCCTAAATGGCAAACGAGAGTGAGAGTCTTAGACAAAAATAGAAAGTAGCAGCTGAGTAGAGATGGAAAGAAGAAAATGAAAGTAGTCCCTCTCAGCTATCGCAAGATACTGTGCTGTTAGAGTGTGAACTAGACAAGTGAAAGCTGGCTTCCCAAAGTCTTCCTTATTTCTTACTTTGTTCTTCCGTAAATTGAATGATGAAAATGGTGTTGGATGTTATTTTGATTTAGAATTTTATGTGCTAATCCATGTGCTAAATCTCATCAGGTTAGGATTACATGATGACGATTTCATTTTCTGTAAGGGTTGAAGCATAATCTGATTCAATTTACTGTTTCATTCCATTATTTTTATTTCTAAATTGTATGCATGAAATCTCTAGACATAGATTACTGTTCAGCATACCCATAAACTAAATCTAATTCTGAAAAGGTTGGATTAGTTGGATCAAAATTGAATAATATGAGCAAGTACTCAACCAATTCTTGCAGTAGACTCTAGCATAGAGCAGCATTCATACAGAAGGAAAATAATACAGGGAGTCATATTAAGGCTTATAGACACAAGCAAGGTAACTGTAACACCCTAAAATTTTAATTTTTTTTTGTGTATATGTGACACAAATATCTGTCTCTTTCAGTGGTTAAGTGTTCTCTATATGTATGAGGTCCCAAGTTAAAGCCATAACTTGGGAAAATTTTGGTATTTTTATGAATAAAGCCTTATCTCTAGTTAGTAGGCTTTTGTTTAAGTATTTCTAAAATGGGCTTACTAGTCTGGTGGATAAGTGGAGTGTTGGTGTGAAGGGGTCCTGTGTTCGAGTCTTTGCGTGGGTAATATTTTTGCTTGCTTGTTCAGAAGAGTTTGAGATGGACTAAAAATCTGAGTAGTGGAAGTAGATAGAGATAATTAGGGGATTTTGGGATCCCATGAAATCTTTTTGGTTAGTTTTTGGTTCATCCAAAATTCTTTTCTCTCTTCCCCAAAAATTTCCTCCGTTATTCTGACGTTATTCTTTCCAACTTTCTTTCTCTTTCGTTTTCTATTTTGTTTTTCTTCTTCAGCTAAAAATCCTTTGGTCTTTTCCCCCTCTTTTCTTTTTTGATTTTACATCCACTATCCCTTGGTGTGCAACGCTGGTTTCATTCATTCGGTAAGTTTTATGTATGTAGTTTCCATGGTGGTTGTTGAAATCATTATTTATTAGAGTTTTATTTCGTGTTTAGGAGGTCTTTAAGTGGCTGTGGACTTTCAATCGGTATAGAGGAGGTGCGATTTTGTTATTGTGAGTTCAAGGTAAGAGTTGTTGGAATATTTGAGAATACATGTTCTTGATAATTTGGTTTAGTATCAGTTTAGGTGATTGAAATTGGGCCTTGGTTGGTCGAATATAGGTTCTGGAGTGCTTAGGAGTGTTTTTGCAGTAAAATGATATCAGGTGTGTACCCAATTACGCAAAAAACGAGGTTTCAGCGAAAGATGAAAACCTCACTATCGACACCACACGGGCGTGTGGTCGCCCGTGTGGTAGGCCGTGTGCCCTAACACAGGTGTGTGAACGACGAGGCCAGGCTGTACGTGAAGGACATGGCCGTGTGATTGCCAGGTAGGCTATATGCGACACATAGGATAGCCTGTTTTGGGTCGTGTGGGCCACACGGGCGTGTGGGCCCACACGGGTAGTCCACACGGGTGTGTGAGATTTTGGGCTCACATGGCCAAAGCTAATTTGGGCCATGTGGGCTACACGGGCAGGCCATGTGGGCATGTGAGCCTATTTTACTGAAATATTTTCTAAGGTTGCACTGGTCACCCAAGTCGAGTGTGAACCTATTGTAGAGTCAGTAAGCACTATTTAGACCCCTAAATGTGTGAACTGATTATATGATGTATGTACTGAGCATGATATATATATCTGCATGAATACTAAACTGTATGTGTAACTGAGAATACAGTGATGGCATGTCATTCATTGTATGTTGCATTGCATTAGGTTGGGATGATATTATTGGAGGAAGTGTACTGAAAAGCTCTCAAGCCTGATATCTCGTAGCTCAACTGCTTATGTGCTACATTCGGTACTACTTAGAGTATAGGAATGGGTGGGTGTTTTTAACCCTACATGGAATGTAGGGATGGACGGAGATGGTGTGTAAAGGCTAGTTGGGTAGGACACTGTTTACTGATTTATGTGTATCTGATACTGTTACTATGATAGGCTAAGGCCCTAATGCATATTTGATATTGTACTAAAATGGGCTAAGGCCTAACTGCTAGTGATACTGAAAGGGGCTTAAGCCCAAGACTGTTTTTAACTGTGCATTGTGATTATTGTTGTTTGTTATCTGTGGATTACACACTGAGTTTATGAAAACTCACTCTTTTTGTTTAATATGCACAGATAATCTCCAGACTTAGATGGATCGGTATGGCGGTGGACTTGACAGTGACCACGGATTTGGACTTACAGACTTTTGTTTTGATTTGGTTTTTCGTTTTCTTTACTTTATGGATTTATAACTGTTAGTCGTAGGAAAGCTCAATTTTCAAAATAACAAATGATTTCTCTAAATTAACGATTACCTAAACTATTTTTAAAACTTCTGCCATAGGTTTTATTTTGAAACAATCGATTAAATGAGTAATATGTTTTTTGGAACTAAGAGATAAAGAAAGGTAATAACATAGAGACGAGTTTTTTGCAACAACTTAGTTTTTAAACATATTATCATGTGACATCGCCAGATTCGGCCATAACGTCTAGGCCGAGCTTGAGGTGTTACATTTATTGGTATTAGAGCCGGGTTGTAAAACTTGATTGTGAATTATGGGTTTTAAAAACTTGGATTTTGAAGAAATGATTTTTAAGTGATTAAAAATGTTTTGACTGATTATGTGGTACATTGAGTCTCCGGCGTTGATACTGTAAATATTTTGAAACTGATATATTTTTAAACTGAAAATGCTATAGATAGAATGTTTTGAAACTACTGTAGGTGGTATACTGTGAAAACACTTTAGTTTGTGTATACTGAAACAATAGTGAAACTAAAACCGTAGTAAAACTGATAAAGACAGCGATAAATGAAAACAAACTCTGAATTTATGATACTGTTTTGCATAAAACATTTGTTAATAAATATTGAAACTGTAACTAATTCATAAAATTCGTAATATAGATAAATTTGAATAGACAATGAGCGCACAAGGTATCCATGGACATGGTACTCAAGGCTGTGGTAGAGGCCGTAGAGGGGCTTGTGCTGAGTCTTCTTTTTCTGGCGGCATGCCGAATCTAGATACTAGTGAAACGCCAGAGTCATCTACCATAGAGATTGGGTCTCAAGATCACATAGTTGGGGATGACGCATTGTCCCAGGCTATTCTGAGGATACTGGAGAGGGTCGTTTGACCTAATATTGGATCTGGGGGTCGAGGGTTGGTTATGGAATGATTTTGGTCCAATGGAGCTAAGCTCTTCAAGGGTGTCACTAGGGTTGCCCCTAATATGGCCGAGTACTGGATTGAGGCCACGAAGAGGATTATGAATGATTTAGATTTCACCATTGAGTAGAAATTAAAGGGTGCAGTCTTGCTGCTGTGTGATGAAGCTTGTCAGTGGTGGTTGACTATTAAGGAGGGCAGTCAGCCCTTACGTTTGACTTGGGAGTTCTTTAAGACCGCCTTCTAGAGGAAATATGTGGGAGCCAGTTATGCAGACACTCGTAGGAGGGAGTTTCCGAATCTTACTCAGAGGGATCGATCAGTAGCCGAGTATGAGGCCGAGTTTTTGAGATTAAGGTGCTATGCGTGAGGTATGGTTGCATCGGAGCATGAGCGTTGTGTCCGCTTTGAGGATGGCCTCAGGGATAATCTAAGAGTTCTGATAGCTCTATAGGGAGCGTAATTTTTCTGCATTGGTCGAGAAGGTGAAGATCGCGGAGGAGGTTAAGCGCGTTGAGCGCCAAAACTGAGATAAAAAGAGGTAAGAACAAGAGGGATTCAGAGCCCTCAAGTTCTATTCAGAGGCCTAAGAAAAAGGCCAGAGCTGATAGGTTGGTTAGAGCTGGGCCTTCTATTACTCCAGCTAGGATGTTGCCTCGTGGGGATTGTGGTAGACGCGATCAGGGCGAATGTTGGAGGAGGACTGGGGCGTGTCTGAGATGTGGGTCTTTAGATCACTGTATTAGGGAGTGTCCACTGAGGGCTGATCAAATGCAAGCTCAGGGTACTAGTACTGTACAGCCTCAGAGGGTAACACAGCAGTTACCGAGAGGTCGTGGTTAGACTAGGGGTGGTAATGGTATGAGTTATGGGTAGAGAGCACCGGGCAGAGGTGCTGGACAGACTGAGGCGAGGCAGCCTGCTCTCGTATATGCTACACGTCACCGAGAGGACAGAGATGCTCCGGACGTCATCACGTGTAACACCCCTATCCTGTAACCGTCACCGAAATAGGGAAGAGGCATTACCAAACTTGTAAACATAGATCAGAACAGTGTAATATCAACCATGTAGCATATAACATCATAATCTATTAGCTT
Source organism: Gossypium stocksii (assembly GCA_020496765.1). Taxonomy (NCBI): domain Eukaryota; kingdom Viridiplantae; phylum Streptophyta; class Magnoliopsida; order Malvales; family Malvaceae; genus Gossypium; species Gossypium stocksii. The sequence continues at coordinate 75,664,626 of CM035629.1, forward strand.
TTCTAGCATTTATAATCAAATCATACCATAAACAGACTTATAAAACTTGAATCATATCATAGGGACTAATTCGACAATGATTAAAAGATATAGAAAAACTTAAGAAAATTTTTAGAATAAGGTCACACGGCCGTGTGCCTCACACGGCCACCAGACACGCCCATGTGTTTAGGCCGTGTGGAAACAGGGCATACATACTGACTTGTGCACATGGCCACAAGAAACACCCATGTGTCTAAGCCGTGTGAAAATTAAGAAGCTATTGACTTGCGCCCGCGGGTACAAGACACACCCGTGTGTCTAACCCGTGTGGCATTCTGACCATTTTAACTAAGATGCAGCGGTCACACGGTTGAGTCACACACCCGTGTGCTCTGACTGTGTGGCACGAAATAGGCTTGGTTTAAGCCATTTTCACACCCCATTAGGTCATGTACCTAAAACATCAATTGCATAACATTTATAGACATAAACAATAAACCAATTCAGCCAATTTAAAACACATCATATACCATTTCATACTAAAACAAGACCATTTACAATACAAACATATACCAATATCCATGTAACACCCCGAATTTTGGGCCTAAAAGTATTGAGCCTTGGTTAAGTTTTGGATCCTAGCTTAGTATTTTTAGGAGTTTAATTTTGGCCTTCTAGAAGGTTGGAAGTGGCATGAAGATGGACTCTAAGGAGAGTGATCAGAAGAGAAAATATAGGAAGAGGTTAGGAGAGCTTATCATGGAGAAAAATTAGGAGATGGGATGTGGATGAAGTGGAGCCAATTGGGACTTTAGGGGTTCAGCTTTGGGTATTTATAGGGGGTGCTGAATTCTTTTTGAAGAGTTTCCCTTACTTTTCCAAACCGAATGCTTCATTCTTCTCCTTCTTTCTAGTTCTTTTTCCTCTTTTGCAAAAGCCAAATACCTATATCCCCTTTGCCGATTTCTTTCCTTAATCTCTTAAAAGTCGAATACTCATATCTCATTTGCTGATTTCTTTTGATTTCTTTCATCACCATCCATCTTTGTTAAATTACAATCCTCAAGCTAGTGTTGAAAAGCCGATTGCATATTCAGTAGATATCTAGGCCGCAAGATTGAAGACGAGTTTTGGTAAGCGTTTTACTCTCAATTTTAGTTTCTTTGGGTGGCCGAATATATGTGTGGTCTATAAGGGTGACTCGTGTGGAATAAGAGTCACCTGATGTTAATAGTATATGTGTGTTGATGCAGATCTGAGAATATTCGGGAATATTTGCTAAGGAAAGGCTAGTAAAGCCGAAGGCACACGGTAAGGTTACGGTAAGGCTTCGATATTTGATAAAGTTATAGTAAGGTATAGAATTGATTTGAAAGTGGTTTTGATTGTAGGTCAAGGCTGAGGATAGTGTAGTCTAGGTCGTCAATCAGGTGTGTACATACACTACACACACGAAAATCGACAAAAGCCAAAATCTCAAAATCCCGAATGGGCCTGACGTCTTATGGGCCTAAAGTGGCAAAGTTGTGATATGAAATTGTATGATGAATTAACATGCATGAATGTATAACTGGATTATGATCGGGCCTAATGGGCTATATAAGCATGATCGGGCTTAAGGGGCTTTATGAACATGATTGGGCTTAGTGGGCCTATGGGATTGTGGAAATACATACTAGGGTTTTTAATGGACTATAGGTCTAGTTCTGATATTTCTAATTTTACATAAGACTTAATTAAATAATTAAACAAACCCGTGGATAAGTCGTTAGACTAAGGTGTGGTAATGGATGTGTGCATCTAGGATTGGATTTAGGAAGAGCTTGGTACTTAAGCGGTTCGAGTGACCCACCTCCTCTTCTCTTGAATCCTACCTGATGCATAGTGTCCGTTCATCTTAGCCGCGAGGAGTTGTTGATGGGCCAAAATCCATAATTAAAATTTGTATCATTAGGAAATTACGAAAATACCCGTCTAGGATAAAATTACGAAAATACCCTTCTAAGGTAGAATTACGAAAATGCCCTGTAAGGTAGAGCTACTAAAACACCCTCGTAGGGTGGGAATACTGAAATACCCTTGTAGGGTAGGTTTACGAAAATACCCCTGGGTAGTGAAATGACCAAAATACCCCTAAGTGCTTAATATGTGAAAATGTGTATGTTGCATTCATGAATTGTATGTTGCACTTGGGTGGGTTTGATGATACGGCGGAAGTGTACTGAGGATCGCATAGTCGCTTGACGAATGTGGATCCACCGTAGGCTTTTAATTCACCGAGTAGCTTAGCTACACCGTACATATATAGCAGCCTTGCTGCAACACGAGTAGTGCTGCTGTGTGTGCTACCATTGGTGTGTAGAGGATGGGTGGGTTGATGTAGACATCCCCACAGGTGTGTTGGGCTGGCACGGATGGTGTGTAGCGGTTGGATTTGGGATGGGAACATTTGCATACATGTAATTCTAGTATGATATGAGGTCAATGTGGGCTAAGGCCCAGACCACCGATATTGTTAGGGCTTAGGCCCAATGTGATATGCATATAATGAATTGATTTGATTGCCAGGGGTCGTACATACTGAGTTTCGAACTCACACCCTTATTATTAATATTTTAGGTGATCCATAATAGACGGCTCGACGCGGGAGAGGACTCGGAGAAAGCCACACTACAATTTACTTAGGAATTTTAAATATAGATTTATTAAGTATTTTATGATAATTATTTTTTTTCCACTGTGATGTAATAAGGCTATGTAACTCCGATTTCACTATTTACTTAGGGATTTATTTAGTTACTATTATATTTAATAAACATGGTTTTTCTTAAATATTTGTTTAATTAAATTCTCAATTTTTAACTAAGTAAATTCCTATCAAGCATATTTTGTTTCGAACTAAGTTTTTTAACTAAACCATTTTTTGAAAGTAACCTTTCAATGTGACATCGCCAGATTCGGGCCTAACTTCTAGGCCGGTTTGGGGTGTTACAATCCATGAATCCATTCTATGTCAAATATAAATATAATTCATGTCTCATTTAAAACCATGCCAACCCATTTAGATACCTTACCATAATTAACAAGTAAGTATATGCCAAAATGACCATTTCATACCTATTCCAAACTTACCAATTCAACTATAATAAAACCTATCAAGAAACCATATTCAAACATCACATAAGCTATGTACCATTCATTAAATTACCATATAAAAGACATATCATATAAAGTCATCATACCAAAACATTCATTTCAAGATCAAGCTATATCACATAGCTTGATTATGTGCCAAAATCATACCACATTCATTAACATAGATAGCTATATACATCAACTTATAAACTAGCCTATACATGCCATATTTACAACATTTACAAAGATCCAAAAGTACCAAAAGCTTGATTGGATAGTGTGATTGCAATCTCCGACTTTGTCCGAAATTGAGCTAGCTTCTGAATCTATAAAACACGAGAAAATAAACGGAGTCAGCTTTAAAAGTTTAGTAAGCCTGTATAATCTAGAATTAAACTTACAAAAGCATCAATAAGCATTTAAAGAAATAATAACCAACTCATATGCTCATCTAGCCTATGCAAATCATTCAACCACATGTTAGTCACTTAGAAATCATACAATCATTCCTACAAAGGATGAAACAAACATATTATTCATGTACCTTTCCATACTTATGACATATCATATTTCATCTTCTATTTATAAGATTATATAAACCATGTCACATTTCATACTTATAACTCATATACTTCATTTATCAAGTCATCATATAGCATTTATACTCTTGTACCACATAATTCTTTTTAAACCATGTAACATATACCATGTAATCATATACTTGTAATATATCATTCATGTAGTCCATGTAATTCATACAACATATATACATACCATGTACATTTTGTATCTTAATAACATGTATTTCTTATTTTTCATATCAGTATAATGCCCGTTGAACCTTTGGAAACATCGAGGGATACTCGGGTGATACACACAGTGTATATATGTAAACCTATAAATCCGTTAATTCATCATATATGCTTTTTCGAGCCATGTATTGTATGCTCCTCTTGAGCTAGTAACGGTAAGCCTGAAGGCTAAACATGTAAGCCTGAAGGCTGAATGGTAAGCCTGAAGGCTGAACATGTAAGCCCGAAGGCTGAACATGTAAACCCGAAGGCTGAACGATAAGCCCAAAGGCTGAACATGTAAGCCCGAAGGCTGAACGGTAAGCCCAAAGGCTAAACATGTAAGCTCATAAGCTGTGGTGAGTCTGCAACAAATGCAGGAGCTCAACCAACCTGTAGCCCTAATGACATGTCATTTGTATCCTACGACTTTCTACGGTTCAATCGGGACTCAGTAATCACTTTACACATATAATCAATAGGCATTTCTATCTTTTATTTCATCTATACAATCATTCAATATTCAAGACAACAATTTAAATCATAATTATAATTCAATTCTAATTATACGAACTTACCTTGATTTAGCATAAATACCCGATATCTATTCGTCTACCTTTCGTTTCCCCCGATCAAGTTTCGGGATTTACTTGTCTTGATCTATATTAATTCAAATTTAACTCCATTATTTACTAACACATTCAATTTAGTTCAAAAACATGTATTTTAGCCATTTTGCAAAATAGCCCTTGTATTTTCATAACTTGACAATTTAGTCCTTAATATACAAAATAACAAATTACTCAATATTATCCACAATTCATCATAGCCGAATATTCATATGTTCCATACAAACACATATCTTTCATTTATTCACATTCCTATCCACAATTTCTATCTTTTTCAATTTAATCCCAAATACTCAATTTTATCAAAAATCACTTTATAAAACTTGTATATCTATGAACAACCATCAATAATCTTTCAATAAATATCAAAATACATAAGTATTCAACAATGGAACATTTCAAAAACATTACCAATTTTAGAAATTGAGGTACGGGCTAGCTATATTGAGCTGCAACATGCTAAAAAACATAAAAATTCTTAAAAACGAATCAAAAACCGTACCTTAATTGAGAATCAAAGCTTAGCCGAATGTTTAAAGCATGACTCCTTATTTCCTTCTTCAATTTTGACAAAAATGATGAATATGTGCACATTTTATGAATTTGTTTTATTTAACATATAATTAATAAGCCATTTACTATATTAACCTTATTAAATTAATAACATAAAGCATAAATCAATGTTCACTAATGTCCATGCATATTAATGAAGGTAAATTTTCAATGTAAGGGCTTCTAATGCTAAAGCCATAGTCATTTAAGCCATTTTACTAATGGAACTCATATTTATCGCTTTACGCAATTTAGTCCTTTTTACCGAATTAACTATTTAAACAGTAAAGTTTCTATATGAAACTTCCACACAGTAACTCTATCATGCTATAAGACATAATAAAATAATAAAATAAATATTTCAACTCAGTTAAGTGGTCTCGAAACCACCTGTTCCAATTCGACTCGAAATTGGGCTGTTACATCGCAGGTACGTTTCTTATTTATGATATACCTTACATTGCATTGATAGATATAGGATCCACTCACTCTTATATAGCCTGTATTGTGCCTAAAAATTTGGGAGTTTTGGTTGAGAGCAATACAAATGAGGTTACTGTACTGAGTCCGTTAGGGCAGTCCGTTCAGGTTAATAAACTATTTAGGGACGTCCCTTTAGAGGTTCAAGGGGCAATCTTTTTAGTTGATCTGATGGGGCTTCTATTTAGGGAGTTCAACTTAATTCTGAGGATGGATTGGCTGGTCAAGCACCGTGTCAGCTTGGACTGTGTGACTCAGAGGGTCATCCTAAAAACCGAGAAGGATACTGAGGTGGTTATGATTAGAGAGCGTCGAAATTATTTATCTAATGTGATCTCTGCACTGGTGGGTGAGAAATTGGTTCGTAAGAGATGTGAGGCATTCTTGGCCTATGTAAGTGTTTTTGACTCTAGGGACTCTACTATTAAGGATATTAGGATGGTAAAGAATTTTCCAGACGTCTTTTTTGAGGAACTATTGGGTTTACCTCTGAATCGTGAATTGGAGTTTGGGATTGAGCTTCTTCCAAGTATAGCTCCGGTGTCTATCGCCCCCTATCAAATGGCACTGAAAGAGCTTTCAGAGCTTAAGGCTTAGATTCAGGAGTTATTAAATCGTGGGTTCATTCGCCCTAGTGTGTCTCTGTGAGGAGCACTGGTATTGTTTGTAAAAAAAGAAGGATGGATCCACGCCGATGTGTATCGACTACCGGTAACTAAAAAGTTGACCATTAAGAACGAGTACCCACTACCGAAGATAGATGACCTATTTGACATGTTTTGAGGAGCTTCGGTATTATCTAAGACAGACCTCTGATTTGGGTATCATCAGTTGAGGGTTAAGGAGGCTGACATATACATAAGACGACGTTGAAGACTCATTTTGGTTACAACAAGTTCCTAGCGATGCCATTTGAACTGACTAATGCACCGGCAGCATTCATGGATTTGATGAACTGAGTATTTCAGCCTTATCTAGATCGGTTTGTAGTGGTGTTCATTGATGACATATTGGTTTACTCGAGGACTGAGGATGAGCGTGACAAGCACCTTAGAGTTGTTCTTCAAATTTTGAGGGAAAATTAGCTCTATGTTAAGTTTAGCAATTGCAAGTTCTGGTTGCATAAGGTGATATTTTTGGGTCATGTGGTTTCTGCTGAGGGGATTTGAGTCGATCTTCGAAAGATTGGGGCTGTGTTGGAGTGGAAGCAGCTTAGGAACATGTTTGAGATCCGTAGTTTTCTGGGACTGGTAGGTTATTATCGACGATTTGTGGATGGATTCTCATTGATTACAGCACCCTTGACTAAGCTGCTATGTAAGGGTATGCCGTTTGACTGGACTGATGCACAGCAAAAGAGCTTTGAGAAGCTCAAGAATGTACTGACTGAGGCTTTTGTTTTGATACAGCCAGAATCTGGGAAGGAGTTCATAGTTTGTAGTGATGCACCACATGTCAGTTTGGGATGTGTGTTGATGCAGGATGGTAAGGTGGTAGCATATGCATCTCGTTAGCTTTAGACACATGAGACAAATTATCCGACGCATGACTTGGAGTTGGCTGCCGTGGTATTTACATTGATAATCTAGAGGCATTATCTGTACAGTGAGAAGTGTATCATCTACACTGATCACAAGAGCCTCAAGTATTTCCTCACTTAGAAGGAGCTGAATCTTAGGTAGCATAGATGGATTGAGCTGCTTAAGGACTATGACTGCACCATTGGGTACCGTCCTAGCAAGGCCAATGTAGTGGCCGATGCACTAAGCCATAGAGCTATGACTGATTTGAGGGTGATGTTTACTCATTTTAGCTTATTTGATGATGTTAGCCTATTAGCTGAGCTTCAGGTTAAACTGACATTGAGCAGTTGGAGGACGAGTCTTTGGGTTTTCGATTTTGACAGATTGAAAGTGGTAGTACTACAGATTTTGGGTTGAACTCTGAGGGTGTGTTGTGTTTCTGGATACAGATATGTATGTTGAATGATACTAATTTGAGGCAGTCTATACTGAGAGAGGCATATAGTAGCCCTTACGCTATGCATCCTGGCAGACATAAGATGTACCGAGACCTCCGTGAGTTATATTAGTGGCCAGGATTGAAACGAGAGGCTATTGATTTTGTGGCTAGGTATTTAACTTGCCAGCAGGTTAAGGCTGATCATCAGTTACCTTCAGGTTTGCTACAGTCAGTTAAGATTCTTTTATGGAAATGGGAGTGAGTGAATATGGATTTTGTTTGTGGGTTGCCCCTAACACCCACTAAGAAAGATTCAGCATGGGTCATCGTGGATCGATTGACCAAGTCTGCGTACTTTATACCAGTTAGGGTGGATTATTCTCTGTAGAAGCTAGCAAAACTTTATATTTCTGAGATAGTGAGACTATATAGAGTACCGATTTTGATCATCTCTGATAGGGATCCTCGCTTCACGTTTCTGTTTTGAAGAAAGTTACATGAGGCTTTGTAACACCCCTATCTCGTATCCGTCACCGGACTAGGGTTAGGAGCATTACTGGACAATTCAGAACATTTATGAATATTTCACAATCACTATCATCATATCATAATCATACATCATTAATAAGTCCCTTATAAAGGTCTATGAAACTTTAAACATGCATTAGGAGAAGATTGAGACTAAACCGAACTCATACAAAATTTTTTGAAACTTAAACATTTCCAAAGCTACAGAGGTCACATGCCCATGTGAGCAAGCCATGTGCCTCACACGGCCTTAGGCACACCCGTGTGTCTAAGCCGTGGTGAAACATGACATACATTCTAACTTGCACCACACGGCCGAGGACACGTCCGTGTGCTAGGCCATGTGAAAATTAGGGAGGCTACTAACTTGAGTCACATGGTCGACCACATGCCCGTGTGCCAGCCCGTGTGCCACCCACGGCCCTAGACACGTCCGTGTGTCTAGGCTATGTCAAACCTATAGGGTATACTGACTTAATTTAAAAGGTACCCCAGGGGACACACGACCAGGTACCATGACCGTGTATCACACACGGCTGAGACACACGCCCATGTCTCTACCCATGTGGACAAAAATAGGCCATTCGAAAGGCCAACTTTGCCACTCATTTTGGTTATCCCTACAAGCCAAAATCAATACATTTTATACCAACTTTTCTCAGCCAAAACACAACCAAAATATGAACAATTCATGCTAGATAATTCTCATCTAAAATCAAACTCAATTTTTTTACTAAATCATGCCTAAATATAAGCCAAAATCATGTCAAAACACAGCATATCCCACTATAAACCATTCATTTCATATCTAAACCTTACCATAATTCATAATATTAATCCCATCAAAATGACCATTTCTCATTAGGTCATATTTGCATTATAAAACACACAAATTTGTAACATAAAACACATACTAAATTCAAGCATAATTCCATCCATTATCTAACCATACCACAAGACAAGACTTATATACAATACAAGAGATATTCAACTACTTCTACCCTATCCATGCCATAATTCATTATTCACATTTTCAAAAGGGTACCAAAACAAGGTTCGATGGTGTGGTGATAATCCTCGACAATTCCCGAGCTTCCAGTAGCTTCGATGATTTATAAAATACAAATGAACACACCAAGTAAGCTTTATAGCTTAGTAAGTTCACAAGTAAATAATTCAATGTATAGCATCAATTATAATTCAAACAATTATACAACTTAATACCAAATATACCATACCATAAATCTTTCTCATAACACAAACATAATCAAGTCAGCTCATTGAACCTTTCAATATATACCTCGTATAGCCATCATACATACCTGTATCTCTCATTTAAATTTCTTTCTCAAATACAACCTTTGCTCATTCGTGGAACCATTCGTATGGCCCGTAGCCAACTCAAGGTAGCTTATCCCGGAGTACCTATACCATGGCCCGTAGCCAAATCAATGTAACCCCATAACATACCTATACCATGGCCCATAGCTAAATAAAGGTATTACTTGCACTCGTAGTGCCGATATCATAGCTCGAAGCCAAATCTCACCTAATGACATGTCATTAGTACCCTGAAAACATTCCTAAGGTTCAACTAAGCTTTTTCCACATTCATTTTCATCATCGTCCAAGTCCATAATATTTCATTCGATATTTCAATCCTCTCCAAGTTCACATTTGTCATAGTGTATACAATATCAATACATTTAAATTTCATTTATAATGAAATTATTTCCTATGAACTTACCTCGAGTGTGAAACGATAAAATGAATCGATTACTTGTTGACTTTTGATTTCCTCTGATCTAGACTCAGATTCCATTTTTCTTGATCTATATGTATTAAAATTAACTCATTAAATCACACATTCATTCAAATCAACCCGTAAGCACATTTTGGGGCATTTTACAATTTAGTCCTCACATTTTCACATTTTAACATTTTAGTCCCTATTTCTCAAAATCACAAAATATGCATAATTCAATTCAATTCATGCTTGGCTGAATATTCCTACACTTCATATAGGCCCATATAGTTCATTTATTTCACATTTTAACCCCTCAATTTCTTATTTTCACAATTTAGTCCTAATACCCAAATTCATCAAAAATTCAAATACAAAACATATTAATCTAACACATACCTTTCATAATTCATCAACTAACATCACAAAGCTCACAATTCCATCAATGGAATAACTTAAAATCTTCATCAAATTCAAAATTTAAAAACATGGGCTTTATAGATTTCATAGCAACGATATCAAAAACGTAAAAATTATCAAAAAACGAGCTAAAACTCACCTTGAATCAATCTAATCCATGGCCGAACCTAGCTTTCTTTTTCTTTTTCTTTGCTTTTGATATTTTCGGCTAAGATGAACATATAATGCATGGTTTTATTTTATTAACATAAATGTTATTATACTTTTTACCATTTCAACCTTACTAAATTAATGAGAAAACATTATAACACAAGCCTAATGCCGTCCATCATATTTATCTATGGTTAAATTGCAACATAAAGGCCCCACAATAAAAGAACATAGCAATTTAGTGCTTTAATAATTAACTAGTCACTTTTTCATTTTACGCGATTAAGTTTTTTTTAATTAAGTCGAGCACACAAATGATAAAATTTCACACGAAATTTTCACAGATATAAATTCACATATTGTAAACACCAATGATAATTGTAAAATATTTTTCTGACTTGGATTTGTGGTCCTAAAACTATTGTTCCGAATAGGGTCTAAATCGGGCTATTACAGGCTTTGTGTTCATGATTGGACTTTAGTACGGCATTCCATCCTCAGACCTATGGTCAGTCTGAGAGTGTGATTCAGATACTAGAGGATATGTTGAGGAGCTGTGTTATTGATTTTCAGGGCAGTTGGGAGGAGTTTCTGCCACTAGCGGAGTTTGGCTATAATAATAGCTTCCAGTCTAGCATTCAGATGGCACCTTACGAAGCTCTATACAGTCGTAAGTGTCGCACTCCTTTATGTTGGACTGAGTTGGGTGAGTGACGTGTTCTGGGTCTTGAGTTGGTTTTCGAGATAGAAGATAAGGTTAGACTGATTTGTGATTGTCTAAAAGCAACTTCTGATAGGTAGAAATCCTATGCGGATCTGAAGAGGCATGAGATTGAGTATTATATGGTAGACTTTTATATTTCTCAAGGTCTCACCATCAAAGAAGGTTCTGAGGTTTAGTCGTAAGGGCAAGTTGAGCCCTAGGATTACAGGACCTTATCGTATCCTGAACCGAGTGGGACTAGTTGCTTATCAGTTGGAGCTACCTCTAGAGTTGGATCATATTCATGACGTGTTCCATGTCTCTATGTTGAGGCACTACCACTTTGATCCTACTCACATTGTTCCTATTGAGGAGATTGAAGCTAGGCCAAACTTGACCCTTGAGGAGGAGCCGGTACATATTTTGGATCGCGATATAAAGGTTCTGAGGAGGAAGTCTATTCCTTTGGTAAAGGTTCTATAGCAGAATCATAACACTGAGGAGGCCATGTGGGAGCCTGAGGATGTGATACTTCAGCAGTATTCTCATCTGTTCTGATCAGGTAAATTTCAAGGATGAAATTTTCTAGGGAGTAAAGTTATAACACCCCAAAATTTTAATTTTTATTTTGTGTATGTGTGACACAAATATCTATCTACTTTAGTGGTTAAGTGTTCTTTGTGTGTGTGAAAGGTCCCAAGTTCAAGCCATAACTTGGGCAAATTTTGGTATTTTTTTGAATAAAGCCCTATCTCTAATTAGTAGGCTTTTATTTAAATAGTTGTAAGTATGTATCAGAATAGGCCTACTAGTTTGGTGGATAAGTGGAGTGTTGGTGTGAAGGGGTCCTGTGTTTGAGTCTTTGAGTGGACAATATTTTGCTTGCTCGTTCAGAAGAGTTTGAGATGGACTAAAAATCTGAGTAGTGGAAGTAGAGGGAGATAATTAAGGGATTTTGGGATCCTATGAAATCTTTTTAGTTAGTTTTCGGTTCATCCAAAATTCTTTTATCTCTTCCCCAAAATTTTCCTCCCTTACTCTAACGTTATTCTCTCCAACTTTCTTTCTTTTTCATTTTCTGTTCTCTTTTTCTTCTTTAGCCGAAAATCCTTTGGTCTTTTTCCCCTCTTTTCCTTTTCGATTTTACATCCACTATCCCTTGGTGTGCAACACTGGTTTCATTCGTTCGGTAAGTTTTATGAATGCAGTTTCTGTGGTGGTTGTTGAAATCATTATTTATTAGAGTTTTATTTCGTGTTTAGGAGGTCTTTAAGTGGTTGTGGATTTTTAATCGGTATCGAGGAGGTGTAATTTCGTTATTGTACGTTCAAGGTAAGAGTTGTTAGAATATTTAGGAATACCTGTTCTTGATAATTTGGTTTAGTATCGGTTTTAAGTACTGAAATTGGGCCTTGATTGGTCGAATATAGGTTCTGGAGTGCTCGGGAGTGTTTTTGCCACAAAACGATACTGGCTGTGTACCCGATTACGTAGAAAACGAGGTTTTGGTGAAAGTAAAAAAACCTCACTGTTGATGCCACATGGGTGTGTGGTCGCTCGTGTGGTAGGCCGTGTGCCTTAACACGGGTGTGTGAACGATGAGGCCAGGCCGTGCGCAAAGGACATGGCCGTGTGCGACACACGAGCTACCCTATTTTGGGCCGTGTGGGCCACACAGGCATGTGGGCCCAAATGGGTAGTCCACACATGCGTGTGGGATTTTCGGCCAGGCCATGTAATCTACACAGCCAATGCTAATTTGGGCTGTGTGGGCTACACGGGCGCGTGGGCCCACACGAGTAGGCCACATGGGCGTGTGAGCCCATTTTACTGAAATGTTTTCTAAGGTTGCACTGGTCGCCCAAGTCGACTGTGCACCTACTGTAGGATCGGTAAGCACTACTTAGACCCCTAAATGTGTGAACTGATTATATGATGTATGTACTAAGCATCATATATATATGCATGAATACTGAATTGTATGTGTAACTGGGAATACTATGATAGCATGTCATTCATTGTATTTGCATTGCATTAGGTTGGGATGATATTATTGGAGGAAGTGTACTGAAAGGCTCTTAAGCCTGATATTTGGTAGCTCAGCTACAATTTACTGATTATGTGCCACATTCGGTACTACTTGGAGTGTAGGGATAGGTAGGTGTTTTTAATCGCACATAGAGTGTAGAGATGGACGAAGATGGTCTGTAGAGGCTGGTTGGGTAGGACACTGTTTACTGGTTGGGTAGGCCTTCATGCATATTTGATACTGTACTGAAATGGGCTAAGGTCCAACTGCTACTGATTCTGAAAGGGGCTTAGGCCCAAGACTATTTTTTACTGTGCACTTTGATTATTGTTGTTTGTTATCTATGGGATTACACATTGTGTTTAAGAAAAGTCACTCTTTTTATTTAATGTGCACAGGTAATCCCAAGATTTAGATGGATCGGTATGGCGAAGTACTCGACGGTGACCACAGATTTGGACTTATGGACTTTTTGTTTTGATTTGGTTTTTATTTTTCTTTACTTTGTGGATTTATAACTTCTAGTCGTAGGAAAGCTTGGTTTTCAAAATAACAAATGATTTCTCTAAACACACAATTACCTAAATTGATTTTATAGCTTCCTCAATGGGTTTTGTTTTGAAACAATCGATTAAATGAGTAATACATGGTTTGGAACTAATAAGAGATAAAGAAAGGTAATAACACGGAGGTGATTTTATTGCAACAACTTAGTTTTCAAACACACTATCATGTGACATCGCCAGATTTGACCATAACATTTAGGCCAGGCTTGGGTTGTTACAGTAACTTGAGGTTTTTGATTTCAAAAGAAGCAAACATTTTGGAGCTTTTGTAAGCAGTGAACTGAGTATGATTTTGGTGGGGCATTATTGACACTAAGGGTAGATTCTTAGTATTCCTGAAATTTCAAATCAACATAATATATCCTTTATTCTTTGTCACTATATCTTTACCATATCATTCTTAGTTATTTATTTGTTCATTTACATAATATTCCCATAAGAATTCTCATAATTGCCATCATATTTCTACTCTCATTTTGCCATAGCATTTTCAAGTATTCATTAAGTCCACATATTGCATACATCACTATTCCTTTAGTTGCCACTGCATACTTACCATAGCTTTACCATAACATTAATTGTATTTCATATTATAATAACTTAACCACTTTTGTACCTCAATGCAATCTTCGTGGGAACGATACTCACTTATCACTTTATTACTTGATCCGATGTGTATAATTGCATAATTCCCATATCATATTCACACACGACAATCTCCATCTCCCAACTTGGGATTAATAGGTTCTCATATTAGCCTCTTAAGGTGACATTTCTTACTTCTCTTTTAAGCCAACAGTAGATATAGCTTGTCGTATCTATGCTCTCACATCTCAATATACTTCTTTTGGAATGTTGGACAATCTTTCTTGAGTCTCACCCACAAGAAAAATTTGTGCAAGTCATCAAACTCTTGGGGTGGAAATGAAATACGTTGCGTATACCCAAACTGACATATGACTCAGTCGAGTTAATCCATCTTGACCAGTGCAAAAATGACTAATGGCACTTTGACATGCTAGATGTTGCGATTAGCCAAAAATTTGGCTGGGATGTGTTCTTGAATCTTCAGATCCGCATATGGCATCCATACAAACTATTTTACAAATTTATAATTTTTAGAACGTGGCTAATATTTAATTTCAAGTGCTAGAATACATATATAACTTTTAAAATTAATAAACTAACTTCCTTTTCAATTTCTTGATCTAGAGCTAGTCGAATATTCTCGAGCTCGGTCGGTATACGATTGTATCTTGCGAGGTTGTTCCATCTATTCAAATAATATGTTATTTCAAAATTACAACAATGAAAAATAAAAATGGTAATGATACTGTCAAATGAATTTTTCCATATGGTGAGTGGGAATTTGTAAGAGAGTTCCACTCGAGAGTGTAAAAAAGGTAGTCGATACCATGCCCATGATTGGAGAAAGCATGCAATCGTCGATTTTAGCTCTATCTGGTATTGTCGCTTGATACATTTCTTGATACAATGTCGCCATCACCACTGATCCCCAACTAAGCCGTCTTAATTCTTTCACTTCGGCTAGTGGTAGTAGCCACCTTAAATGTACCAGATTGCAAGATTTATCTACATTAGTAGGCCCCCGATCAACCTCAAGATGAATGCTATTGTTCCTATTCAATGCCATTCGCTGAAGCCTCGATAGTTTGGAAGTTTTCCTCTAACCATCTCATCTCGATCCGGCTACCCCTGAACTTGTTCGGCACCTTCCCTAGTAGTTGCTCGCATGTTGCACTATAATCGGCACTAATAGCTGGTGCTGTAACGTCATCTACAAAAACTGGTAGACCGAGTTGTAAACTAATGTCCTTGAGTGTAATTGTACACTCGCAACAGGGAAGATTGAATGTATGCAACTTTGGTCTCCATCTCTCGACCAAAGCATTGATGAGTGGGGATCCAATTTAGTCCCCCCGAGCATAAGAGTTGCATAAAAAAGCTTGCATCTTGAAAGTGTCCATGAATAACCTCCGACGCACATTCGCTTAAATTGTTTATGTACATCTCTAAAATTCGATCTTTAGGCTAAGTATATAAACATAAAAAATTAATAATCTGAACAGTTGATGCGGAGCGAAACTTACTAAAAATTGACTAAGGCAAATGCACCTATCAATTAATAGTATAGTTATGGTGAGCAAAGATATTGTTCTCATGAACACTAAAAGTACTAGTAATTATCGTCTTTCTATTATTTAACTGAATAATTCGAGTGATTGATTCAAAACTAAAAATAACTAAATTAATTAACTAACGAGCATGTCAAAGAACAAAACACGAAAATAATCAATTAACAACAAAGAAGCGAAACAATACCAAGGAAAGAATCCGCCTAGATTTCATCTGTCACTATCAATCTAAATTATATAATTTCTTTATTTAGTATCTTGATCTATAAAAATCATTAAATTATGCTAATATCACTTTCGAGCATAAGAGCAATTGAATTTAGGTTGATTAATTGAAATTTCTTTCTAATTAAAAACTCTAATATTGCATTAAATCATGTTATAGATTCCCCTATTAGATTTGACTCTAATTTGATAGATTTATGTCGTCCCATTTCTAGGATTGCATGCAACTCCACTCAATTACGCAAGATCTACTCTTAAACAGGGCCTATTCAACCACTAATTTATGCATATTGAAAATGGATCAATAATCTAGAAATATTAAACCAAGAATTAAGCATACATAATTGAAAATAAGAAACTAAGTATTTATTGCGTAAAATAAAAATAAAACGACAGAATGCATCATAGGGTTCATCTCCCTAGGTATTTAGAAAATTAGTTCATGCTTGAAAATAAAAACATCCAAGAAACAGTATAATCGAAAGAAATAAATAAACTCATGATAACTTTCTAAGAAATTAAATAGAAATCTTCAATCTTGACAGAAATTTGCTTCCAAGTCAGATTCAATGGTGTTTTTCAAGTTTTTTTCTTGAATATTCTATGACAGCTCTCTCATATCTTCTTATTTTTATCATATATATGTCTTAGAATGCTTGAAAAACCTAAAAAAAAACACAATTTTTTTCAATTCGGTGTATAATCTCGTGAAATCAACACGACTTATCACACGCCTATGTGGGTCACATGGCCGTGTGGTCTGGCCGTGCGTAATGGTTCAACTCATATGGCTTTTATATCTTGCTCCGATGCTCTGATTTTCACTCATTTTTCATTCCTTTTGCTCCCAAGTGTTTTATTAAGCGTTAAAACATGAACTTAAAGGATTACGAGCATAAATTTCACAATTACCATTGAATAATCACACAAAAATGCATTAAGAATGAGGTTAAAATAAGTTACTTTTACCACTTATCAAATATCCCTACACTTAAGCGTTTGTTTGTCCTCAAGAAAAATTCCCAACTCACATTCAAGTTAATTTCCCTCAATTTATTGTTTTCACTGACAATGTCTTAGGATAATCTACAGATAATCATGTATTGGAAATTTAAACAAAATTGACACTAAAGAACACAAGTAATCCAAGTAGAAATTTTTAAAACATAAAACATAGACATCTCCCCTATCTCAATAATTTCCTCAAATTCGAACTCAACAAGAATGAACACCCTCACTAAGGCTTACTCAAAGCACTCAAGGTGTTTAAGGTTCAAGTAATGTGACTCAACAGTCAAATAAGAAATTCGATTACCATAGGCTTGCTTAAAAATCAAATCTCCATCACTATAGAAATGAGATGATATAACAATCAAGTGGTCTTTACAAGGTTGTAGCAGGGCTTAGGTAAATGATATGAAAAAAGTCATAAAAGTTGGTTACAATCGAGAGTTGAGTTGATAAGTTACCAAACAAAAAAAATTAGTTGCTAACTTAAAAGAATTTATATCAACAAGAAATAAAGAGTGGATATGAGCTTTTTTAACCATTCAAGCTCAATCAATTTTTTTCACTTCATTTTTTTTCAAAATTTTTTTGAATAAAGAGAAAATTAAACAATGCAAATGATGAAACTTAGTCATGAAACTAACCAAATCTAATCTTGACAAAAAGAGAGTCAATAAAAAAATTTACAACATTAACGTGGTTTATGGTTAACACAAATAGGTGATAAGAAAAAAAAGTGTTAGGATCAACGGGGTTTATTAGGGGTTAATTGAACAGATAAGCTGTTTAAAGGTTAGGTGAGGTTAAATACTAAGTGCCTTTATTATCTCAATATATCAAATCAATAATATGGTCTTGACATATAAAATCGAAGCAAGTTCCAGAATAATATATCAAGTTTACATTGTAACACCCCTAACCCGTAACTGATGCCAGAATAGGTTAAGAGGTACTACCAGACATATAACATAATTGCAAAATATTAATTTTCAAACATTTATCAAATACTAATCAAAATCATACATTTTCATTCATAGCATGCTTAAAACAATCATACAAGCCTTAAAACATACATTTGGGACTAAATCGATAACATTCGAATGTTTCGGGATAACTTAGAAAAACTTCATTTAAAGGACACACGCCCGTGTGAACAGGCTGTGTGCCTCACACGGCTATAGACATGCCCATGTCATAGGCTGTGTGAAAAGGCATACATACTGACTTATATCACACGGCCATGGACACGCCCGTGTACCAGGTTGTGTGAAAACTGGAGGGTATACTAACTTGGGTTACACGGCCAACCACACACCTGTGTGTCAGCCCGTGTGCCCTTTCGAATTGGCCCACATGCCCATGTCCCAGGCCGTGTTTCATTTCAAAGGACACATGCCCGTGTGAATAGGCTGTGTGCCTCACACGGCTATAGACACGCCTATGTCATAGGCCATGTGAAAACAAGGCATACATACTAACTTATATCACATGGCCATGGACATGCCCGTGTACTAGGCCATGTGAAAACTGGAAGGTATGCTGACTTGGGTCACATGGCCAACCACATGCTTGTGTGTCAGCCCGTGTGCCCTTTCGAATTGGCCCACACGCCCGTGTCTTAGGCCGTGTACTAGGCTGTGTCCTTCTTGTAGGGTATACTGACTTATACCACACGGCCAGTCACACTCCCGTGTGTAAGGCCGTGTGGAGCATATTGACTTGATTCGAATTGCAACACCAGGAGACACACGGGAATGTACATTGACCGTGTGTCGCACATGGCTGAGACACACGCCTGTGTCCCTGCTCGTGTGGACAAAAATAGGCCATTTATAAAGCCAATTTGCAACCCTTAAGGGCATACCCTACAAGCTCAATAAAAACATCAATTTCATACCCAAATCAGCAGCCAACAATATCATTCAAAGCACATTTCATACTATTTTCAATACAGCTATTTCAATTCCCAAACTCATACTGTTTTTGCATTAAAACACATATTATACCAATATGATTCAAAAGTCAATATATACATAAAACCTATTCACTAATTCAACCTTATAAACATCCAAATACCAATTATCATTCAAGCATTTCCATTTCATGAAATCATCATATATCAACGTAACTATTAACATCAAACCTTCCACTCATAAATTTGTCAAACTAAGCCAAATCTCATGGCTTAAACACATAACAACACATGTGAGCTTTATAATCAAAAGTAATCAAAACACCATCCTATTAACTTGCCTATACATTCCATATGTACAAATTTCCTTGAGTTCCAAAAATACCAAAAAGTCAACTGGATAGTGTGATGCTAATCTCCAACGTTGTCCGAATCGAGCGAGCTTCTAAATATCCATAAAACACAGAAAATGAACAAAGTAAGCTTTATAGCTTAGTAAGTCATATAATTTAGAATTTTACTTACCCTTATTCATAATAAGCAATTCAAACTCATTATTATCCAATCCAAAAAAATTCAAATGCCTAACACAGGGGTACATCAATAGATTAGTATATCAATTTACACATAATCAACAATTCAACTATATAAGATTCATTTAGAAATCAAGCTCATATACATGTACATTTCTACTAATTCTATAAATCATCATATCACATTACATTCATACTTTTATATAACTCATATCCAATTCTATACTTTGTCTAATAATCCGAACAGTATTATGCCTGTTGAACCTAATAGAGCATTGAAGGATACAACGGTGTAACACATTAAGTGTTTTTATCGGAAATCTGTCAATTCATTATCATTTTCGCTCTTTCCAGCCATGAACGGTAAGCTCCTCCTGAGCTGATGAACAGTAAGCTCTATCGAGCTAAAACAGTAAGCTCTAATGAGCTGTGAATAGTAAGCTCATATGAGCTGATATATCGATAAGCTCATATGAGTTGTGGTGAGTTCGCAATACATGTAGGATCTTGACCAAAACGGTAACCCTAGTGACATGTCACTTGTATCTTATGATTTCTTACGGTTCAAACAAGGCTCGGTAATCATCAACAATCCAATTAGGCAATCAATAATCAATATTCCAATTTCACAATTCACATACCTTCAATTCCATTAAGTACATACATTTAAATACTTAATTCTAATTATATGGACTTACCTCGTATCGCTTGGATAAATTTATCGACTATTCGATTAATTTGCCTTTCCCTTGATCCTGATCCGAACTCAGCTTATATTGATCTAAATATTTACAGATTCAGCACATTCAGTATCTATTCAATTTAATTTAGTACATAATTCATAATTAGGCAAATTTACATTTTTGCCTCTAATGTTTCACACTTTTACAATTTAGTCCCTAAGCTCGTAAAATCGAAATTCATTCAATTTTAGCCAAACCCAAGCCTAGCTGAATTTCAATAGGGTCCCTAAAAACCCATATCTTTTATTAATTCACACTTTTAACCATAAAATTTTAAATTTTCACAAATAAATCCCTAATTGATATTTTTGTCAAAAATCACTTAACAAAACTTATATGTCTAACATTAAATCTTCCAAAACTATCATCAATCATCTAAACAACCAAGCATTCAACAATGGCATCGTTCGGAATCTATAACAATTTTGAAATCAGAGGTACGGGCTAGCTGAAATACGAAGCAACGATCTCAAAAACATAAAAATCATTAAAAACCGAGATCAAAACCATACCTAATCAAGCAACCAAAGTAGCCAAACCTCAAAATGCTTTAGTGGTGTTCTTTTTCTTTCAATTTCGGTGAAAGAGATGAGAAAATAAGCTTAAAATTGTTTTTGTTTTATTTTAGTTAATTTTAATAACCAATTTACAATTTTAACCTTAGTTAATAAATATGAAAATCATATATATAAGCCCATTACCATCCATTTATTCTACTAATGGTATATTTACCATGCAGGTACTCATGCAATTAATTCTATAGTCATTTGGTTCATTTAACTAATAGAACTCATATTTTACGCATTATGCGATTTAGTCCTTTTTACTGAATAAACCAATCAAATAGTAAAATTTCTTTACGAAATTTTCACACAAGAATTCTATCATATTGTAAACCTTATTAAAATAATAAAATAAATATTTTGACTTTGAATTTGTGTTTTCGAAACTACTGTTCCGATTTGACTGAAAATGGGCTGTTACAGACATGCTCACGACCAAAAAGAAAATGAGCACGAAGAAAATATATGCTCTATAAGCTCAAAAGCTTACAAAAAAAAATTATGGTTTTGATGTCAAACTTGTAAATATAAAATTTCAAGATAATGCTTCAGTTCAGGGGGACAACATAAAATAATAGTTTCTAAAAAATACATTATCATGCTTAACTCTCTCATGTCTTAAAGTATAAATAAAATAATGCAAAAAATCCGCAAATTATTCCCAAACAGAATCAATAAAAATTCCAAATTAAAAAAATTAACTTTAATGTAAAGTTTGAGAAATTTACTTAAACACAAAAAAAAAAAAATTAGGGACTATATCGCATAAACATATGAAATCCTCCCCACACTTAAGATGTACATTGCCCTCAATGTACAAAAAAAATATAGTCATAATAACCACAATATCGTAAGAAAAGAGAGGAAGAGAATTGAAACTGCCTTGACTTTGGATGATTGTGTCGGAATAGTGAAACTCGAAAATGTAGGAGATCCTAAATTAAGTACATGATTTTGTGCACTCTAATAACAAGATAGATAAAAATAAAATAAGATAAAAAGATAACAAAATAGAAAAACAGTAAAAATAACCAAACAGTAAAGTGCATAATAAAAAAAATAAAACATATAATTCTAAAAAAAACAAATAACAATAAAAATAAAAGTACAACTAAAAATAAAAAGAAGAATAAATAAAACATAAAACTAAATGGACTCAGTGATTGGTATCATTTGGGAAGCTAGGATCGAGAGGCACAAGTACAATAGGGGGACCAGGTGAAGAAACATGGAAATACTGGCATGTCTGTTGTAAATATGCCTCAATGCGATCTTGCGATGCTAAAGCTGGCCAAAGTGTTCCGAATGTAATTGTTCAAGATGGTTGATCTGTTCTATCTGTCATTGCTAAAGATGGTCGATCTGATTAGAGTTTTACTGTTGTGGGCAAAAAATGTTCTTAAGTGTGACTAAATGTGCAGTAATAGAGTGACTCGGAGGAGGTGATGATTGAGTCGGGTCCACATGTCGAGGTGGGTCATCGTTTGGGAGCTCCTCATGCTCATCTTAAGGATACTGGTGTAGACCCAGTTCGTGCTGGCACTGAATCATCCTCATATGGTTCATAATAGATAACTTTTGTAGGACCATTTGTCCAACTAGAGTGGAGGATGAAATTTGATCGGGAGTGTCGAGAATTCTAAAGTACCTTGCCAAATGAGTCACGTGATGACCCATTCAGATAGGGCCCTTCCTATTCTAATCACACTAGTGGCAACAATAGTGAGCCACGAAGTAAACGACATCGATCGAGTGACGTGTCTCCACACTCCACAAAAAATAGGAGTTTGTTGTAACACCCCTTACCCGTATTCGCACCGGAATAGGATACGAGGCTTTAACGGACTAAAACACAAGAAATCATACAAAACTGGGCCATAAATTTACATCCAAATTTAAAATTTTCCATAGATACTCATAACATCCCTATTACGGGCCTACGAGGCCCACTTAGGGAGTGGTTCGGGACTAAACTGAGAACTTTGAAAAGTTTGTCAATACTTACAAACTTTTTACCTAAAACCTAGGTCACACGCCAGTGTTGCTTGGAACACGCCCGTGTGGGTAGGCCGTGTGGTCACACACGCCTGTATCCATACCCTTTGTTTATGACATCATTAGCCAAGAAACCACACGACCAAGGCACACGCCCATGTGCTAGGCCGTGTGATGAATTAAATTCTTGCAAAATAGGTGCAGACTTTACACGCCCTTGGCACACGCCTGTGTCCAAGGTCGTGCCGTCCACACGGCTGAGACACACGCCCGTGTCTCTGTCTATGTGCTCCATACTGGGCATTCTGTTTCTCAAAATTAAGTTGCAGGGGACACACGGCCTGTTCATATGCCCATGGGGTAGACCATGTGTCACACACGGCTTAGGCACACGTCCGTGTGTCTACCGTGTGGACAACTTTAAGGCTATTTTCCAAGCCATTTGGCACCTTAAAACACAATCACACTTGCACCAATTCAACGACACATAACTTGACATAATTAAGCCATCAAACATCCATAGCCAAGACATCAACACACATTCACATTCTACATCTATCATATATGGACATCACATACTTATCCACTCAAACCATGCAAACTTACACATCCAAGAAAGGCATCATCACATGCTCATAAATATAACCAAGGTTAGCCAAATTAAATGGCCAAATGTACCAACCTTTACAAGCCATTTCAAGGTCAAACACATTACTAAAATGATCCAAAACACTTGGCTAGTCCTATCAAACTCCTTTAGGTTTCAATAACCAAAAAGACTTATACACTTCCTAACGAACTAGACTATACATGCCATATAACCCTATTCACAAGTCTTTTAGTACCGATATGATAGTTGGATAGTGTGATGAGCTTTCTGATAGCTTCCAACCTGAGCGAGTCTTTGAAATCCTATAAGCATATGAAAAATAACACCAGTATGCTATAAAGCATACTAAGCTCATATGAAAAAAAACAAAACTTATCGAGTAAGCACTTATTAAGAAATTTCATTACTATGGTGTAAACTCATTTGATTTCATCTTTATTCCATAATTTCAATCATGTAATTAACCAAAGGTTTCACGAGCTTATCCAATTCCATGTTCGTATGGATCAAATACCTTGTATCAATTTGTCCACATTTATACATACATAATCGAACATTAATATAATTTCATTCAATCCAATATCCATCACAAAATACTTTAACCAAGATAAACCATGTAAAATCTTATCATACAGTGGTACTTTGCACAAAATGTGCCATACTTGCGTATAATTAAAAATAATTATAACTTATATCTCATATATCATTCGATTCATATTTCAATATAACCAAATATACACATTATGTCATGAAACATACTCATACACAAATCTTTTTCTTGTTTCATGTACACGATACACTATAAGGTCACTATTTTACCTTCATTCGATTTTCACATAGATTTGATACATACCCGGTTTACTTATTTTAGTCTCACTTACGTTCTCGTCTTTTCTTTGCCCGTTGGACACTTGGAATACTAATAGATATTCAGAATCTTGCACATAAGTGTGACATATGTAGCCAATGCTACCTCATATCTCATAACACATATAGGCTCGCTCTCGAGCTAACCACGGGTCTGCTCACACAAGCTGACGATCGAAACGTAGCTACCCAATACTGCTCACACAAGCTGACAGGTATCCGCAACACATGCCGGAGTACCTAGCCACTGGTAGGAAGTACAAGACTAGCACCCGGATCACATATGCATAGTATAATGCCATATCCCAGACATGGTCTTACATGTAATCACATGTCGATGCCATAGCCCAGCTATGGTCTTACACGAAATCTCATACCGACGCCATGTCCCAAACATGGTCTTACACATGATCACATATCATATACTGATGCCATATCCCAGATATGGTCTTACACGGAATCACATATCATATACTGATGCCATATCCCAGATATGGTCTTATACGGAAACACATATCATATACCAATGCCATATCCCAGATATGGTCTTACACAGAATCACATATCGATGCCATAGCCCAGCTATGGCCTTATACGAATTCATATATTGCCATGGTCCAACCATGGTCTTTTCCGTCAATTCATCTTTCGTTATGAGATAATTTCGATAGATTCTACATTTTTACTTGTCTCGAGCATTTAATTTAAATTCTACAATTTAATCAATTATATATGATCATAATGCACAATTAACACAATCCAATAATGTTTATTAACATACGAACTTACCTCGTCTCTTGTATCGATGAATTAGGTCGACAAATTCAAAACTTTATTTTCCCCTGTTCTAATTTTGAACCTCGTTTTTCTCGATCTGTAACATCACATTTAACTTATTTAATCATTATACTATTCAAAATAGCCCAAAATCATATTATGGCAAAAATTATATTTTTCCCCTAAAGTTTCACATTTTACAATTTAGTCCCTAGGCTCGTAAAATGAAATGTACTCAATTTCTTCAATACTCAAGTCTAGTCGAATCTCATATATGCTTATAGCAGCCCACATTTTTCATTTATTCACATTTTCTACACATATTTGATAACTTTTACAAATAAGTCATTTTTTGACATTTTTATCGAAAATCACTTAGCAAAAGTTGTTTATCTTACGACTAACATGCATTTTCTACCATAAGACTTCAAATTAGTCCTTGAAAAGGATAGATTAGGTTACGAGGATTTAAAAAATGTAAAAATCATTAAAAACAGGGCTAAAACGGACTTACAATCGAGCTTGAAAGCTTGAAAAACCCTAGCCATGTCTTCCTTACTGATATTCAGCCATGGGAGAAGATGGACAAGATTTTGGCTTTATTTTGGCTTCTTAATTCATTTAATTACCAAATGACCAAAATGCCTTTTTAACCTTTCTTTGAAATTTTACCTTTCTATGTCCATTTTTGTCCATCATGATATATAATGGTCTAGTTACTAAATAAGGACCTCTAATTTTCAAATCCATTTCAATTAAACACCCAAAACTTCTAGAACACATATTTTGCATTTTCTGCAATTTAGTCCTACTAGTCAAATTGGACCCTCAATCGATAAAATTTCTTAACGAAACTTTTACACATGCATTAAATCATACTATAGATCTTAAAATTTATTACAATAAATTTTCTACTTTAGATTCATTGTCCCAAAACCACTACTCCAACTTGGCCCTAAATCGGGTTGTTACATTTGTAGTACTAACGACACTCGTGCTCTCCTCCCGACCAGTCAATATGTGGGCTAGAATGACGTGAATATAATGTAAAGCTGAAAGTAAGCATGTTGGCTTCGACTAACCATGGTTGTATTGTGACTCAATCTTGGCAATGTTGGACCAACAGACTCGGGCTGGTTCATGGATGTGCCTGAAAAGTGTTGGGAACTCAAGGGTACTCATAAACTCCTTGGAATATAATTCTAAGGAAATTTCAA
This sequence comes from Gossypium stocksii, assembly GCA_020496765.1. Taxonomy (NCBI): domain Eukaryota; kingdom Viridiplantae; phylum Streptophyta; class Magnoliopsida; order Malvales; family Malvaceae; genus Gossypium; species Gossypium stocksii. Next base: position 75,690,903 of record CM035629.1, read on the forward strand.
AGCTGAGGATACTCAAGTAATGTGCCATACCCCCAAGTCAGAAAGAGATAGTAGTACAAGGCTCATCCCGCTGTGAAATCATCGATTGTAAGAAAAAGGTAAAGTAGAATTCTAGTGTGAGTTTGACACATGTAGGCTCCATGATGGTAAAGAATCAGTCTGACGGTGTCATGTCAATTAGTACTAAAACCCTGGTAGCTAAACAGACTGCCTGTACAGCTTCTCAATCTAAACCCAAATCCAAGGGTCACTCCTTAAGATGCTAATATTTGTCCTCAGGTGGACTCGGACTAAATTGGAGACATGGGTGTATCGTGATTTTAGTTAGGGACGATGACGAAAATGCACCCAATGTCTTTTAGTTTTTATAGGTAGGGACAGTAGTCTTTGTTTTTCCTCTTGTTTTTGTCATAATGTACCTAAAAAATTTAATGACAATTAGATATATCAGCATCAATACAAATTAATATAGCAAATGAATAAATCAAAATATGAAACACAATGGACCAAGTTCAATCTAACAAACAACAAACACTTAATCCTTAACTAAAACCTAAATCATTAAATACTACCAAAAAGTAAACTGAAAATAAATAAATAAATAATAAATAAAACAAAGTCTAAAACCAAACTAATACAAGTTAGATAGAAGTAAACTACCAAACTAACAGTATAATAGTAAAACTAATAATAACAATAAAAAATTAACATGATAATAAAAAAATAATATTATTAAATAACATAAAAATAGGGCATGCTGTTGTGTGTGAATATAATATGCGAATGTGCAAGTATATATGTCATATCAAGTAATAAAATAGTAAGTAAGATCGTCTCCTCAAGGATTGGATAGAATTAATTTGGTTAAGCTACTACTATAAAATGTATGAATCAGGGTGAGGTAAAATAGAATAAAAATTTGTAGAGGAGTAATCACGTATGCAATATTAAAATCAAATAACTAACTTAAAATGTTGTGTTAAAGATATGGAGACAAAGTTGAGAGGACCTACGCTATTGAATGGGAAGGTTGGGATTACTAAAATTCTTTCCTCATAACACAATAATTTCATGGAAAAATCTTAACCAATATACTATTTAAATTAGATCTAAAGTAGTTTGCTTCTTTTGAGAGCCAAACTTCAAGCTACCCTATCTAAGGCTTTGCATGTCTACAAGCCTTAAAAAGGATACCCAACGCTGTTTCTTCCTTTCTTAGTACAAAGCGCATCTCTATGTCTAAAGTGCTACGAGTATTCTATCAAATACTTACTTGTATCGTTCAATCACAATCCAACTCATCTAACCTTTTCAGAATTAAATACATTTATCTATTTTTAGAGATTTCATGCATACATTTTAAAATAGCGCAAATCAAATGAAACAATAAATCAACTCAGGATAATGCTTTGGACAATAAAGAAACTAAAGATTCATCCAGTAATCCCAACTCGATGAGATTAGCTCATGAGTTGGAAATTAAAATCCAAAACAAAAGTATCATTCAATATCATATTCCATAGTTAAAATTCACAAAAATCAATTAAGATAATGAAGGAAGAACTTTAAGAAGTTTTTGCCAATCCAGCCCTCAAATCTAGTGTTGCAATATCTTACAAAGCCCAGGGTTAAATGCAATATCTCGTTTTCAAGCTCACTAGTAAGTGCAATTTAGCCCCATTTTTAATTCTCTTCTTATTTTTGAAATCCTCGTAGCTTTATTTAGCTATTTCTACCACTAATTTGAGCTAGGGTTTATGTTTAAAAATATACCCATGCATGACATGTAAGTATTTTGATGCCTAATGGTAAAACATGAAAGTTTAAAGTGTAGTAAACATCTTTTACTAGGTGGTTTTTCATGAAAATCCCTACTAGGGACCAAATTGTAAAAGTAGGAAAATGTGTAGTAAAAGTGTGAATTGATGAGAAATAGGGGCTGTTATGAACACTAATAAAGTTTTACTAGGCTTGGGTAACCAAGAAAATAAGTGCATTTCATTATACGAGCCTAGGGACCATTTTGCAAATATGTAAAAGTTTAGGGGAAAATTATAAATTTTGCCAAAGTTTTAATTATGGGCTATTTAGCCAATTTGATTATTAAATAAGCTTAATTTTTCATTTTAGATTAAGAAACACGAAGTCTGGCTCAAAATCAGGGAAAAAGCAAGGTGGTGGATTAAATCAAACATTTACTTGCATTTTGGAACCGAAGTAAGTTGTATGCAATAAATTAGCTTTATGCATTATGAATATTTATTGTGGTAACATTCTACAAATTTATGATATTTCATGAAGTTATTGAAATGAATTTTACAAAGAGATGAGAAAGAAATAAATGGGAAATCCTGGTTAAATTTTAATGAATACGAAGGGTACCCTAGTCACGATGTGAGAAATTGTAGGTCCCATGTAAGACCATGTCTGGGACATGACATCGGCACCAAATTGAGATCCCATGTAAGACCATGTTCGGGACATGGCATTGGCATCGACATGTGGTCCCATATAAGACCACGTTTGGAACATGGCGTTGGCACTGAGATGAGACTTAGATCCCCTGTAAGACCATGTCTGAGACATGGCGCTGGCATCTAAGAGAGATCTCGTATAAGACCATGTCTGGGACATGGCATCGACATCAGTTTATAATCTCGTGTAAGACCATGTCTGGGACATGGCATCGACATCGATATGAGATCCCGTGTAAGATCATATCTGGGATATGGCTTTGGCATCGACTTGAGATCCCATGTAAGACCATATCTGGGATATGGCTTTGGCATCTTACCACGAGAATGACATTACGGGTATCCTTCGGTATTCTAAGTAATTTCATGGGAAAAGTATTCAAGTTGATGAATTTAACGAGAAAGACTAAAGCTTTGTGATGAGTGATACAAGTGTATATGATTAAGTTACGAGAAAATGAACACGTAATGATATGAGTATGATGGTGAGAAAAGTATGAGTAAGAATACAAAATGATATGAACATGTCGTTAAGAAAGAGTATGAGTAAGCCATGTTATTATATAAAGAATTTCCATGACATTTCATGATACCTTATTTGGATGTTTATTCCATGATTGTTTTAGTTATTTATTTCATGCAACTTACTAAGCAATTATGCTTACTCCCTTTCTTTTTCCTTTTCCTTATAGTCTTACCAAGCTAGCTCGGGGATCATTAAAAGTCAGAGCTTAAAGTCACACTATCAAGCTGTCCATTTTGGGTATACTTTAGTTTGGTTATTTTGAGTATGGCATATATAGAATACTTTGTCATTTTAGTATGTATCACTTGGGGTAGCCAAATATGTTGGCTATTGATATTACTCAAGTCATGTTGTAATGGCCTTTAGAAATGGGCTGATATTGTTAAGTTAAATTTATGCAATGTTGATGAAGTTTATGGAAATGCAAGTTTGCATGTTTAAGTAGAGTAGTGGCTGTTGAGAATGAAATGCTTGGTGTCATGTGAATGCCTTAATTGTGGGTATTTAGAAGGGTAATTATGTCATGATATGTGATATTGAGATTGGCCTTATGGTTGGTTAAGTTTCAGGGTGGAAAAGGGCTTGGAAAATAGTCTATAATTGTCCATACGGGTGGGCACACGGGCGTGTGCCTAGGCCGTGTGTGACACACGGTCAACCCCATGGGCGTGTTGACAGGCCGTGTGTCCCCTGCACCTAAATTATGCAAAACAGAATGCCCAGTAGTAAACACACAGGCAGAGATACGGCCGTGTGTCTCAACCGTGTGGAGGGCATGGCCTAGCACACGGGCGTGTGGCTTGGCCTTGTGACCTAAATTGTATGCTGATGTCATAAGCAGAATGTCCAGGTTTTTACACACGGGCTAAGGCACAGGCATGTCGAGGCCGTGTGAAGGACATAGGCCAGGGACACGGGCGTGTGCCAGGCCATGTAAAAACCCCTGTAGGTTCGAAATATAAAATAAACTCGACACGGGATAGGGACATAGGTGTGTGTGACCACACGGCTTGTTCACACGGGCGTGTGGCCCTGTTTTGAGCAAAAATTCACTAAGTGCCTGAAAGTTCCCAGATTGATTTCGAACCACTCTCGATGTATGCTTTGGGCCTCGTAGGCCCATAATAAGGATTTTGAAAGAATGTATGAGAAATTTTTAAATGGAAATGAAAATTTTATGGTTTGACTTTACACGTTCGAGTAAGTTAAGTACGGTAATGCCTTGTACCCTGTCCCGATGTCGGACCCGATGTCGGACACGGGTAAAGGGTGTTACAATAACTTCCTTCATGTTGAGATTTAACCTACTTTGAGCTTGCACACATGGCTTATACTCATCTTCCATTAAGATCTTGTGGTTGCAAAAAGAAGGGTTGAACCATTTAATATTAGAAATCTTTCGGGCTATAACTTTTTGGTATTCCTTCAGCATTTGCAGTAACTCATCCTTCTCATGCGACTTTAAGTCTGAAGCAATAATCATTGGTAGTGTAGAATTGTCTCTAAGGAATGCAAACTCCAAATGATTTGGTATTTGCTTCAGCTCTATCTTGAGAGGTTCTTCATTGGAAGGTTTCGACTTCAGATATTTACTTACCTCAATAATCTCAAACTTTTTTTTGTCTCAATTAAGACTCATTAGCATTCAAATGGATTCTCATTTCACTTGTCATAGAATTATCCCCATCGTCCTCCTCACCTCAAACAATACACAGTTCCAACGTGTCCCTATGAACAATTTCCTGCAAGGAATCTTGAATTGCATGATCAATGTAATTGATAAAATAACAGGAATAATCTTGCTCACTAGAAACTCACATGGTATCATGTATTTGAAAATTTTCTTCATCATCTACCCTAAGCACAAGTTTACCATTACCTACGTCAATAAGAGCTCTAGCAGTGGCTAAAAAGGGTCAACCTAAAATCAAAGGCACCTCAATATACTCATCCATGTTAAGTATAAAAAAATCAACAGGGAATATGAATTTATTTACTTTTACAAGTACATCTTCAATAATGCCCCCAAAAAATTTAATAGATTTGTCAGGTAAGTGAATACTCATCTTAGTGGGTTTTAGTTTCCCAAGACCAAGTTGCTTGAACATTTTATAAGGCATTAAATTTATACTAACATCCAAATCAGGCAATGTTTTTTTCATGTTTAAACTACCAATTAAATAAGGGATAATAAAATCTCCTGGATCTTTTAGCTTAGTATGTAGCTTATTTTGGAGAATGGTCGAGCACTCCTCATTCTACTTCACAATGAATAGCTCTTCTAACTTTTTTTGTTTGTTAATAGCTTCTTTAAAAGTTTTGCATATTTTGGAATTTGCAAAAGAGCTTCAACAAAAAGAAAGTTAATATGTAATTGTTTAAAAAGTTCAAGAAATTTACCAAATTGTTCATCCATGTGGTCTTTTTTCAACTTTGCAATATGTAATTGTTTAAAATCAACTTTGCCAGATATAGAATTGGTGGATTGTATTCCTTAAGCACTGTTGTTTGAATTTTCTCATTTTTTTGCCACCCCATCATTTTTCTCATCAGTTTCTTGTTTCAGCTTCTTTTCTGGTGTGGACAACACTTTCCCACTTCTCAACTTAACTGCTTTTACATGCCCTTTTGGGTTGGGATTAGTGTTACTGGATAAGCTACCTTGTTATCTTTCCAAAACAAGTTTAGCAAGTTGTCTAATTTGATTTTCAAGTCCCTAAATTGATATCTGTTGATTTTTCAGAGTTGTCTTAGTGTTCTAAAATCTAGTTTCAGACAACGAAATAAATTTAGCTAACATCACCTCAAGGTTCGATTTTTTCTCTTGCTGATAAGGTTGCTAAAAATCAAGAGGGGTTGTAACCTTTGATTTCCTTGACCACCCCAAGAAAAATTTGGATAGTTCTTCCATTTTGGATTACAATTGTTGTTATAGGGGTTATTCTGAGGTGTAGAATTATTACCCATAATGTAACACCCCTTACCCGTATCAGACGCCGGAACAATGTATGAGGCGCTACCTTAACTTAAACACATACAAACATACATTTCTGGTTCATAAATGTTTGTTCCAATTTAAAACTTTTCGAACTTTATCTTTAAGTCCCCAATATGAGTCTACGATGCCCAAAATAAATTTTAGACATGGTTCGAGATTATTTCGAGTACTTAGAAAACTTTCAAGAAAAGGTACTGAAAACAGAGCACACGTCTGTGTAGATGGGCAACACGCCCGTGTGACCTCAGAACATGGCCGTGTTAAAGGCCAATGTAACTCACACGGCTTAAGCACATAGGGACACACCTGTGTCCCACATCTGTGTGGATTTATTTTCTAACATTAAACCTACAAGGGTTTTCACACGGCCTGGCACACGCCCGTGTCGATGGCCCATGTCTCTTACATGGCCATGACACGCTTGTATCTGAGCCCGTGTCCAAAAGCCTTGGCATTCTATTTCTGACGTCATCAACTCTTAAGGGTCACATGGCCAAGGCACACACCCGTATGCTAAGCATGTCTTTCACACGGTTGAGACACACGGTTGTATCTCAGCCCGTGTGGTTACTACTGGGCATTTAATTTTGCCAACTTAAGGTGCAGGGGACACACAACCGAGCTACATGCCCATGGGGCTGACCGTGTGTCACACACGGGTAGACACACGCCCGTGTGTCTACCCGTGTAGACAAATATAAGGCTATCTACCAAGCCTTTTGCCACCCTGAAACATAATCAAACACATACCAATCTTACCAATGCATAACATGGCATAAATACTCAACCAAACAACCACAACTAGACATCCACACATTACATAGCTTCATCCCAAACTTATGCATACACCCAAAACTTTCATACTCAATGCATCAATAATTAAATTCTCTTTACACTTAATTAATCAACTAGCTTATACATGCCATCTAACCAAAATTATAAGGCTTTGAGTACTAAACCATAGCGAGATAATGTGTTGAGATATCTAACTTCTTCCAACCCGAGCAAGCTTCTGAAACCCTACGAACATAGGAGAGTAAACAAGGTAAGCTATAAAGCTTAGTAAGATCATATCACTAATAGGCTTATATTAACTATCAAATAAATCTCAAGTAATTACACAAGCATAAAAGAGTTCATATGGTCTCACCGTATAATAACCTACTCCCTTATAGAACTAACCTTGATTTTTGAAAGCTTATTCATTTCAATAATTGTATGAATCAAGTGCGTACTTGTCAATTCACTTACAATTTACTTGTGCATAAACGATATGAAATATTTCAATTTAGTTCAACGGTCATTACATAAGCATAAAATACTATCTTGCATGTCAAACCATAACATTACCCATATTTACGCTGTGGTCTTATAACATGTCCTTAAGTTACTTCCACTCGATACTCCGAGGGATTTTATACATACTTGTATCACTTAGCTCCATTACCTCTTTACCCTCATCCTAATCTTGTCCGTTGATTCTCTGTTGAGTCATTCGAAATACCATCGAATGCTTGGGAATCATATGTGCACGGTACCAATGCCATATCCCAGATATGGTCTTAGATGAAGTCGCACGCCAATGCAATGTCCTAAACATGGTCTTCCACTGGCTCACACATATCGGTGTTGATGCCATGTCCAAGACATGGTTTTCACTGACACAAATCAAGGCTGATGCCATGTCCCAGACATGGTCATACACTAACTCTCATCTATCGATGTCGAAGGTTGATGCCATATCCCAAACATGGTCTTACACTAGATATCATCTGTCGGTGCCGATGCCATGTCCCAGGCATGGTCTTACACTAACACGTATCAAGGCCGATGCCATGTCTCTGACATGGTCTTACACTAGCTCTCATCTATCAGTGCTGATGCCATTTCCTAGACATGGTCTTACCCTGACAAGTATCGATGTTGATTCCATGTCCCAAACATGGTCTTACACTAGCTCTCATCAATCAGTGTCGTTGCAATGTCCCAGACATGGTCTTACACTGACACGTATCGAGGCTGATGCCATGCCCCAAACATGGTCTTACACTAGCTCTCATCTATTGGTGCCGATGCCATGTCCCAGACTTGGTCTTACACTAGCTCTCATCTATCGGTGCCGATGCCATGTCCCAGACATGGTCTTAATCTGACAAGTATCGAGGCCGATGCCATGTCCCAGATATGGTCTTACACTTGCTCTCTATTGCCATGGTCCAACCATGGTCTTTTTCCGTCAATCCATCACGAGTCTTCATTTGATTGTGCTCTACACTGCATTTTTCTTAGATTGATCTCTCAATTTAATCCCATATTTTCATATTATTATGATTCAATAACAAATGTACGAAATAATACATTATATTATTTCTAATTTAATAATTGATCATTATGAATTAATCATTTGAACTTACCTCGTTCACTGAAACGACCAGTTAAGTCAACTATTCCGATACTTTGTTTTCCCCTCGTTCTCTGTCCAAAATCTCATTTCCATCAATCTATATAATAACAATATTTACTCATTTAGTCACCAATTTATACTATTTAGTCCAAAATTCACATTAAGGCAACTTTGAACTTTTGCCCCTAATGTTTCACATTCTTGCAAATTTAGTCCCTATCACATAAAAGTGTAAATTCATGAAATTAAACACAATCCATCTTAGCCAAATTTTATAATTATTACTAGTAGTTCATAAAACATACTTTGGTAAATTTACAGTTTTGCCCCTAAACTTTCACATAATTACAATTTTTCCTCTAGGCTCGTAAAATGATTTTCATCAAATTTCTTCATTTCCTAAGCTTATCCGAACCTTTATTACTCTTATAGCAGATCCTAATTCCAATTATTTCACATAATTACCATCTATTTTACAACTTTTACAAAAGGGTCCAATTTAGGTGTTTTCATGAAAATCCTTTCACAAAAGTTGTTTATTTGACAACCAAGATTCATTTTCTTCCATAAAATTTCAGCAAACAACATGAATACTCTCTTGGCAAAGCCCTATACTTTCAACCATTTTGCAAAATACTCCCCCCATTAGCTAGATTAAGCTTGAAGGGTCCAAAAACACAAAAATCATCAAAAAAAGGCCATCAAAATCACTTACTTGCAAGAGAAATAGGTGGCTGAAAGTTTGAGCTCTTAAAAGCCCATGTTTGCTGCCATTTTCGGTGGAGAAGAAAGAAATGAAAAAGATGAAGCCTTTTTGTTTATTTATTTTATTTCTAGTCAAAATTAGCCACCAAATTTCACCTAATTTTGACTTTTTCAATTTTCTTGTCTCCACGGTCGGCCATCACTATAAAATAGGCTTATTTGCCCATTAAAGACCTCTACATTATGTTCCTTGGCTATTTAACTCCATTAGCTAGTAAAATAAAACTTTTTCCTTTTATGCGATTTAGTCCTTTTTCGCAATTAAGCTCACAATCGTTAAAATTAATTCACCAAAATTTTCACACACTCATATAATCATGATATAACATAGATAATAATATTAAAAATAATTTCTCTGACCTCGAATTTGTTGTTTTGAAACCACTGTTCTGACTAAGCCTAAAACCAGGCTGTTACAATTCTCCCCCTTAGGGATTTTCGTCCCCGAAAATTTTACCAGGATATAGATTTGAGATTTGTTTTCCCATTTCTTTATCGATTCCTCAAATAACTTCGGATTCTCCATCCTGAATCTCATAGCTTAAGATCCTGATCTGTTCTTCATTATACATTAAATTAAACTAAATTTTAACATCTCTTTACAGCTAAATCGAAGATCTCTCTTTCCATAACTTTACTTTCATAAACGTTCAGTTCACCAACTGAAATTTAAAGATTTTTATGTATCAAGTCCATCCATATATATATAATTTTTGTCAATCTAAAACTGCTTCCAATTGTTATGAATTACTTTCACTTCTTGCTCAACTTCTCTGACAAAATTAATCTCGTGGTTCTTTTCTCACAGAGCTCAATCAGGTGACAACTGAGTTTGGTAGTTGAAACTATTCGCACTTCATATGATATCATCTTTACGCATAACTAAAAGGTCTTTGTCACACACCATTCAATAAATGGTAGTTGTTTTTCTCATTCGCTTCCAAATTCTAAAGCACCATAATGAAACCTTACCTCGAGGACCAAAAAAAATTCTCTTTTCAGGTTAATTATCTGAAATAATAGAGTTTAGCACGTTAAGTGATCCCAAAAGTCTCCAACATGTATAATTCAGACATCTGGACACATATTTAGTAGTATCACGTTCCATACTCATTCGCCAGAACAATTGTTTCAGCTCATCGTACCTCTTAGTACTTCCCAAATTAACAGATAATTGTTTTATAGTCCCAGGGTTCCTTAACACCCAAACTCTGTCTTGAACAACAAATAATCATCGATTCCCATTTGAAATTCTTAATCAGGAGTTAGCTTACTCTGACCCCTTTTTAACTTGTAATTCACTGATACAATTCTGAGTTTCACAATTTGATGAATACACATCAATTTAATTTCTGATTCAACTAACGACTATCCGTCACCTGATCAAATCAATCGTAAAATCATTGCACGCTACGTATACATAAGTTTTCCATTCAGAACATGTAACACCCCTTACCCGTATCTGACGCCGAGCAGGGTATGAGGCATTACCTTACTAAAACACATGCAAACATTCAACCTCAAGTCAATGAAATCCGTCCCAATTTAGAACTTTTTCAAACATTGTCTTATGGTCCTTAATATGGACCCACAAGGCCCAAAACATGGTTTGGAAACGATCCGAGACCAAACTGAGTGCTTAGAAGACTTTCAAGAAAATCCACTAAAAATAGGGCACATGCCCGTGTGGAAGGGAAACACTACCGTGTGGCCTCTGAACATGGCCATGTTGATGGCCCGTGTGGTTCACACGGCCTAAGCACCTAGGGACAGTCTCATGCCCCTCGTCCATATGGATTTCATTTTCTAACATTGAACCTACAGAGGTTTTCACACGGCCATGACATGCTCGTGTCTTCGACCCATGTAACTCCCTGACTTGTACCCAATGAAAAAATTGGGTTCACACGGCTAAGGCAAATGCTTGTGTGCTCAGCCTGTGTCCCTTTCAAGGCCATGACACGCCCGTGTCGCGGCCCATGTGTGAAGACTTTAGCATTCTATTTTTGACGTCAGCAGCTCCTAAGGGTCACACGGCCATGGCACACGCTCGTGTGCTAGGCCATGTCCTCCACACAGTTGAGACACATGGCCGTCTCTCAGCCCGTGTGTTTACTACTCGGCATTTAATTCTACCAATTCAAGATGCAGGGGACACAAGGCCTAACTACGCGCCCGTGGGGCTGACCGTGTGTCACACACGACCTACACGCACGCCCATGTTTCTACTCGTATGGACAAAATAAGGCTATCTACCAACCCTTTTTGCCATCCTAAAACAAGGTCAAACACATACCAAAACATAACAAGCCTCCAATACTCAATCGATGGCCATAATTTGGCATCCCCACATATTCACATAAAACCAATCCAACCAAGCGCACATATTACTACTCCTAGTACACATATTCATCCATAATACTTTGCACATTATAAAAACCTCATTTGCATTTATCAATGATGAATATCAACCATTATCCACGGTCTTATACAAAATGGTGTATCTTTAAAACAAGCCAACACACTTGGCTCAAAATAAAATGGCACATAAAAAAACTAGTCCCTATACATGCCATTTCTCAAAATTCTAGAATTGACTATACTAAATGCTTTGTTGATAATGTGAATGAAGCCTCCAACGTCTGTTGATCCACGAGCTAATTAGGCGGCACTATAAGAAGATGGAAAGGAGAGGAAGTAATTATAAAGCTTAATAAGTTGCAAGTAAATAAATAACAACAATTTACTATGCTATAACATATTCTCAACTCATCACAAATTGTGCATGATATGAAAGAATGAACATAGGCATCACTTACTCATTTTCATCTTTACTAATCAAACAACATAATATCGAGCTCACATGTCATACATTTCATATAAGTACCTACACCACTCACAAGGTCATCATAATATCTCTCGATCTAGATACAAACTTAAATTTTCCCGTTGAACTATTTACAATACGAAAGGATATTCCATGAGACTCAAACATAAGGTATCAAGTCGATGCCATGTCCTAGACATGGTCTTACATTGGCTCACATGTCAAGTCGATGCCATGTCTCAGATATGGTCTTACACTGACTCGCAAGTATCGAGCCTGATGCCATGTCCTTGACATGGTCTTACACTAGCTCTCCTCTATCCGTATAGATGTCATGTCCTAAACATGGTCTTACACAGACACAAATCCAAGCCGATGCCATTCCCAGACATGGTCTTACACTAGCTTACCTATTGAGGCCGATGCCATGTCCCAGACATGGCTTACACTAGCACTTGTATCAACACTGATGCCATGTCCCAGACATGGTCTTACACTGGCTAGCACATGTCCGTCTGGATGCCATGTCCTAGACATGGTCTTACACTAGCACTCGTATCAACCCTAATATCATGGCAAGGAATATCTGATCTATTCTTACAGTTCAACCGGGCTTTGCCCGTAATATTTCTCATCAATACACTACTCATAATCTCAATTAATCAATTTATCCCAAATCAATGCTTTCATGCATAATTATAGTAAAGTTGTAGTATTTACCTACAACTTACCTCGGTATGCAAAATGTGAACGACTTCACGATTTGGTCGATTTGCTTGGCCTTCCCCAGTCTAGGTTCAGATTTCGTACTTCTTGATCTATAATAACAAAATTTCACTAATTTAATCACTATGTTAACCTAAACAATTCAAAATTCATTAATTGGAAAAATGACCATATTGCCCCTAGATTTTGGCAAAATGACCGTTTTACCCCTAGGCTTGGAAATTGATTTTTATCAAAATTCCTTACTAATCAAGCCTAGCCGAATTCTTTTCACTTTATGGCAACCCAAAATTCCCATTATTTCACACAATTACTCTTTATTTTACAACTTCTACATAATAGCCCTTTTTAGGTGTTTTTCATGAACACCACTTCACAAAAGTTGTTTATTTGACAACTATAATCCATTTTCTTCCATAAAATCCAGAAAACAACACTTATACATTCATGAAAAAACCCTAAAATTTCAACCATTTTGCAAATTAGTCCCCTCAATAGGTAGCTCAAGCTACAAGGGTCCTTAAAGTACAAAAATTATCAAGAAAGACTACTGAATGCACTTACTTGTGAGAGAACTTAATGGCTGAATTTTCAAGCTTCAAAATCCTGTTCTTTTTCTGATATTTTTGGTGGTGTGAAGGTGGAGAAGGAAAAAGATGAAGTTATTTTTATTTTACCTTATTTTAATGTCTAATAGTCACCTAACATCACCTACACTTTGACTTTCTCATTTTTCTTGCCCCTATGGCCGGCCAAGGCTAATTTCTTGGTCTTTTTACACCTTAAAGACCTCCACATTAAGACTCATAGCTATTTGACACCCCTCTCTAGTGAATAGCAACTTTTACCTTTTATGCGATTTAGTCCTTTTCCGCGATTAAGCTCAAAATTCCTAAAATTAATTCCCCAAAATTTTCATGCACTCTTATAAAAATATTATAACACATAAAAAATGGTAAAATAATTTCTCCAACCTCTAGTAAGTGATTTTGAAATCACTATTCTAACTAAGCCCAAATTCGGGTTGTTATAGAACATCCGTGAAGGTAATCGTTACTTCTAGACAATAATCAATCATTGTCTCAAAAGCTTTCGACAGTCCAAGCCACCTTTGCAGTATCAAATTCAAATCCCTTTGAAACATCAAATGTTTTTAAACACTTTTGGTCATCAAAAGGTTACGTTACCCACCAATTAATTACTGTTGCTAACCATACAGTACAATTACAATATTGACCACCTCTAATTCATGTGTCGAACAAATCTTTTCATGTAACCTTAACTGTATGAAAGGCATAAGCCATCGCTATACATTCTTGCATTAAATACACTTCAAGCCATTCATTAGCGTAAAACTGAAAATTGTAAACTCTTTACTGGGTTCAAACTGAACCGGAACTAATGCTTCAATTAACAATGCCTTCAATTGCTCATCACTTTATTAATAAGTATTTCATCATATAGACTTCATAAGTGTGATGATTCTCCAATTAAAATGACTTTGATATACAAAAACATGTCTCAATAAAACCGTTCCGATAGATATGATTTAGCATCGCATCTGCTAGATTACGAATTATGCATTTTGACTATTCATCTAATTACCCGAGAACATTTCAAGTTTATTTTCCACCCTGTGGATAAATTCAATCATAAATAACTCGATAATCTTTTAGGCAAATGATCTAATAAAATTAGACAACTGAATCGATCTCGACTGTTAAACGATAACTTTTAAATAAAAAAAATCAATGAAGTTTTGAATCACACTGAAGCCATAACCATCACATAAATTAAGACCATAATGCCATAATAAGGCTGACACCTCAACTGTATATATAAATATTGTCTTAGAGAATATCCAGAAATAAGGTATTATTTATTTGCATTGTAATTAGCAGTGTCCCAGGCTATATAATCTTCTCGTATATAGCAGAATAACAACCGATGGAAATAGAGTAATAACTTCACACATTTTACCATTGACCTTTCTATTACCATTATGGAATAAAATCAAAGAGAATGGATTATTGCCAATTATCATCCAACCAAACCAATAATGCTTTCGTCTAACATAAATTTTCCCTAGTATTCTCATACAATAAGAGTTTCATCTAAAAATTAATTGCCACTCATTCCTCTAAGAGTAGTTGAACACTTAGAATACACAAAAGAACTCATAGTAACTACCCGACTATAATCTCTATACTCAACTATCATTTCAATTCAAACGTTACCCATTGTTCAATTCTGTTATCACTGATTTCACATTATCCTATCACAAACGGAAATCAATTTGGAAGGACTTCTAGTAAATACATACTTTAAACTTTATACCTGAGGGAGTCGATTTGTCGAGATTAATTTCCTTTGGAACTGTGACATTGCCAAAACTCGAAAGACCTTTAGAATACCCCGGCATTCTTTCTAGAACTAAATTCATTACCAATCTATTTTCCATTTTGGTTACATCATTAGTTATTCCACTACCGTACTCTTTAGTCTCTCACTTATGGGCTCAATCAATCTAACCCTCGTGAAATTTCATTATAAAAAAAGACCATATTGATAAAAGGGTGCGGTTGTAAAGCCTCTAACTCGACTCTCAACTATATACACATATGTGACTTAGCATTAATCATTATCACTATATCATCACAATCATACAATGAGTTTCAAGCAATTTAACACTCACATTTATGTTACGCTAACTTTCCTATTATCTTATTCATACAATATCAATTATTAAATGCATGGTAGTATAATTGCATTATTTACACCCAATTTTACTGTAAGTTTGCACAAAATCATCAAACGATCATAGGCATGTCTTACTCATTTTCATCCTTACTACTCATGCATCATAACTCGAGCTCATTTCTTATGAGTTTCGTGTACATAGTTGTACCACTTTCTAACATAATCACAATTTTTCACATTTTTTTTCATAACTTTACATTACCCGTTGAACCATTTGGAATACTAAAGGATACTCGAGAAATCTCATATGCTTAGTAAGATGCCAATGCCATATCCTAGATATGGTCTTACATGGAATCATATCATATATCGATGCCAATAGCCTAGCTATGGTCTTACACGATACCACATGCCAATGCCATGTCCCAAACATGGTCTTACACGGAAATACATATTACTCTAAAGTCATGGCATGGGTATCCAATTTATTCCTAAGGTTCATCCGAGAATTTATACTCCATCAAATCTCGTTGAACATGTTCATAAACAATAATTAAACAATTCATATTTAAAAGCGCCCTTTTTGGCACCCATTCGTAAAGCATACCCTTAAAGCACATGTGATATAACAATACTGTCGGTCCAGGCTAAAACCTTTTTATAACATTTGTAACATTTTATCCATCTCATAAAATTACTAATGCATCGAAATGTAATGTTCAACTAAAACAATGACCTTTTACACATATTTCTCACCTTATAGTTATTTCATTTCATGCATTATCACGTACATATCTGGAACTCTTATTCATACCTTTCGAAGTTTTCACTCATAACAACATATTCTCAAAAATCTTAATACCTTTTTCAACATTTCTGAAAATAGCTCGGTTGGAAGCACCTTTATCTCAACAAAATAATTTCGTTAAAGTTGGGAGATATCAGACTGTCATGGTTTATAAATGGCAAGTATAGCTAGACTCTCTCACATGCTAGGTTAGTCCAAGAATCGACTAAACCATAGCTCTAATACCACTAAATGTAACAACCCTTACCTGTATCCTACACCAGAACAGGGTATGAGGCGCTACCTTAACTTAAACACATACAAACATACATTTCTGATTCATAAATATTCGTTCCAATTTAAAACTTTTTGAGCTTTATCTTTAAGTCCCTAATATGAGTCTACGAGGCCCAAAATACATTTTAGACACGGTTGGGGATTATTCCGAGTACTTAGAAAGCTTTCAAGAAAAGCCACTGAAAACAGGGCACACGCCCATGTGGATGGGCAACACGTCCGTGTGGCCTCAGAACATGGCCGTGGTAAAGGCCCATGTAACTTACACGACCTAAGCACATAGGGACATGCCCGTGCTCCACATCCGTGTGGATTTCTTTTCTAGCATCAGACCTACAAGGGTTTTCACATGAACTGGCACACGCCTGTGTCCATGGCCCGTGTCCCTCACACGGCCATGACACGCTTGTGTCTTAGCCCGTGTGCAAAAACCTTGGTATTCTATTTCTAACGTCATCAACTCTTAAGGGTCACGCGGTCAAGGCACACTCCCGTGTGCTAGGCCATGTCATTCACAGGGCTGAGGCACACAGCCGTGTCTCAGCCAGTATGGTTACTACTGGGCGTTTATTATGCCAACTTAAGGTGCAGGGGACACACGGCTGAGCTACACACCTATGGGGCCGACCGTATGTCACACACGGCCTAGACACACGCCCGTGTGTATACCCATGCAGACAAATATAAGGCTATCTACCAAGCCTTTTGCCACCTTGAAACATAATCAAACACATACCAATCTTACCAATGCATAACATGGCATAAATACTCAACCAAACAACCACAATTAGACATCCACACATGACAAAGCTTCATCCCAAACCTATGCATACACCCAAAACTTTCATACTCAATGCATCAATAATTAAATTCTCTTTACACTTAATTAATCAACTAGACTATACATGTCGTCTAACCAAAATTACAAGGCTTTGAGTACCAAACCATAGCGAGATAGTGTGTTGAGATCTCTGACTTCTTCCAACCCGAGCAAGCTTCTGAAACCCTACGAACATAGGAGAGTAAACAAGGTAAGCTATAAAGCTTAGTAAGATCATATCACTAATAGGCTTATGTTAACTATCAAATACATCTCGAGTAATTACACAAGCATAAAAGAGTTCATATGGTCTCACCGTACAATCACCTACTCCCTTATAGAACTAACCTTGATTTTTGAAAGCTTATTCATTTCAATAATTGTATGAATCAAGTGCGTACTTGTCAATTCACTTACAATTACTTGTGCATGAACGATATGAAATATTTTACATTCAGTTCAATCGTCATTACATAAGCATAAAACACTATCTTTCATGTCAAATCGTAACATTACCCATATTTACACTGTGGTCTTATAACATGTCCTTAAGTTACTTCCACTCGATACTCCCAAGGATTTTATATATACCTGTATCACTTAGCTCGATTACCTTTTTACTCTCATCTTGACCTTGTTTGTTGATTTGCTATTAAGTTATTTGGAACACCATCAAATGCTCGGGAATCACATGTGTACAGTACCAATGCCATGTCCCGGATATGGTCTTAAATGAAGTCGCATGCCGATGCCATATCCCAGAATGGTCTTACACATGCCATGTACCAACGATGATTAGTTCATAGTGATCAAATATTAAATTGAACCATGATCTAATTTAATATTTGATCACTATGAACTAATCATATGACCTTACATCGTTCGTTGAAACGACCAGTTAAGTCAACTACTCCGATACTTTATTTTTCCCTCGTTCTCTGTCTAAAATCTCATTTCCATCAATCTATATAATAACAATATTTACTTATTTAGTCACCAATTTATACTATTTAGCCCAAAATTCACATTAAGGCAACTTTAAACTTTTGCCCCTAATGTTTTACATTCTTGCAAATTTAGTCCCTATCACATAAAAGTGCAAATTCATGAAATTAAACACAATCCATGCTTAGCCGAATTTTATAATTATTACTAGTAGTCCATAAAACATAGTTTGGCAAATTTACAGTTTTGCCCTTAAACTTTTACATAATTATGATTTTTCCCCTAGGCTTGTAAAATGATTTTCATCAAATTTCTTCATTTCCTAAGCTTAGCTGAACCTTTATTACTCTTATAGCAGCTTCTAATTCCAATTATTTAACATAATTACCATCTATTGTACAACTTCTACAAAAAGGGTCCAATCTAGGTGTTTTCATGAAAATTCTTTCATAAAAGTTGTTTATTTGACAACCAAGATTCATTTTATTCCATAAAATTTCAGCAAAAAACATGAATAATCTCATGGAAAAACCCTATACTTTCAACCATTTTGCAAAATAGTCCCCCCATTAGCTAGATTAAGCTTTAAGGGTTCCAAAAACAAAAAAATCATCGAGAAAGGCCATCAAAATCACTTACTTGCAAGAGAAATAGGTGGCTGAAAGTTTGAGCTCTTAAAAACCCCATGTTTGCTGCCATTTTCAGTGGGGGAAGAAAGAAATGAAAAAGATGAAGCCTTTCTGTTTATTTTATTTTATTTCTAGTCAAAATTAACCACCAAATTTTACCTAATTTTGTCTTTTCCAATTTTCTTGTTTCCATAGCTGGCCATCACTATAAAATAGGCTTATTTGCCCATTAAAGACCTCTACATTATGTTCCTTAGCTATTTAACACCACTAGCTAGTAAAATAAAACTTTTGCCTTTTATGTGATTTAGTCATTTTTGCAATTAAGCTCACAATCGCTAAAATTAATTCACCAAAATTTTCATACACTCATATAATCATGATATAACACATATAATAATATTAAAAATAATTTCTCTGACCTCAGATTTTTTGTTCTGAAACCACAATTTTACTAAGCCCAAAATCAGGCTGTTAAACATAAAGTTGACTTGCTCATGCTTCATGTTAGACTTTAAGGGTAAACATTCTAGATTAATCATCCATGCTCTAATCACATCACATTGCATTACCGGATTCACCTACTTAACCAAACTCAAATTTTCCATTTTCTTAACAAGATGTTCAACCTAACTCGCCAACATAGAGACTGCATCAATATAAAAAAGTCTAACTGTCTTGACAGGTTTTACTTTCGTAACATGCCACTAATAATTATTCAGTATCATCTCATCAATAAATTCTTAGGTTGCCTCAGGTGTCTTTTTACTCAATGTTCCGCTAGTTGCTACATCAATTATCTACCTAGTCAAGAGATTCAAACCATTGTAAAAGGTTTAAACTTGAAGCCACAAAGGTAACGCGTGATAAGGACACCTTTTTAGAAAATCCTTAAATCTCTTTTATCTCTCATATAGTGTCTCAAGCTCAAATTGAGAGAAAAAAAAGAGATGTCATTCTTCAACTTAGTTGTCTTGGCTGGTGGAAAATACTGCAACAAAATTTTTTTAGTTCTTTGAGTCCAAGTCGTGATGGAATCTCATGGAAGTGAATTTCAGCCACTGTTTTGACTTGTTTCTCGAAGAGAATGGGAACAACATAAGCATATAGCCTCATAAACAACACCATTGATCTTTAATTTGTCGTAGATCTCCAAAAAGTTAGCTAAATGAGCATCCAGATCTTCATCCTGCAACTTATCAAACCGAACATACTATTGCACCATCTGAATTGTGTTCGGCTTAATCTCAAAATTATTTGCAGCAATCGTCAATTTGATAATACTTAATTCAACCCAAAAGTGGGCTTAGTATTTTCATATATAGTCCGAAGAGTAGGACGTGCAAAAAGTTGTGGATTAACAAATTATTTTCCATCTCTACAGTAATGTCCTTTTCCTCTTGACTGTCTATTAAAATTTGTTGACCTTGTCTTGCTTCTCTAACCTCTCTTCAATTTCTACAAGCGGTTTTTTCGATCTCACTATTAAAAACTAATGGTTCCAACGGGTTGCTTCTAGTCATAAACCAAAAGAACTTGTAAGAATCGAACAAAAGAAAATTTAAAATGAAACAATTAAATTAAAAACAAAAATATTAAAATTAACATCAAAATGATTAACTTAATAGAAACAAAATTTTCCTAATATTCTAGTCCCCAGCAACGATGCCAAAAACTTAATGTGTCATTAAACTAACTAAAAAGTTGACAAGGTAAGTGCACCTATAAATTAATAGTATAGCTACGGTGAGCAAAGATATAGTTCCCGCAAACACCAAAAGTACTAGTAATTATCGTCTTTATATATTTAACTGAATAATTTGAGTGATTGATTAAAATCTAAAATTAACTAAATTAATTAACTAACAAACACGACAAAGAACAAAACACGAAAATAATCAATTAACAACCAATAAGCGAAACAATATCCAGAAGATAATCTGCCTAGATTTCGTCTATCACTATCAATCTAAATTATGCAATTTTTTTTACTTAGTATCTTGATCCGTAAAAATCCCTAGATTATGCTAATATCTCTTTCGAGAATAAGATCAATTGATTCTTGGTTAATTAATTGAAATTCTTTCTAATTAAAATCCTTATTATCGCACTAACTCGTGCTATGGATTCCCCTTTTAGATTTGACTCTAATCTGGTAGATTTATGTCATCTTATTTCTAAGATTGCATGCAACTTCACTCAATTATACAAGACCTACTCTTAAATAGCGTCTATTCCACCATTGATTTAAGCAAATCATGTAGTGTCCCATACCCGACCCTAGACGAGGATCCAAGAATGGCGCGTTACAACTTTAAACATAATTTGAAAAGAAGTTAAACTTCATCAAAGTCAACTTAAGATGACAGAATTTTGAAATACTAAACCATGAAGTAAACCATTACAAATCGAGACCATAAGCTCCATTACAAAAGTTGGGGAAAATTATAATTTGATGGATACAATTTTAGTTACAAAATATAGTTCCTTAAAAATCCTAAGCCTTAACGTGACCCTCATTCTCATGCATAACATAAGATCATTTGAAGTCTCACAAAAAGAAAATATATCCTCTAACGTGGTCATTGGTGATTCCTTTACTCCTTCAATTATCCTAAAAAAGAAAGGTAATGGAGTAAGCTCATAGAACTTAGTGAGTTCCAGAGCAGACACTAGGATAACTATCCCTACGATAAAAAAAATAAACCTTCTCAACTCAGTGAAACACTTAGTTTACCCGTTAGCAGATACTATACACAAGCAAACTTTATACAATTCACCCATTGACGAATACCAAACTTACATAGACCTTATAGCAAATTAAGTTTCTTTAACGCATACATTACGCCCATGAATTCATGCAAACAACCTTCTTTGTGTTGGCCAAAACCCTAATCTGTGTTCAAAGATCAATGATTCATTTTGTTTCCTTTGCCAGGCTTACCAATCTAGTTTGCAATGTACCTGGCTTACCGGAAGCCACATAACTATTATTCATGTACCATGATCTACCAATTCGATGCACTTTGCATCGAAAGGAATGTCATGAATTCATTATAGAGCCACATTTTCTATATCACGATCTGCCAGTTCAATGCACTTTGCATCGAAGGCAACACCCTGAATTCATTATAGAGCCATGCTTTATGTACCATGATTTTCCAATTCAATGGATATTTTATCAAAGGCAACACCATGAATCCTTTTTTTTTTTTTGTACCATATGGTTCTTTTTTCAAAGTAAATGGGTAATGACTCAACACAAAGTAAGGTTCTTTATCACCTTCCCAGACATGCAAGACTAGACTTTTCACTAGACAGGTGAACTTACCTTGAACAGGACATGAAACAGAAGTACGATACACACACATGAGGTATAAAGGAACTTACTAGAAAATAGATCAAGGCTTAAACCACAGGTCTTTTGCCTTTGTCTTGAGAGGTTTCGGGAGTTTTTTAAGCTACGACATAAGTAGTTAACTTATCAAATTACGTTCTTTAGAAAAGTTAAGCAAGTTTTCAAGAATACTAAATCAAGAAACCTAGAATATGGAAATTTCCTCCCTTCCTTCCTTCTAAATTGACCTTAGAGAATGACCCTAAGACCCCATAAATAACCATGATAATAGCTTAAGTTTCGTTGATACTTACCAGGTATGAAACGTCGTTGGAGTTTGCTAAATATAGCAAACCCGAACCTTTAAGCTAGCTTTAGTTCTAAAGCTTTCTTGGGCACTACAAAGAGAATTTTAAAGAGAAAATAAGGTTTTCCAAAGAAAGCACAAAGCTTGGTCAATAAGCCAATACCGGCTTTATACTAGTATGCATGGGAGGAAAACTTAGTGGGCAAGCTTATTCTCCCCACTAACCCTCCTTCAGTAACCGTGACTAATAAATTTCTCTCACTTCTTAAATGCAAGTGCTCTCAATATCAAATATCTTGCCACATTCTAACTAAACCTTTACAAGCCAACTATCTAGTTCAACCAAAATAATAAGGCTAACAATATTAAGAAGTAAGCATTAACGCCTATCAGTTAGGGTGACATACACTGTGTAAAAAAGTTTTGCCAACCACCAAACTCGCCTTAACACGGACTTCACTTGTGGGCATACTCATAGTCCTCAAGCACTTAACAAATTCTTAACACTTTTTATTTGCTTAGAATTTTTTCTATAAGCCTATCTCCATTAATAGCACTCAAATGCCCTAGACAACGTGGGACAGGATGTCACACATCAAATATGAATCAATAATCTAGAAATATTAAATCAAGAATTAGGTACACATAATTGAGAAAAAGAAATTAAGTATTTGTTGCGTAAAATAAAAATCAAACGACATGATCCATCATAGATATCATCTCCTTAGGTATTTAGAAAATTAGTTCATACTTGAAAATAAAAACATCCAAGACACAGTATAACCAAAAGAAATTAAGAAACTCATGATAACTTATTAAGAAATCAATTGGGAATCTTCAATCTTGATTAACATCTGCTTCCAATTCGGCTTCGTGGTGTTTTTTAAGTTATTTTCTTGAATATTCTATGACGTCTCCCTCATATCTTCTTATTTTTGTCATATATACGTATTAGAATACCCGAAAAACCTAAAAATAATGATTTTTTGCAGTTTGATATGTAATTACGTGAAATCGACACGGCTTATCACACGTCTGTGTAGAATGGTTCAACTTAAGTGGCTCCTATAGCTTGCTCCGATGCTCTGGTTTTCGCTCATTTTTTGCTCATTTTGCTCGCAAGTGCTCTATTAAGCATTAAAACATGAATTTAAAGGATTAGGAGCATAAATTTCACAATTAACATCGAATAATCACCCAAAAAGTATTAAGAATGATGTTAAAACATATTACTTTTAGGACTTATTAACAACATAATGATTAGCTATTTAGAATTAAATAATTTGATAAATTTTCATACCATTTGTAATTAAAGCTGGAGATATGCTTGTCATCCAAACGAATAAGTTGATTTGTCATTTAAAAATTATAACAAAAAGAATAAAATAAAAGAGAATAAAATTTAAAACAAAAAGAATTTAAAAAAATAATGGAGGCTTGAAAATTAAAAATTAAAAATTAAGATTGAAAACATTAAATTAGAAAATGATGATTGAAAATTAAGGATTGAGAATTATGGAAGGAAGAATGAGCATGGAGTATTTAGTTGAAAAGAATGAAGTTTGAAGGGGTTTATATAAGAATTTTATGGTTGTTGGAGACCTAGTAACTATCGGAAAAATTACCTTGAAAGAAAAACGCTTTTATAGAGTGCGTTTTTAGGAGAGAGAAGAGAAGCATTATAAATCAATTAATTTTTTTGCAAAATCAGCCTAATTTCTCAAAAGAAATTCAACATAATTCATTAAATTAACCGAGTAACAAGTTATTATCTTCATCGTCTTCATTGAAGATGGTGCTCAACAGCACTAGTTTTTAGTTATATATCTGGTGCTTTAATGTAGCCCTCCTTACTGTACCAAAAAGGGGAAAAAGTTTTTTTTTCTTCGTTGCAAAGTTGAAGTCTGCAATGAAGTTTTGCGAAATTTTTTTTTCAATTTGCAGAAAACTAAAATTTGGAATGACACTTTAAATCATCTTTAGCAAAACTAACTACAAAAGAACCTGCAAAACAATCCATCGATCTCGGTGAAATCAACCCTCGATTGCAAAACTACCCAAAATCCATTGAAGCAAATAGAAATTGGTTTGAAACCCAAATTCCATCTAAAACCCATCAACATGGAAACCCCTAAATCATATTAAAACACAAAGAAGAAAATATAGAAACCCCTGACTTTTATTACTCCCACAAAAGTTAGCATCAAATTGAGATAGTGTTAATGCTGAACGTTAATCTTTTAAAATTATGACTAAAGTATCTTAATATGTAAAAGTTGAGAGTTAAATTTATTATTATATCAACCACTTCATCTTTCCGTTAAATAGTTAAGGGCATTTAACGAAAATGGACTAAACGAATGAATCTGATTAGTTGAGCGATCAATTTATAAAACTCATAATTGACAAAAAAATGTCCATAATTAGGGGTGAGCGTTCGACTGAATCGAATCAAATGTAAAAATTTCGAGTTAATCGAGTTGACGAATCCTATTTTATCATCCTAACTCAAATTGAGTCGAGTGAGATGAAATTCGAATCAAATTGAATATATTTGTTCGAGTTAAATTTAAGAAAATGACTTTAAGTCCTTATAGCCACAGTCACTTACCATAATCAAATTTGCCCACCGTAACTAATTTCATTATTAATTTTCATCCCCTCATAATTTATTTATTAATCTTTTATATACGGGTTAACTTCTTTGCTTGCTTAGTTACTTAATTATTTTCTTGTTCTTGTCACCATGTATTTTGAAATTAAAAAATATATTAAATGTAAAAAATGTGATTTTTTTAATAAAAGTTATTTTAAAGATAAAAGATGAAATTGATACTAACAGCAAATTTTAACACGAATATTTTATGTCATCATCAATAATTCAATTTTAATAGAAATTGATAAAGATTCAGCATGATTAAACAATTCAATAATATAAATAGTATAAAATGTGAAACTTAATTCAATAATATAAATATTAGATATAAATTCGAAAAAAAAGTTTCTGAGGTTTGAAAGAAATAAAATTTTTGAGAGAAAAATAAACGTTTTTGGAGGAAAAGTAAAAGGAAAAGAATTTTGGGTTTGAAAGAAGTAAAATGGGGGGGGGGGAATAAAAGCATTTGAAGGGACTTAGAAGAAGAAAAGTAAAAGGGTTTGATATTTGATTTATTCGAATTTATTTTTTTTAACTTAAAATTCAAGTTAATTCAATTAACTTGATTAATTCAATTTGAATAATTTAAAATTTAATTTTTTTGTATTTTTTTAATTGAATTTTACTCATCTCTATTTATAATTAGATGACATATTTAATTTACCATTGTATTTAAAGATTGAAAAAAGAATATTAATAATTATAAACATTATATTAAAAAATCTAATAAATTTGCAATCCAATTTTATATCTAAAAAAGAAATTAATTTTCAAATATGCGTTGGCCGTAATAAAATAATATTTTAGAATCACTTCCCTGCACCTAAATGTCATTTCATGTCAAAACAAAAAATAAGGCAATATTTAAAGGAAGAAGAATTCGAATCTAAAGGCAAGTTATTGAGAAAAATTCAAATTAAAGTGTATTTGATCCACTCGTTTGTGACTTCAAAATTTCATTTGGTGCATATCGTCATACTCCAATATGGAGTATTATCAAGCACATTGTTCTAAGAAATTTTATTTGATTATTCCTCTTGTATAATCACTAACAATATGGGTTAGAATCTAATTTTGTTAAGGGAATTATCTTAAAAAGTATAATTTTTAAATATTAATAAAATAATGTCACGTTATTAAATTTTAAAGATAACAAAATATTATTATATTATACATTCATATATATTTAATATCTTCTCCAACTTAATTTAAATTTAATTAAATTACTTAACATAATTAAAATTTTAAATTATAAACAAAATTTTTCTTCTTTTACAAATTTTAATCATTTTATTTTTTTTCATAAGTTAATATTTTTTATTTTTGTGCAACCAATTTTTTAAAAAAAAATAGTAATTTTTGTGTAATTTTTTTCATGTCATTGACACATAATTTTGATAATTATTTTGCCATGAACCTCGAACCTAGAACCCCGAACATTGAACTCGAACCTTGAATCTTAAACCTTAAATTCTGAACCTCAAGGTTCAGGTTTGGGTTCAGGATTTAAGGTTTAAGGTTTGGGTTTGGGTTTGGGTTTTGGGTTCAAGGGTTCGAGATTAAGGGTTTGGGGTTCGAAGTTTTGATTCAAGGTTTAAGAGTTTGGGATTATGGGTTACAAGTTTGGGGTTTTGGGTTCTTGTTTAGGGTTCAAGGGTTCGAAGTTACGAGTTTAATGTTCGAGTTTAAGGTTTTTGGTTCTAGGTTTTAGGTTCAAGGTTTGTGATTCTAGATTTAAGGTAAAATTATCAAAATTATGTGACAATCACATGAAAAAAATTTGTTGAAATATTATTAAATAATTGGAAAGCGATCATGAGTAATGTGGTGGGAAGAGTCCATTAAATAATTTCCTTATGAATGACAGTATATTAATAATTTTATGTCTTTAAATTTTGATGATGTGGCAAAATTTTATTGATGCCTAAAAACTTTAATTTTTAGGATCATTCTAATGTAAGTTATTCTTTTTTTAAAGAGGTAAAACAACAATTATATTAATTGATAATTATAAATAGTATAGTTAATTATTACAAAAATAAAAATAAAAATTAGACATAATTTAAATTAAGACAATTTTAAACCTAATTCATTAGAATAAATTTATATAAAAACAATACATATTCAGATGATGCTTAAATCTAAACACTCAACATCTCAAACTTCAACTCAAATTTATAAATTTTATTTCTATTCATTGTAAATTTTACAAAATTGTTATTTCTAAATTTTAATTCAAGAATATGTCACACACTATTAGTTTTAACTCGCATTTACTAGGATAATGATGATGAGATAATTTATGTTAAACTAGATGATATTATATTTATTGATGTAGGTGAAAAATAAAATTATATAATAAATATATTTATGAAAATTTGATATAAAAAATTAAATGAGGCTTTAATTGAAAACTGTAGTTTCTTGAGTTTAAATATCATTTAAATGATATAAAAATACAAGTTCATTAATTACTAATATCTGTAAAATTTTTTTGTTAAATTTGTTGGTGTGAAATTTTGGAATTAGAAAAATATACTCAGTAGACAACTATATAACAAAAACAATGGCATTGTAATGAACTCCAATTTAACAAAAGACTTTTAATGGTGTTAATAATTGAACTTACATTTTTAAGTTTGAAAAATAGAGAGACTAAATTCCTTGAAATAAAAATAGAGAGGCTAAATTTGAAATGTACAAAAAATACAGGTACATCGAGCATATTCCAACCTTATTTCTTTCATTTGAACAAAATTAAAAAAGATGATATATTTATTTTTGGGTTAATATTTGGTAAACTGGTAGTGCACTTTTTGTTGAACAAATTTGTCTTCATTTATCTTGAAAGCAGTGGTTTAATATTGTAACAACTTAAAATTTAGTGATGTCAGAAAATGTAGTTTTGGAACTCCATTTTCGGAGTTATTATGAAAATATATTGAAATTCGGTTAAATAATTTAACCAAAAAAGTAGTTAACTAAAGCTTAAGAATTAAATTGTAATTGTCTAATCGTTATTAAATTTTAATTAACCAAAGGTTTGAGGATCTAAATGGCAATTAGCCAAATATTCAAAATGGTAAATAAACCATAGAAGATAGTGGATGTTGATGGAAACTCCACTATGTATGATTAAAAGGTTAATTATGTTAAGTAAATTATAATTTAATTAATTAAACAAAGTTAATTAACTACTAAA
This sequence comes from Gossypium stocksii, assembly GCA_020496765.1. Taxonomy (NCBI): domain Eukaryota; kingdom Viridiplantae; phylum Streptophyta; class Magnoliopsida; order Malvales; family Malvaceae; genus Gossypium; species Gossypium stocksii. The sequence continues at coordinate 75,719,303 of CM035629.1, forward strand.
TAATTTATATATAATAATTTTAGTGGAAGGAGAGAGAAGATCATCTTCTTCTTCATCTTTCCTTACTCGTTCCACCATAGAAAGAAAATGAGAAAACCATTTTAAGGTTTAACCATTCGGCCATGTCCAAAATCATAGGTAATTAAGTTAATTTTCATGTAATTTTTTATAATTTATGATTATGGAAGTTTGATTTAACTAGACCATGTGTTAATTTGTCTAAATTTTGATTTTTTAGTAAGTTACCATTGTTTACGAATTAAGGAATTATACTTGAAATTGATAGGTTTTGAGCTTAAATTATAAAAAACGATTAAATTGTAAAGTTAATATAATTTGTTTGCTAACTTTATTACATTAGAGACCAAATTGAATAAATACAAAACATGTCATGAAATTATGTTATAAATATAAAATATAAGGTCCATAATGAAAATATATGAAATCGGATTTTAATTCGAAGTTAGGAATCGAAATTTATATTTATCCCAAGTTCAAGGACTAAATTGAATAAAATACAAAATATGTGTGGTTTTGTATTTGGACGTGGATTGAATGAAATATGATATTTCTTTATTTATTGAATTATCGAATGTAGTTGTAACATTCCTAACAATCCCCGAGAAGTGAACAGTGTCAATTCAAGTTAACACATGTTTTAAATTTTTGGAGTAGACAAAAATAGAATTATTAATATTAGTGAAGAATGTAATTTAGTATTATAGGAAATTAAAAAGACTTTTGAATTTAGGGAAATTAATTTAAGGAATGGAATAAATTGAAAAAGTGTGAGAAGTATTGGGTCATAGTGCAAATTTTGAAAATAAGAAAAGACTAGATTAAATGAATGAGAAAAAGAGAAAAGACTTGGAGTGTAATTTAACCTTGAAAATACATAGAAATATGGATGAGATTAATGATGAATAGGCACCATTTGACTGTAATGATGATGATTAGATTTTATTTTGATTAAATACTATTAAAAAGAGAGAGAGAGTTGACAAATTATTTTTTTGTTGGAAAGATGTGTTGAAGAGAAAAAAGTCAATCATCATCTTTTTCCATCATCTCCTTGTAACGCCCTAAAAATGTATATTTTTATTTTTATAAAAATATGACATGAATATTTGTCTACTTTAATGGTTATGTGTTTTGAGTGTGTATATGAGGTCTTAAGTTCAAGCTTTGACTTGGGCAAATTTTGGTATTTTTATGAATAAAACCCTATCTCTGGTCAGTAGGCTTATAATTAAAAGTTGGCAAAAATATATTAAAATGGGCCTACTAGTTTGGTGGCTAAGGTGTGTGTTGGCGTGCGAGAGGTTTGGAGTTCAAGTCTCTACGTGAGCAAGGGAATTATTTTTGTTGCTTGGCCGTATGGCGTGGTGGAGTCCTAGTCAAATTGAAATTTCGAGTAGTGGAGTTGTTGTGGGAGGTTAGGGAGAAAATTAAGGAGATGAGTTATCAGATTCCTTTCTGAAGTTATTTTTCTCCTTCTGCCAAAATCCCTATTTTCCTTCCTCTGCTCTCTGACGTTTTCTCTCTTCTCCCCCACTCTCAATTTTTGGTTTTCTTCTTCTTTTTTTTTAAATAAAATCCTTACTGCCGAATTTCCTTTGAATTCCCTTTCCGTTTTCATTGCCTTTCTTCATCTTTTTTCCCTTTGTGCAAGCATGCAATTGTGTTGTACGGTAAGTTTTCGTTTTATTAAAATCGAATGTTACTCTGGATAAGGGATTAAGGGGTATTTTGTTGACTGTTTAGGAGTCGATCGTGAGGCTGAAATTAACGTTTTTTTATTTGACTCGAAGTGGTGATCGTTTGGTAAGCATATAAGGTATGTGTTTTCTTGTGTTGTTTAGGCGAGTAATTTTGGCTTTAAATTCGTTCTTAACGTTGTTGAACTCTTCGCTAATGAGGAATGATTATTTTTTCAACATCAAATCGTTTCGATTACTATCTCCCTCATGTTGAGTAGTGGTGGAATTGTGCAAAGTTAGAAGGTAAGTGATGTGATGATTATGTGTGATCGTACCTCAAAACTAACTATTATCACGATAAAGGCAAGCACACCTATCGAACAGTAGTATAGCTATGGCAAGACCAGAATGTCGAACCTACAAGGACTAAAAGTACTAGTAATAGCTCTCTTCTTATTATCTAGCCTAAAAATAAAGGGGATTTGTTTTAACTAAAATTAACTAAACTAATTAATTAACTAAGAATGCACAAAAGTGAATTGGGAAAATAACTTGGAGAAAATTAATGAGAAGGACAATACCCAAGGAAGAATCCACCTAGACTTCACTTATTACTTGATTCTGAATTAGACGATTTATTCACTTGACTTGATCCATAGAAATCCCTAATTTATGTTAATATCTCTTTCGAGACTAAAAACAACTAACTCTAGGTTGATTAATTGAAATTTCTTTCTAATTAAAACCTCTATTGTCGCATTAACTTGATCTATGGATTTCCCTATTAGATTTGACTCTAATCCGGCAGATTTTCGTCGTCCTATCTTTAGGACTGCAATCAACTCCGCTTAATTATATTAGATCTACTCCTAAATAGGGACTTTTGCTCTACTGAATAAGCATATTCAACATGAATTAATATCTTGAAATATTAAAACAAGAATTAATAACATAATTAAGAACAAATCAAATATTTATCATCTAATTCCAAAAATAATAAGATTCATCTTAGGTTTCATCCCCGTTAGTTATTTAGGGGTTTAGTTCATAATTGTGAAAGAAAACATCATAGAAATTGGAAAACAACAAAACATAAGAAAACCCAAAAACTTCGAAGGAAATTAAGGGGAGATCTTCAGTCTTGATGGAAATCCTGCTTCTAAGATGACTTCAACAGCATTCCTTAAGTAATCCTCTGCTTTCTACTCTGTGTTTCCTTTTAATTCCCTCCTAGGGTGTTTAAATAGTCTTTGGAATGCCCAAAATAGCTAAAAATTAGCCTTTTCCGAGTAGAATTGAAACAGGGCTCGACAGGGGCACGGGCATGTGATCTGCCCATGTGAAGGTGCCCAGGCCGTGTGCAATACTGACTTGGTTAATCGTCGACACAGTCGTGACACACAGGCGTGTGGCCAGCCTGTGTGTGATGTGGTGTACCTGTGTGGAAGCTTGTAGGCCGTGTTGAATGCTGATTTTGGCTCATTTTGTCCGTTTTTGGCCTGTTTCTTACTATTTTCACTTTCCAATGCTCACCTAAGCATAAAACATGAAATTAAAAGGCTAGAAGCATCAAATTCATTAAATTATATGGAAAATCATCCAAAAATATGCTTAGCATAGATAAAAATATGTTACAATTATGGTTTATCAAATATCCCTACACTTAAGCATTTGCTTGTCCTCAAGCAAAATCCTCAACTCACAATTAAAATTAATTCTTCTCAACATATAATTCCTAGCAATAATGTTTTGAAATAATCCACAAGTAATCATACATTGAGAATTCAACTAAAAGATCATCAAAGTGTCAAACAATCCAAGTTGAGCATTTCATCCCAAAAACATAGGTGTCTCTCTTTATCTAAGTAATCACATTTAATTCAAAACTAACAAGAGTTGACATCCTTACTAAAGATTCACTCAAATCACTTAAAGTGTTTAACATTCAGAAATTAAGCACTTATTAGTCAACATGAAAAGTTATTACCATAGACTTGCATAAAAATCAAATCTCCACCACTATGAATTGAGATGATACACCAATCAAAAGGTCTTTAGAGGGTTGTAACGGGACTTTGGTTAGGGGTGTGGACACAAGCTAGAAAAGGAGGTTAGAATCGAGATTGAGTTTAAAAATTACCTAAGTAGAAGAAAACTAATACTGAGAATTTACATCACTGAATAAATAATCATAAAATTGAGCTTTTCCTCATGAATTACACTGTTTAAGATTAAACGCACTAGAATTTCATAATAATATACTCAACGGCAAATTAACAACTGAAATAACTTTGTATATGTTTTTGTTTGTTTTTTTTTTAAGAACAAATCAAGTATGAAACTTTACTAACTGAATATAAGAAAATAGCTAGGCAATTAATTCAAATCAAATCTTGACAAAAATGGGGATCAAATTAAATGAGGGGAAATTCTCAAGGAATAAAAAATAGGCTTATGGGCAAATATTAAGAGTAAATCAATAAATAGTTTGTTAGGCTCAAGGGGTTTCACTAAGGATTAGTTACGAAGGTGGGCTTTTTATGGAGTAAGTGGGTTAAGTCCTAAGTACCTTAATCATCTTGGTATATCAAACCAATGGTGTGGTCTCGACATGTATGATTGAAGCAAGATCTAGAATAACATATTAATATTGACACACTCATAATCAATAAAAGTGAGCAAGAAAGAATATATGCTCTAAAGGCTCAAGATCTTACAAAAATTATGGCTTTAGATGTCAATTTAGTAAATTTCAAATTTCAAGATAATACCTAGATTAGGGGAAATAACCTAGAAAATTTTTAATTCTCAAAAATCAACTCATCATGCTTGATTCTCTAATGACTTAAAGTTTAAACAATCAATGCACAAATACCTATGATTTAATCCAAAACATATCAGTACGAATCATAAATCAATTAAAATTCATCTTAATAGTAATATCAGAGAATACTTGAGAATAAGACAAAATTTAGGGATTTTCTGATAAAGATATAAATAACCTCCCCAACCTTAAGATGTACATTGTCCTCAATGTACAAAGATAGATCATAAGATTAAAGGCATAATATCGTAAGATAGGGAGAGAAGTGAAACTTCCAGAATTTTGGATGAAATCCTTAGAACAGTGAAAGCGGAATTGGAGAAAGAGCGACTTGAAATGCATGATTCTGAGCTACTTAAGAAAATAAACACAATTGTGGGAAAGAATTAAAGCATCACTTGATAAGAAACATAGTTCAAATGATAAATAATAAGTTTTTAAAAGGAAAATTAAGAAGATAAGGACTAAAGAAAATAAAACTAAAAATAATAAAAATAAAAATAAAAATAAAGGTAAAAATAGAGGGACTCAAAGGTCCTCATCATCAGATGCCTTATGTGTCAACGATGTTGAGGGAGAGATGTGAAGGTTGTGGCATATCTGTCGAAGAGTGGCATTGATGCTGTCAAATAGCTCAAAACATTGCTGCTCAAAGCAAGTGAGTTGCTTGGATATATCTATCAATGTGGTAGCAGTAGGGCGGTGACTCGCTAGTGGTGGTGGGGGTGGGTCCTCGTGAGGTTGAGGGACATCATCAGGAATGTCCTCGGGGTCATCCTGATCGTCAGATTGAACGAGTTGGTATTGAGGAGGATCGAATCCATAGTGTCGCTCTATCATCCTCATATGGATCATGCTCGAGATGCCCTGTGGTGACATCTGGCCTACAAGGGTCAATGTGGAGGACATCTTTGGTGTGTTGAAAAGTCCGAAGTGTCGAGCGAGGCAAGTCATACAGGGACCCAAACAGATAGGGCCCCTCTTATGGCGGTCCGTTTGATGGCGAAAGGCGAGCGAGGTAAAACAAGCCAATTCGAAGATGTGTCCGATCGCCATGCTCCAAAGGTAATATGCATTGCTAGTGGTAATGACTTCAGTGCTCTCTCTCTGTCCAGTCAGGGTATGAGCCAAAATAGCATGTATGTATCGACGTACTAGAGGGAGAGCAGTTGCCTTCGAGCAACTCGCGTCATAGGGAACAGTACTCGCCGTAAGATTGGTCCAACAACAAGAGGGCGAGTAATGTATATGACGGTGGAGGTGCAGAAAATCCTCAAAAGCTATAAATTCTTCTGTGTAGAGGCCTAGTGCTGCTCCAAACTCTGATACGCTCATGTGTCGTATGAGTCCACCAAGTCAGAAAGTAATAGTATCGGCCTCGTCATGAGTCGACATGACATGCTGAAGGTGGAACGTCATACAGAACTTGAGGGTCAACTCCATGTAAGTGGGCTCGATGATGTCAAAGAATCGATCCTAAGGGGTAGTGGCAAGATGAAATCAAACAAGGTAGGCAAGATGGACTGGCTCCAAGGCGGCCCAATCAATACAATGACCCACTCCTAATGGTCGTGCATGGAGGAGCTAGAATAAGTCTTCCTGAGGGCCTCTAAAAAATTGGAGCAGAGGGTGGCGAGCTTGACAGATGCACTCAAGGAGGTCGCTCTTGGGCCCTTCCGTTTTTTTGAAGCGGGGACTGCAACTTTGGACTTCCCTCGAGTGTTCGTCATAACGTACCTGAAAATAAAGACTTAATTAATAAAGAAAACATTATCTAAAATGCAGATTAAATCTTAAAATAGTAGAATCCAAATAGTCCAAAAAATAGAGTGTACATAAATGCAAGCATGCACAAATTATTTGGTCAAACTAGCACAAACCAACGTGATAGAATGATAAAGAACAAAGGTAGAACATGACATAAAAGTAAGAATAATAGCAAGTGACCTAATATTAGCTAATCATAAAAACAAAAGTAAGTAGATCTAATGGTAGGAACAACCAACTAATAGAAACAGTGAATAATGATATATAAATTTAGGCAAAGTAAAAATAATTGAAATATAACCAAATGTCAAAACCTGTTGCAAAATCAAGTAGTGGAAGCATCTAAAGAAACATGAGTAAACAAAATGCTAAATGTAAACAAAAAATAAATCTAAGATTAAATATTCAACAATGGATCACAAAAGTAATGGAAGAATGCAGTAACTATATGAAATTAATAAAAATAATGAAGAAATAATAAATCATAACAATTATAATAATAATAAATAACATTAAAGTTAATAATAACTAAATAAATAAAAAGGTGCAAGGTTTGACCAACGGTTAAGGAAGTGGTGCGATGGTGGTACGGTGATAGGTCGGCTAGTGAACAATAGTGGTTTGGCAGCGCGGGGTGCTGCGGCACAAGGGTGGAACACGACAGTGGCGCGGGTCTTTAAAAAGGAGTGTGGTGCGATAGAGGGGGCAGCTGTGGCGGGTGTGTTCGTATGGGAAAAAATGGTCGACTGAAAGAGGAGGGGAGTAAGGGAGAGAGAGGAGGAAAGGGGAAAAAGAGGGAAGAAGGGGGAAATGATTGGGTGAGAAGAGGATGATAGTAGCTGGAGTGGAGGACAAGGGGCTGCAGTGTGAGCGGTGGCTAGGGTTTGTGGGGGGTTTTGGGGAAGAAGATGAAATAGAAATTAGAGATTTTTAGGTTTAAAAATGGGGGCACGGTCCTGTTTAGGTCCCGTGTGGTCCAAGTGTTGCCTATGTTCATCGAGGAGAGGGGGTCAGGATCTCACATGACCTGTGGACACGCCCATGTGTCCAGCCGTGTCCTTCACACGGCCATATCGCATAGCTGTGTGATGCTTCGTTCTCTTCTCCCATGCCCATGTACTACTCACCACGCTCTTGTTACATTCCTCACGCCCATGTAGCTAGGCCATGTCTCACACCCATGTAGCTAGGCCTTCTCACGCCCATGTAGCTAGGCCTTGACCGTGTTCGTCTCTGACTTGTTTAAAATTTGAAAAATTTAGCTCCAGGTTTCACACAGCCTAGGACATGTCCGTGTGTCCAGGCCGTGTAATCTACATAGCCATGTCGAACGATCGTGTGGCTTTATTGCAAGCCATGTTCATGTTGATTTTTGGGGATTTTTTATCCTGTTTCCACACGGCCAAGGACACGCCCGTGTGTCCAGGTCGTGTGGGTTAAAAGCCTATACATTAAACATAGAAAACATATAAAAATAAGTTGGTTAGTGGTGTTAGTGCTCAGGTTGCCTCCCGAGAAGCACTTATTTATAGTCTAAGCTCGACTTAGCTTAATTTCGTATGGTCACGATGGTTTCAGGAGTTGAAACCCTCTATTCTGCTATCAGAGTAAAGTTTGAGTCGAGTACTATTTACCTTGAAAGTGTCAAATTTGGAATGTGTTACCTCGACTGTACCGTAGGGAAAGATATTTACTACCATGAAGTGAAGTGCATCATTTGTATTAAGCTCTGAAGTGGTAATTCGAGGGTCCTTTTCATCTAACAATACCTTGTCCCAGACCTTAAATTGTTTTGTTTTCACATTTGGTTAGTCATGGCACTGGTTTGGTTCATTGTGGTGTGTTATACGTTCCTTCTTGCCATAAGTCCGCCATTCGTCTAACTCATCCACTTGTAACATTCGCTTTTCATAGATAGTTCCTTTTTTGTTACATGAACTAGAGCATGACTCATTTGTGCTTTTGTGATGAATGTCCTCTAGAGAAGGTTGAGTAGTAAGGTTACTCTTATTAAGAGAACTCGTCATATTATTTCTATCATTAGGTATCCTAACAGAATCACGAGCTTGAAGAGTAATCGTGTCATCGCCTACACGAAGTGTGAGTTCACTTGTGCCCACATCAATAGTAGTTCTAGCAATTGCTAAAAGGGGTCGCCTTAAAATTAAAGGAACATTGCTATCCTCATCCATGTCTAGAACAACAAAGTCTACTAGGAATATAAATTTATTGATTTTAACAAGAACATCTTCAATTATACCCCTAGAAAATCTAATGGCATCTTTAATTATACCCCTAGAAAATCTAATGGTTTTATCTGCCAACTGTATACTTATCCTAGTTTGTTTGGGTTTCCCTAGTCTTAGTTGCTTAAACATTTTATAGGGCATGACATTAATACTCGCCCCTAAATTAGCCAAAGCATTTTTAATATCTAAACTACCAATTAGACAAGGAATTGTAAAACTCCCTGGATCTTTCAATTTGTTGGGTAGCTTGTTTTGCAAAATAACTGAGCAAACTATATTTAATTCCACATGCGACGACTTATCCAATTTTCGTTTATTTGCTAAAAGCTCCTTTAGGAATTTAATGACATTTCGCATCTACAAAAGAGCTTTAATAAACGGTAAGTTAATATGTAATTTTTTCAAGAAATGAAGAAATTTATCGAATTGTACATCTATTTGTTCTTTCTTGGTCACATTGGGATATGGCACACGAGGTTTATACTCTTTGCTTACTGTCTTTTGTGTACCATGACTCACCTCAACCTTCCCATTACTTACCACAGCTTCTTGCCTCTTTTCAGATTTAAGTTCAGCTAACCCTTCTTCGTCGCGCACAGTGATGGCATAGAGTTGCTCCATTGGGTTAGTTTCTGTGTTACTTAGCAAGCTACCTTGTGGTCTTTCGGAGATAAGCTTAGCAAGTTGACCTATTTTAGTTTTGAGTCCTTGAATCGACGCTTGCTGATTTTTAAGTGCTGTCTCGGTATTCTAAAAACGAGTTTCTGACGCCGAGATAAATTTTGTGAGCATTTCCTCAAGGTTCGACTTTTTCTTTTGTTGGTATAGTTATTAAAAGCTTGGAGGAGGTTGTTGCCTTTGGTTTCCTTGACCACTCCACAAGAAATTGGGATGGTTTCTCCAACCTTCATTGTAAGTGTTACGATATGGATTATTCTGAGGTCTAGAATTATTACCCATATAGTTAACTTGTTCCTCCTCTGTGCTAGGGTTGTAGGATGAATACTCTGCGTTGTGCACCCTTCCTCCATTTGAATCACACCACATCGTTGGATGTACCTGAGTAGAACCATACAAACCGTCAATCTTTTTGTTCAAAAGTTCTACCTGGTTAGATAGCATAATGACTGTGTCTATATTAAAAACACCGGCTGCTTTTTGCGGCTTTGTTCTCATGACTTGCCACTGATAATTATTCAGTGACATGTCTTTTATGAACTCATAAGCCTCCTTAGGTGTTTTATTGTTCAAGGTTCCACCGACAGCTACATCTATCATTTGCCTTGTTGAGGGGTTCAAACAATTGTGAAAAGTTTGAACCTGAAGCCATAGAGGTAACCCATGGTGAGGGCACCTTCTCAATAGGTCTTTGTATGTCTCCCATGCATCGTAGAGCATTTCTAGATCCATCTGCACAAAAGAAGAGGTGGCATTCCTCAACTTTGTCGTTTTAGCTGGCAGAAAATATTTTAATAAAATTTTTTTTAGTCATTTGGTCCCAAGTAGTGGTAGACCCTCGTGGTTGAGTGTTCAACCATTGTTTAGCTTTATTCCTCAAAGAAAAGGGAAATAACCGAAGACGGATGGCATCATCAAAAACACCATTAATTTTAAACGTATCACAGAATTCCAAAAAGTTCACTAAATGTGTGTTAGGGTCCTCGTCCTGCAAACCATCAAACTGAACAAACTATTGTATCATTTGAATAGTGTTAGGTTTCAGTTCAAAATTATTTGCAGCAACAACAGGTCTAACAATACTCGATTTAGTACCAGCTAAATTAGGTTTAGCATAATCATACATAGTATGAGGAGCAGGATTCTAATTCACAGGGTTTGCGGCTACCACAGGAGGTAGTGGATTATTACGATTTTCTGTCATCTCTTCGGTAGTGTCGGTATTGTCCTCTTGATCTTTTTCTATGTACTGTAGGCTTCTCCTTATTTCTCTACGATTTTTGCGAGTTAATGCTTCGATCTCACTGTCAAAAAGCAAAGGTCCTGACGAGTTCCTTCTCATCATAAACTAGAGACATCTATCAGAGGCAAATAATAGAAAGATTAGAAAATAAAAATTCAATTAAAAACGAAGAATAAATTGCAATAAAAGTAAAAATGACTAAAGTAATAAAAATTAAATATTCCTAATATCTTAGTCCCCGGCAACGGCACCAAAAACTTGATGTGATGATTATGTGTGATCATACCTCAAAACTAACTATTATCACGATAAAGGCAAGCGCACCTATCGAACAGTAGTATAGCTATGGCAAGACTAGAATGTCGAACCCACAAAGACTAAAAGTACTAGTAATAGCTCTCTTCTTATTATCTAGCCTAAAAATAAAGGGGATTTGTTTTAACTGAAATTAACTAAACTAATTAACTAACTAAGAATGCACAAAAGCAAATTGGGAAAATAACTTTGAGAAAACCAATGAGAAGGACAATACCCAAGGAAGAATCCACCTAGACTTCACTTATTAGTTGATTCTAAATTAGATGATTTATTCACTTGACTTGATCCATAGAAATCCCTAATTTATGTTAATATCTCTTTCGAGACTAAAAACAGCTAACTCTAGGTTGATTAATTAAAATTTCTTTCTAATTAAAACCCCTATTGTCGCATTAACTTGATCTATGGATTTCCCTATTAGATTTGACTCTAATCCAGTAGATTTTCATCGTCTTATCTCGAGGATTGCAATCAACTCCGCTTAATTATGTTGGATCTACTCCTAAACAGGGACTTTTGCTCCACTGAATAAGCACATTCAACTTGAATTAATATCCTGAAATATTAAAACAAGAATTAACAACATAATTAAGAACAAATCAAATATTTATCATTTAATTCTGAAAATAATAAGATTCGTCTTAGGTTTCATCCCCCTTAGGTATTTAGGGGTTTAGTTCATAATTGTGAAAGAAAACATCTTAGAAATTGGAAAACAACAAAACATAAGAAAACCAAAAACTTCGAAGGAAATTGAGGGGAGATCTTCAGTCTTGATGGAGATCCTACTTCTGAGATGACTTCAACGGTGTTCCTTGAGTAATCCTCTACTTTCTACTCTGTGTGTCCTTTTAATTCCCTCCTAGCATGTTTAAATAGACTTTGGAATACCCAAAATTACTAAAAATTAGCCTTTTCTAAGTAGAATTGAAACAGGGCTCGACAGGGACATGGGCATGTATCCGCCTGTGTGAAGGTGCCCAGGCTGTGTGCAATATTGACTTGGTTAATCGTCGACACGGTCGTGACACAAGGGCGTATGGCCAGCCCGTGTTTCACACAATAGCATGTGGTGTACCCGTGTGGAAGCTTCTAGGCCGTGTTAAATGCTGATTTTGGCCCATTTTGTCAATTTTTGGCCTGTTTCTTGCTCTTTTCACTTTCTAATGCTCACCTAAGTATAAAACATGAAATTAAATGGTGAGGAGCATCAAATTCATTAAATTATAAGGAAATCATCCAAAAATGTGCTCAGCATGGAATAATATGTTACAATTATGGTTTATTAGTAAGTGATGAACAGACAAGCTTAGACCTTTTGGTACGTGAATACAGTTTAATCTTAGTTTAAGACCGATTTTAAAGTTGGGATTGTCGATTATAGGTTTTTGGTGATCTCGGGATTGCATAAGTAGCAAAAACGAGACAGGTGTGTACCCGAAATGAAAAAAATAGGATTCAACGAAAAGCTAAAATTGTTTGCTATCGAGAAATAAGAGAAAATTATGCGAAAAATTATAGAGAAAGGAAATAAGGGTGTTATAAACTTGGAAATCAACATTTTGTACTAAAATAGTTTCGGACAGCAGCAATAGTCTAAATTTGAAAAATCACCAAAAATAGTGGAAATTGATTTAGAGGTTAAATAAAATATGCAATTAATTTTATTGAGTCTAGTTTTTCATGGAAGAAATAGTGTAAGCAATGGAATTGTAAATGATATAGTAAATTTTGTGAGACAAGGTCAGAATAATTTCAAGTTCCCCTGTTATGACTTTGGAAAATCATAAAAAATTGTAAAAAAATAATTAGGGGCTTAAATTTATATTTTTAAATCCTTGATGAGTTTATTTTCAAGAGAAAAAAAATGTAAATATCATCCAAATTTTGTACTAAGAGATAAATAATTTTTAGTAAGGAAAGGTTGAGACTGCCAAATAGTAGAATCGGGATCTTAATTTGGAATTTTGTAGCTCAAGATTTAAATAATTTAGTAACAATGACTCAAGTAGACAACTTTGAAGGAACATATAAGTAAATAGTGAAAACATATATGAATATTGAGCTAGCATGGGTTACATTAAAAATGGATCTCGCGGCCAAGGCCAATTTAGGCCGAGTGGGCCACACGAGCGTGTGGGCCAACACGGGCAGGCCACATGGGCGTGTGAGCCCATTTCTCTAAAAAGTCGTCTAAGGTTGCACAGGTTACCCAAGTAGACTGTGGACCTAGTAGCCCTACTTACACCCCTATATAAGTGATCTGTCTGTCTAGTTTCTATACCGAGCATGAATTATGATGTCTGAATGTATGTACTGTAACTGCATAATAGCCTGACATCTTTTGTATGTTGCATTGCATCAGGGTGGGTTATTGTTATTTGGAGGAAGTGTCTGAAAGGCTATTAAGCCTATTATCTAGCAGCTCTGCTGCAAATTTCTGATTATGTGCTGCATTTCGGTACAGCATGGTGTGTAAGGATGGGTGAGTTGATTTAATCCCCACATGGTGTGTAGGGATGGACGGAGATGGTATGTAGAGGCTGGTGGGTATGATTCTGATTTTCTACTATTGCATATTGTATCTAAGATGGGCTAATGCCCTAAATTATATTTGAGATTGTATCCGAATGGGCCAAGGCCCAAACTGAATCGGTAATGGGCTCAGGCCCCAGACTACAATTGATTATTTCTTGATGTGTATCTGTATGTATGTTTTTTGTGGGGATTACACACTGAGTTTGTGAAAGCTCATCCATTTTTTCTATTTAATCTGTACAGGTAATCCCTAGACTTAGGCGGATCGGTGTAGCGAAGGGCTCGACGGTGACCACCACTACTGAACTACTCTATTACAACTTTTTATTTTATATTATTTTTGGGTATTTATTATTGTAATGTTGGGACTTTGGACTATCTAGTTTAAATTTGGGATTTTATACTGTTTTTATTTATTTTTAAACTGCAACTCAACAAAACACAATTTTACTAAAAACTAAGATTTTTGGTTTCATAAAATAATTGGTTTTAAAAGCTTCTACTTAAAACACATGTTTTAAGGCAAATCAGCTAGTTCACGTTTTTATAAATGAAATAAAAGCTAATTAACTGGAACAGTTTTAACTTGTCAATCTCGATTTCAAACCCCATTCCATGTGACATCTCTAGATTCGGCCATAACGTCTAGGCTGGGTTTGGGGTGTTACACTCCTCCACATTCCTCAGCCCATTTTTCTCAAGTATCTATTTCTTTCATTTTAGTTCCTTTATCATTTTCAATTCTTTCCAAGCTTTAAACTAGAAACTTCCTTTATAAATTTTTAATGAAATCACAAGAGTAACTTCATGGGAAGCTAAGTTTTATATGGAACTAGCTAGAATATATACTTGAAGAGAGAAAAAGGAAGAGTTAGGGATTGGCATTATTGCAAAAAAAACCATCAACATTTGAAGGCTTTTGGGTTTGAGCCCTTAACCTATTTTTTTTACACCCTCAACATTACGATTTTTTAAAAAATAAGTCCAATTTTAACGATCTACGTGAGTTGACCGTTAAATTAAATTGCAGGTCAATATAGTAGCCTATGTGGCATGTCACACAAGCACACGATGTCATAGATGGCGTCATCTATTTAACAAATTTATTTTTTTTCATTTTCTTTCCATTTCTTTCTTCTTCCCTTTTCCTCTCTTACCCTTTATTTTATGTTGGAAGAATCAATGCCAACTGTTGTTAGCTCAGAAGGATCAACTTGAGAACATCAATAGGGAAGTTGAATAGGCCTTTGAGATGTTGTGGTGGAAGCAATGAAAATTGTGCAAGAAAGTATACAAAGATTTATAGTGGTTCGGTCCATATTGTCTACTCTACTACCTTAGCTTACCACAGCTAAGGATTTCCCTAAATTCACTAATTTGGCAACATTTGAAGGGACGGGTTAACCTTACAATCTCTCTTAAGATTTATGCCCCAAAATCTTAATATGCCTTAAGGTTTCTACCCAAACCTTAAGAATTAACTCCCTCTCAGAAAGAAACAAATAAGCAAACAAAGAAACAATCTTTACAAGATTAGGATGTTTGCCAATTAAGAACAAATACGAAGAAGAACACTTGAGCTAATTGAATACAATGAAAGCTCACAAGTGTTTACAAGAAAATGCATGAAAAAATTAACCTCTAAGTTGTTTTGATTGATCTTTAAGCTTTGCACATGTCTCTTATTGTTACTAAACCTTTGGAAGATGGTATTTATACCCTTTAATTGATTTCCAGCCGTTGTGGTTGTTGTAGAAGTGAATGTATCCATTAGGGATGAAATACTAGGTGATTAACTTCACCTACAACAATGACTATCGGTGCCTACTAAAACGGCATCGATATTTTTTTGTAATTAATGCTGATTTCAGTGACCATTGGAGCAGGAATATCGATACCTTAGGAAATATATCGATACCTTAAGAAAAATATCGATATTGGATAGATATCTACCAAGGTTTGAAAATGGAAATATGTCAATTTGGTATCGATTATTAGAGGGCTATCAATATCTTGTAAAATATTGATACTTAAACAAAAAGTATCGATACTTTTTGCCCTGAAGCAAATTTAACTTGTTTGAAAATGGTTAAAACATATTTGAAAATGTTTGACTCAATTGAAACCATTTCAACTTTATTTTTATGAAATTGCTCAACTTTACTTTTATTTAAAAAAACACTTTAATTTGTTATATCAAAACATATTATCCAATAAGGCTTAGTTTAACAATCTCCCTCTTATAATAAAACATTTTATAAATTTATTTTTGAATAGATTGCTCCCCCTTAATAAAAGTCATTTTCAATTTAAGCTCCCCTTATATAAAAATCATTTTAAATTTAAGGCATAAAGATTTGGAGCATAAAAATTTTAAACAAGCTGAAATTTGACAATCATTTTGTTTTGAAAACATAGTAACTAAAATTGGCATATAAGCAATCAATCATAAAATTTACCTTTTTCTTTTCTCCCTTTTTGTTATATAAGAAAAATAAAATAAAACTTAAGAGGAAAAAAATGTGGTTAGAACAAAGATAGATATCTTAAAAAATAAAGAACAAATGAATTACCATACCAAACAACATTAAGGTGAAATCACATAGAATTTGCATTTGTTCACCTTGAAGCAATGCACCTTACCTACAAACATAGAATTAAGTTTTTGCTACCCAATATCTTTTGGGTCCATAATCATTAGTCTTCAAAATCCTAGTCTCTTTAGGTATCCATTTTGAAATAGCTTCATTGTCTTGAGTAGCACTAAGTCCTTTAAAGACCCATACACTCTTAACAAGTTTTCTCTTGTAAAACCTTGAGGGACCTCTAAGTTTAGAAAAAGCAAAGCTATTTTTAACAAAGTTTTGTTTTGAATTTTCTCCTTATTCAAAAACTTTGTTAAAGTGAGTTTTTTCACTTTTAAGCAACTCAAGTTGCTTTTGATTATCCTCATGAACTTTTGAAAGTAAATTATGCAAGTCTAAATTTTTCTTTTCAAAGTCATTAATAATTTCTTGCATTTTGTTTACTTTCTCTTCAAGTTCATGACCGGTTTTAGAAAGAAAGTTATTTTCATTTCTCAATTTTGAAATATTTCTCCTGTGTTTTGATATCATGACTTCAAATTCCAAACCCAACCCATCATAGGCATCTTGCAGCTCATCAAAAGAATAATCATTTAAAGTAGATGAGTTAAAAGTTACCCTAGGATCATTGATGGCCATAAGGCATAAGTTGGCTACTTCATCATCAGATGAATCTTCATCACTCCAAGCAGCAACATAGGCCTTTTGTTTGTTAGACCTCTTTTTTTTTAAGTTGAGGATAATCATACTTGATGTTCCCAGTTTCTTACACTCATAACAAATAATGTGATCATTCTCCTTGTTAGATTCAAGCTTGAGTTTTCCTTCTTTTGAAATGCTTTTCATTTGTTAGACTTCATGAATCTCTTGAATCTTCTAACAAACATCCCCATCTCTTTGTTTTCATCCACATTTTCACTTGATTCACTATCGTCATTAGTGGTGGATTTTAGACCATTACCAACATTCTTCTTCATAACTCTTTCTTCTTCACTCCTTTCATTAAGCTTCATCTCATGTGTAAGCAAAGAATAGATGAGCTCATCCAATCAAAAAGTTTTTAAATTCTTTACTTCTTCAATTGCGATCACCTTGGCTTCCAATGATGTAGGTAAGCTATGACGCACCTTCCTTACCACCTCTTCATTTGGATAGGTCTTCCCATAAGAATTCAATCTACTTATGATAATTGTAAATCGATAAAAAATCTCCTTAATATCTTCTTCGAGCTTCATCTTGAAAGTTTTGTAGTCAAAAGTAAGGGTTCCAAGTTTAGAGTTCTTCACTTGGCTAGTGCCTTCATAGGTAACTTCAAGCTTGTCTCACATATTCTTGGCATTTGAACAAGACAAAACTCTACTATACTCATTCAGACCAAATGCACAAAATAGAGTATGCATTGGCTTGGCATTGAGTTTGTAATAACCCTCACCCGTCACTGTCGTCGAATTAGGGTTACGGGATGATATGACACATTAACAGTTCATAATAAGTAACAACAAGTCATTATATTAATAAATGGTTAACTAAAATAAAATAAATAAACGAAATTCAATCATAGCATACATTTACAAGGCTTGAAGCGAGCTTTAGGAATCCTCAAAACAATCCATTTCAAAACCTAAACTTTCCCAAGAAGTTACCCTAATTAATATTTCATTTAATTGACTTAAGAACACTTTAAATATTCAAAAACATATCAATTCAAACAACATAAACCTTCTAACCAATATGTCATGCAAAGTCACTCAAACAAAACAAAACAATTTAAGACAAAAGGTATACTTTCATGCCACAAATATATAACATTAGCTCACACCTAGCACAATTGTACACATTTCTACCCATTTTAAACATACCAAAATTTTTCTCCAACCATTAACAATGCAAAAAGATTACAAGTTGACCACAATACAAGTGAAGACAAAAAATTACCATGTCATTCATATCTTAATCTTACAAGTAACCACACTTATGATAGGCCACATCATATATACATACCAAATCTCAAAACATTTGCATCTCAAACCTATTACATGCCATATATGTAACACCCCAAACCCGGCCAGGACGTTATGGCCGAATCTGGTGATGTCACGTGAGAGTGTTTTTGAAAATGTCTCGATACACTAAAAATCAATCTAGTTATTATCTTTTATTTAGGTCAGGAAGCCATGAATCAAACGATTAGCTTGAAACCATTTCTTTAACGCAGAAGCTTTGAAAACCAACGCTTTTCACAAACATGTTTACTTAGGAAAAATTTTAGTTAAATTTAAGAAAACCATACTTTTGTTGCTTTTGTAGTTAATAAATCCATAATAAATAGTTTTAAATCCCCAAATTAAAACCAAAACAGTCCAAGTCCAAAATTTACATAAAATATTCCCAAAAAATAATATTAAAAGCAATAAAAGTAAAAAAAAAAAACCCATAAAACTGAGGTAAATGTAGCAGTGGTCACTGTCGAGTCCTCCGCTGCACTCATCCATCTACTACTGGGGATTACCAGATAAAACAGAAAGTGGGTGAGTTTTTGCAAACTCAGTGTGTAAATCCCCACAAAGAGCATACATACAAAACACATATCAGATGTCATAAATAAACAGTCCGGGCCGAAGCCCTTTACAGAATCAGTTAGGGCCTTAGCCCACTCAAATGCAGAATCAAAAATATAATTGGGCCCTTAAGCCCAGTTAGATACAGTATGCAGAATAGATCAGATATACAGTGTCATGCCCACCAACCTTGCACACCAAATTCATCCAACCCAACACACCATGTAGGGATAAAATCGACCCACCCATCCTAACACACCAAATAGAGGGATAAAATCGACCCCTCCATCCCTTCACACCATAAAATACCGAAATGCGACACATATCATAAATATGCAGCTTAGCTGCCAGATATCAAGCTTCAAAGGCCTTTCAGAATACTTCCTTCATCTTCATCAATCCCACCCCGATGCGATGCATCATTCAAATATGGCATGCTATAATGCAAATTAACAGATCATATAATCAGTCAAATACACATGCTTATGGTAACATGCTAGTACATACATCACATAATCAGAACACAGAAACAAGGGTCTAAGTAATGCTTACCGACACTGCGACAGGTCACAATCGACTTGGGTGACTCGTGTAACCTTACAGTATATTTCCGAAAAATGGGCTCACACGCCCATGTGTCCTGCCCATATGGGCTCGCACGCTTGTGTGGCCTACATAGTCGAAATTGGCCTTGGCTTGTGGATCACACAGCCTGGCCCAAAATCCCACACACCCGTGTGGGCCCACAAGCCCGTATGGCCCACATGACCCAATTGGCCGAGCCCGTGTCTCACACACGGCCTCGCCGACCATCACACGGCTATGTCATATGCCCGTGTCACGCTCGCATGGCCTGGCTCGCCATTCACACGGCTATGTATCGCCACATGGCCTACCACAGGGCAGTCCACACGCCCATGTGGCATTGGCAGATTGCTTTTCAGTTTTCGTCGAATCTCGTTTCTTGTGTAATCGGAGCACACACCTGATTCAATTTCAACATGTAATCACCTCCAAGCACTCCAGAACCTATAATCGACCATAGAAAATCCAATTTCAGTCTCTTTAATCAAATTGTTAAGAATAGACAACTCTCGAGAAAAGCTGACAACCTTACCTTGAAATGAAACATGAACTTTACACATTTAACTCGCTAATTTAAAATGCTAATCAGTCCCTCGTTTAGTCCCTACACAACCCAATGAACCCCTTTTAACCGATGAATAGAAAAAAATGCTAAAGTTTAATAATGGCTACAACTTACCAAACATTGACAAATAACAGTAGCACCACCGATCGGATTGAGCAAAGGAACAAAAATAAAAGGTTTGAAAAAAGTGATTTTCGGCAAGAGGGAAAAGGAAAAATTCAATGCAAAAATTCAACAGAGAAAGGTAGGGAAACGTCAGAAATCTGAAGCTTTTCAAAAAACTGAACAACTAACAAGATAACCCCCGAGTCTCTCCACTACTCCACTACTCAGTATCACACTAAAACTCAAACTCCTACACAAAAATAGCAGCAAAAATTAATACCCACACTACGATTCGAACACAGTACCTCATGCATAAACCCTCTCCTCTTATCCACCAGACTAGCAGGCCTATTCTGATATGCTTTTACGAACAATAAAACATAAGCCTATTGAACCTAGTTAAGGCTTTATTCATTAAAAACCCAATATTTACCCAAATTAAGGCTTGAACTTGGGACCTCTCACACACACCCAAAACACTTAACCATTGAAGCAGACAGACAGTTGTGTCAAATTAATTCCAGAAAACATACAGACATTGTTATGCTACAAATTCACAAAAGCCAGAATTCAAGAAATTTGGGGTGTTACAATATAAGCCAAAATAAACATCCAAAAACTATCGAATTCAATTGGATAGTGTGACTTGAAGGTTGATACGATCGCCCATTCCACAAAATGATATCTATAAGAAAACAACAAGTAACACAAGTAAGCTTATAAAGCATAGTAAGTTTGACGGATGAAAATGGTAAATCTTACCAAACTACACATGATAATTAAACTATTAAAACTTAATGGTCAATATTTCCTATCAGATACAATTCATATCTAGTGAGTTTATACACTTCGAGTACAAGCTTCATTTAATAAATTCATCAGAGGTTTATCATATTCAAAACAAGTTACTACCAAGAATTCATGAATAATACAGGACTACCCAAAAATTCAATACAATACTTTAACACGAGAATTAGTGGCTGATAAACGTTATCTGGATATGAGTACCTATGTAAACCAACCAGCACACGCCAAATGCTTGTAAAGCTAGTCCAACCGAAAACACACCTCGGCACCAAGTGCCCAACCCGTAGGCTATACATCCTCCCCCCGTAACACGCTAGTATCAAGAGAGTATAACATAATGGTTCGCAACAAATGCAGAACCTCGGTATACTCAAGAAATAACTGTAAATCATGTAACATCCTCCTTTCCACCAATCTCGCATAACACACAATATAATCTATTTGTATTACCAGCTGTCCAACGTTCATCCGATTCAAGAATAACTTTTGAGATCATATTTCCCAAACAATTTTATATCACCATTATAGTAGTTTAACATCCACTAATACAATAATAATTCATTAGGCATTATATATATAAAATTTTAAACTGAATGAACTTACATGAGCTAAATTGCAGTAGTTGTAGAAGTTCACAGATAATTTTGCTAATTTTTCTTTTCCTCGTATATCAACAGAATCTTGATCTAAAATATAATTTATTTCATTTATTAGCTTAAATTTCATATATTAATTAATTTTAAAATTTGTACCCTTCTATTTACAAAAATTACATAATTGCCCCTAACTTTTATGCTTTATACGATTTTGTCCCTTAACCCAAAAATCATCAAATTAACCACTTTTGAAACTCACTTACTAGCCAAAATTTTAAGGCTTCTAAACAATCCCCAAAATGCCAATATTTCATAATTATACCATGAGATTTTAACATTTTAACAATTTAATTCTTTAACTAAAAATTAACAAAAAAATAACTCTACAAAACAATCCAAAATCACAACCAAAGCTTCAAAATCATCATTAACATTAAGAAAAATCAATATTCATCAATAGAAACAATAAAAAATTTTAACAGTTTAAAAAAATAGGTACGGGTTAGCTAGACCTAATTGTAATGATCTCAAAAACATAAAATTCATTAAAACGGGACTTAAAAACTCACTCATGCAAGGCAATATGCTAGCTGAACCTCCAAGCTTTTTCTCTCATGGTGTTTTTAGCCAGTAGCAAGTAAAAATGAAGAAGATGGTATTTTCTTAATTTGTTTTAACTTAACTTTAATTTAATTACAAAATTGCCATTATATCATATTTTACTCAATATTAATTTCAATTACCTTCCACTAACCATTGAGATGGTTTCATTACCCTATCAAGCCCTCCTAATTTAATAAAATAATCAATCAGCCCTAAAACATCAATATTTATTAACTTTTACACTTTTTACAATTTAGTCTTTTTTTCTTTAATTAGTTACCTAAACGCTAAAATTTCTTAACCAAATTTTAATATGACCTTAATGACCTCGTAACTATTATATAAATAATATTTATTAGTAGAAACATTAAAATTTATGGTGTCAAAACCACTATTCTGACACAATTGAAAAATGGGTTCTTATAGATTTGGATGTTCTTTCTATCTTTCTCATTCCATTCACTATTGCTTTTTGGAACTAAAAACTCTCCTTCTTGCTTTAGAGATATGGTTGGATCATCCATGATGACGTTCCACATGACAAAATCATTTGCTTGCATAAACAACACCATTCTAGTCTTTTAGAAAAAGTAATTAGCATCATTAAAGTAATGAGCTTTGGAGATAGATTAACTCACCAAAGAACACTGACCCAAAAGTAGATGTCACTATTATAGAATAAGTTGATGATCGTTTTGAGCTTCTCCAAGGATCTTCTCTTAGTTGTTAAACCGTCTTTAGAGACTAGCTTTGATACCAATTGTTAGCTCAAAAGGATCAGCTCGAGAACACTAGTAGGGAAGTTGAATTGGCCTTTGAGCTGTTATGGTGGAAGCAATGAAAATAAAGCAAAAAAGTACACCAGGATTTATAGTGGTTCGAACCTAATTGCCTACTCCACTACCTTAGCTTACCACAACTAAGGATTTCCCCAAATTCACTAATTTGGCAACCTTTGAGGACAATGTTTAACGTTACAATCTCTTTTAAGATTTATGCCCTAAAATCTTAAAATACAACTCCCTTAAGGTTTCTACCCAAACATTAAGAATTAACCCTCTCTCAAAGAGAAACAAATAAGCAAACAAAGAAACATTCCCAACAAGATTAGGATGTTTGCAAATTAAGCACAAATACAAAGAAGAACACTTAAGCTAAATGAATACTATGAAAACTCACAAGTGTTTACAAGAAAATGTATGAGAAAATTAACCTCTAAGTTGTTTTGATTGATCTTTAAGCTTTGCACATGTCTCTTGTTGTTGCTAAACCTTTGAAAGATGGTATTTGTACCCTCTAATTGACTTCCAATCCTTGTGGTTGTTGTAGAAGTGAATGTAACCATTGGGGATGAAATACCAGGTCATTAACTTCACCTGCAACAACGAGTACCGATACCTACTAAAAGGGTATCGATATTTTTTGTAATTAATGCTGATTTCAATGACCATTGGAGCATGAATATTGATACCTTAGGAATATCGATACCTTAATAAATGTATCGGTACTAGATCGATACCTATCAGGGTTTAAAAATGGCAGAATGTGAATTTGGTATCGATTATCGGGGGGTATTGATACTTAGACAAAAAGTACCAATACTTTTTTTGTAACACCCCTTACCCATGTTTGACGCCGAACCTGGGTTGTAGGCATTACCAGACTTAAACATGCTTAATCATACAAAATCAGGCTATAAGTTTTCATTCCAACTTAAAACTTTTCATTCATATTCTTAACGTCCCTATCATGGGCCTATGAGACCCAAAACATACATATAGAGTGGTTCGGGCTGAACCAGAAACTTTTGAACACTTAAAAAAAATTTTTAACACAGGGCACATACCCATGTGGGATGGAACACGCCCGTGTGCACAAGCCGTGTGGTCACACACGCCCATATCCCTAGTCCGTGTCAAATTTATTTTTCATTTCGAACCTACAAGGGTTTTCACAAGGCTTGACACACGCCCGTGTCCATGGCCCGTGTCCCTCAATCTTAGCCCGTGTATGAAAACCTTGACATTCTGTTTATGACGTCAACAAACATCTAGGGGCACACAGCCAAGTCACATGCCGATGTGCTAGGCCATGTGGCGAATTTAATTCTCGTAATTAATGTGCAGACTTCACATGACTTAGGCACACGCCCATGTCCTAAGGTTGTGCCTTTCGCACGACTGAGACACATGGCTGTGTCTCTGCCTGTGCGCTTACTACTAGGCATTCTATATTGCTAGATTTGGACACAGGGGACACACAGCCTATCAACACGTCCATAGGGTTGACCTTGTGTCACACATGGCCTAGACATACGCCCGTGTATCTACCCGTGTGGACAAATATAAGGCTATTTACCAAGACCTTTACCATCCTGAAAAACATCCACACTTATACCATTTCCAACAACACTTAGCATGACAATAATGCACATCCAAATATCCACAATTAAGACATTCACACCTTAATTTCATGCTACCTTCATCATGCATACACTTTACACATTACCCATTCAATTATGTAAGCTTGCACTCTCATGAATTTCATCTTCATTGAATAAACATAACTTATCTAATATTGACCAATTCCAATGGCCATTTACAAAATGAATAAGTAACATCACTAGCCAACATATTGGCTAACCAATATGACATATAACAAAAATGAAAAAATACTTATACATGCCATACCCAAAATACTCAAACTTTACTTTACCTAAAAGAATAACTTAATAGTGTGAATCAAACTCCGATATCCTACGATCTCCGAGCTAGATTGGCGATACTACAAGAAAAGGGAAAAGAGAGGGAGTAAGCTTAAAGCTTAGTAAGTTGCAAGTAATAAATAACAACATAAAATCATGTAATAACATCCACGTATCACATTATGAATAAATACATAATCTTCAAGTGATCATTGACATGGCTTACTCATACTCTTTCTTACCGAACACATATCACATACCGGACTGATTTCTCGTGAGTTTCGATATGTACCTGTATCACTCAATCACATAACTTTAGTCTTTTTCATCTTTAACATAAAATTTTATTCTTTTTCTCCGTTGAACCACTTGGAATATTGAAGGATACTCAGAAAATGTCATACATGTGGTGAGATGCCAATGCCATATCCCAGATATGGTCTTACATGAGATCACATGTCGATGTCAATGCCATATCCTAGATATGGTCTTATACAGGATCTCACATCGATGTTGACGCCATATCTTTGATATGGTCTTACACGAGATCGTATTTCGATGCCATGTCTTAGACATAGTCTTGCATAATTTCATACCGAAGCTAGGTCTCAGATGTGGTCTAACACAGAATCACTATTCAATGCCGATGCTAATCCCAGATATGGTCTTATGCGGGATCTTAATTTGGTGCCGATGCCATATCCTATATATGGTCTTATACAGACCTTATTTATCTAATAGCATGACAATGGTATCCTTTCTATTCCTAAGGTTCAACCGGGATTTCGATATAGCTTAACTTCATCTTTTCTTATTCGAGACGTCATTAACCATATTCATAAAAAACATATACATTTCATGCAATATCAAGCATTTAAATACTTAATCACAAAGTGTTGATTTATTACACACAAACTTACCTCGGTAACAAAATATTGGTAATTGTTCGATCTAGTCCATCACCTTGTTCTTTCTTTGGTTTAGGTTCGAACTTCGTGTTTCTTGATCTATAATGACAAATTTCACTTATTTAATTATCATATTGACTAAAACAACCCATGAATCATACTTTGGCAAAATTATAATTTTGCCCCTAAACTTTCACATATTTGTAAAATGGTCCCAAGGCTCGTATGATGAAATGTACTCATTTTCTTTTTTACCCAAGCCTAGCCAATTCATATTCCCTCTTATAACAACCCACATTTTTCACTAAATCACATTTTCTACACATATTTCACAACTTTTCCAAATAGGTCCTTTTATGAGATTTCATCAAAAATCACCAAGTAAAAGTTGTTTATCACACTTCCAACATTCATTTTCTACCCTAAAACATCAAAACACATGCATGTCACACATGGGTAAAATTTTGAACATGAACCCTAGCTCAAAATAATGGTAGAAATAGGTAAATCAAGCTATAAGGACTTTAAATATGTAAAGAACATTAAAAACGAGGCTTGGATGCACTTACTACGTGTCTTGAAAGTTGAAAAACCCTTGCTATGGTGTCCCTTGAGAATTTTGGCGAATCTAGGACGAAGATGGACACATTTTTTACTTATTTTTCCCTTTTTATTCATTAAATAACCAAATGACCGAAATGCCCTTAATGCCCTTCCTTGAGATTTTTCCCCTCCATGTCTATTTTTGTCCATCATGACATAAAATAGTCTATTTACTAAATAAAAACCTCTAATTTTCACATGCATTTCAATTAAGTACCTCAAAGCTTCTAGAACCTCATATTTTACTACTTTTACAATTTAGTCCTAAAAGACAAATTGATCACTAAATCTTAAAATTTCTCCATGAAATTTTCATACAATCATGAAATCATATCATAGACCTTAAAACAATCATAAAACATATATTTCTACTTCAGATTTATGGTTTCGCAACCACAATTCTGACTGGGCCCTAAATCGGGCTGTTACAATTCTACCTCCTTAAGGATTTTCATCCCCGAAAATCTTACTGGTGAAAAGGCTTGGATATTAGTTTCTCATAGCCTCCTCAGGCTTCCATGTAGCCTCTTCTACCCCATGTCTTTGCCAAAATACTTTCACAAGAGCTATACTTTCATTTCTTAACTGTTTGACTTCTTGAGTCAAAATCTTAACCGGCTCTTCACTATAAGTCATATCTAATGGAATTTCAACCTCTGTCGACACAATTGCATGTGAAGGGTTTGATCGGTATCTTTGCAACATTGATACATGGAACACATCATGAATCCTTTCTAACTCTAATGGCAAAGCCAACCGATAGGCTACCTGTAATGCCCCTCACCCACATCCATCGCTGGATTGGGGTACGAGGCACTATCGTACTTACACTCGCACGAACATTCGATTACGATACAAAATTTCCACATAAAATTTAAAAGTTTTTCATTCTTATTCATAACATTCTTATTATAGGCCTACGAGGCCTAAAAGATATGTTAGGTATGATCTAGGACCAAATCAAAACTTATCGAACGCTTAGAAAATTTTTACTCAAAACAGGGACACGCCCGTGTGGGTAGGCCACGTGGTCGAACACGCCCATGTCCCTACCCCGTGTGGAACTATTTTTTAATTTAAACCTACAGGGGTTTTCACACAGCCATATGGTACAGGCACACGCCCGTGTCTTAGCCCGTGTGAAAAATCTGGGGTATTCTGTTTCTGACGTCATCACAAAATTTTCGTCACATGGCCAAGCCACACGCCCGTAGGCTAGGCCGTGTCAAGCACACGGTCGAGATACACGGTCGTGTCTCCGCCCATGTGTTTACTACTGAGCATTTAATTTTCATAATTTCAGGTGTAGGGGACACACGACCTATCAACACGCCCATAGGGCTAGCCGTGTGTTACACACGGCCTAGACACATGCCCGTATGTCTACCCGTGTGGACAATTATAGGCTATTTTCCAAGCCAATTGCCACCCTAAAGCACAAATCAATACCAACCAATTTTGCCATTATAGAACATAGAATGAAAACTCATTATACAATATAGCATGAAAACTCATACTAACATGCACATTATGTCATTCACCCACTAACTTATCTATCATCAACAAGCACACACATCCACACACATTCCACAAAAACTATGCAAGCTTGCACTTTAATAGATTACATCATTTTGGCAAAATATAACTTAACTATTTATGGCTCATTTCACGTGGCCAAAATACCAAAATATCACTAATAACCATGGACCCTAAAAGAACTATGACATATAAACAAAACATTAAACCACCTATACATGCCATAATCCCAAAGTTCACTTGCAAAATACCAAATTGTGGTTGATAGTGTTGATGGAATCCCACTTGATCACCGAACCTCAGGTTAGCTTGACGAACCTAGAAGGGAAGGGAAAGAAAGGGGTAAGCTATAAAGCTTAGTAAGTCTATATGCAAAATAATGAGCCTTTAAACTCATAATACATATCTAATGAAAATAAGCTTCCCTATTATCACATTAAATTTGAGATTTATCACTACTCATATGGTCTTACTACATGATTCAATACATACATTAAGCACTTAGCAAACATGATATTTTTCACATAACCTGCACATACAAATTCTTAACAGACAGTCAAATCTTTTTACATACAATCACATTTTGTCATATCGATACAAATACCCATTGAACCATGTGGAATACTAAAGGATACACGGAAAAAGGCACAAGTGCCATACATAATATAGCCAAAGCTACCACTGGTATGTAGCCGAAGCTACTAATGGTTTGTAGCCGAGGCTACCACTTATCACATGAGGGCTCAATAATAAACTATTCACAGGTCTGCACACACAAGTTGACGGTATAGTCGAAGCTACTTAGTGTTGCTCACACAAGCTGATAGGCATCCGCAACAAATGCAGGATTACCTAGCCACTGGTAGTCGAACTAAACCAGCACCCGAAATCACATACACAATTGATCACACTCAATAATTTCCTAATGACATGTCACTCATATCCTGAATGATTCTTAAGGTTCAATCGAGACTTTTCTCACTTATTGGTTTTATCATAACACATATTAGACAATTTATTGTAACATTTCAAAATTTAACTAATCAAGATAATTAAACATAATAATTAAAATAACTGATTATTTACATATAAAACTTACCTCTGTGTCAAATTGTGATCTTTTTCAACTTAGTCCGAGACCTTGCATTTCCCTAGTCAAGGTCATTTTCATGTCGTTCTTGATCTATCACGTCAAATTTAACTTATTTAATACATACACTACTCAATTTGGCATAAAATCATCCTATGGTAAATTTTACCATTTTACCCTTAACTTTGTCAATTTTTACGATTTAGTCCCTAGGCTCGTAAAATGAAATGTATCTATTTTTCTACATTCCCAAGCCTAGCAGACTCTTTTTCTCTCTTATAGCAGCCCATATTTCTCAACATTTCACAATTTATGCACATGTTTTACAACTTTTGCATTTTAGTCCCTAAATGCATTTTCATGAAAAATCACCTAGCAAAAGTTGTTTATTACACATCAAACTTTCATTTCCTACAATTAAACATCAAAATGCTTTCATGTCACACATGGGTAAATTTTTAAGCATGAACCCTAGCTTGAATTAATGGTAGAAATAGGTAGTTCAAAGCTTTAAGGACTTCAAAAATACAAAGAAAATTAAAAACGGGACTTAATTTCGCTTACTTGGAGCTTGAAAAAGAAAGAAAACCTAGCTATGGTGCTCCCCAAAGTTACAGCCAAGGGTAGGAGAAGATGGACACATTTTTGGCCTTATTTACCATTTTTATTTCTTTTAATACCCAAATGACTAAATGCCCTTAATGGCCTTCTTTGAAAATTTTTCCTTCCATGGGTATTTTTGTCCATAATGCCATAAAATGTTCTAACTGCTAAACGAAGACCTCTAACTTATGAACCCATTTCAATTTCACACTAAATGCTTCTAGAACACATATTTTGAAATTTTTGCAATTTAGTCCTGCACTCAATTGGGCCTTTTATCGATAAAATTTATTTACTTAATTTTCACTTATGCAATCAATCACGCAAGACCTTAAAACTTTATCAAAATAAATTTTTCTATGGCAGATTCGTGGTCCCGAAACCATCATTCTGTTTAGGCCCTAAATCGGGCTATGACACTACCGGCCCTATTCTCTCAATGATCTCATACGGTCCGATAAAGGTTGGACTCAATTTGCCTTTCCGGCCAAATCTTAGAACTTTCTTCCATGGTGACACTTTCAAAAACACCTTATCACCAACTTGAAACTCAATCTCTTTCCGTTTGAAATCCGCGTAGGATTTTTGTCTATCCAAAGTAACTTTTAAACAATCACGAATCACCTTTACTTTCGCTTCGGTTTCTCTAACCAATTTAACCCTGTGAATCTAATTTTCCTTGAGTTCTGCCGATTTGGCACTTACGCCCATATAATGCCTCATAAGGCACCATTTTCAAACTTGACTGAAAACTGTTGTTGTAGGCAAATTCTACCAACGGTAAACACTTTTCCCAACTACTGTAGAATTCTAATACACAACATCGAAGCATGTCTTCAAGTATCTGTATTACCCTCTCCAATTGATGTTAATTTGTGAATGGAAAGTTGTACTAAAATTGAACTTTGTGCCCAAGGCTTCTTGTAACTTTTTCCAAAACTGTGATGTACATCTCAGATCTCCATCCAAAATAATCAACAAAGGTACTCCATGTAGTCTCACAATTTCAGAAACATACAAGTCAGCCAACTTATCAAGTGAATAGTCAGTACGTACTGGTATAAAATAAGCTGACTTCGTAAGCCTATCAACCACAACCCATACGGCGTCTTTCTTACTCGGCATCAAAGGCAATCCTTTCACAAAATCCATAATAATACGATCCCATTTCCACTCGGGAACCATAATAGGCTGAAGCAACCCGGAAGGTACTTGGTGTTCAGCTTTCACTTGCTGACAAATCAAGCATCTCGATACAAACTCAGAAATATCTCTCTTCATACTTGGCCACCAATAACTTTTCTTCAAGTCATTATACATCTTTGTACTACCAGGGTGTATAGACAGACAACCACTATGTGCCTCTTGCAAAATCTTTTGAATAAGCTCATCGTCTTTAGGTACACAAATTCTATCTCGGAACATCAAATAACCGTCAGTACCAATCTAAAAGTCTGATTCATTACCCGTCTCGCATTGAGCAATCTTGGCTTGCAAATCTTTATCACTTTTCTGAGCTTCACCAACCTCTTGCAGAAACTGTAATAGCCCTAATTTGACCCTAGTCGGGGAGTGGTTTCGGGGCCACAAAACTGAGTCACAAAAATAAATGAATGCTATTTTCTAAGTTTATTTTATGTGAAATTGCATGTGAGAAAATATCGTGTTCCGATTTTGTCTTTCGAGGGTGAATTAATTAGAAAGAACTTGTTTGAGAAAACTTGAAAATGTGATAGGTAAAAATCCAAGGCCGATTGATGCATAATACAGACAAGGAGTATTTGCATGTCAAATACTCCATTATTTGTGAAGTGGACGGCAATGACGATGGATTAATGATATTTATACATTTTATTTTATTAATGAATTAATATAAAGATTTTATATTTGGAAATAAGAGTAAAATATTAGATAGTGGGGTGAAAAAAACAAGGTTGTTCATTTCCTTTCTTCATTGCTGAAACCAAAAGACATTAAGTGAAGAAGAAGAACAAGGTGTTTCAGCCATGGTTGAGCTTAATTGAAAGGTAAGTTCATGTGAATTTTTGTAAATTATTTGTGAAATTGAGTGGATTGCTAAGTGCCTATCATGACCCGAGTATTAATCTTTGAAATTGTGATGAAAGATGCATTTGGCCATAATTTGAGATGCTGTATTTTCGACGGTTAAATGTTTTGATGTTTAGATGGTTGTTGATTTCATGTTTTAAGAATAAATAGAGGATAAATGAAGTTAAGCTTGTTAAATATGCATATTTGTGAATTGGATGTTAGATAAGGATCGGTTTATGAGCTTGAATAGGTCCATGGTGACTGAATATGAAAATTTGTTAATAGCTATGAAGTAATTGTGTTTTTATTTATTATTAGAGGGTTTCAAAATGTGCAAATTATGAAATGGTTAACATTATGCTTTTGGTGGTCTAAAGGGCATACGGTCATTTGTGAGAAGGGAAATATTTCATTAGCATTTGGTGTTTAGCATGATTGGGTGTTAA
The DNA here is from genome assembly GCA_020496765.1 of Gossypium stocksii. Lineage (NCBI taxonomy): Eukaryota > Viridiplantae > Streptophyta > Magnoliopsida > Malvales > Malvaceae > Gossypium > Gossypium stocksii. Next base: position 75,750,966 of record CM035629.1, read on the forward strand.
ACGGGTCCCGACTTGTTGAAATTGGATATTTGGTGCTTTGTTTTGATAATAGATGAACAATGATTATTGATTTAGTAATGAAACGTAGTCCTTGTTGATTTAATGGACTTTTTGCATTTGGTTTAGGGAGTAAGGTCATAAGGTTTAGATGAAATGGTTAAAAAGAAATGCTTGTGTATTAATCTTTGCTTACATGTTCATTTAAAAATTCTTTAGACAATGGATTAAAAAGTTGTGTGAGAGTGAATGTTTGATAGTATGAAATTGTTACTTGAGGTAATCGGCTATGTTGGTGTTATGAACCGAATGACCCTTTTTGTTAATGAGATTAGTATGTGCTTGTAAATGAAAGTGTTTGAAAATGTGAATTATATGCTATGAAATAAAATCGGTCAAGGTGTATTTGGGGATTTCTAATTGTATGTGATGGCTGGAAGTGGGTTTATGCTATGTTATGTTAAATAATGTTCGAGTATTAGTTGATTACGAATATGTTTAAGAAACAAGTTGTGCTCGGCCATGTGGTTATCTAGATATATATATAAGAGGTTGTGTACGGTGGTTGGACTTAAGCATGCAAGTAAATACATATAGATGTATATATGTATTGATATTTCAGTTCTGGGATTAATTGGTTAGAACTCTTTTCTTTTAATTATGTTAATGCTCAACCCTTGTTACACATGTGCCTATGATTTATTAAAATGAGTTATGAGTAAGTATGTATGGAAAATTTTGCATATTATAAGGAAGTGCCATATGTCTTGTGAACAAAATGGGGTGCGCTTTGACCATAGGTAGTTGATATGGTTCTGAGTTATTATAGCCGAATTTGCACTTGTGAAAATTTAAAAGATAGTAATTCAGCTAAGTAATTTAATCGTTGATTCGTTTACATTTAGCTCAAGAGCTAAGGGCATCAAACTCGGGAAAGGGGGAAAGCAAAATTAGACGACTAGCTAACTCCTAGTTATCCAACGGCATCTAGGTAAGTTTTAAGTATTAAACTTCAGCTAATTATGAATGAATTATGCTTTGTTAAAAGAAATTGACATTTCTTGTAGTATACTTATATACATGCATAATGTAGAAGGGTATACATGAATGAGAAATAAGTTAAACCATATGAGTATATTGCCGCAAGTTGCATTCATGAAATGGAAAGAAATAATGTTTTGCACGTTCTTATTTTGTGGGCCAAAACAAAATGAAACAAGGGAGAAAAGGTTCTTTGACATCTCGCCACTTAAAAATCAAGATTTTTATTGTGTTTATACATATATCCTAAGGAAATGAAATTAAGTGATATGTTAATGAAATGTTGTGTGGCCGAATGGCCTTTGTTAAATGGATGAATTATATGTGTATGAGTATCTTTGAATGAAGGCAACCATCTATTGATGTGCTTGTTACATGTGAGAATTTGAATTTAAGATAAGGATTAGTATGTTATGCTATGTACATATAAAATAAATTATGACTCCAATGAGTAAAATGTATATAGAGCCAAATGATTATTACAAAAAATAAGTAAGTTATTCATAAGTGATATTGCTAATGGCAATTATAATATGGAGGCAAGCTTGTGATATGTTTTCATGATCAAATGATTAGCGTGAAATGAATGTGAGTGAGATGATATGCACAACCATTGAATTATAAGTGTAAAAGATGAAATGAAAGAAAAATGATTTAGATTTATGATGTTATGTTATTCGAATGATGTTATTATCAAATTGTATGATATATATATACATATATTCGAATATATGGCTTATAACCAAATGGTCACTATGATTTAAGCCTGAATGGTGAATTGGATATGTGATGTTATGAGTGACTTTGGAACCAAAAATTTGAGTGTCCGTGTTATATCCAGGCTTAGTCCCGAAGGGCCTACGTGCTGAGGTTATATCCGGACTTTGTCCGAAGGGCCTTTATGCCAGAGTTGTATCCGGACTTTGTCCGAAGGGCCTTTGTGCCAGTGTTGTACCCGGACTTAGTCCAAAGGGCCTTTGCGCCAGTGTTATATCCGGACTTAGTCTGAAGGGCCTTTGTGCCTGTGTTGTACTCGGGCTGGGTCCCGAAGGGCATTTGTGCCAGTGTCATATCCGGGCGGAGCCCGAAGGCTTTCATGCGGGAAAATACGCGGTTTCTGTCGTAATACTCCTACTTAATGAGTTTATTACCCTAAGTTTATCAGGTACGTACCGTATGGAAGTTGTAAGTTTGATTCTGCTTGAATTTTGATTATTGTATAAATAGTACTGTTTCTGACTACTTCAGAAGGTTGTATGGAAGTGTATGGCTAATTCATAGAATATGTATTTCAGTTCAAGTAGAAATATGTTAATATCTCGGAAAGATTATATGAGCCTATTCGTTTAAGGTATGAAATTACATAAAAATGTGATTGTTCTAATTCGGTAATGGTATGTTTGTATAAAGAAGTATATGTGCCGAAATGACCTTATGTATTAGTGCATAGTCGGCCAACAAGAAAAGACCTTATAATCTGAGAATAAGTTGTATAAGGATTTATGTGCAAAGACAAATTAAGGATTATAATCCATTAAACTTAAGAATATGTGATAAGGAATATGCCTGTTCCTTTGTGTACCTTTACGATAAAACTTATTGCCTTATTAAAACACTCGAAGACATTGACGTAATTATGAACTAAGGAATTAAGTTTCTATATATGTATATACATTCAAGTAGGTGCATAAGATGAATTCATATTAGCAAGTGATTAGAATTGTTGAAAGATCTAGATTAAATTAAGTGATAACTATAGAAATTGTAAGTGTACTAAGATTTAGTGTATATGTGTGATATGTATTTACAATGTGCATCCAACTTCGGTTGATGAAGAGTGTGTTCTAGGAATAAATCATGGAAGGGTTATATGCTATGCTTAATGAGTATAGATCCTACGAAACCATTCATGATAAATTATGATATGAATATGCGAATCTTAGACCGTCTTGGTTAATATTATGAAAGTATATATGTATTGATTAAGTGATGCTGTTTGAAACCTATAGTTTGAGAGGAATCTCTAGATCAACTTCATCGAATAGAAGAAATGAACGACCAATGATGTTGAATGAAATCATTTGTGACTTAAAACTCAAGGTTAAATATATATATTTATATACATAAATCAAATCGTGAGAAATTTTGGTTAGGTATTCCCGGTCAAATGAGACCTTACTCGGATTCATGTATATGAGACACTCGTTTTTAATTCAACTCGATTAATAATTTGCTTAAAACTTACTAAGCTTGTGAAAGCTTACTCTGTTTGTTTTGTGTCTTTATTTTATAGATTGTGGGTTCTGACTACCAGCTCGGGGATCGTCAGCTCCTCGTCACACTACCTATTATTACGGTAATCATGAGCTTTGCTTGGACTTAGCTTATGGCATGTATAGGGTGGACAATGAGTAGAATGATACTTTGATCTTCGTATATAGGTTATGTGAATATGCATCTTATGGAACTTTCTCGTATAGGTTTTAAACTCGAACTTCAATTGTGTCTATGAATTTTAAAAAAAAATGAATGATCGTTGTTCAAGAAAATGTTCAAAATTTTGCCTTCCTAATCTAATTTCTAGTCTTCGGTAACACTCCGTCCTATTCTAGCGACGGTTACGGGATAGGGGTATTACAGAAACATCGGTCTAGCTCTCAATTCTGCTAGAATCGAACCGTCATCAGTTACAGACAATTGAGTATTTATAGCCCTCAAGGAGAACAATGGCTTCTTACTCAACGCATCGGCGACTACGTTCGCCTTTCCAGGGTGATAGTCAATTACTAACTCATAATCCTTTATCAACTCTAGCCATCTCTGTTGTCATAGGTTCAACTCTTTTTGAGTCATCAAATATTTTAGACTTTTGTGATCAGTGAACACTCAACATTTCTCACTATACAAGTGGTGTCTCCATATTTTCAATGTGAACATGGCGGCCAACTCTGTTGGATAGTTTTTCTCATGTGGTTTCAGCTGTCTTGAGGCATAAGCGATCACCTTGCCTTCTTGCATAAGTACACACCCCAATCCATTCAAGGATGCATCGCTATAAACAACAAATTCTTTTCCCGGTTCGGGTTGCACTAAAATAGGAGCTTCAATCAACAATGTCTTTAATTTTTCAAAACTCTGTTGGCATTTTTCTGTCCACTCGAACTTAACATCTTTTTTATAGCAACCTCGTCATCAGAGTAGTAATCATAGAAAATCCTTTAACTAACCGTCTGTAGTAGTCGGCTAGGCCTAGAAAACTCCTAACCTCTGATACGTTCTTCGGTGGTTTCCATTCAACAATGGCTGAAATCTTTCCTCGGTCAACTCTAATGCCATCACCTAAAACAATGTAGCTCAAAAATCATACTTCTTTAAGCCAAAATTCACTTTTACTAAACTTGGCATATAATTATTTATCCCGTAAAATTTGTAAAACCGTCCTCAAGTGCTCAGCATGCTCGTTCTTATCACGAGAGTAAATCAATATATCATCAATAAATACTAAAACAAATTTATCCAAATATGGTCAAAAGATACAGTTCATTAAATCCATAAATACGGCAAGGGCGATTTTTAAACCAAAAGGCATAACTAGAAATTCATAGTGACCATACCTTATCCATAATGCAGGTTTCGACACATCTGAGTCTTTGACTCTCAACTGATAATAACCAGACCTTAAGTCCATCTTGGAAAACACCGTGGCTCCTTTCAATTGGTCAAACAAATCATCAATCCTTGGCAAGGGATACTTGTTCTTTACGGTTACCTTATTAAGTTGTTGATAATCTATACATAACCTCATAGCACCATCCTTCTTTTTCACAAATAATACGGGAGCACCCTACCGAGAATAACTCATTCTTGCGAAACCTTTATCTGTCAACTCTTGTAACTGAGCGTTCAATTCTTTCAACTCAGTCAGAGCCATCTGGTACAGAGCAATCGAAATAGGCGCACTATCAGGGGCTAACTCAATACCAAATTCCATCTCTCTAACTGGAGGCAAACTAGACAATTCTTTCAAAAATACATCTGGATACTCACATACTACCGGCACTGATTCAATTCTCAACTTTGACTCTTTTGCATTCATTACAAAGGCAAGATAAGCCTCATATCCCGTTCTTATGTATTTCTAAGCAAACATGAAAGAAATCACTACAAGCAAACTATCTTGTTCATCTGATTCAACCCGAAGAATATGCCCATTTTCACATTTCAATTTAATAAATTTTCTTCCACAATTCACTATCACATCATGAGCAGTTAACCAATCCATACCATGAATTACATTGAATTCTTCAAATGGCAATAGCATGAGATTAGCCGGAAAATAGGGACCTCTAATCATCAAAGGGCAATTTTTGCATACTTTGTCAACTATTTGCCTAGGGGATTTGACACTTTTATCACAAATTTTGTAGATTCTACAGGCATGTTCATACTAGATACTGATTTCATGCAAACATACAAGTGGGTAGATCATAGATCAATTAGAGCAACAACATGAGTATCATAGAGAGAAAATGTACCCGTAATCACACAGGGGATAATGCCTTTTCACGAGCACGAATGGCATAAGTCCTCGCAAGTGCTCTACCCTCAGATCTTATCGTCTGCTCTCTAGGTGTATTCTTACTACTCATTCCACTTCCCAGATTTCTCTGTGGTCTCCCTTTACTAGCTGTGTTGCCCGATCTCACACTCTGATTTCTATATTTTTCAACCATCTCAGGACAGTCTCTAATGAAGTGATCTTGGGAACCACACTTGAAACAAGCTCTCTTATTTGCTTGACACTCACTAGGGTGACGTCTACCTCACTGTGGACACTCCGATCTACTTGATCGAACATTATCAACGCTAGCAATCGAAATGGTCTGAGCTTTAGAAACCAAGTACTGGTTACCTTTACTTTTGTTTGAGAACCCAACTGAAGCGGCTGATCGAGTAGTTAACTCTCTCGATTTCTTGGATGAGGATTAAAAGGATTTACTCAATTGTCTCTTTCGCGAGTCACGGGACTCATTTTTAGCTTTCCTTTTTTTCTTTGGTCAATTCCTCAACCTTACAAGCTCTCTTTACAAGCACAACAAATTCCTTCAGTTCTAAAATACCAACAAACATCTGGATGTCCGCATTTAATCCATCCTCAAACCTCTTGCACATGATGACTTCGGTGGATACGCACTCCCGAGAGTATTTACTGAGCCTTACAAACTCACGTTCATATTCGGTTACCGTCATTCAACCTTGTTTTAGCTCAAGGAATTCCTTTCTTTTCTGATCGATAAACCTTTGGCTAATATACTTCTTTCAGAACTCTTCTTGGAAAAATTCCCAATTAACTCTCTCCCTTGGTACGACTGACACAAGGGTGTTCCACCACTAATAAGTTGAATCTCTCAAGAGAGACACAACAAATTTCACACTCTTCGGGTGTGAAAGACAATTCATCAAATACCCTGATGATATCCTCAAGCCAGAATTCTGCTCTTTTCGGATCGTCATCTTTATTAGCTCGGAACTCCTCAACTCTTTGTTTTTGGATTCTATCAACCGGGGGCTTTTCCCTTCTTACCATTTCCACAACTTCAGGAGCTACAGGGGTAGGCTGAGGGTTTGGAGGTGGTGGAGCTTGTTGTTCAACAGCCGAGTTCGTTCGAACGAACTCTAAGAACCACTCGTTCATCATTTAGAAGAATACTTCCCGAGTCTCTCTTCCCTGACTTACAGTCACTGGTCTATTTTCATTTTCAGCTGGCAACGTCCACTGGGCGGGGGCCGACGTGTTACTTTCTACATCATCTGCCACTACTCTGTCGGGATCCAATTACTAGATGAAAACACATTATAAATCGTCAGGAGTCGTCACACTATCATCATACATATACACATACGTATGGCATGTATAGCTAGACTTTCATACATGCTACGCTAGTTTGAGAAATGACTAAACCATAGCTCTGATACCACTAAATGTAAAACCCCTTACCCATGTTTGAAGTCGGAACCGAGTGCGAGGTATTACCAGACTTAAACATGTTAATCAAACAAAATCGAGCTATAAGTTTTCATTTCAACTTAATACTTTTCATTCATATTCTTAACGTCCCTATCATGGGCCAACGGGACCTAAAACATACATATAGAGTGGTTCGGGACTGAACTGGAAACTTTCGAATAGTTAGAAAATTTTTGCTCAATACAGGGCCACAAGCCCGTGTGGGATAGAACACACCAGTGTGGACAAGCAGTGTGGTCACACACGCCCATGTCCCTAGTCCGTGTTGAATTTATTTTTTATTTCGAACCTACAGGGGTTTTCACATGGCCTAGCATGTGCCAGTGTCCATGGCTCGTGTCCCTCACACGGCCATGACATGCCCGTGTCTTAGCCCGTGTGTGAAAACCTTGACATTCTGTTTATGACGTCAGCAAACATCTAGAGGCACACGGCCAAGTTAGACACTCTTGTGCTAGGCTGTGTGGCAAATTTAATACTCACAATTAATGTGAAGACTTCACATGGCCTGGGCACACGCCCATGTCTTGAGGTCCTGCCCTTCACATGGCTGAGACACACGGTCGTGTCTCTACCCATGTGCTTACTACTGAGAAGTCTGTTTTGCTAAATTTGGATGCAAGGGACACACGGCCTATCAACACGCCCATGGAGCTAACCGTGTGTCACACACAACCTAGACACATGGCTGTGTGTCTACCCGTGTGGACAAATATAAGGCTATTTACCATACCCTTTGCCACCCTAAAAAAAAATCCACACTTATACCATTTCAAACAACACTTAGCATGACAATAATGCACATCCAAATATCCATAATTACGACATCCACACCTCAATTTCATGCTACCTTCATCATGCATACACTTCACACATTACCCATTTAATTATGCAAGCTTGCACTCTCATGAATTTCATCTTCATTGAATAAACATAACTTATCTACTATTGACCAATTCTAATGGCCATTTACAAAATGAATAAGTGACATCACTAGCCAACACATTGGCTAACCAATATGACATATACAAAAATGACCACATTCTTATACATTCCATATCCAAAATACTCAAACTTTACTTTACCCAAAAGAATAACTTGATAGTGCGAATCGAACTCCGATGTCCTTCGATTCCTGAGCTAGCTTAGCGATACTACAAGAAAAGGGAAAAGAGGGGAAATAAGCTTAAAGCTTAGTAAGTTGCGTGTAATAAATAACAACATAAAATCTTGTAATAACATCAACGTATCGCATTATGAACAAACGCATAACCTTTCTTACCAAAGACATATCACGTATCAGACTCAATCCTCGTGAGTTTCGCATATGTACCTGTATCACTCCATCACAAAACTTTAGTCTTTTTTATCTTTAACATAAACTTTAATTCTTTTTTCCCGTTGAACCACTTGGAATATCTAAGGATACTCAAAAAATGTCATACACGTGGTAAGATGCCAATGCCATATCCCAGATATGGTCTTACATGGGATCACATGTCGATGTCAATGCCATATCCCAGATATGGTCTTATACGTGATCTCATATCGATGTCGATGCCATATCCCAGATATGGTTTTACACGAGATTGTAAATCGATGCCATGTCCCAGATATGGTCTTAAACAATTTCATACCGAAGCCAGGTCCCAGACGTGGTCTTACATGGAATCACTAATTGAGCCGATGCAATATCTCAGATATGGTCTTATACGGGATCTCAATTTGGTGACGCTGTCATATCTTAGATATGGTCTTATACGGGACCTTATTTATCTAATAGCGTGACAATGGTATCCTTTTTATTCATAAGTTTCAACCGGGATTTCGATATAGCTTAACTTCATCTTTTCTTATTCAAGACCTCATTCACCATATTGATTAAAAAAAAACATATGCATTCCATGCAATATCAAGTATTTAAATACTTAATCACAAAGTGTTGATTTATTACACAGAAACTTACCTCGGTGGCAAAATATTAGTAATTGTTTGATCTAGTCCACCACCTTGTTCTTTCCTAGATTTAGGTCCAGAGTTCGTGTTTCTTGATCTATTATGACAAATTTCACTTATTTAATTATCACATTGACTAAAATAGCCCATGAATCATACTTTGGAAAAATTATAATTTTTCCCCTAAACTTTCACCTATTTGCTAAATGGTCCCTAGGCTCGTATGATGAAATGTACTCATTTTCTTTATTACCCAAGGCTAGTCGATTCACATTCCCTCTTATAACAACACACATTTTTCACTAAATCACATTTTGTACACATATTTCACAACTTTTACAATTTAGTCCTAAAAGACAAATTGATCAATAAATCATAAATTTTCTCCATGAAATTTTCACACAATCATGAAATAAATTCATAGACCTTAAAAGAATCATAAAACATATATTTCTACTTTGGATTTATGGTTTCGCAACCACTATTCTGACTAGTCCCTAAATCGAGTCGTTATAGAACCACTTAGAATACTAAGGATACTTGGGAAATCTCGTACACATAGTAGAATGCCAATGCCATATCCCAGATATGATTTTACATGGGATCTTAAATTGATGCTAATGCCATATCCCAGATATGGTCTTATACGGGATCTCATATCGAAGCCATGTCCCAGACATGGTCTTACGTGGGATCACATATCGATACCAATTCCATGTCCCAGACATGGTCTTACATGGGGTCACACATAACCCTAATGTCATGACATTTGTATCCTATCTATTCCTAAGGTTCAACTAGGATTTCGAAACTTTAAACCTCGTTACGTCGTTATTTAGTCATTGTAAACCAAAATTCATAAAAAAATTATACATATCAGGCAAAAATTAAAGCATTAAACACACAATAACATAATGTTGCATTATTTACCCATAAACTTACCATGGTAACAAAATACGACTAATTATTCGATTTAATCCTCAACTTTGTTCTTCCCTCGGTTTAGGTTTGGACCTCTTTCCTCTTGATCTATAATAGCAAATTTCACTTATTTAATTATCACATTGTTCAAATCAGTCCATAAATCATACATTGGTAAAATTACAATTTTTCCCCTAAACATTCACATATTTACAAATTAGTCTCTAGGCTCGTAAAATGAAATGTACTCATTTTCTTTACTACTCAAGCCTAGCCAAGCCTAACACATGCTCATAACAACCCAAATTTTCCTTCAAATCAAACTTTTACTACTCATTTCACAAATTTTACAAAAAGGTCCCTTTTAGAAGTTTTCATGAAAAATCACTTAGGAAAAGATGGTTATCACACATCAAACTCTCATATTCCTTCATTATACATCAACATACATGCATGTCACACATGGGTAAATTTTTAAAGATGAACCCTAGCTCAAAATATGGCTAGAAATAGGTAAATTGGGTTACGAGGGTTTCAAAAATGTAAAGAGCATTAAAATGGGGCTAGGATGTACTTACTATGAAGCTTGAAAAGTGATGAAACCCTAGCTATGGAAGCTTGTAAAATTTGGCAGACATATGAAGAAGATGAGCAAATTTTGACTTCTTTTTCCCTTTTTATTAATTTAATAACTAAATGACCAAAATGCCCTTTTTAATCCTTTCTTGAAATTTTTCCTTCCACATCCATTTTTGTCCATTATGACATAAAATGGTCTATTTACTAAATAAGGACCTCTAGTTTACACATTCATTTCAATTCAGTACCCCAGAGCTTTTACAATCTCATATTTTGCAATTTTTGCAATTTAGTTCTAAAAGTCAAATTGGGCACTAATTCACAAAATTTCTTGATGAAAATTTCACACAATCATGCAAACATGTCATGGACTCCAATATAATCATAAAAAAATATTTTTACTTTAGATTTGTGGTCTCAAAACCACTATTCTGACTAGGCCCTATATCGGAATGTTATAACTCTCCCTTTTTAGGTATTTTTGTCACCGAAAATCTTACAGGTGAAAAGGTTTGGGTATTGGTTTCTCATAGCCTCCTCAGGTTCCCATGTATCTTCTTCAACTCCATGACTTTGCCATAACACTTTCACAAGGGCTATGCTTTTATTCCTTAATTGATTGACCTCTCGAGCCAAAATCTTAACCGGCTCTTCGCCACAAGTCATATTGGATCGAATCTCAACCTTTGTCGGTGAAATTACATGTGAAGGGTCTGATCAGTATCTTCACAACATAGATACATGGAATACATCGTGAATCCTTTCCAACTCAGATGGCAAAGCCAACCGATATGCTACTGGCCCTACCCTTTCGATAAGCTCATACGGTCCGATAAAACATGACTTAATTTGCCTTTTCGACCATAACTTAGAACTTTCTTCCACGGAGATACTTTCAAGAATACCTTATCACCTACTTGAAACTCAATCTCTTTTCGTTTCAGATCCGCATAGGATTTTTGTCTATTCAAAGTAGCTTTCAAATAATCACGAATAACTTTTACTTTCTCTTCGATTTCCCTAACCAAATCAACCCCATGAATCTGACTTTCTTTGAGTTCAGTCCAATAAAAAGGCGTACGACATGTACGTCCATACAATGCCTCAAAAGGTGTTATTTTCAAACTTGACTAAAAATTGTTGTTGTAGGCAAACTCTACCAACGATAAATACTTTTCCCAACTACCTTGGAATTCTAATACACAACATTGAAGCATGTCTTCGAGTATCTGAATTACTCTCTCCGACTGACTGTCGGTCTGTAAATGGAAAGCGGTACTAAAATTTCACTTTGTACCCAAAGCTTCTTACAACTTTCTCCAAAATAGCGATGTAAACCTTAGATCTATATCTGAAATAATCGACTAAGGTACTCCGTGAAGTCTCACAATTTCAGAAATATACAATTCGACTAGCTTTTCAAGTGAGTAGTTGACACGTATCGGCATAAAATGAACTGACTTCGTTAGCCTATCAATCACAACCCAAACAACATCCTTCTTTTTCAGAATCAAAGGCAACCCCCGTCACAAAGTCCATAGTAACACGGTCCCATTTTCACTTGGGAACCATCACAGGCTGAAGTAAACCTGAGGTACTTAGTGTTTGACTTTTACTTGTTGACAAGTCAAACACCTCGATACAAACTCAGAAATGTCTCTTTTCATTCCCGACCACCAATCCACTTTCTTCAAGACATTATACATCTTTGTACTTCCCGGATGAATAGACAAACCACCACTATGTGCCTCACTTAAAATCTTCCGAATCAACTCAGTATTCTTAGGAACACAAATCCTATCCCGAAACAACAAACATTCATCAGAACTAATCCAAAATTCTGATTCCATACCAGACTCACATTGGACTCTTTTGACTTGCAATTCACCGTCGCATTTCTGAGCTTCACAAAAAACATCGATCTAGGTATCAACTCAGCTAGAATAGAACCATCATCCGATAAAGCCAACCGCGTATTCATAGCTTTCAACGCAAACAAGGATTTTTTACTCAAGGCATCGGCGACCACGTTCGCCTTTCCCGGATGGTAGTCGATCACTAGTTCGTAATCTTTTATCAACTCTAGCCATCTCTATTGCCGTAAGTTTAGATCCTTTTGAGTCATCAAATATTTTAGACTTTTATGATTAGTGAATATCTGACATTTCTTACCATACAAATGATGTCTCCAAATCTTCAACAAAAACACAATGGTAGCTAACTCCAAATCATGTGTCAAATAATTCTTCTCATGTGGCTTCAACTATCTCGAGGCATAAGCTATCACTTTGCCCTCTTGCATCAACACACATCTGAGACCACTCAACGATGCGTTGCTATATATTACAAATTCTTTGCCTGGCTCAGGTTGCACTAAAACTAGGGCCTTAGTCAACAATGTCTTTAATTTCTCAAAACTCTGTTGGCACATTTCTGACCATTCGAACTTGACATCATTCTGTAAAAATTTGGTCATCGGAATAGAAATTAAGAGTGTGCAAAATTTGGGTAAAATCGAAAAAATCCGGTTAACCGACCAAATTCGATGAATCAGTCGATTAACTGAATTTTTCGATCAGGGGTCGGTTAATAATTTTTTGAGTTTTCGATTAATGATTAATTCGATTTGAAACCGGGCGGTTAACTGAATTTTTTCGGTTTAATCGAAAAAATTAATAAATAAAATTATAATATATAAATAGCCCACTATTCACTCAAACCCAATCCAACATAAAACCAATCCAACTAAAACTAATTACCCAACCCAATCATAAAAATTACAAATAATTTAATAAATAAAAATAAAAATAATTTACTTAATTTGATTAGTTCGGGTAATTCGGTTAATTCAGGTAAATCGGGTAATTCGGTTAATTTTATACTTATTTTAACCAAAAATAAAAAATATATATTTTTTGGTTAATTCAGTTAACCAACCAAATTAACCGAAAAATTTCAGTTCGGTTAATTTTTTTGAAAAAATTTCGGTTCGGTTAACGGTTAAAATTTTTAAAGGATCGGTAAATTCAGTTAATAGTGTTTTGGGTCGGTTAACCGATTGAAAACCCCTAGTAGCAATCATGGAAAATCCTTTAACGAACCGTCTATAGTAACTGGCTAAGCCCAATAAGCTTCTAACCTCTGACACATTCTTCGGCGATTTCCATTCCACAATAGCTGAAATCTGACTCGGATCAACTCTAATACCATTACCTGAAACAATATGGCCCAAAAATCCAATTTCTTTAAGCTAAGATTCACTCTTACTGAACTTGGCATATAACTGTTTGTCTCTCAAAGTTTGTAAAAATGTTCTCAAGTGCTCGACATGCTCGGTCTCATCACAAGAATAAATCAATATATCATCAATGAAAATAACAACAAATTTGTAGTATGGTCGGAAAATAAGGTTCATCAAATCCATAAATACTGTAGAGCATTCGTTAAACCAAAAGGCATGACAAGGAATTCATAATGACCATACCCCATCTTAAAGGCAGTCTTCGGAACATCTGACTCTTTAACTCTCAATTGATAGTAGCCAGACCTCAAGTCTATCTTTGAAAACAACGTGGCTCCTTTTAATTGATCAAACAAATCATCGATCCATCGCAAGGAATACTTGTTCTTTATGGTTACCTTATTAAGCTGTCGATAGTCAATGCAAAGCCTCATAGATCCATTTTTCTTTTTCATAAATAGTACCAGTGCTCCCCATAGAGAATAATTAGGTCTCGCAAAAGCTTTATCGTTAACTCTTGTAACTGGACTTTCAACTCATTTAATTCAGTTGGGGATATTCTATAAGGGGCAATCGAAATAGGTGCAGTACCAAGAGCTAACTCAATACCAAATTTAACTTCCCTAATTGGAGGCAATCCGGGCAACTCTTCCAGAAATACATCCAGATACTCACATACTACCGATACTTATTCAATTTTCAACTCAGACTCTATTGTATGCAGTACAAAGGCAAGATAAGCTTCACAACCCTTTCTTATACATTTCTGAGCAGTCATAGAAGAAATCACTACAAGCAAGTTATTCGATTCACCTGGTTCAACCTGAAAAATATTCTCATCTTCACAAATCAATTCAATACTTTTCTTTTCATAATTCACTACCACACCATGAATGGTCTGTAACACCCCTTACCCGGGTTTATCGCCTTACCTGAGCACGAGGCATTACCGGACAATATCAACATCATTCATGCACAATCGAACCACCAATTTTCATTTCAATTTAAAACTTGTTCATAAAATACCACATAGCCCTTAAAGTGGGCCTACGAGGCCTAAAACATGGTTTGGGAATGGTCTAAGACCAAACTGAGAACTTGGAAAAATTTTGGAAATTTTGACCTAATACAGGGCGCATGCCCGTGTGGGACAGGGGCACGCTCGTGTGGGCAGGCCGTGTGGTCACACACTCCCGTGTCCCCTACCTGTGTTGAATTTTGGAAAATTATTTTTCATTACGAACCTACAGGGGTTTTTACATGGCCAAGCACACGCCCGTATCCTTTGCTTATGTCCATCACACGGCCTCAACACACCTATGTGGCCTCCCCGTGTGAAAAACTAGGACATTCTGTTTATGACGTCAACATGCAATTTTGGTCATATGGCCACGGGACACGCCCATGTGACCAGGCCATGTGACGTCCTTAATCTCCAAAAATCCCATGCAAAATTCACACGCCCAACACTCAAGGCCGTGGGAACTAGCCGTGTGGCCCTAAGTTAGGCTATTTTCCAAGCCATACTTTGCCCCAAAACACCTACCATTACTACTACCTTTAACAGCACATAACAAACATGTCTTTAGACATCTAAATGACTCCATTTACCGACTTTATATTAAGCACACACAAACACACTAAGTATTCCATGAATTTCCTTTTAAGGATAGATAAACAAAATATCATCATCAATGGCTATATCACTTAGCCTTACTTGCAAAATGACTTATCACATGACAATTACAACAACATAACCAAACCAACTTAACACCTACAACACCACTAAGTCCCTATACATGCCATAGTTTATGAGTTCATTTCACTTTACCAAAAGATAATTTCGATAGTGTGGGTGATCCTCCAACTTATTCTAATCCCGAGCTGACTTGACCGAATCTATAAAACAAGGGAAAAGAGAAAATATTAAGCTTTAAAAGCTTAGTAAGTCTATATATAAATAATTATCATCATAATAACATTTAGCCATACCAAGGTTTATCTCTCACATACTAAATTACCACCTAAACTTACCAACATTTTCATACAAATCATGCACATTATTTTTACCCACTTAAGTCCACATGCACCCTTGCATCCATATACATTTTCCCACAATTGCACTTGCCCAAAAGAATACACCTGCATACACAAGTCACACTACCACACCAAGTCTCTTTATTAAGTATTCCTGTTGAACCCTTCGGATTAATATTCGATACTCGGTGGACTTTTTGCTCATGATTCCACCAACACATAAGCCCGGCTCTTGGGTACACATGGTGAAGTTCACTTTATCACCTATGTGACCTAGCCATTTAGTCTCGTAGCCTTCGTGTGCACATGGTGAAGTTCACTTTATCACCTATGTGACTTAGCTACATATAATATTGCTCTCATGTACACATGGTGAAGTTCACTTTATCACTCATGTCACATAGCCATTTAGTCTCATAACTATCATGTTCACATGGTGAAGTTCACTTTATCACACACGTGACTTAGCCATTAAGTTCCATAGTTCTCGGGTCTACATGGTGAAGCTCACTTTATCACACATTTGACCTAGCCATATTTATCCGTATCACCCATTATTTCCGAAGGTTCAAACGGGAACTCTCATTTCCATACTTTCAACATCATAGAAGATTATTCAATAGCAACATTTCATAACATACATTAGAATTATAAATGTACAAACAAAACAGACACATTACTTACATATAAACTTACCTCGACAATAAAAAGCGATTTTTTGCAACTTAATCTGAGACCTTGCCCTTGCCCCGGTCAAGGTTGATTCATCGATCTTCTCAATCTATAATGACACATTTAACTCGGTTAATGCACACATTACTCAATTTAATCCAAAATCATCCTATGACAATTTTTTTACCATTTTACCCCTAACTTAGTCAATTTTTACAACTAAGTCCTTAGGCTCATAAATTGAAATGTATCAATTTTCTTAGTTACCCAAGCCTAGCCAAATATCAATGGCACCCAAAACAGTCCACATTTCTCATCAATTTATACTTTTACTATTTAATTTATTAAGTTTGCAATTTGGTCTTTTTTAGGGACTTTCATGAAAAATCACCTAGTAATCATAGTTTACCACACCTTAAACCTTCATATTCCACCATTAGACATCAAAATACTTGCATGTCATACATGGGTAAAATTTTAAAAATCAACCCTAACTCAAAATAAGGGTAGAAATAGCTAAAGCAAGCTACGAGGATTCTAAAAATATGAAGAAAATCAAAAACGGGGCTTGATTGCACTTACTGGTGAGCTTGAAGATCAATAAGACCCTAGCTATGGCTTCCCCACAATATTCGACCAAGGAGAAAGGATTATGGACACATTTTGGCCTTATTTTTCCCTTTTTATTTCTTTTATTAACTAATGACCAAAATGCCCTTCATTAAAAACCTTTAGCATTCCACCCTTCCTTGGGCATTTTTGTCCAAGCTAAGTTAAAATGGCCTAATTACCATATAAAGACCTCTAATTTAATAACCTAATTTAATCAAGTACCTTATGAAATGAAAACCATATTTTTCACTTATAGCAATTTAGTCCAACATACCAAATTGGACATGTAACCAATAAAATTCACACACTAAAATTTCACTTATTTATCCAAACATCTAATAAACATCAAAACTACATCAGAATAATATTTTCAACCTCAGATTCATGGTTTCGAAACCACTTTTTCGTTAAGCCCCTAATTCGAGCTATTACATGGTCAACCAATTCATACCAAGAATTATATCAAATTCATCAAACGAAAATAGCACAAGATTAGCCAGAAAATAATGACCTCTAATCATCAAAGGGCAATTCCTACATTCCTTGTCAACTAATACATACTTGCCTAGAGGGTTCGACACTTTTATCACAAATTCTATAGACTCAACAAGCATATTCATACTAGATACCAATTTCATACAAACATACGAGTGGGTAGATCCAGATCAATGAAAGCAGCAATAGAAATATCATAGAAAGAAAAAGTACTCGTAATCACGTCAGAGGATGAAGCCTATTTACGAGCGCAAATGGCATAAGTCCTTGTAGGTGTTTTACCCTTAGACCTCACATTCGAGTCTCTAGGTGCACCCTTACTACTCGTTCCACTTCCCTGATTTCTCTATGGTCTACCTCTAGAAGGAACGCTGATCAATCTCACACTTTAATTTCTATTTTTCTCAACCATCTTAGGACAATCACAAACAAAATGATCCAATGAACCACATTTGAAACAAGTTCTATCATCTGCTCGGTACTCACCGGGGTGACGTCTGCCACACTGTGGATATTTCGACCTACTTGGTCGGGCATTACCAACACTTGCAATTGAAGTGGTCTGAGCTTTATGACCCAAATACTGTTTATCCCTATTTCTGTGTGAGAATCCCACTGAAGTATTTGATCAAGTAGTGAACTCTCTCAATTTCTTGGATGAGGACTGAAAGGACTTTCCCATCTGTCTCTTCTTTGAGTCACGAGACTCCCATTTAGCTTTTCTTTTCTCTTTAGCCAACTCTTCGGCCTTACCAGCTCTGTCCAAAAGGACCACAAATTCTTTCAGTTCAAGAATGCCAACAAATAATCAGATATCCTCGTTCAACCTATCCACAAACCTCTTACACATAATGGCCTCAGTAGATACACACCCTTGAGCGTATTTGCTAAGTCTCACAAATTCAAGCTCGTCCTCAGTTATAGTCATTTGGTCTTGCTTCAATTCAAAAAATTCCTTTCGCTTTTGGTCAATAAACCTCTGGCTAATGTACTTTTTATAGAACTCCTCTTGGAAAAATTCCTAGTTAACTCTCTCCCTCGGTACAACCGACATAAAGGTGTTTCACCACTGATAAGTCGAGTCACTTAAGAGGGACACAACACTTTTCATACACTCCTCGAGTGTGCAGGATAACTTATCGAATACCCGAATGGTATTTTCAAGCCAGAATTCTACTCTTTCCGGGTTATCATCTTTATTAGCTCGAAATTCCTCGACTCCTTGTTTCTGAACTTTATCAACCGGAGGCTTTTCCCTTCTCATCATTTCCCCAACTTGGGAAGCTATAGGGATAGGCTGAGAGTTTGGAGCGGGTGGAGCTTGTTGTTGAGTGGTCGGGTTCATTCGAACAAACTCTGAGAACCACTCATTCATCATTTGGAAGAAGGCTTCCCGAGCCTTTTCTCCCTGACTCATAGTCACATGTCTATCCTCATTATCAGCTACCACCATCCCTTGAGCGAGAGTCGGGGCGTTACTTTCTACATCATCTGCCACTGTAAAATCCCAAATTAAGGCCTAAACGGAATAGTGGTTTCAAAAACCACAAATCTGAAGTTGAAAATTTTATTGTGATTAAGTTTTCATGTTTATTATGTGATTGGATGTTTGTGTGAAAAATTCGTTAAGAAATTTTATCGATTGGGTGTCCAATTTGATAATTAGGACTAAATTGAAATAAGTGAAAAATGTGAGTTCTAAAAGCTAAGGTGGACAAAAATGGAGGGCATTTTAGACCAATATTTATAAAGGTGGACAAAAATGGACATGGAAGGATAAAATACTAAAGGTTTTAATGAAGGGCATTTTAGTCATCTAGTAATTAAAAGAAATAAAAAGGGAAAAATAGGCCAAAATGTGTCCATCTTCTCCATGAAGTGGCTGAAACTTTCATCTTCTCCATGGCTAGGGTTTCCAAGCTTTCCAAGCTCAATACGAAGTGCACTCAAGCCCCATTTTTAATGTTCTTTACATTTTTGAGATCCCAGTAACTCAGTTTAGCTATTTCCACCCTTATTTTGAGCTAGGGTTTGAGTTCAAAAATTTACCCATATTGAATAATTGTGTATTTTGATGATTAATGGTAGATTATACATGTTTATGATGAGAGAAACGAGTTTTACTAGGTGATTTTTGATGAAATCATATAAAAGGGGCTAAATTGTAAAAGTTATAAATTGGTCATAAGTATGTGATTTAATGAGAAATGTGGACTTCCATAGTTATAAAAATGGTTCAGCTAGGCCCAAAATACAAGGAAATTGAATAAAAATTATTTTACGAGCCTAGAGGCAAAAGTGTCAAAAACATAATTTTTTCATAATGTGATTTTTGGGTCACATTGAAAAATGTGACTAGTAAATGAGCTAATTGTGATATTATAGATCATGTAAAACGAGATTTGGGCTTAGATCGGAGAAGATCGAGGTTATGGACCAAGTAGAGAAAATTAGCTACTTTCGCATTCGAGGTAGCAATGTTATTGTGATTTATGCTGGAAATCTAAATTGCTATGTTAATTAGACTATGATGAATTAAATACTATGATGAAATGTCCATGATATTGAAGTAACCCAAGAAGGTTATATGGTATGTTATGCATATGAAATAGTTTAGAATATGGTTACGATATTTGGTGACTTTGTAATGAATTGAAATTCATGTTATTTCCATGAGAATTATGGATAGGACTTTATTTATGAAATGATGAAGTTATAATAGAGAAAATCCCGGATAAATTTTAAAGAATACGAAGGGTATCGTAGTCATGACATGAGAAATTGTAGGTCTCGTGTAATAGCATGTCTCGGACGTGGCAGCGGCACCGAATTAAGATCCCATGTAAGACCATGTCTAGGACATGGTATTGGCATCGACATGTGGTCCCATATAAGACCATGTCAAGGACATGGCATCGGTACCGAATTGAGATCCCATGTAAGACCATGTCCGAGACATGGCATTGCATCGACATGTGGTCCCGTATAAGACCATGCTTGAGACATGGCGTCGGCACCGAGACGAGACTTAGATCCCCTATAAGACCATGTCTAGGACATGGTGTTGGCATCTAAAGAGTGATCCCGCAAAAGACCATGTCTGGGACATGGCATCGGTATCAGACTACGATCTCATGTAAGAACATGTTTGGGACATGGCATCGACATCGATATGAGATCCCATGTAAGACCATGTTTGGGATATGGCTTCGGCATCAACTTGAGATCCCATGTAAGACCATATCTAGGATATGGCTTTGGCATCTTATCATGGGAATGACATTTCGGGTATCCTTCGGTGTTTTAAGTAAGTTAACAGGAAAAATATTCAAGTTGATGAATTTAACGAGAAAGGCAAAAGTTATATAATGAGATAAATACATGATGGACCATCGATAAGGTGGTGAATGAGTATATGTGAATATGAAGTGTTATGAAATAGTATAGGTGTGTACTTAAACTTATGAGTAATGTGCTCGGCATGTGAATGAAATTTAGTGAGAATACAAACGAGTAAGTGATGCATATGAAGATGATCTTATGATGACCATGTGATTATAGGTCAATACCCATGATGTATGAGAATGTGATAAATTTCATTGATGATATGTATGTCTAAAACGAAGTGAAAACAATGAAACCATGAAAGAGTGAAATTAGCTGTCAAATAGTATTGGACAGCAATAGTTACGTGTTTTGAAAAATCACCAAAAATGGTGTGAATTGAATGAGAGACTGAATGAGATATGACATAAAATCTTATTGAGTCTATCTTCTTACAAAAGAAACATAGTAAGCAAAAGAGTTTATATTATAAGATATTTAAATTTTTGTGAGACAAGGTTAGAATGATTTCGGAAATCCCCTATTATGACTTTGGAAAATTACCAAAAATTGTATAAAAATGTTTATGGTGTATAATTTATATGCTTAAACTACTCAATGAGTCTATTTCAAGATAAATAAATGAAAATGTTATCCAAATTCTGTATAATGAGATAATCGATTTTTAGTGAAGAGAGGTCAGAATTATCGAATAGCAAAATAGTGGAGAATTTAAAGAATAAACTGTACTTATTAGCTAAGCCAAAAATTCTAGAAATTTTATGGTAAGAAGATATGTGAGTCTAGTTTCATGGAAAATTATAGAACTTAATTTGGAGTTCCGTAGCTTAAGATATAATTAATTTAGCAACTATGACTCAGGAAGATAGCCTAAGTTGAATATTAGTAAAAAGTGGAAACATGTGAAATAGTGTTTGTATTTTCTTAAAGAATACATTGTGAAGATTAAAAAAATCATGTTGATTAATTGCTTATTATCATATGCCAACTTACTAAGCTATAATGCTTATTCCCTCATTCCCATTCCCCTTAGTGTTGTCAGGTTGGCTCAGGGTTGGAGATTGTCGAAGATAGTATCACATTATCAAATTGTAAGTTCGGGTTAATAACAAACATTAGGTGTTTCCGAGTGAGTGGCATGTATGGAAACTTAGATATTGGTAATATGTATCCTTAAGATTTGGCCAAATGTATTAGCTTCTATTGCTACATTGTATATGGCCATGAGATGTGGCTCATATTGGCCATGAATATATAAACCTATTTTGCATTCATGTGTTAAGATCTTCTGTGATATGAATATGTTTATTTTTCATGAATGTTTAGTGATATATTACATGTATTTGAATGTATAAGTGTGTAAATAATTAAGGGCAACAAAAAGGGCTTGAAAAATAGCCTAAGGGTTGGCCACACGGGCATAGACACGGCCATGTGTCTCAGCCATGTGGAGGACAAGGCCTAGCACACGGGCGTATAACTTGGCCGTGTGCCGTAAATGTTTGATAATGTCATAAACAGAGAGTTACACGGTCTACCCACATGAGCGTATGACTCCTCAAAATAGGGAAATTTTAATTGTGTCTCCAAACTTTCAAAAGTTCTCGGTTTAGTCCCAAACCATTACCAGTGTATGTTTTAGGGACTCATAGGCCCATATAAGGGACTTTAAGATGGAAATTAAAAAGTTTTAATTTTGAAAGAAATTTTATGGCCCGGTTTAAGAAGTTTATATATGTTCAAGCATGGTAACGCCTCGAACCCTGTCCCGGTATTAGATATGGGTAAAGGGTGTTACAGCCACTGTTCTGTCGGGATCCATTTACTATATGAAAACACATTTTAAAATCATCAGGAGTCGTCACACTATCATAATAATATTCATATATATGGCATGTATAGCTAGACTCGTGCACATGCTAGGTTAGTTTGAGAATCGACTAAACACTAACTTTGATACCACTAAATGTAACACCCCTTACTTGTATCTGACACCGAGACAGGGTTCGAGGCGTTACCAGACTTCAACGTAAACATACATGCAAAACCAGGCCACAAAATTTCATTGATCTTTGAAAATCATTCAAACATATGCACATCATCCCTTAAATAAGCCTACAAGACTCAAAACATACCTTAGGCGTGGTTCGAGACTAAACCAGAATCTTTGGAAAACTTAGAAAAGTTTTCATTAAAACAGGGGTCACACGTCCATGTAGATATAGGACACGCCCGTGTAGACTTTATACGCCCTTGGCACATGGCCAAGACTGTGCCGTCCATACAACTAAGAAACACACCCGTGTGCTCAGGCTGTGTTGAATTATTTTTCATTTCGAAGCTAAAATAGTTTTCACACGGCCTAATACATGCCCGTGTTCCAGGCCATGGCCATCACAAGGCCGAGACACACGCCCATGTCTCTGCCTATGTGCTTCATACTGAGCATTCTATTTCTTACAAATTAAGGTGCAGGGGACACACGGCCTATTCACACTCCCACAGTGCTGACCATGTGTCACGCACGGCCTACACACATGCCCGTGTGTGTACCCGTGTGGACAATATATAGGCTATTTACCAAGCCAATTGCCACCCTAAAACATAAACACACAAGCACCAAAGCATTGGTATAATTCATGGCATATTTAAGCAACCAACATGTCCACAACTAAGACATCATCACATCATTCTCACTATATTTCTAGCATACCTAACCAATCACATACACAACAACGCAACCCATGCAAATTACCACATCCATGAAATGCATCAACATGCCATAATACCTGTAATCAACATTAGCCAATATCAATTGGCCTTATACAAAATGAATCAAGTATCACCATAAGCCAACACATTTAGCTAACCAATATGACATATAACAAAAAGACCAAGTCCCTATACATGCCATACTCAAAATAAAATGCTAGCTATACCCAAATATTCCAATTGATAGTGATAGTGTGACCGGGCCTTCTATATCCTTCGATCTCTGAGCTAGCTTGGCAATACTATAAGAAAATGGAAAAGAAAGGGGAGTAAGCATAAAGCTTAGTAAGTTTGCATGTAAATAATTAACAACACTAATCATGCAATATCATACGCATACAATAAACATAACTTGATACAATGTCATCAATTATCATGAATACATCTTCGATCATGTTCTTTACATAATGTACCATAAAACTCATGATTTCCTTCATTCACTTCTTACCGAGGCCTTATTGATGCATAACTCAAAAATTATGAGTTTCATGTACATACCTGTACCCTTTCAACATGTTCATACCTTGTCATTACACTGACATACTCTTGAATTACCTGTTAAACCACTTGGAATACTAAGGATACTCGGGAAATCTTATACACATGGTAGGATGCCAATGCCATAACCCAAATATGGTCTTACATGGGATCACAAATCGATGCCAGCACCATATTCCAGATATAGTCTTATACGGGATCTCATATCGAAGCCATGTCCCAAACATGGTCTTACACTAAATCTCATAACGATGCCAATGCCATGTCCCAGACATGGTCGTACATGGGATCACACATAATCCTAATATCATGACATTTGTATCCTATCTATTCCTAAGGTTCAACCGGGATTTCGAAACTTTAAACCTCGTTACATCGTCATCGAGTCATTGTAAACCAAAATTCATAAAAAAAATTATACATATCATGAAAATATTAAAGCATTAAACACATAATAACATAATGTTGCATTATTAACCCACAAACTTACCTCGGTAACAAAATACGACTAACTATTCGATTTAGCCCTCAACTTTGTTCTTCCCTCGGTTTAGGTTTGGACCTATTTCCTCTTGATTTATAATAGCAAATTTCACTTATTTAATTATCACATTGTTCAAATCAGTCCATAAACCATACTTTGGCAAAATTATAATTTTTCTCCTAAACTTTCACATATTTACAAATTAGTCCCTAGGCTCGTAAAATGAAATATACTCATTTTCTTTGCTACTTAAGCCTAACCGAGCCTAACACATGCTCATAACAACCCACATTTTCTTCAAATCCAACTTTTACTACTCATTTCACAACTTTTGCAAAAAGGTCCTTTTTAGTTGTTTTTTGAAAAATCACTTAGTAAAAGATGGTTATCACACATCAAACTCTCATATTCATTCATTAAATATTAACATACATGCATGTCACGCATGGCTAAATTTTTGAACATGAACCCTAGCTCAAAATATGGCTAGAAATATGTAAATCGAGTTACGAGGGTTTTAAAAATGTAAAGAGCATTAAAAACGGGGATAGGATGTACTTACTATGAAGCTTGAAAAAGTGATGAAACCCTAACTATGGAGGCTTGTAAAATTCACCACACACATGAAGAAGATGAGAAAATTTTGACTTTTTTCCCTTTTTATTAATTTAATAACTAAATGACCAAAATGCCCTTTTAATCCTTCCTTAAAATTTTTCCTTCCATGTCCATTTTTGTCCATTATGACATAAAATGGTCTATTTACTAAATAGGGACATCTAGTTTACACATTCATTTCAATTAAGTACCCCAAAGCTTCTAGAATCTCATATTTCGTAATTTTTACAATTTAGTCCTAAAAGTCAAATTGGGCACTAATTCACAAAAGTTTTTCATGAAACTTTCACACAATCATGCAAACATGTCATGGACCTCAATATAATCATAAAAAAAATATTTCTACTTCAGATTTATGGTCTCAAAACTAATATTCTGACTAGGCCCTATATATCAGGATGTTACACTAGTTAATATGATGATGTTTTGGTCACTTTATCTTATAAAGCATATATGGTTTTGATGTGTTTAAGCCATGAGATTTGGCTTAGTTAATATCATGGTTGAATGTATAAAAGTTTTTATGTATTGGCAAGTTTATGTATGAAAGTCTTGATGCATATGTTATAGTGATATGAATGAGTAAGTGAATTGAAAGGCTTGAATGATAGTTGATATTTGATCGGTTATAAGGTTGAATTATTGGATATGTTATATATGTACATTGGCTTATGAATCATATTGGCTTGGTATGTGTTTGAGTACATTATTATTTTTGAAATGGCATATATTGTGTATTGAAAATGGTTATTTGACTACCTATTTTGAATGTGGTTTTGGTATCATATGATTGATTGTAGGTACACGGAAGTTGGTGTGAAAAGTGGCTTAAACCAAGCCTATTTTCGTGCCACATGGTCTGAGCACTCGGGTGTGTGTCTCAACCATGTGACCTATACACCTTAGATAATTAAGTCAGTAAGTTACACGGCATAGACACACAGACATGTTTATTGGTCGTGTATGGCACACAGGCTGGCACACAAGTGTGCGGTCGGTCGTGTGACCAAGACAGAGAGTTACACAGGCTAGACACACGGGCGTGTGACTAGCCGTGTGACCAAGTCAGTATACCCCTTAATTTTCACATGGCCAGGCACACAGGCGTGTCCGGTGGCCATGTGGATAAGTCAGTATATATGTCCTGTTTTCACATAGCCTGGATACATGGGCATGTTTAGTGGCCATGTGAGGCACACGGCTGTGTGACCCTTATTCGAAAAATGTTCTAAGTTTTCCCAACTTTTTCACATGTTCCTAATTCAGTCTCGAATGCATGTGGTAAGCTTTATATGTTCGAATTAAGCATGTTATAGGTATTGAATAATTGATACTTACTGAATTGCTATGAGACTTGATGCTTAAATGTTTTGAATTGTATTAAAGGTCCGGTAATGCCCCTTTACCTATTTTGGCAACAGTTACGGGATAAGGGTGTTACAGCAGGGGTCACATAGCCAAGTCACACGCCCGTGTGTCAGACCGTGTGGTTAATTTTAAGTGTTCTGTTTTGAAATTTTAAGATGCAGGGAACACACAGCCAAAATACTTGCCCATATGCTAGGTTGTGTGTCACACACAGCTAAGACACACGCCCATGTCTCTGCCCGTGTAGACATAATAAGGCTATTACCAAGCCCTATTCCTCACCCAAACTTATCTTTCTATCCATTTTAACACTTAAACATATTTCCAACCCATATCAAGGCTTAATATCAAGGCTTTTAAACATACCAAAATCATGTCTTAAACATGTCATAATTCCACTTTTAACCAATATGCCTTTAAGCACCTCAAGTGACTATAGATTTTCACATCTACCTAGTCTTGTAAATAAATATACATACTTACTTAAACTTATCAAATTCACTTATAAGCATGTTTATCATATATGTTAACATGATATCTTTTAATCAACCATTTAAACACACATCAAACATGTTATAGACTCATTTATACATATCAAAACATGACCAACACAAGCCATTCCAATGGCTAGCAATATCCAAAATGTTTACAAGTCAACATTGGCTAATCATCCTATACATGCCATTATAACCTTAATTGATTAACCATATATACCTAAATGGGCCGATGGATAGTGTGAGCGATCCTCGCCAAGCTTTCAATCCAACAAGGTTCCTAATTACTATAGAACAGAGGAAAATAAAATAGAGTAAGCATATAATACTTAGTAAGTTCGTATAACATGGTAGTTAACTTACCATTCCTTTTTATGTTCAAGGTAAACATACAAGGCACATTCAATCAATTCGATCACGAGCCCTAACACATATCCTCAACATCTTTGTCAGTCATAAAATTCATTCTAATATCAAGAAACATGTATGGGCTCATCAATAATCTAATTTCCATGTTGATATGCTTTTCATGTCATATATTCATTTATCTCATATACAAATCATATTCAATATTTCAGGTACACTCTCATAATAATTCATATCAAATTCGGATTATTTCATG
Organism: Gossypium stocksii; assembly: GCA_020496765.1. Lineage (NCBI taxonomy): Eukaryota > Viridiplantae > Streptophyta > Magnoliopsida > Malvales > Malvaceae > Gossypium > Gossypium stocksii. Next base: position 75,778,746 of record CM035629.1, read on the forward strand.
TCAAAACTTTGTTCATTTGATCCTTTAAAACACCAATGTCACACGGGTAGTACATTCGAGGTGTACAATTCTATAATCGCAAATGAACATATTCATCAAACAAATCTCAAGTTCATATATCATCATCTCATATTTCCACATATCATATATCATCATTTTCATGTACTTCAGGCAGATACGTGTAATAATTCATTTTATGTTCATATCTCTTCAAGTCAGACTTTTACCCGTTGAATCATTGAAAATGTCTATGGATACACCGGTAGTACACTCGAAGTGTACAATTCAGAGCACTTAAACAGAAAGCTCTCTTTCAAGCACTATATCGAGAAGCTTATAAGAGCCATAATCGGGAAGTTCACAAAGAACTATATCGGGAAGCTCACGAAGAGTCATGTAACAGGAAGCTTATCCGGGCTTAATAACGGGAAGCTCACAAAGAGCCTATATCGGGTAGCTCCGAAGAGCATTTAGCGGGAAGCTCCGGGGAGCATTTAATTAGAAAGCACTAGATAGCCCTATAATGGAAAGTTCAAGCGAGCACTAACGGGATGCTCATATGGAGCTGCGTTTGTGTCCGTAACATATGCGGGATCACAACCGATCGAATATCAGGACGCTCACAAAGAGCTACGGTAGTGCTCAACACATGCAAATCACTATTGATCAGGATGCTCGCAGGAACACTATAATGGGAAGCTTGAGAGGCCTTATGTCAGGATTACTTGCCTGAGCTAAATCTTGTCTACAACATATGCAGAACTATATTCATTATGGAAAATAACGTATCCATCGACTTTCATTTATTCAAATGAGATTTAACATTTTTCAGGCATTATTAGGCATGTGATTATTTCATACATTTACAATATTTATATAATTCAAATAAACACATTCCACATTCATTCCAAGCATAAAAGTAACATTTTTATATTTATCATGTATCGGGCATTATCATTTATCGGTTTTGTCGGATATGTTTTCAATGTCATATGTATAATATTTATACAATTTACATACACAAAATTTAATTCAAACATATAAATATACACAATTTAGTTACACGAACTTACCTCGACAACTGTTCGTTTTTGTAAAATTTATTAATTCGATATTTCTCTTTTCCTCATTCTAAACTCTGAATTTGGTCTATCCAGATCTATACAAGTAAATTTAACATCAATTTAATACATTTCATACTCAATTCAATCCAATTCACGTATTAGGAAAAATTAACATTTTGCCCCTAAACTTTTAATTAATGATGATTTTGTCCCTAAGCTCGGAAAATAAAATTCTTGCAATTTAATCTTTATTCCAAGCCTAGCCGAATTTTTTATATCACAATAACAGCCCATGAATTTCACAAAAATTAGAATTTTTTCCATGGGTTTTACAATTTTTCAATTTAGTCCCTAAATCAATATTTCATGAAAATTTACTTTAGAAAAGTTGTTTATCTATCAACAACCTTTCATTTTCTATCATAAATTTCAAAATTTTAGCATATTCATCCATGTCAAAACTTTGATACTTTGATAACTTTACAAATTAATCCCCAAAATAGAAAGATTAGGTTACTACAATCTCGAAAATATAAAAATTATTAAAAACGGGTCAAGAAAACATACCTAATTAAGCTTGATTAGTTTCCTTTATCTCTCCTAGGGTTTTCATAGCATTTTGGGGAAGAAGATGATATAAAATGATGATATTTAATATTTTTTTATTTATCATCATTAACTTTTTTAACTTTCTAATTTGATCCTTTTCTTTTTCTAATTTTCCATGGGTGAATCATCCAAAAATATCTACTAACTTTTCTTTAATGGTCTAATTACCATATAAGGACCTTTACTTTAAATTTCTATAGCTATTTAATCCCTTTAGCTATTAGAACTCTACTTTTGCACTTTGTGCAATTTGGTCCTTTATCAAAATAAACACGTAATTGGTAAAATTTCTTTACGAAATTTTCATATGACATTATTATCATACTGTAGATCATAAAAATATTTTAAAATAAATTTTATTTCCTGAATTGATTTGTGGTTCCGAAACCACTGTTCCGATTTCTGTTGAAAATGGGTTGTTATAGTATGTTTGGAATTGGGATGAATTAGATGATATTCAAAGTTGAAATTGACATTCTTGAATTAGTTCAAGTTTAATTATATGATACTTTGATAGGGAAACATGTTTGATAATGTTTTTGGAAGTGATATAGAATGATTTATTATTGTTCAAGCTTAGTTTTAAGTGATCCAAACATGTTCTAGGTAATTTGTTTTCATTATCCCAACATCCATCAAGCGTCATGAAACCCAACCTTCAGTATTGTGAAATTGAATTTATGTGAGTAATCTATTTTCGGTATCTTGACATCCAAAGCCTAGTGTCACGACATCAACCTAGTGTCGTAACACCCATTTTCTAATGTCGCAACATTGACAATTTAAGAGTTTACCAGCAGACAGCTAAAAGAATGTAGCTTCTACAAGCTTAATGATTGGTTCCTCTATAATCAATGAAGAACACTTTCAAGTTTTCTTCAATGATAACGAAAGTGAGTAAAGAATATGAAAATAAAAATCTTCTCTCAACTACTAGGTTGTCCTATTTATAGGCAAACTCTAATCCAAATTCCAACTCTAAGTAAGTTCTCTAATCAGTATCCATGCACGCAAGTTTCCACTAATTAATCACATCCTACGAGGTTCTCTAGGTGTTCTAGTTATTGACATGATACCCCTATTAGGATGCCACATGACCTAAACATGTCCTACTAACCACGATTTCTAACACAATAATGCGCTTACATTAACACAAAACAAGGGTGACAGAGTTAATAGTGGGAGAATCTACCAAATAAGGATCTCGCCAAGCAAAGAACTCGTCAACTATGGAATGAGAGTCCACAAGCTTGGCGAAGCTCAGCGAACTATTTCACTAAGGAAATCGCCAATGCCAACCAGTCTAAATATTGTGACTTAGGTGGTTTCTCTAGCACAATCCTTCCAAAGAAATAATGTTTCACCAAGCGAGGGTGTGATATTTCTTCTAGCAAGCTTCAACTCTATATTTCTAGTTTTCCCCATAACAACTTCACTGTATTCTACAAAAAACTAAAAGTAACATGTGTACTTTTTTATTCCACAAGCAACCTTAAAAATTGACATGTGTCTCTATTTTTAAAATATTTATTTTTTAATATTTTACTATACCATTATAGAGCACTTGTCAACCCCTAACCCTACTTGACTCCACTAGCAATGTATAAAATATTTCTCTTTTTTTTTTTTTAGATTAAAAGCATATTGACTTTCGAAGTGTATTTAAAAAATGAACAATATAAGATGGAGGAACATGCTTTAGGTTAAGGAGAGCATTTATCAGTTTAAATTGATTAATTTGAATAAACTGATGAATTTGATTTATTTAATTTTGATTTAAAAGTTTGGACAGTTTTTCAATTAAGTTCAACTTTGTTAATTATTTTGATCTGTTATTAGTTTTTGAATTTTCAAATCTTACTTGATTGAAAAAATCAACTTAAGTTAATATTTTTTAATTATTTAAAATAAAATTATATTCTATAATATATATTTTTTTAAGTTCAATAACTCAGCCCAATAAATAACCCACCTACAAATAGCCCAACTAAGTCGGTAACCAACTGAACTAGTCAATCTAAAGTTGATTCAGTTATATTGATTCTTGAACTTTAATTTAGCTTAACTGATTTTTGTAGATTATACTCGGTTAAATCAATTTAATAATAAACCAACTAAATTGGTTGAAAAAACTGAATCTCTCCCCTAAGTTTGACAATTTTCTCTTCTAGATGCATTAGGGCATGATGACTTTGAAGTCAAGCATTTTGAAAAGCTTTAAATAATACTAGAAATCGTATCATGTGCATATGTTTGTAGAAATCACGATTTTAGAACATATATGTGTGTTTAAAAATAACATAAAATAAATAATGAAACTTTTGGTTTAAAATTAATTAATAAATAGCACATAAAATATGTATGTTATTAAAAAGAAAAAAAATTAGGTTAAATTTTTTATCATGGTATTATCATCAATCTTGAGTCAATGTCGAGTTAACTTATAGTACCAACTCTCTCAAATATATTGTTAATGTATGCAGGTGGAATTCAAGCTCACTTTGATTGCATCAAATAAAACATTTTATTTACTACTCAATTAACACATTATTTTTTATATTTTGATATATTTTTATTTTATTATGCACACTTTATTACCTTATTAATTTTTTGCAATGGAAAAAAATAAAATACCCTTGAATAATATAACTTATTTCATTTACGAGAGAACATTTTTATAATTTAACAACTGAGTTTTTGACCGGGTTGCGAGTGATACTAACTCAGTAAAACATTTAAATAATAGTATAGATAACTATATATTTGAATTAATATTCAATCCATTGTTATTTTTAATATATTTATAAACTTAGACTAATTTATTAATTGTAATAATCATATTAGATAAAAATGTATGTAATAGAAAATAGTGGATTACAATGTAATAATATAAAGAAGTCAGATCCCTATTTATTCAATTTTATATTTATTATTTAAATATTTGAACTATACTAACTGCATGTAAGGTTTTATCTATGGATTATAAAGAGATACATCAAACCCTAAATTATGCTTTTGTACTTCCACTTTTCTTTATTCTTTGCACTCCTTAGCACTCAACAAATAAGTAAAAGGGAAAAAAAAAGAAAAGAAAAAGAAAAAGAAAGAGATAGAGAAACCAAGAAAGTTTGGCCCTCCACAAAGAACACAAGAGAAAAAGAAAGAAAACATCAAAGTTGGAATATTGCGGAGATGATGATCGCCTTTTTGAATTATTCCTTCAATTAATCATTCTTACACAAAGGGTTCATATTTTGTAGTAATTATTTTAGTAAGATTAATATGAATATTAACCAATCCTTTATAAAATTAAATTACCAATGGTTAACAAAAAAAATAATTATAATTTCAACCTCCAAAATGAAGACTTATATTTAAGTACTTTATTTACTTAGTCACTTTTAATTGGATTATCAATTCAATTATGAAATTATAAAATATATCTTTTAAATTATAATTAATATTATTATTATTATGAGAATTTTATTTTATTTTTCATATTCTTTTATTGTTCTTAAATAAAACAATTTTAAATTTTAAATTTAAAGATTAAATATGTGTTAAATAATATTAAAATAAAAATTTATTACTACTCCAATTATATTCATTATTCTATAAATTTTATAATTAGTATGGTGTGACAAAATCAATTATTATTTTGTTTAGTTTTTCAACAAAACAACAAATTGGTTAAATAGCATACATACAATTAATCTGCAATTATGGATGTTGTCCAATTTTTATTTGCTTTTGCAAAGGTGAATAAAATAGAAGTTGTCATTGGGAAACATCCTAAAGGATAAAACCCTAAAAGCACAAAAGGAGAAAAACTCTGAACTCATAGAGAACAAACATACAAAAGAAAAAAAGAATAAAATTTCTTGTTTTGGGATTCTCTTTATGCTATATTTGAAACTTAAACTTGAAGATTTTGTTTAATTTATAAAATGCGAGAAAATACCATTCACAGTAAATAAATTAATCTAGATCCAATATAATTTTATCTTTAAATTTTAAATTCACTACTAATTAAACATCCAACAAATCTCTCTATTCAAAAAAATAATTATAAATGTTAAAGTCAACACTATCTAAATAGGGTAAATTATCAAAATAGTCACTTTTATTTGTCTCAGTTTACATTTTAATCACTTATGTTTGAAATACTATGTTTTATTCACTTACATTATCGTTTTGTTACAAAATGGTCACTCTGTCATTAAGATCTGTTACCTCCCAAACGACAATTCGACGTGACAGTTAAAATGGGTTTTAAATGCCAACATAGATGTCCAACCAAGTAAGTTAATTATTTTTTAATTAAATAAAAAATAATTTTTTAAAACCCATTTTAGCTGCCACATTGAACTGTCTTTTGGGAAGTAACAGATCGTAATGGCAAAATGACCATTTTATAACAAAATGATAACACAAGTGACTAAAACATAACATTTCAAACATTAGTAATTAAAATGTAATCTAAGATAAATAAAAATGACTATTTTAATAGTTTTCCATCTTAATAAAAATTTAAATTTCTATAGTTAATATTATCATAATAATGTTGGTTCATCCCATGAAGTATGTCATGACAGGTTCTTTTAAAAAGTTTTCTGATATGATTGTGCTTGGAGAAAAAAAAAAAAAAACAATAAACATTGGTGGGTTTTGTTTTTAGTAATAATTGACGTCGAAACACATCAAAGTGAAGAAAAACCAAACAAAAGCAGACAGCTAATGTGATCCAAACATTGCATTGCCAAAACCGGCACCTCCAAACTCTAGCTTTGAACTTCATGAGCCCCATATTTGCCATTGCCAACTGAGTTATCCAATCCGACAAATGGCCCTACGATTTCTTCTCAAGGATATAAATTAGCTTTGGGGCATTCAATTCAAATAAGGTAGGCTTCACTGACTCCAACAACTGGTTTGTGATAAATTTCATTTCTAATAGAATAGAAAGGGAAAAAGAGACATGGGTTAGTTAAGAGGCAGGGCCAAGGATGTTGGTAATGGATTAATCGTTTGCTAATATGTCATTGTCGAAAAGGCTTCTGCTGTAATCTTATTCACATACCCTTTTGGGATTGTGTTGGTCCCCCATTAACTTAAACACTGTTTACACGTTCGTACTTTGCCAACTATTTTATTTAGTTTACTCTGCCATTATAATAGACTTAATAATTTCTATATTTCTTCGAAACCATGCCGAGGGAAAGATCAACGGACTCGAATTTGCATGAACAACAAGAAGAGTAAAGGCAAATGAAAGATCGGTACGGTGGGTTCAAGAGAAGTTATAGTATAAACGTTAACCTACCCAGAATAGAGGAGGACGACCCATATTTAACTGTATAAATGGAAATTCTTAACAAAATTTATTTTATTTAATATTAAAAATATAGGTTAATGTGGGAGATGGCGAGGGAGAGGCAGCGGAAGAGGGTAGGGAGAAATGGATTCGGCTTTTCACTTTTTTTTAAGCTCTCCATACTTTTTTTTTTGAAGCTAATAATTCGATTGGGCTTTTATATAAAGATAAACAGAAATAAAACACATAGTCCAAAATAAATAGAACAAAACATGAGAGGAGGCCCAAGATTTAAACTGGCCTGAATAAGAAAAATATCTTAAAACTAAAATAAAAAGAATACTCTAGAATATCATTATTATCACCACCATTTTGTCCAATTAGAGAACTCTAACGCTTATCATTTCTATCGTTCTTTCATTTCTTTCTTAATGGCGTTTTCAGTTTTCAAGGAAAGCTTTTATCACCAAAAGACTATTGATCTGATCATTTTGAAACTTTCCTCTCTTTCTCTCCTTCTTCTTTCATCTTCAATCTGGTTCTCCAATGCTATAAGTTTCCTTCTGATTTTCAGCATGTCTACGCCTCCTCTTTCTTCTTTAACGATTCTGTTGCTAGTAAATGCGCTAAACCATTTGCTGATCTTGGGGTATATTCAAACCTTAAGTTTCTAGAATTAGACGCTAACTGTTGAATATCATATATACATACATACATATATATATATATATATATATATATGCCCCTACCTGCAATTTATCATGCATTTTTGTCTTACAATTTTTTTTATTATTGATAATGAGTCGCCTTCGATTATGATTTCTAGCCATTGCATGTCAATTCCTATTTGGGCTGCTTTGCGGCAAGCGAGCGCTTCAGCAGCGAAGGCGGAGGTCATTCCTTGATGAATTTCTGAGATAGATAGGAGGACGATCCTTTCACTGTTTCTGACCATAATCCCTGAAGCCGATTGAAGATGTCACTCATTGTATGCTCCATCGAAGTTGATTTTCACTTATTGACTAGGTGGATATTTCTATTTTCTGACCTCTTTTGAAATTTTGGGAGTTCTTTTTTCAACACTGTTTAGTTTTTTAATATAACTGTGTATAAAACTTGCTATCTCCTGACCAGTTCTACTTACCTTGTCATGTATTCGAGCATTTCTATCTCCCAGATGGCCCATAGCGCATAGCAAAATAGTCTACGTTGAGAGGGAGGGTAGTGAGCAAATACCCAGGTGAGCCACTGTAAAAACTCTAAATTAGGTTCTATATAAAATTCGGAATTGATAATGCTCTCCAAACTGACACTGAAACAAAGCATTCACGGAAGAGGTGATCCATAGTTTCTGCCCCTTCTCCACATCGGGGGTATGTTGAACTGTTTGCTAGCTTCCTATGTTGCATGTTAACCCGTGTAGGCAAGTAATTCCATGAAATTTTCCAAGTTGTAATCTTAATTTTTGTAGGTAGATTTAGAAGCCCTAGTTTTTTTATAAAAATCCCTATAGTCGGTTTGTAAAGAATAAACTCTAGGATCAGAATTTTTTAATAGTTTATAGGAACTACGAACCGAGTATTCTCCCGATGGTTCACCGCTCCACGCCAGGAAATCATCATGAGGTTCTTTCGCCAAAGGGATATGGAATATCATTTCTGCTACTTCTTCTAGAAAGGTATTGATAATCAACTCTCTTTTCCATTTCCTCTCATTATTATTGATTAATTCAGCGACTTTATAATCTCGTGTATTAAAATCAACTGACGATAATCTAAAATTTCTTGCATCTGGAATCCAAGTGTCATTAATAACTGAAATGTTCATACCTGTACCCACCTTCCAATAAAGTCCTTCTGCCAAAACACCCTTCGGTGCCCAAATACTTTTCCATACATAAGAACTCTTATTCCCCAAACGTGAATTTAAGAAATCAACATTCTAGAAATATTTCGCTTTAAGTACTTGCGCTACTAAAAATTTTGGATTATTTAAAATCCTCCATCCTTGTTTTGCTAATAATGCAATATTAAATTGAGTCATACCCCTGAAGCCCATTCCTCCTTCTTCCTTAGGACGACACATATGTTTCCACTGGCACTAATGTATTCCTTTTTTCCCATAGCTTTTTTGCCACCAAAATTTAGCAAAAATGTTTTCAATCTCCCCACATAATGAATTCGGTAGAAGAAAACAATACATAGCATAGGTTGGTATTGCCTGAAGCACTGATTTGATAAGATCTCCTTACCCCCTTGTGATAGTAACCTAGTACTCCATCCTTCAATTCGTAAAGAGACCATTTCTTTTAGATAATGAAAAAACTCTTTTTTCCATCTATCAACTACATTAGGGAGTCCCAAGTACTTTTCCAGATTTGTTGAACTTCTTACACCTAGCAATGTCGAGATTTCTTCTTTTATGTCTTTTGTTGTATTCAAGCTAAAAAAATCATTGATTTATTAAAGTTCACACATTGGCCTGAACATCTTTCGTATTCTTTCAATATTCCTTTTAATATCATCGCTCCACTATTTGTTACTTCACTGAATAAAATACAGTCGTCTGCGAATAATAAATGTGATATCTCTAGTTCTCTTCTGCTTGCATTTGCTCCTTTTAACAAACCCTCTCTCATTGCCAATCTCATCAACGATGAAAGTCCCTTACTACATATAAGAAAAAGAAACGGACTACGGGGGTCGCCTTGTCAAAGCCCCTTAGTAGGTTGAAAATTTCTTCATCTTCTTGCATTAATGTTTATTGCATAAGAAGCTGTGGTAATGCATTTCATAATTAGTGCCACCCATTCCCTTGCATAGCCCATTCGTAGCATTAGCTCCTTTAGAAAACCCCATTCGACTCTATCGTCAGCTTTACTCATGTCTAATTTCACTGCCATATATCCTTTTTTTTCCTGTACGCTTTTGATGAAAAGTGTGTAGGATTTCATAAGCTAAAAGCTCATTATCAAAAACTAGTCTTCCAGGGACGAAAGCGCTTTGTGCATTATCAATACATCTCCCAATGACTTCTTGAAGGCGATTTGCTATTGTTTTCGCCATAATTTTGTAAATGACCGTACACAAACTAATAGGTCTATAATTAACAAGATTAATGGGATTTTGAATGTTTGGAATAAACACAATATCCTTAGATTAAGAGAGTTAAAATTCTGATCATTGTTCAGAAATCTCAAGCAGAAAGTTTTGACATCTTTACCTACTATGTACCAGTACCTCTGAAAGAACAATACTGGAAAACCGTTAGGTCCTGGTGCTTTAGTAGGTTCCATTCTTTTCAAAACTGACTAAACTTCTTCTACCGTATAAGAGGATAATAATGTTGTATTTAAATTAGAAGAAATATTATTTTCAATGCCCGTTAGAACATGAGATAGATCCCCAATTCCATTTAACGTAAATAACTTCTAAAAAAAAAAAGTAGCAGCCTCATTAATCTTTGAATCATCAATAATTTCCCTTCCTTCATCCAATTCCAGCCTGGATATTGAGTTTATCCGTCTATGAACTGAGGCGTACTTGTGAAAAAATGTTGAATTTTTATCCCCTAATTGAAGCCAATTTGCTCTTGCCCTTTGTTCCCAGTACATTTCATCTTTATCAATCTCCATATTAAGGTGAACTTTGGTGTCAATTATCTTTGCCATCGTTTTATCATCTCTTTCTTCCTTCATCAGAGTTTCAAGTTCCTTAGTTAGCTTTCTCTTTAATCCCTCTCCGCCTTTTTTAATTGTGCTTGCCCATCTCTTCAAACTGAATTGCAATTATTCAAGTTTCTCTATTATAGTGCTTGTTGATGATTCCTATGATACCTTGATTTCTTGTTTGATAGACTCCTCCATGGTCCACCATGCCTCAAAATTAAATTTTGGACTCCCCGTATAAATGTTATCACTTTTGTATTAATAAAAAGAGGACAATGGTCGGATATTGAATGAGGTAAATGTTGAATGTTGCCCGTTGGAAAAAGGTTCATCCATTTTTCATTTGCAACTCCCCTATCAAGTCTTTCTTTGATATTTGTTTCCAACAAATTCTCCCTTTCCCATGTGAACCAAACCCCCAAGTATCCTATGTCCACTAGTTGACAATCCTTTAAAGCCTCACAAAAGGCCTCCATTCTTCTCTGCTCTCTTGGTATACCTCCACTTTTTTTCAAAGGAATACATGATTTTATTAAAGTCACCACATACTAACCAAGGATGATTTTATTCTTAACCCAATTTTCTTAGCAAATTCCATGAAGTATTCTTGTTATTTAAATAAGGTGAATTGTAGAACCGCATAAACCTCCAATCTTCTTTGACATTTTCCTCATTTATCATTACATCAATGTGACTATTTGAGAAACTTCTCAAATTAACAGTAATATCTCATTTTCATGCCAAACATAGTCCACCCCGAGAACCTTCTACTTCAACATCAATCCCGTTATGAAACCACAGCTCCTCCTGACCTTTTCCATACAATTCTTATCAATTTTTATCTCCATTAAGAAGACCATGTGGGGATTATGCTACTTTAACAAATGCTGCAGCCTCCGTACTGCCCGTGGACTCTCCAATCTATGGACATTCCAACATATGTTTTTCATTGCGTTCGGTCAGCTTGCCTTTTGGCAACTACCGATCCATAAAAATTGGGAATATCATTTTGTTCCAAATTTTCAATCATCACACTTAAGGGAGCTTCAACTCGAACATCTATTTCTTCATGTTTTAATCTTTTTGCTCCATCTTCATACGAGGTTCCTGTACTACTTTTTCTGTTGTTGAATTCTAGAGATTTTCTCTTCCCTATAATGCTATCTTCCTTTCTTTGATTTGACATAACCCCTAGAACTATTCTTTTCCAGCTTGTCTTTTTTTACTAGATTTGAATTTTTTTTCCAACGTACTAAGGCTTTCATTCATCCCTCCAATTTTCTTCATGGTAGATCCTTCCTCCTACTTCTTTATCACCTCCTCCAAGCCCAGCAATTGTAGTTTATCTTGAGGCTTTTAATTCGTAGTATTCCCATCGTCAGGTTTTTTAGTAAAATTTGGCAACAATTCCATAGTTCCTGTATAAAAACATTGAGACACCATCTTTTTTTAGAAAGCATTAAATTTCATACTCTCCTTCCCAATTAAGTTTGATTCAGCTTTTAATGCCATAGAGTATGGTGGATCTTCTCTAATTCTATTTTTTCTACAAGATTGAGCCCAAGACAATCGTTGAGATCGTGCCCTATTTTTCCACATCCAAAACAAAAAATCGGTAGCTTCTCATATTTAAAAGAAATCCACGATTTATTATTATCGATTGAGACAAAAATACCTCTTCGAAGGGGTTTCTGCACATCCAAGTTTATTCTTAGTCGACACAAATCACCAATAATTTCAAATCTGATTACTCCCCCAAAAGTAACTCCAATGGCATGCAATAGATCTTTTTTTGTCAAAGTCTGGTAAACATGAACCTATCTTAATCCAAAACGGTGAAGAAATAAGTCGGATCTAATTTCTTTCTATCAGTTTAATCAACTAATAAAATAATGCAAGACTTTTATGAAACAACCATGGTCGTCCCTCCATAACTGTCTCCAGGTCTTCTTCTAAATCAAACACAATTAGAAAGAGGTTTTGCCCTCCCAGCTGGATTTCAAATTTTTTCCTCATCTTCCAGATGCTCTTCATCTGTGCCTTAGAACTTTCTGGGTTGTAGGGCTTTTTTGTCCATGTAGTACAAATTAAAGTAGGTTTCACGTTCGATACCACCATCGAACACTTGACTGATAATTGGATGAGTTCTTCTGCCAGTAGAGAGATCTCATAGCTACCCTCCTTGTCGTCGCCACTGCTCTCCTCCATCCCAAGTCGCAGCCGTTACTGCTTTCTCTAAGATTCGTAGTAAAGCACTATTAGCTTTCTAGTCTCTCAATTAACCAAAAAAGGAAAGATATTTTTAGCTAATTGCACAATATTACATGTTCAATCAAGGCTATCTTGAGCTCTCCATACTTTGTTTTCCTTTTTTTCTTAATTTATTAATATTATATTATGTATAATAAAAGTAATAGAAAATATATTAAGATTTTAATTTATTTAAAAAATGTTCAAACAAATGCATATATCAAACGGTGATTAGATAAAATTTTTAAAATTTTAAATGGCTTAAATTTATAATTAATATTAATAAATGACTTAAATGGTATTTTTTTTCTTAAGTTGATATCTTAGCTTTTTTTTTTTATCACAGGTGGTACATCGATATTGAAATAATATTAAAACTTAACTTAAGAAAGATTGTTGTCAATTAATTCTCTTAATTTGTGCATATGTTTAAGAGAGCTCTTTACTCTACCTTAGCAATCTTGTCAAAGGTTGCCCAAATTAATTTCGAGTAGAACGATCACCTCAGGATTACATTGCATTGATGTGAAGTTGGTAACTTATTAAACTACTTAGAGGCATTGGGAGAGGTGAAATAGTGACACTTAAATTTTAAGCAATTCGCTTAGATCTCAAGATGCATTCATGTCATTGACTGAAAGTCATCCTTAACCGGTACATTAATAAATTGAGGTTGTATAAGAAATCTATGTTTTAGCGCTCTATTTGATATGTTTTCATTTATTTATTTGTTTTTAATTTTATATTAGTAATTTAGTTAGTTAATGAGTTGGAAAATTAGTTCAAATCATATGTAATAATTTATTGTAGCTGTGATCCTCGAAATCTTTTCTAACAGATTTATTTCGTTATAATTATTACTTAACAATGATAGTGTGCACTTCCAGTTATGAGCGAATAGTAAACATTATTTTAAGGCCCAATTGAGTATTGTTTTAGAACTAAATTTATATATATTATTCACATCCTGATCAAGTTTTTGATGCAGTTGCCAGAAAAAATGTTTATGATGATCAAACTAGTTACACATTGTATTTTTTTACAACAATGTTATCATTAATTTTTTATGTTACTAAATGTTGAGGATAAACCTAGTTAAGCAACAAATAAGTAAAATAACGAAGAAATTGAAAAAATCGAACACAAATATTTTACATGAAAAAACTCCTCTAAAGAGGATAAAAAATCACCAGCAAAAATAATTTTATTAAAACGACAAAAACAAAGAGTAAAAAGATGGAGATTAAATTAAACCCCAAAATCTGAAATAATAACCCTCAAAACGTAAACACAAAATTCTCTAAAAGCTTGGAAACCTAATACCTAAATGTGTTATGGGTTATTTTTCTAGAGTGGAAAATGGTCTATTTATAGGCTAAATTAGTGGGTAAAATAATATTAAAATAACATACACTAATTAGAGTTTAAGTGGAAAACTAAAACAAAGTTTAACTGGAAGAAGAAATGCTGAAAAAATACGAGGCATAACTGTAACACCCCTAAACCGTATCCGTCGCCGGAGGGTTAGGAGGCATTACGGTACAAATACGACATTTGAATGAACTCTAAATACATAGGACTCGGGTAAACCTTTGTGGATAATAATTAAATGAAAGGTATGAACACTTATACACAAATATAAGAGTACATGTATGAATTCAAGTTTGATCTTAGTTCACATAAAACCTAACTAAGGAACATACATATCAAGCATGCTTCCATGGTAATTTTCATTAGATTTCTTTACCTTAACCGAATGTTCCTCATCATTTAACATAAATTGGCATTTCAAGCCTTCCTTTCTAATACAAGATGAACAAAGTCGACAGACATTACTAATTATCCAGCATTTATAACAAAAATGCATGCCGATTTCACATAGATAACCAAGTCTCCAAAACTTAACCATCTTAACTTTATTAAAATACTACTTCACTTATTAAACACCAACCACTAATATTTAAATAAGCATAACTTTCACATTCACCCACAATCATCATAATCAAACTCAAAATGTACTATGTTTATAAAATAACTTGGCAAGCCATTTTCGCATGGTTATACTATTTACATTATCAAAATAGCACCTACTTACAAACAAAACGTCAAACCTATACATGCCATTTACAGGGTTTAGTTACAAAATACCGAAGGGTACGGCGATAGTGTGGATGGCTTTAACTCTAGAATTCTCGAGGCCGTAGCTACCAATCGAGATCTATAAAACAGAGAGCAAGGAAAACAGAGTAAGCAATCATTTGCTTAGCAAGTTCTTAAGTAACTCAATCATAAAAGAAATGAAGGGGCATAGACATATTGAATCATATTTAATTCATTCTTTGGCCGAATACGAGCATAACCATTTTACTACTTGCTCGCATGCATATCACAAAGGAAAGATCAATATATTCAAATAATTTTCAATCTATAATCGAATACTTCCATTTTACCTTGCATATCAAGCATATATATATATATATATATACAGGTGCATCTCACACTCATGAAGACGAACTCCTTTAAAAAGAATCCTATACATCAACAGCAGATTGTATAAACGTACAAATGATTACAAAAACTAATTTAAATACCCCTACTAGATTCAAAAATTAAATTCGAAGGCAATCAAAGTCTCTACGAGAATAGAGTGCATACCTGACTTCCTTATGGTAGGTGGCACATTTGTAAAAAAAAAAAATATATATGTCAATATTATTTACATAATTATCCGTACGTAAGCCTACAACATTTTAACCCATATCCAATGCCACCACGAATAGTCTTCAGGTCCATGCCCGGTTCTTAACGCTGGCTTAAAAGCCCTTCGAGACTAAGCTCGGCTTTAACACTAGCTCGAAAGCCCTTCGAGTCTAAGCTCGGCTTTAACACTGGCTCGAAAGCCCTTCGAGACTAAGCTCGGCTTTCACACTGGCTCGAAAGCCCTTCTAGACTAAGCTCGGCTTTAACACTGGTTCGAAAGCCCTTTGAGTCTAAGCTCGGCTCAAAGCTTCAGTTTAGCATTCACACACGTATACGTATAAGTATCATATCACATTTGAACCACTAGTCAATAAACAAAGAACAAAATCTTGTATCATAGTTTAACAAATTTAAAGTTCATGTGCCATTTCCAACAATTTCGTAGATTATACTTGCGACAACAACATTCAAACATGGTTTTTACATCTGAATTTATACCTTAAACAAATGTACCATAATTTCATCATAATTACGAGCTAAAATTTATTACTCAAGGACTTACCTCGTATCTTTCTGAGTAAGTATGGGTCGGCTATTCTGTCACTTTGGCTTTCCCCTTATCTGAAGTTGTCCCTCGATGCTCTTGAGCTAAGGGTACAAAATTTAAATCATCAAAATCCCATTATAAAGGCTCATGGTCGAGCGTTCCTTAAGAATAACAATACACACACACAAATACAAGTTATATATATATCAATACACAGGCATAAAATTTTCACAAAATTTTAGTCATGCTTACAACTGTTTTAAAACACGAAAATTTCTCATTTCTTTCACTAAGACATCATTCGGAAAAGTGCACATACTTGTTCTAATGTTTTAACATCTAAATTTCAACAAAATCAATACATATATACCAAGGCCGAATATGCGTAAGTATATATATATATATACACATATCCATTTATGTAAAATCCGCAAATGATCACACTTGAAAATATATATATATATATATATATATATTCTTTTATTCACAACCCTTCTTAGCCGAATAGCCTTCTACTCTATTAGCAACCATCGGTTCATCTCACCTTTAACACATCACAAGTTTATAAACGAACACCAATTACCACAACTTGCAACACACTAAGACCTCCTAACCGAAAGTCGCTTTTAACCAAAAAAAATTTCTAAGTTATAGCTCAATTCCTAGTTATTCACTTATCAAATGAACGTTCAATAATATTTCCTTATGAAAATAGCCCTTAGCCGAAACCCTCCTTAACTAATTGAATCATATAAAGCATTTTTTCCTAACATTTAAACATATAACTCAAAACACACGGATAATAACATCATTTAACACGTTATACACTCCTTCATCCATTTGTAACATCAAGCTTCAAAATTATCAACAAAAATCAATATGTTTCCCCCCATTGCCGAATGCAACAACTCACTCATATCCAAAGAAATCCAACGTATGGGCCAAGACAAGGATGTAATGAGCAACTAAATTCCATAAACAATTTATCAAAAACCAAAATGAATTTACCTTGATTTAGCTAGAACTATAGCCGAATGCCTTAGCCCCTTTTCTTTCCTCCCTTTTTCCCAATTCAATTTCGGCAATTTGAAGAACAAGTGGTCTTCCTTGTTCTTTTCACCTCATTTTCTTATTATTATAATAAACTATAATATAATACACTCCACCAAGACTTATTTATTAATATAAAAATATAAGGATATTATCTAAATCATTAGTAATGCCGGCCACTAAAGTTAAAGTGGAAAAATTTACCATGCAATCCACTTATTTTACAACGTTCCCCCACTTCTCTCTTGAATTTAGCCACACCTATTTTCTTATCTTTTCACATAAGTCCTTTTTATTTAGAAACACATTCAAATTAGCAAAAATTAAAACATTCAAGTTTCACACATGAATTCGTACATCCAAAAGACATGAAATAGTATATTCAAAAATTTCTATGATTCGGTTCAGTGGTCCCGAAACCACTTTCCGACTAGGGTCTAAATAGGGCTGTCACAACTCTCCCCCCTTGAGGGATTTTCATCCTCGAAAATCTTACTCGAAATTAGGCTTGGATAACTGACTTTCATAGCATTCTCGGGTTCCCAAGTTGCTTCCTCGATCCCGTGTTTGAGCCACAGCACTTTTACTAATGGAACCTTTTTATTTCATAATTCCTTAACTTCTCGAGCTAAAATACGAATAGGTTCTTCTTCATAACTCAAATCAGGCTGAATTTCAACTTCCGAAGGATTTATCACATGCGAAGGATCGGATCTATAGCGACGGAGCATTGATACGTGGAAAACATTGTGGGTCTTTTCAAGTTCAGGGGGAAATATCAATCTGTAAGCAACTGGCCCAATCCGTTCCGCTATCTCGTACGGCCCGATGAATCTCGGACTTAATTTGCCTTTCCGTCCGAATCTGAGCACTTTTTTTCCAAGGGGAGACTTTTAAAAACACTTTATCGCCAACTTGATACTCAATGTCTTTATGTTTTAAATCCGTGTACGATTTCTGACGATCGGTTGCCGTTTTCAAACTGTCACGAATTGTTTTCACTTTCTGTTATGCTTCTTTGACTAAATCAATCCCGAGAATCTTATTCTCACTAAGCTCGGTCCAAAACAGAGGTGTATGGCATTTTTGATCGTAAAGAGCTTCGTAGGGTGCCATTTGAATACTCGATTGAAAACTGTTATTATACGCGAATTCAATCAGGGGTAAATATTTTTCCCACGAACCGCCAAACTCGAGAATGCAACATCTCAACATATCCTCGAGTATCTAGATAACCCGTTCGGATTGACCGTCAGTCTGCGGATGAAAAGCAGTGCTAAAATGGAGCTTGGTACCCAATGCCTCATGTAATTTGCTCCAGAATCGCAAAGTAAATCGGGGATCTCGGTCTGAAACAATAGAAGTCGGTACTCCGTGCAATCGAACAATCTGGGAAACGTATAATTCCGCTAACTTATCAAGTGAAAAGTCGGTACGAACCGGTATGAAATGGGCTGATTTCGTTAATCTATCAACAATAACCCAAATAGAGTCTTTCTTACTCGACGTTAGCGGTAAACCGGAGATAAAGTCCATCATAACTCGATCCCACTTCCATTCGGGTATTAGGATCGGCTGAAGTAATCCCGAAGGCACCTGATGTTCCGCTTTTACTTGCTAACATACCAAACATTTAGATATGAATTCAGAGATGTCCCGTTTCATCCCGTGCCACCAATACTGACGTTTCAAGTCGTTATACATTTTCGTGCTATCCGGATGAACTGACATTCGGCTACTATGGGCTTCATTCAAAATAGTCGAAACTAGTTCAAGATTTCTTGGAACACACAGTCGGTCCCTAAATCTCAGATAATCTTTTTCATCAATTTGAAACTCTGTATCCTCACCCGACATACATTGAGCTCGCTTAGCAACCAAATCGTCATCGATTTTCTGAGCTTCACAAATTTACCGTACAAACACTGGCTCTGCTCTTAATTCGGCCGCCAATACATCATCTGTCGACATCGTTAGCTTCACCTTCATAGCTCGCAAGGAGAATAGAGATTTTCGGCTAAGGCCATCCGTAACTACATTAGCTTTTCTTGGATGATAATCAATAATAAGCTCGTAGTCTTTAAGCAATTTTAGCCACCGCCTTTGTCTCAAATTCAAATCTCTTTGAGACATTAGATACTTGAGACTTTTGTGATCGGAGAAAATGTGACATTTCTCACCGAACAGATAGTGTCACCAAATCTTCAAGGCGAAAACGATAGCAGCTAATTCAAGATCATGAGTCGGATAATTTCGTTCATGAGGCTTCAACTGTCTCAAAGCATAGGCGACAACTCGGCCTTCTTGCATCAAAATGCAACCTAAACCATTTAGACTTGCATCACTATAGACTACAAACTCTTTACCGGACTCTGGCTAAACTAACACTGGAGCTTCCGTTAAAAGAGTCTTTAGTTGATCAAAACTTTGCTGACACTTATCAGACCACTCGAACTTGACATCTTTCTGCAACAGTCTCGTCAATGATACCGCGATCATCGAGAAATCTTTGACAAATCATCGGTAATAACCAGCAAGTCCTAAGAAGCTTCAAACTTCAGAAACATTTCTAGGGGGTTTCCAGTCGAGAATAGCTAAAATTTTGCTCGGATCAACTTGAATACCCGAAGCAGGCACTATATGTCCCAAGAAACCAACTTCACATAACCAGAATTCGCACTTGCCAAATTTCACGAATAATTGATTTTCACGTAAAGTCTGAAGTACAAGTCTCAAATGCTCGGCATGCTCGATCTCATCACGAGAGTAAATCAAAATATCATCGATGAACACTACTACAAAATGGTCCAAAAACAGCCTAAACACCCGGTTCATCAAATCCATGAAAACCGCAGGGGCATTAGTGAGCCCAAACGACATCACTAAGAATTCGTAGTGTCCGTATCTCGTTCTGAATGCTGTCTTTGGCACGTCGGAATCTCTAACTCTCAACTGATAATAGCTGGATCGCAGGTCAATCTTCGAAAACACTGAAGCTCCTTTCAACTGATCAAACAAGTCGTCAATTCGGGGCAACGGATACTTATTCTTTACAGTGGCTTTATTCAGCTGTCGATAGTCGATGCACATTCTCATAGTTCCGTCTTTCTCTTTCACAAACAAAACCGGTGCACCCCAAAGTGAGAAACTCGGTCGCGCGAAACCTCTATCTAACAATTCCTGCAGCTGAGATTTCAATTCTTTTAACTCGGTAGGTTCCATACGGTACGGAGCAATCAAAATAGGAGTCATACCAGGAACCAACTCTGTACGAAACTCGACCTCTCTTACTGGCGACAATCCTGACAATTCTTCGGGAAACACATCCGAAAACTCACAAGCTACAGGCACCGTCTCAAGTTCTCGTTCGGAAACTTTGTTATCTAGCACATAGGCTAGATAAGCTTCATAACCCTTTTTCACGTACTTCTAAGCTAACATGGAAGTGATTACGGTAGATAGCCCATTTAAATCGGCAGATTCAATTCGGATTGTTTCATTATTCGAACATCGCAGATCGATAGTCTTTCACTTGCAATTCACTATCGCGTCGTGCACGGTCAGCCAATCCATTCCGAGTATGATGTCAAATTCATTGAAGGGTAAAAGCATCAAATCGGCCGGAAAACAAAAATCTCGAACCATTAGGGGACATTTCTTGCATACTTTATCAACCAGAACACAACGACCCAAAGGATTCGACACTCGAATTACGAATTCCGTAGACTCAACAGGAAGAGTCTTACTGGAGGCTAAAGTTTCACACACATACGAATGGGTTGAACCGGGATCAATCAGAGCAATAACATCAGTATTAAAGAGAGTGAAAGTACCGGTAATAACATCCAGAGAAGAAGCCTCCTCACGGGCTTGAATAGCATATGCTCTGGCGGGTGCACGTGCCTCGGATCTGACTACAGTGTCTCTAGTCCCTCTCTGACTACCACTAGCATTTCCTCCACGCCGCGGTGGTCTACCCCGTGCAGCCGTGCTACTAGGTCTCTGACTCTGATCGGTATTGCATTCATCAACTTTCAGACAATCTTTAATAAAATGGTCGACAGATCCGCATCGGAAACAGGAGCGGTCATGATGTCTACAGCTCCCCGGGTGCCATTTACCACAGTGCTTACACTCAGATCTATCCCAACGTTTATTGCCAACACTAGCAACAGAAGTAGCTCGCGAACTCACAGGGGGTCGATGATGATCGCGTCTAGAAAAACCCGAAGTATACTTGGATCGGCCCGAGTCATCTCTAATCTTCTTGGATGATTGCTGAACAGATTTTCCCGCGATTCTCTTACGAAATTCTCTAGCTCCTTCCTCGATTTTTCTTTTCTCATTACTGAGCTCTTCGGCTTTGCAAGCTCGCTCGACTAGCACAACAAATTCTTTAATTTCCAGAATTCCCACTAGCAGTCTGATATCTTCGTTCAATCCGTCCTCGAAACGCTTACACATAATAGCCTCGGAGGATACACATTCACGAGCATATCAGCTGAGCCGTATAAACTCTCTCTCGTATTCAGCTACTGACATCCGACCTTGTTTAAGCTCAAGAAATTCCTTCCGTTTCTGATCGATGAACCTCTGACTGATATATTTCTTACGAAACTCAGTTTAGAAAAACTCCTAGGTGACTCGCTCTTTTGGAACAACAGAAACCAGAGTATTCCACCAGTAGTAGGCAGCGTCGCATAACAGAGATACCGCACATTTCAAACACTCCTCGAGTGTGCAGGACAGCTCATCAAACACTCAAATAGTATTGTCGAGCTAAAACTCGGCCCGCTCGGCATCATCACTGGGGATAGCCCGGAACTCTTCGGCCCCATATTTTCTAATTTTGTCGACTGGGGGCCTACTCGATCTCACTGGATCAGTCATAGGAGGGGCCATATAAGTCAGAAATGGAGTATTCGAGGGCGGAGGTTGCAAAATAGCCGGATTTGATCTAATGAATTGAGCGAACCAGTCACTCATCATCGCATAAAAAGCTTGTCTAGTGTCATCATCTCGATGACTGATATTCGGATTAAAGTTAGGCGGCACTGTCTCTTGTGCGGGAGTAGGCGCTATGCTCTCAACATCGTCCGCTACGGCTCGATCGGGTTCGAGATCTATTTCTATACGAAAAAAATTTCATTTCAGATGTCAGAAGTCATCACACTATCGCATTAAGATAAAATGGCATGTATAGCTAGACTTATACTTACTACGATAATCCGAGAATCGACTAAACTATAGCTCTGATACCAATAAAATGTAACACCCCTAAACCGTATCCGTCGCCGGAGGGTTAGGAGGTATTACGGTACAAATACGACATTTGAATAAACTCTAAATACATAAGACTCGGGTGAACCTTTGTGGATAATAATTAAATGAAAGGTATGAACACTTATACACAAATATAAGAGTACATGTACGAATTCAAGTTTGATCTTAGTTCACATAAAACCGAACTAAGGAACATACATATCAAGTATGCTTCCATGACAATTTTCATTAGATTTCTTTACCTTAGCCGAATGTTCCTCATCATTTAACATAAATTGACATTTCAAGCCTTCATTTCTAATACAAGATGAACAAAGTCGACAGACATTACTAATTATCCAGCATTTATAAAAAAAAATGCATGCCGATTTCACATAGATAACCAAGTCTCCAAAACTTAACCATCTTAACTTTATTAAAATACTACTTCACTTATTAAACACCAACCACTGATATTTAAATAAGCATAACTTTCACATGCACCCACAATCATCATAATCAAACTCAAAATGTACAATGTTTATAAAATAACTTGGCAAGCCATTTTCGCATGGCTATACGTATTTACATTATCAAAATAGCACCTACTTACAAACAAAACGTCAAACCTATACATGCCATTTACAGGGTTTAGTTACAAAATACCGAAGGGTATGGCGATAGTGTGGATGGCTTTAACTCTAGAATTCCCGAGGCCATAGCTACCAATCGAGATCTATAAAACATAGAGCAAGGAAAACGGAGTAAGCAATCATTTGCTTAGCAAGTTCTTAAGTAACTCAATCATAAAAGAAATGAAGGGGCATAGACCTATTGAATCATATTTAATTTATTCTTTGGCCGAATATGAGCATAACCATTTTACTACTTGCTCGCATGCATATCACAAAGGAAAGATCAATATATTCAAATAATTTTCAATCTATAATCGAATACTTCCATTTTACCTTGCATATCAAGCATATATATATACAGGTGCATCTCACACTCATGAAGACTAACTCCTTTAAAAAGAATCCCATACATTAACACCAGATTGTATAAACGTACAAATGATTACAAACACTAATTTAAATAGCCCTACCAGATTCAAAAATTAAATTCGAAGGCAATCAAAGTCTCTACGAGAATAGAGTGCATACCTGACTTCCTTATGGTAGGTGGCGCATCTGTAAAAAAAAAATATGTCAATATTATTTACATAATTATCCGTACGTAAGCCTACAACATTTTAACCCATATCCAATGCCGCCACGAATAGTCTTCAGGTCCATGCCCGATTCTTAACGCTGGCTTAAAAGCCCTTCGAGACTAAGCTCGATTTTAACACTGGCTCGAAAGCCCTTCGAGTCTAAGCTCGGCTTTAACACTGGCTCGAAAGCCCTTGGAGACTAAGCTCAGCTTTAACACTGGCTCGAAAGCCCTTCGAGACTAAGCTCAGCTTTAACACTGGCTCGAAAGCCTTTCGAGTCTAAGCTCGGCTCAAAGCTTCAGTTTAGCATTCACACACGTATACGTATAAGTATCATATCACATTTGAACCACTAGTCAATAAACAAAGAACAAAATCTTGTATCATAGTTTAACAAATTTAAAGTTCATGTGCCATTTCCAACAATTTCGTAGATTATACTTGCTACAACAACATTCAAACATGGCTTTTACGTCTGAATTTATACCTTAAACAAATGTACCATAATTTCATCATAATTACGAGCTAAAATTTATTACTTAAGGACTTACCTCGTATCTTTTTGAGTAAGTACAGGTCGGCTATTCTGTCACTTTGGCTTTCCCCTTATCCGTAGTTGTCCCTCGATGCTCTTGAGCTAAGGGTACAAAATTTAAGTCATCAAAATCCCATTATAAAGGCTCATGGCCGAGCATTCCTTAAGATTAACAATACACACACACAAATACAAGTTATATATATATATATATCAATACACAGGCATAAAATTTTCACAAAATTTTAGTCATGCTTACAACTGTTTTAAAACACGAAAATTTCTCATTTCTTTCACTAAGACATCATTCGGCAAAGTGCACATACTTGTTCTAATGTTTTAACATCTAAATTTCAACAAAATCAATACATATATACCAAGGCCGAATATGCGTAAGTATATATATATATATATACACATATCCATTTATGTAAAATGCACAAATGATCACACTTGAAAATATATATATTCTTTTATTCACAACCCTTCTTTGCCGAATAGCCTTCTACTCTATTAGCAACCATCGGTTCATCTCACCTTTAACACATCACAAGTTTATAAACGAACACCAATTACCACAACTTGTAACACACTAAGACCTCCTAACCGAAAGTCACATAGATTCCTAAAATTCGCTTTTAACCAAAAAAATTTTCTAAGTTATAGCTCAATTCCTAGTTATTCACTTATCAAATGAACGTTCAATAATATTTCCTTATGAAAATAGCCCTTAGCCGAAACCCTCCTTAACTAATTGAATCATATAAAGCATCTTTTCCCAACATTTAAACATATAACTTAAAACACACGGATAATAACATCATTTAACACATTATACACTCCTTCATCCATTTGTAACATCAAACTTCAAAATTATCAACAAAAATCAATATGTTTCCCCCCATTGCCGAATGCAACGACTCACTCATATCCAAAGAAATCCTACGTATGGGCCATGACAAAGATGTAATGAGCAACTAAATTCCATAAACAATTTATCAAAAACCAAAATGAACTTACCTTGATTTAGCTAGAACTATAGCCGAATGCCTTAGCCCCTTTTCTTTCCTCCCTTTTTCCCAATTCAATTTCGGCAATTTGAAGAACAAGTGGTCTTTCTTGTTCTTTTCACCCCATTTTCTTATTATTATAATAAACTATAATATAATACACTCCACCAAGACTTATTTATCAATATGGATATTATCTAAATCATTAGTAATGCCGGCCACTAAAGTTAAAGTGGAAAAATTTACCATGCAATCCACTTGTTTTACAACGTTCCACCACTTCTCTCTTGAATTTAGCCACACCTATTTTCCTATCTTTTCACATAAGTCCTTTTTATTTAGAAACACATTCAAATTAGCAAAAATTAAAACATTCAAGTTTCACACATGAATTCGCACATCCAAAAGACATGAAATAGTATATTAAAAAATTTCTATGATTCGGTTCAGCGGTCCCAAAACCACTTTCCGACTAGGGTCTGAATAGGACTGTCACAATAACTCCACAAATCTCCACCTTGACTCGTATTTCCACAACACCTTCTTTGCCAATGCCCACCACAGGCTTATCTCAAACTATGTATAATATTAACTGAGTCGAAGCTGTGTTTAGAACCTTGAAGTCTTCTAGTCTTCAACTTGTGCACTACCAAATTAAAACTGAATTAAGTTTGATTTACACGAATGTAGTGCCCTATCTTTCAAAACCTGCATCCAAAAAAGAACCTCTCTTATACGAAATGGTCGTACCTTTTCCCTTCTATGACCAAGTTATCTTCACTTCAAATGACTCTTGACATTTGACATTGTCCTAATTGTCCTGTCGTGCCTCTTGATCTGAACAGTACCAATACCGATTACCTTACTGGGTGAATCATTCCCCATGCACACAACTCCACATTCAACTGAGTTGTATGTGGAGAACCAGTCATTGTTGGGACATATGTGGAAAGAACACCTCGAATCTAGGATCCACTGGGACGTAAGCTTAGAGCTTTCACTTGTTGACACCAATAAGAAATTATCACCCTTGTCATTAGCCAAATTAGCACCAACTGAATATTCCTCGTTACTCTCAGTAACCCTTTTATTTTGCTATTTGTAATAATCTGCCTTGACATGACCTAACTTCTTACAATAGCGACATCTCTTCGCTCCCTTGATGCTACCAAAACTGAGGCTTGCCTATCTAACTTACTATCTAAACCAAACTCCTTGTCAAGTTTTCCATTGCTCAATAGATGACCCTTCACATCCTCAAATTATAATTATCTCTGCCATAAATCAAGGTCTCCTTAAAAGACATGTACGAAGGGGGTAAAAAGCACAATAATAGCATAGCTTAATCTTTATCGTCAATGTGAACCTCAATATTTTTTAAATCATTCAAAAGGTTAATAAATTGACTGATATGACCTCTAAGGTGCTCACTTTCGTCCATGCAGAACGTGTATAGACGTTGTTTCAAAACCAATCAGTTAGCTAGAAACATTTTTGCATAGAGGGTTCCTAACCTTTTCCGTAAGGTAAATGTCATTTTCTAAATCAAGACCTCTTGCAACACATTATTTGTTAGACATAATTGAATCATAGATAGAGCTTTTTTGTCTAACTTATTTCATTCTAAGTTATCCATGTCTGTAGGCTTATTCTCTATAAGGACCTTCTTAAGATCGATTGAATCAGAATCGTCATCCGAACTTACCACAAATTGAAATTTGTGATGCCATCAAACTTATCAATATTAAGCCTTGTTGTTGTCATCTTTAAACAAGTTGATTGCAAAAATCAAACTAGCTCTAATACCAGTTTGTTAAGGATAAACTCAATTAAGCAACGAACAAGTAAAATAATGAAGAAATTGAAAAGATCAAACACAAATATTTTATGTGAAAAAACCCCTCCGAAGAGGATAAAAAAACCACAGATAAAGATAATTTCACTGAAACGGCTAAAACAAAGAGTATAAAGATGGAGATAAAACTAAACCCCGAAACCTGAAATAAGAATTCTCAAAATGTAAACATAAAATTCTTTAAAAGCTTGAAAAAGTTAATACCTAAATGTGTTATGGGTTATTTTCTAGGATGGAAAAAGAGCCTATTTATAGGCTTAATTCGTATGTCAAATAATATTAAAATAACTTACACTAATTAGAGTTTAAGTGGGAAACTAAAATAGAGTTTAACTGAAAGAAGAAAAGCCGAAAAAATGCCGAAAAAATGTGAGGCATAACTCAACACTAACACCAAATCTAGTAGCAAGTTTGTTTAGTTGATGTTTTTGTTATTATTGTTATTTATTTGCAGTTTTATTTTTTTAGATTTTTTTAATTTGTTTCCTATTTTTGTTTTTCCTTAAAACTTTTAGTTTTTTAAATTTGTAGTGGTTGAATAAAAATCGGTGATTTGACTGATTTGACAATCAATCTTATAACATTAGTTAAATTATTTATATTTAAAATTTTAATAAAACAATAACATCTAAAATATTAAATATTAACTTAATATTAATATTTTAAAATCTAATATAGATGAGCCTAAAAGTAAAACAGGTTTAAATTAACTATTTAAAAATATAGGTGGACTTAAATAAAATTTTATATCTAAATTTGAAACTAAGTTATACTTGGACAAATATAAAGAGTACAAATATCGTACATAAGCTCTACGCAATCCAGTTTGTGAATTCATTAATTATAGGCTTTAAGTTAGAAGATATAAAATACTAAAATTAAAAAAATATACATAACTTTAGATAAAATTTTAAATTTATATTTTGAATTGAATTAATCTTATACAATTATATATATATATATATATATAAGCTGGATCGGACCCGGCTTATGAATTCATTAATCATAAGTAGGAAGATGTAAAATACTAAAATTTAAAAGTTTAATTGAGTATTTAAGGCTTCTTTAAAAAAAAAGTATTTATGGCAGAAGAAAGCGGACAAATTACTCATAAAAGGTGTCACTTTTCGTTCTATACAATTCAATTCAATTCAATTCTTGCTTTCTTTTCTGTTTCATTTTTGCTAAAGATTGGATCAAATTACACCCACAAATATTTTTTCCCATAACCTGATATTTTTGAGCTCTTAATCATATTTTCTGGTCCTCCAGCATTTAAAAAAAAATCCCGTACTAACTTTTTACACTAATTTGAGCCCTTAAACTAATAAAATTAACCAAATAGACTCTTTGATTAATGTTAACCATTAGCAGTTAATGATAAAATTAATATAGCCATTAATAGATGCCACATCAACACCGTTTACAGACATGGTAGTGCCACAACATCATCAATCATTGACGTAACTACCACGTCAATGAAAATAAAAAATAAAAAAATTATTTTAAAATTATTTTTTAAATAATGCATAATGAGTTATCTAGATTCATTTAAATCTGGACACTCATATGCTTAGATTCATTCAAGAAGTATAAAAAGACATAAAAAAAACCCTTATAAAAAATTATTAAAATTTATAATACTTGTTAAAAATTAATTAAAAACCATAAAAATTTAAAAATTTTATAAAAACAATTTATTAAAAACCATGAAAATTTATAAAAATAAATTAAATATTTTATAAAAATTATTTTTCTCATTTTTATTAATTTATTTGACTAATATGACTCATTTTTAAGTATATCAAACATGTTATTTTCTCATGTAAACTATTTAAACTTCTTCTAAAATGTTAGGCCTTCCTAATCATCAATGTTTTTTCTTTTTTTTTCTTTTTTTTTTTTTGAATTAATGATCAATCGCTATACTTTAATAATAATAAAAAAATAAATTTTATAAAATTTTATAAAATATTTAAATTTTTTATAAATTTTTATGGTTTTAAATTAATTTTTAACAATTTATATAATTTCTTTTCTAATTTTAATGGTTTTTAATATTTTTTATAAATATTATAAAATTTTATGTTTTTAATTAATTATTTTAATTATTTGCACAAGTTTTTTTATGTTTTCTATAATTCTAGAATGAATCTAGATAAATAGATACCTAGATTCAAATGAACTTGGACAACAATATATCTAGATTGTGTATTATTTAATAACAACTTTAAAATAATTTTTTTTTTAATTTTTTGATGATGTTATTGTGGCGAGCGTGGCCTACCATGTTAGCCTTCGATGATTATGTGGAACTGGCACGTTAGCTATTAGTGATGATGTGGCATTGCCATGTCACCCTTTGGTGATTGTGTGGAATTGTCACGCCATTGATTAGTGATAACATGGCATTGACATGTCAACAAAAGATGTTGATGTGGCATTTATTAAGGGCCATGTAAGCATTGTTTTTAAGTATTAATAATCAACATTAGTTAAAGGGTCAATTCAGTCAGCTTTGTTAGTTCAAGGGCTCAATTGGGTGCAAAAAATTTACAAGGAATTAGTTAATTTTTTTTAAAAAAAGTTAAAGAGTAAAAAATACTATGAAGTCTATAAAATATTAAAAATGGACATAACGCTAAAATTAGCCCTTATATTTTTTTTTGTCATTTTGACTCTAATTTCTTTTTTTCTTTTTGATCATTTTGTCTTCAACCTTTAAAATTTAGTTAAATTGTCTTTTTGGGATAAAAAAGTCGACTAAGCTATTAAAATTTTAATAGAATTAATGTGATAATCAACATGACAATCCACATGTACTTCATTACTAATGTGAATAATTTTTTTCAAAATATTTATGATTTTTTTTGAAATTTTAGTAAATTTTATTATTTTTTAAACTTTTATGAAATACATTTGGACTGCTATGTGGGTCACCACATCACTATCATTAAAGTTGTAATGGTCCAATAAGCTTTTTCATCTAAATAATAATAATTTAACTAAAATTTGAAGATTGAAGATTAAAGTGATAAAAATAGAATTAGGGTCAAAATGACATAAGATGTAAATATTAGATGTCAAATTTTCTTTATGTAGAAAATATAACATTTATAACAAGATTTATATACAATGTGTCAAAAAAATGGTATGTTTGGAAAGCCACACAGTAATTGAATTTGAGTGTAATTTATTCTAATTATACATGTGAACATATAATTCTTTAAACACAACTATAACAAAATATGTTAGCATTTGATACACTATTGATGAAATTTTTTAATTCCATAAGCAGAGCTCATATGAACCCATTTGTTTGCCCAGATTTTATCTATTATAGAGAAGTGGTTGTTATACGCCTATAGTAACATGTTGTTATAGAGAGATAATCGCTGCAAGTTTATCATAGAATTCATATTGTGAATTTCCATCAAATAAAGAAAGTAAGAATTATGTTAAAAAAAGAAAGAAAGAAAGTGAGAACCAAATCAACAAGATTAAAAGATATATAACAGATCATGTATTATTATTTTTATGCATATTTTATTTTACATTTTTTCACATTATTAATTATAAAATTCATAAGTCTACCAAGTTCAATTAATCAATATGAATGATCAAATTAAATTAAATAATTTATTATGAGTTACTAAATTCAACTAATTAATTTATAAGTTTACGATATTCCAAATTTATAGTAGAATATTTAATTAGGGAACTTAATAGTTTTTTGAATTGACATATTTAATTCTGCTCATTAAAGATTATTTTCATATAATAAAATATGAAATTTAATAATTTTATTGAAGTAATGTTTTAATTAAGATCATTTTCATTTAATAGATGACAATGAATAGACTTGCTTATATAAAATACTATGATTTTACTTAAAAATTTAGTCCATATGTTATTATAGAAACTAATTTGATAAAGGGCGTACTTTGTAACTATGAATGTTATTGTTATAGCAGGTTAAAATAAAATATAAAAACTTAGCCATTATAACAAAATATTATTATAGAGAGGGTTGACTATATTTACAACATCCTAAAGTGGATGTAAAAAGTAGCCCCCAAGTAATTAATGGGCTTCTATTAAGGTGGCCCAACTACAATCGAAAGGTGAAACTCTCAACAGTCTTAATAAAATATTTGCATGCAATGTGAAGGCGTGCCAAAAGCTGGTGAGGTCAGTAAATGAGATAAGCGTGAGTGGGTGAAACTTTCTGCTTCGTTAAAATCAGCGAGCATTTCGTGTTGTGTACCGCACCACCACAAATGAATATCTCCACCTCTTCTTTTTTGCATTCACCGCCATTCCTCTAATAAATACTCACCCGCTCTTTAACTGGGTTGCAGTAAAAAATGTGTGAAAAACAAGTTGAACCATCACATCGCCTTACATTTACTCTTCTACATTTAGGGTTTCAGTTTATTAACCATTGTCTTACCTTCTCAATAAATACTATGTAAAACCAAGTTGGCTAACCAATTGATCAATTTCCAGGTGTGAGTGGAACATTTGGGCTCAATTTCCAGACTCCAAACAAAGGCTGTCAAAACCAAGTTGGCTAACCAATTGACATTAAATGTGTGTACCCTACAAATGGTTAGGTCTCAACACATTGGGCAATGAAGTTTCTGAATTGGTAATGCCTAAAGAACCTGTCTCAACACTATAGTTGATAAGATTGTGATGTTTGACAAACTAATACTATGTGAACAAAAAAAAAAAAAGCTAGTAATTATCAAGCCTTATATCAGAATATAGAACTGTCATAAAATGGAGACAGTGTTGAGTGTTGGCTAAAAGCCAAGCAAATAGTGACCCAACTTTCATCTATCGCTATCCCCTTTGTCCCACATGGACAGGAGACAAGCTTGTTTTCCACTGTTCACATGTCATCTGGGTTTTCCCATATACAATGCTTCCAAATCATCTTAAAAATTACACTTACTTTTATCATATAGAATCCCCATATTAACTAAAATAACTGCAATATACAGAGTGTAAGAAAACAAGTATCTTATAGTTAAAATCTTATGTTAATGTACAGTGAAAACAAAAACAATCAAACAAAGAAACAAAAATTACATTCAAGAATGCCAGAAACGGCTCAGAAAACTACGAAATCTATTGGTAGATAACTTTCTGAGAAGTCTTTTGGCGTCAGAGACTTGTGCTTCTGCAAGTTTCTCTATGTATTTTAGGTAGCCAGAACTGGCTATTTTTCTTCTTCCACTGTTGCAACTTGTCAATGACACTAATATAGAGAGCAAGAGCTGTTTATTACCTGAAATTCCTTCCTCTTGATCAAGCAATCTAAGAAGGAAATGTATGTTTCTATCATCTGAAACAAATCTATTTCGATTTTTAGGGACTGAGACCAAACTGAAGAGTGCTTCAATTGCCATTTCACGCACTTCATATGACTTAGCATCCAACAATTTGACAAGCTCTGCCATGAAACCAGCATCTCCCATTGTCTTTCTGGCCTCATCTGATGTCCCACAAAGCTTAAACGTCAACTTAAGTGCCAGTTCTTGAAGGGAAACTTCGCCATTGCGTAGGAAGAATAGTAAATGATCTGTGAATCCGTAATTCATCAAGGTGTTTATGCAGTTCTGTGAAGGGAAACATAGATTCTCTATTGCTCTCAATGCTACTTCTCTTGTTTTCGAAGAGGTTGCCGATTTCGGATCCGAAACTCGTAGTAATGCACGAACTGATTCCTCCCCCGAAGCTACATTTTGAAGCAACTCCAGTGAATTAATCAGCACGATTTCTTCTTTTGATCTTGTTAGCTTAATGAATGTTGCAATGGCACCTTCTTCGACCATAAACCTCTTAATCTCTTCAACACCAACAAGGTTTCTCAACACCCCACAAGCAAGACCAATTAGTTCCCCTCCAAAATCACCGCTTGAACATATTTTCAACAGTGCCGTCACCCCACCATGAGCTGAAACAGACCATGCATTGTCTGAATTTACAGTCAATGTCTGAAGACACCTAACAGCTCCTTCTTTGCCCAAATCACTGCCGGTTTCCAAAACCCGATTTAAAGGGCCAATAATCCCAGCTTCAACTAAAACCCCTTTATACATATCAAACCCAGAGATTAAAGATACAATCTTTGAAGCTTCTTCTTGAATTTCCATCTCTGGTGAATCAAGAAAATCGACCAACACTTTCACAATGTCACTAACTTCAAGTGCTACAAGTTTCATGTACCTTTCATCTTCTGCCATAACTTGATATAAATTCACCAAGGATTGCCTTTTCATTTCTATATCACCAATCTTCATCCTTGTCAGCAAATCTCTTACATAGAACCTCATGTCATCTTTACAAGCACCAAAACCAGGCCTGGAAACAACAATGGCGAAACCATGGCTCAGAACCCCAGCAGTGTAAATCCCTGAAAGATTCTTTACATGGAGATCAAATTTTGCAACCATCACATCAAGGTCACTTTGCATCAGGAGCTTTCCACTGTAAGAAAGATCCACACATCTTCTCCCGAGATCATAGCACTCGTTTACAGTTGCCAAAATGGAAGGAATCACGTCAGAGAAGGCCACTGTGTTTTCACTTGAATCACAGTTTCCGACAGCCATCAACCCAGAACTCGTCTCTTCTAGCTTCTTTCGAATGAGTCGCCATTTAACATTAAAAACTTTGACAGAATGTGAAAGAGAAATCAAAGAAGATATAACCTGAACAGCCTGCTTGATACTAGATTTCATTGCAGTGAAAGATTCTGTTGAATTCTGGTGCTGCTTTTGCATTGGTTTCTCTTCTTCTCCCATTTTTTTTTTTCTTTCCCTTTTTCTTCAAATTCAATGCTTGCCTTGAAGGAAGGAATCTAACACTATCAAAGAAGAGAGAGAAAGAGGGCCACTGACTGCATATAGCTAATCTAAAGTTATCTTTTCATGTTGCAGCTGCAACTGAAATGCGGGTCTTTAATTTTACATTCAGAATAGAGGGCTGACCGTTTAGATGGTGTAACAGTGACAAGTCAACAGGATGAAGATAAGGGTATAAATTTCTGCCATAATAACAAGGGTTAAAACTTAAAAGGGTAGCTGAAGCTCACAGCGTGAAAAGAACTGAGGAGGGAGATGGTTAAAAGGAAAAAGGAAAGTAGTGTATCAGATTCTGATCAGTGATAAAGGACTTGAAAGGTTTCATCTCTTTATTGATGATTGTATTTGTAGAACACTGTACATGCATGAATGGGGTTTTACAGTGGGTTGCTGTGGGGGCACCTATCTACAATAAGGTTTCATTAAAATCTCATCAGATCTCATGAACTTTCTATTTACTTTTCCACCGTTTCAATTTAATTGTATTGTAATCTGTAGAAGGTAAGAAAATGAATTTATGGTAAAAATTTGAATTTTGATATAACGTAAATCAGCCTTAATTGGATTCTAATTCGTACGAGGTAAGAAAATAAACCTTAATTCTTAATTACTCAAATCAATCAACAAATCTTGTTGGCTCATCTTTCCCACGTTAAATGTTAGTTTCTTTCTTCCATTATTTTTGGAGCAATTGCCCATATTTTTCTGTAACTGCATTTTAGGGGTAAATTTGATGAATATGTCAAAAAAAAAAAAAAACAAACACAGAAATGTCTCACTTTTTTTAGATATTTAGAGAAATAATTTGATTTTTTAATATTTTCTTTTTAAAATTGGCCAAATAAAAAGGGGAGCATAAAATACAATTTAAATCTAAGTCATTTACGTAAATAAGATAAAATGTAAAATGAAAAAAAATATCTGCTATTACATAAAAAAAACCCCTTATTTTAGAGCTTTTTAAAAAGATTCAATTAAACTGTTTTAAATTTTTCTTCACTCAATTGAGTCTTAAACTAATAAAATTGATCAATTAGGCTCTTTAACTGAATATTTAACTGCAACGCTAATGTGGTTATTGATAGATGCCATGCCAGTGTCAATTGATGAAGTGACTGTGCCACATCGACACCGATTGTTATCATAGTAGTGTTATGTTAGTAAACTAAATAAAATATAAGAAAATATTTAAATTTATATTTTTAAAATAAGTGTAAAATGAATCTAGATAAATAGGTGCCGATAAGTGATTGTCTGTGTTCATTTAAACGTGGACACCCATTTATCTAGATTCATTCTAGAATTATTAAAAAAATAAAAAATTATTAAAAATCAATAAAGTTTACTAAAATTTATTAGAAATTTATTTAAAATCATAAAATTTATAAAAAAATTATTAAAAACCATAAAATTGAGAAAAAAAAGATATTTTTTAAAATTATAAGAAATTAATTAAAAATCACAAAATTATAATTATTTAAATTATTTTTATAAAAATTATATTCCTCATTTTGATTAAATTATTTGATTAATATAACTTGTGCAAATTGAAAAATGAGAGGAAAAAATATGATAAAAAACTGTTAATCTTGATTTTATGATATAAGTTGTCGGTCGTTTTTATTTAAAATATAAAAATAATAAACTAAAATTTACAAAATTTACAAAATTTTATGATTTTTAATTAATTTATAATATTTTTATAAATTTTATTTTTTTAGTTTTAATGATTTTTTATTTTTTTATAATTCCATAATGTATTAACTAATAGGTGTCCAAATTCAAATGAACCTGGACAATTGTTTGTTAGATATGTACTTAATTTGAAAATAACTTATATTTTTTATTGTTGAAAATTTATATTTCGCTAATGTGGCTCTACCATATTAGCAATCGATGCTAGCATGGCATTTATTAACGGCCATGTTAACATTGTTGTTAAATACTAACAGTCAAAGTTATTCAAAATACTTATTTAGCCAATTTTATTAGTTTAGAGGCGTGAGAAAATTTTGAAAAAGCTTAATTAATTTTTTTGGCTTAAGGTGTAAAAAATCCTCAAATTTAAAAAAAAAAAAGCACATTTTTTTTTATTTTGCACTCAATTGAGCACTTGAACTTTTAAAATGCATAAAAAAAGCCCTCAAACTTTTTCAGAAAAAGCAGTTAAGCCCCTATTTTTTTTCACTCAATTGGGTATTTGAACTTTCAAAATGCATCAAAAAGACCCTTAAAATTTTTTTCAAAAAAGTAATTAAGCCCCTGCTCTTATTAAAAATTAGGAAAAAAATTATAAAAAATTATTATAAGAATCATAAAAAAATTAACGACCCTAGTTTTTTCAATTAAAGTTATCACATATCGCAACACAGTGTGACATATGGCGAAAATGATTAAAAAAAATAAAAATCAATAAAAGTTATAGAAAAATTATAAAATGCTTCTTTTGGTACGATATTTTTTATAATTTTCTTAACGAAATTTATATTTTTTTACATTTTGTATAATTTTCTTATGGCTTTATAAAAATTTATAAATTTTTTTATATTTCTATATATTTTATAATCTTTTACGATTTTTATAAAAATTTACAATTTTTTATATATTTTTTAATTTTTAATAAATTTTTAATATTTAATTTTTTATTAATATTTAATAATTTTTATTGCTTTTATTGATTTTAATTTTTTTATTTTTTTTCTAATTTTTAATAAAAGCAGGGGCTTACTTATTTTTTTTGAAAAAGTTTGAGGGTCTTTTTGATAAAATTTGAAAGTTCAAGTAGCCAATTGAGTGAAAAAAAAAGTATAAGCTTAATTACTTTTTTTTTTTTTTTTAAGTTTGAGAACTTTTTTTGATATATTTTAAAATTTTAAATACCCAAACAAGTAAAAAAAATTAATTATTTTTTTAAAAAAGTTTGAAGATTTTTTACAAGTTTAAGCCAATTCTTTTTAACTTTATAATATCATTAAGAAAAAAAAAATAGTGCTGCACATAATCATCCTACCTAGGCTACCTAGCTTAGGTATTGGCTAGAACAATGGTTTTAAAGTCCAAATCTGTTGTAGCCTTGGATTGAGTTTTACAAAAAAGAAATTTTAAACCATTCGATTCAATTCAATTTATATTTTTAAATATTAAAAAAATAATTTTATTTTTATTCTTTTCTGGAGTTAGTTGTATTAAACACTCTTAAATTATATATTCATTTTAAATTAGTTTCTAAGTTTTAAATTATTCTAATTATATTTTTAAACTATTGAAATTATATTAATTAAGTCATTTCATTATTAAAATTATTAAATCACGTATTAAATTTTACGGGACATAATTTAAAACAAAAAAAATGAATATTGTAATTATTTAAAAAAATCTTATTTTTGAAGTTTTCGATGTTTTTACAGAAATTTTATTAATTTTTTCAGTTTTATTTTATTTTTAAAATTTTACATCTAAAATTTATACAATGACATCTTATTTTTCTTCGAATTTAATTATATAAGATTTAATGTATTATTTGACAGTAAAGAAGACTAAAACTATTGTTGAGCATAGTTTGGAGGAAGTATGTAGAAATTAACTCATTTTTGTAGATAGAAAAATACGGTTTTGGAAAGATCGTAGCTAACAGTCAACAAAACTGAATTAATTTTATTTGGTAATTAAAAGTTGAATTGATTTTTTTTTTTTTTTTTTTGTTTTTTAAGTTTCCGAATCTAACGTTGTTTATTTTCTTTAACAAGTAAATGAATATACTAATTAATATTACTTCAACAATCGACCAATTAGTGTATAAAATAAGGACACGTTGGTGGGCTTTCAAGACTTTGACAAAGAACAGAATAAAGCCGCTTTTTTTTATTATTTATAAAATTGGCCCTAAAAATTTAATTAGTTACGAAAATGACCTATTTTTCTGATTAAACACGAAAATAACCTAAAAGCTACAGTAAATTTGGTGGAGTCAAAGTGTTTGGCGCCACCAACATCTTACGTTAGCAAACAAAGTAAAAAATTCATTTTTTTGATAGAGCCATATAGAATAGTGCTACCTGTATAAATACTAAGGAAATATTGTTATTTCTGAAAATTGGGGGCTTTAAAAAAATAATCCTTTTTTGCTGGAGTCAAATAATTGGCGCCACCAATTTCTAGTGCATGCCATTGTCTTTTTTTTTTTTTAATTTTAAAACTATAAATATTTTTTTTTTGTGAAATCATTCTCAATGGTGCCGCCACTTTATTACCCGATTTTTTTTAAATTGTGGTTATTTTAATTTAAAAATTTTGGAGTCATTCTCTTTGGCATGACCAAATTGGTATATATAACCCCCAATGACAGATCAATTTGAGTTGAAAGATTTTTTTTTTTTTTTTTTGCTTATATTTTGTTAGAGAATGAATGGGAGAGAGATGATGAGCGTTTTGTTTTATGTATTTGTGTTTTTATTTATTTATTAAACTTTTTAATTTGAAGGTATATTTTGTTTAACGATAATCAAGTGGAGCTCCGACACCGGTAAATTTAATAGTTATTTTCGATTGCCAGTAATTTATTCAGTAACGAGTTCAAATTGGTTATGAAAGTCTTTTCGTGGGCTGTGGTAGGACGATAATGGGTTCAAATTGGTTATGCAACCAACGGGTGGATTATTTGAGATTCCTTGGGTCAATGGGATGTTTGAAGTTTTCAAGGATTAATCCCAAAACGAATTGCACGGGTGAGATAATCAATATCGGTAGCATCCAAGCTACAAGATAATAGCATCGAAAAAGTCGCTCATGTTGCAGTTAAA
The DNA here is from genome assembly GCA_020496765.1 of Gossypium stocksii. NCBI lineage: Eukaryota > Viridiplantae > Streptophyta > Magnoliopsida > Malvales > Malvaceae > Gossypium > Gossypium stocksii. Next base: position 75,817,496 of record CM035629.1, read on the forward strand.
CAATATGTTTTTCAATTTGTAAGACACAATGATGTCAGTCTTGAACAAAATCGTTTAATTATGTTTTTTTATAAGACAGAATGTTCTCGGTCTTGAACAAAATCGTTTAAATTTTTTTTTAATATTGAGAAAGTTGCTCGTGTTGTAAAATTATATATTGTAAGTTAAGTGAAACTATTTTAGAATGTTTGAAATGTAAAAATTGTATTTATATAATTTTTAAATTATGTAAATTGATAGTTATTTTGTAAAATATAATTTTCATGTAAATTATTTATGTAATGTGAAATCAAGAAAATCAAAGGGACATTTTTAAAGAAAAAAAAAATCTTCCCTTTCATTTTTTCCAACTTCACAGTTTTATTGAATCACAATCCTACTCGCGGCCAACCTTGAAATACACAATTAACATCATCTTCTACAATTTCACCATAAAAAAAAACGTACACAAAAACACCAAGTTACTCATCTTCACTAGAATTTTTGAGCTTTTCTACTCAACACAACAATTTCTCTATTTTTTTCTCTCCCAATTCAATTGTTACAAAAGAACCTCAACAATATCTATATATGTAAGACAACCAAGGGGGTGGAGCTATAAAGAATGAGTCCACCAAAAATAAAATATAATTTTTAAAAAATTTTAATTAAAAAACAACACATTTTAAAAAAAAATACAGTACAGTAGTGGCGCCATTCTATATGGCTTCGCTAAATAAAATATTATTTTTAAAAATTCTTAAATTAAAAAAATCATATTTAAAAAAAAATCCTGATAATAAAGTGGTGGTGCCATTTAGAATGGCTCCACTAATAAGAAATAATTTTAAAATTTAGAAAAACAAAAAAAAAAAAAAAACCAATAAGAAAAAAAAAAGTATTTATAGTTAAAAAGAAGAAAGATAGTGGTAGCATTAAAAATTGGTGGCTCCAAATTATTTGGCTCCACCAAAAAAGGATTATTCTTTTAAAGCCTCCAATTTTTTAGAAATTACAGTATTTTCTTAATATTTATACAGGTGGCACCATTTTACATAGCTCCACAAAAAAAAAATGAATTTTTTACTCCGTTTGTTGACGTGGTATGTTGGTGACACTAAACATTTTGGCTCCATCAAATTTTACTATAGCTTTCAGGTCATTTTCGTGTTTAATCAGAAAAAATGAATCATTTTCATAATTAATAAAATTTTTAGGGTCAATGTTATAAAAAAAACAAAATAAAGCCTTTATAGACCACCAATTTATGAGGATTCTCCTTTTCATTTGAGTTTTATATAGTGTTAGGGACCGAATGTACTTCCCATATACCCTAACTATTGTTTTATATAGTATATGTCAAGGGTTCGAATCTCATTAAAGACGAGAAGTTTACATCGTTTTTTGGTAGGTGGTCGTACGTCTACATATGGTCGAGGCATTTCCCTACATGAACTGTACACGGTCCTTCGTAGAGTGGGGGACAAAATTCTCTCTGGGGGACAATACCTTCCGTTGTTTAGGGATTAAATTGCCGTTCACGAGGATGACACTTTGAAGACTTCTACGGTCGGACCTGGTTCAAAAAGTTTCAAAGTTTTTTTAAAATCCTAATCGAGATCAGATCATGCTAACTTGATAGCTCGTTTTATTATTCAAAATAATAATAAAATAACAAAATGATAATTTTATATTAATTTTTATATATTTTATTAGTATTAATTAGTAGGATAATATACACTCAAGGTCATTAAATTATTAGTAAGTTTATGTTTTGGTTACTCAACTTCAAAAAGTTACAAAATGACCACTGAACTATTCATAAGTTTCCATTTAAGTCATCGGACTGTTAAAATTATTGTTGTATGACTTTCTCTATTAACATCGCCTAGACCATTGAAAGCTCTTTTCCCCCTCTTCTACAATTTATTTTTTTTATGAAACAAATTTGAATGTCACGAACCTATAAACCAAAATCTAAATAGTTTTCTTCTTCAATCTCCAACACTAGTTGTCAGATCGACTTGAATTTAAGGTATATTCTTTTACTTGTTGATGGGTACTAATCTATGATACTGATTGTCGGATCACCGCTTGAAACTTATTAGCAGGACTTTTACAAAAAAAAAAAAGTTTAACAGCCTAATGAATTAAATAAAAATATTTGAATAATTCAATAATTATTTTATAATTTTTTAAACTTGAGTAATCAAAACATAAATTTATTAAAAAAATTTAGTGAACTTAAATGTATTCATATTGATAAATACCTTGTGGAAGCTCGTAGAATATAAATTCACTTGCCTGGCACCTGAATAAATTTACTTACTATGTTCCATTCATGTAAAAAGGAATTGAAAATGCCCCCACCATCGCTTGAAACCATGTGAAGCCCTCAGCCCCCTCGTTGGATACCTTGAGCTACCTCAACACCTACCTTTTCAACAAGAAGTCGACATGTAACATAATTGGCAACAAAGCAACTTTCATTTTCTAACTTTTTATTTATTTATTTGGTGATGCTTGGATTATGAGAGAAGCTGGGAAAAAAGAAGGTAAAGGATACGTTCTTGTCAAAGCAAAACATGGAAATTGAAATTAAAAAAAAAAAAAAACGTTTTGGAAATCGACCCGAAAACTTAATGGAGCCTTTGTTTTTAGACAATAATATGAATGATGATTTGAAAGTATTACAGTCTTGTCTCGTATATGATATATACCTCAAAATATGATTCTACATTTTTACATTTATATGAATAGATAATAATGGATCCTCAAAGGACTAATTAACATATTATTTTTAGGGTTCATAATGATTAATGAAACTCCCACAGTAATTTTACTACAATTTCTAAAGTGAGGGCTGACTACGTTTCAGTAATCATAATAAAGAGCAGTGCAGGGTGTGGAGCCAACACTGGCAAAGTAAATTGGTGTTTGGGTTTCTGTTGTAGCTATCTGTGAGGATATGAACAGGATACCATGAATTGCAAGTTGCAACCAGTCAATGGACATAATAGAACATCAAACATGTGCTTAGGCCCTGAAATCATAGCGATTTAAAGCCCATTCAACTATCCCTATTTATTGTTACTTTTTTTGACATTGATTCTTGCATGATATACGAGAGTGCTTAGACTTGAATCCTTCACTTTTTTCTTTTGTAATTCCATGGTCAACCCAACTTTCATGGAATCCAAATTGGAAAATTGATACACGTAAGTAAACCTTAGAAACTTTCAATGTCTTGGTTGTAATCTTTTTTTGAATTTCCAATGTATTCGAGATTGATAATATTTTTTTTTATTTATGTTACATTTAATGATATTATCTTTTAATTTTAATTTTTTGAAAATTTTAAATCTTTATGATTTGTGTATGAATTGTGTGTGCATTTTCCCCAACCCCTAAAACATTATTTGTAGAACATAGGGCTCTTAAACATTTAATATCTAAATACGAATATCATTAATACATTGATCAATTGATGTGTCTAATTCATGTACATTTTAATGTATTTGTTCATGTATTAAGACTAAAGTATTTCATTTAATCAAATTCTAGTTCACAAGTTTACTTAAAATTAATAAGATCAAATGGTAATTGGAGCTAAAGTGACTTCGCCTCTCCAAAATTTTTGAAAAATTTTATTAATCTCTAAATTTTTTAAAAATTAACTAGACCCTCAAAATTTTTAAAAATTCTCATTAAACATTTTCAAAATTTTCAATTAACCTCCCTCAATTTTCATTAAACTTTTAAATTTTTTGAAAAATTTTAATTAAACCCCTTCTAACTTAATTGCCAAGATACATCAAATGTCACCATACACTACTTGGACCTCTAATGAGATTTCCATTAATATCTACTATATTTGATAGGTGATTTTATACTAAGATGTTTTTTTTTTAAATAATCTGGGACTTTAATTAAAAATTAGGGCCTAGTTAACCCGTCTTTACAATCACTTTGAAACAATAAAAGAATTAAACAAAATAGCTCAAAGAACAAAACCCAAAGAAACTACACCTATTTAGCCCAAGAAAACAAAAACTAAAGCCCATCTAAGCTCTTTTTTGATACCCTAATGCCCAGCTATCAAGACGAGTCTCGTCCCCTCCCTCATGCAATCAAGAACCAAGAAAATCTCAAGACTCCTCTTATTGAAACTTTTCCTCTACCAGAAGAATTCTCGAACCTTCTTCATTTTTGTGCTAGATCCAAGCTTCTTTCATCCTCCTCCACCACCACTGTCACCAACCCCAGCATTCGACCCTCCCAGGTAAGTTGACTCGTTTCGCTTCAAACCCTCATTTACAACGCCATTTGCCACTACATTTCCATTTCTAGATGTTTTCTTGAAGCAGTACATGCCGAACCTTTTGCTTAAAAATTTTATGTCAGCAATGTAAGGGCTTATTACTGATCTGTCTTCTTCTTTACTTTAGACTTTTTTGATAACACTGAGGGTGTCAACTTCAATTACTACCTGCCGAAACCCGAACTCCAACCTTGTCTGAATTGGCTGCAAACAAGCCAACACTTCAGCTACGAAAAGGGTTGGAATGCGAATGTTGACCACTGTCTTTGATCCTAGAATAACCCCTTTTGAATCCCTACATAAGATACCTATACTTGATTTGTTCGTCTGTTTAGCGAAGGCTTTTTTTAGGCCTATAACGGTGCTTTCTTTCTATGTGTAATGTAAAAAAGCTGAAGGCATCCAACTTTTTTACCAGACGACAGTTCCTACAATATAGTAGTAAAAATATTATTTAACAGAAAGTAATTAATATTTGACACAATTAATAAATTCAAAATACCTCGGTCTTAGCTACACAAGCAAAACTTTTCGACCCAGTTATGTGTGTGAATTTTTGTTTTGCTTGCTTATGGTTCCAACTCGCTCATGATCCTACATTATGAAATTATTATTACGTATATAGTAAGTACTATAAACCGAAATAATTATAAGAGTTTGGAAGTACATAATACCTCTCCTTTCTTTGAATTCCAAGATCTAACTACATCTTCCCATTGGTACCTTAGCATTCCCAGCGGGACATTTCGCAATTTATCTTCGAGGCTTATATTTTTCTTAAAATATTCCTTCTTTAAAGCACTTTTATGGTCTCTCCATTTTTTTCCTAATGCCTTCTTGACATAACTATCCGAGACCTCTAAAGCAAATCTCTCCTACAAAAAATACAAGTTTAGAAAGTAAATATAAATGAAACTTAAACTAAAGTATTATAAATTACATTCACGTTTTGTTACCTTAATATTATCGAGAGCTTGATTTTTGTTACTATCAGGCATATGATGCCATGACTCGTAGTTGATAGGCAACAAATTGGCATTTCGTGCTATAATGCCCAAATATCCTGCTAAAAGTCGAGCTTTTGATCCAACAGGCTTACCAAGACTGTTTCTAAATACTTTGACACGCTCGACAGAATTTAACTCATATAAATCTTTAAGTAGCATACGTCCTCGAGTTTTGCGTGTCCCACAACTTTCAGCTGAAAAATGGTATATTATAATATAAGAATTTGAAAAAGAAATCAATAATAAAAGTTAACACGAATGTAAATTAAATTTAACATTACTTTGAATTTTTACAAGTTCGTCAGCTGTATTCGGAACATTCGAAGATCCAATAGTAGTTTGTTGTTCACTATTTGTTTCTTCCGAATTTGGAGTATTTTAAACAATACTTAAATCTCTTAATCTTCTTTTAGGCATTTTATCTGCAATACACATAAAATAGTTGAAATTTTAGTAACTAATTACAACAATAATAGTATATATAAAATAGTTGAAATATTTAACAAGACCAAGATTTAAATTATAATATTACCTATAATTAAAAAATCATAAAATCTTACTACGCCATAATTTGTAAATATCTTCATCCACATCCTGGCGAACCCATTGAAATTGTGTACTAGTATTAGGGATATTTTCATGTAAATTTTGTTCTGGAAAAGGCAAAGTTTCTAATCTTTCGTCAATGTCATCTGTACTTCTATTGCTTATGTCAAACAAGTCTCTAGGGGTGTTATGGAGTACTACGTACAACACTTATCAGTTGGATCTTTCAAGTAAAAAACTTATTTCACTTGAGAAGAAAATACATACAGCTCGTCTATCAATTGTTGTCCAGTGTGAATCATTCGAGAGAAGTTCACCATTGTAAAACCGAATTGAACTTTTTTAATTTCGCGAGCAGTATTAATTCTGTCAGCAGTGTTAACATCAGCCTAATCACATCAAAATAAGACAACTTTCCATTTTCCATAGTAATCCAACTCAATAATGTCAGTAAGAAGTCCGTAATACTCCATATTTCCCTCAACAGGATTACTGTCCTTAGCACTAGCATAACTTGTAATTGAAGAATTAACAACTATTCCACAATTTTGAGTTCTCCTCAATCTCTCACGAGATTTTGTATGAAACCTGAATCCATTAATGAGGAAGGCACTATATCTTTTTACTACTTTATTCGGACTTTGAGAAAGCCATTAACTTCGTCATTGACATCTTTCCCACTCTAAACCTATTAAATTGAAAGTAAATTGATTAATTATAAATGTTATGAGAAAACATTATTATTTGTCAATGAAAGCTTCAGTTGCATACCATTTGGCCTAACCATTCATGAAAAGATTCTATGAATAACTTATTAATCTCTTGATGTTGTAATCTTCGGGAGCGTGAATGAGATCTCAAGATTTGTTTGTACTCACTATATTAAAAAGTGGTTTACTTGGTTAGAAGATAAATAGATTAAAAAGATAAATATTTATCAAATTCTAAAACTTACTTGTGTAATGGTTCAATTGAATCGTGGTGAAAAATAACATATCGATGTGCTTGTACCCAAGATCTATCACCTAAGTGTGCAATTTCAACTTACCAATTGGTTCTCCACAACTTCGAAATAAATAAGTTTCGGCTAAGTTATGATTGGTGAGCCAAGCATTTCTACTTGGTCTATTCAGTCTTGTTTCAACATCTTCTAAATATCTAGAATAGAAAGTCATACACTCCTCTGCCAAGTAACCTTCAGCAATTGATCCTTCTGGATAACTCTTATTACGACAATAAAACTTTAATTTGCATAGGAACCTAAACACGAATTACAACATTATAAAAAGCTGTAACTAAATGTATATTCATAAATGAATGAAAAATTATACAAATAAATTAGCACCTCTTTATAGGATACATCCATCGATAGAAAACCGGTCCAACAATTTTTGCTTCATGAAGGAGATGGATTAGCAAGTGCACCATAATAGTGAAGAAGGAAGGTGGAAAGATTTTCTCCAAATTGCATAAAGTCAAGGCGACTCGATCTTGTACTTTCTCAAGTTCTTCAACATTCAAACTTTGCCACAAATAGTTTTCATTGTATTGGATAGTTCAATTATACAAGATGTCACCCTTTTTGACATACAACACCGTAAAGCAACTGGCAGTAAATTTTACATCAAGATGTGATAATCATGTGATTTTAGGGAATCTAGTTTTCGATCTTTAAGACTTACACATCGAGATATATTTGATGCATACACATCTGGGATCTTTATATCTTTCAACACTGTACAGAACACTTCTTTTTCTTTCTTCGACATTGCAAAAAGAGAAGGCGGCAACCTATACTTCCCATTTGAAAGTACATGGGGATGAAGATCACAGCAAATTCTCATGTCAACTAGATCAAGTTGACTCTGAAGATTGTCTTTCGATTTTCTATCAACATTTAGAATTATCCCAATGATGTTCTCGCAAACATTCTTTTCAATATGCATGAATCAAGATTGTGTCACAAAATGTGATGCTCTCAATAAGGCAACTAAAAAAATACATCTTTTTTCCACAACTCTGCCTTATTAAGATTATCCTCTTCATCAAATTCACCATCACTCTTCCTCGGGCTTCTCCTTGTTTGCATGTTGGGTGGTTGATTCATCTTCCCATAACTGAAATTGATATCTTTTAACATGAACAAGATTTTAGATTCTATGGTCTACTGAGGAGCTTCTTTGAACTCTTTAGTACCATCAAATAAAGTCCTCTAAAATCTAAATCTATGATTTCCATCTAGCCACCAACAATGCCTAATATACGAGAAATTCTTCCCATTATATAACCACTTCAAACATGTTTGTGCCGCATAATAAGGACAAACATAACGTCTTTTAGTACTCCAACCAAATAAATTACCATAAGCCAGGAAATCATTAATAGTCCATAACAAAGCTGTACGTAAATAAAAAGTTCTCCTTTCTGAAGACATTATATGTTTCAGCACTCACCCATAACTATTTTAACTCTTCAATAAGTGGTTGCACATAAATGTCAATATCATTTTTGAGACCTTTCTCTCTAGGGATAATCATAGATAAGATAAAAGAATATTGTTTCATGCAAACCCACTGAGGCAAATTGTAAGGAACAAGCACTACAGGCCAAGTACTGTACGAAGTACTCGTGATTTTATAAGGATTAAATTCATCAGATGCTAATCCAAGCCTCACATGTCGAGGATCACTTGCAAAGCTTGGAAATTTACTGTCAAATGATTTCCAAGCTAAAGAATCCGTAGGATGCCTTAATAATCCATCATCGATTCGTTGATCATGATGCCACCTCGTAGACTCGGCTGTTTTTTATGACATGAAAAGCCTTTGAAGCCTTGGTATTAGTGGAAAATATCATAAAAGCTTTATTGGTTTCTTTCTTGATTGTGACTCACCTTCATCCTCATTCATATCTTCTGTATTACTATTCATCCAACAAGATTTATCGCAAACATGACAAGACTATTGGTTTTTTCGATCACCCCAATACAATATGCAGTCATTTGGGCAACTATGAATTTTTTCATACCCAAGGCCTAAATCTTTTATCAATTTCTTCATATCTGTGCATGAAGGAGGGATTTTTGCAAACAGAAACATATCTTTCAAAAACTCTAACAGCATTGTAAAAGTGTTTTCGGTCCACCCTCCCAAACATTTTAAATGAAAAAGACAAATGCAGAAGGACATTTTTTAATATTTTGATCCCTCATAAAGTTCTTCATTCATTTCATTAACTAACTTGTAGAACTTTGCCGCTTCTCTATTTGGCTCTTCATCGGGTACACTTCTTCCCACTTCAATAAAAGCATTTCCACCAAGATTACAATCATCGGATGCAATAAAGTTAGGTGGAAACAATTGCAAACCATGACTGCGCATATTAAATGCATTCTGCAACATACCTTCTATGTCATCTTCTCTAACAAACTGATGGTAAGCACTATGAGGATAAGCTGGATTAATCATTGTAAAGGTTCTACTAGGTGTACACTCTCCATGAAAAATCCATTTTTTATACCCCTGAATAAAGCCATCAACAATTAGATGTTTGTAGACAACGAAAATGCCAATTGATGTTATCACACTTCTTACATAGGCAAATAATCATATTCTCTTGGTTTGTATTTTGAAATGCAACATTTAGAAAAGTTTGTACTCCATTTCGATAGTCGTTTCTTACCCTTGACAAATTCATCCAACTCTTATCCATTTCATAGTTATTGAAGTCTAAAGTTGACAATAAATTATGTTTACTTAAATGTTCTCAATGGATTTAAATCGTGTCATTGTACTAAAATAGATAATGCATATCAAGTATCAAGTATCTAATCGATGTAAACTAAATCAGGTAAGTTGTTTATTTTCAAGTATATATTTATGTATTATGTAAGTTATGTAAGTTATGTAAGTTATGATATGATATATATTTATGTATTATATAACTTATATAACTTATGATATGATATATATTTAACATTAAGATAAATATTATTTCCCTTTAAAAAAATTAATTTAATTAAATAATATTAAAAAACTTATCTTGAAATGGGATTTGGATAATATTGCAACTAAAATATTAAAAAACTTAATTTAAGAAAAGTGGATAATTTGGATAAAAATGCATTTTAAGTCAGACAGACGTGCAGCCACAAAGATTGTATGAGTTCCTCTCACACAAAAGCATTCACCATGTCAAATTATAATTAAAATATGAAAAAAAATCATAAAGCAAGCACCATCTCACATTGTGGAAACATGTGATCGTAATTATGAATGTTTTTGAGGCTTTGTAGTATAAGAACTATGAGCAATAGTGCACCACGTATAGCTTTTAATTAACAATTGCAATTATTTTTCACCTCTTACAGGTAGCTTTGGTTACATTATAGGAATATCAACAAGATAAAATTAAGATGAGTCAAATGTCAATAATCAATAACTAATACTAGAGTAATAGTTTTAACAGTTTTTTGAAAACTGTATTTTAAATAAATTATGTTGAAGTATTTTTTTTAAATTGAGCTTGAGTCAGACAATTAGGCTTCAAATTGTATTTTAAATAATGTAATAGCCCGTTTTTGAGTCAGATCGGAACAGTGGTTTCGGAATCACTTAACTGAGCCAAAATATTTATTTTATTATTTTATTAATGTTTACAGTATGATAGAATTACTGTGTGAAAATTTTGTTAGGCAATTTTAACGTTTGAGTGGTTAATTCAGTAAAAAAGACTAAATTGCGTAAAGCGTAAAAGTTGTGATCTATTAGTTAAATGCACTAAATCACAATGCAATTAAATAGTGGGAGCACTTAAATGGTAATAATACCATTGGCTTTATGAATGGACAATTATGGGCTTTTATTAAATGATTTTCATGTTTTAATACAAAGGTTAGTTTTGTAATTTAGTAAATAAAGTTACAATAAAATAAAACAAAAAAATTAATTGTTTTCTATCATCTTCATCCCCGAAAATGAGAAAAGAAACAGTCATGGGAGGGCTTTAAGTTTGGCTAAGCTTTAAAGCTTGATTAAGGTACGATTTTTGCTCAATTTTTAATAATTTTTACTTTTTTTAGATCGTTGCTTCGTAATCTAGCTAGCCCGTATCTTCGATTTCTAAACTATTAAATTTTTTGAGTTTTTACATTGATGAATGTTTTAGTATTTTGATGGTTGATGATAGAAAATAAATCTTTAATGTTAGATTGACAAGTTTTATAAAGTGATTTTTGATAAAAATGTCAATTTTGGACTAAATTGTTAAATGTGAAAAATTTGTGGTTAAATGTGTGAATTAATGAGAAAAATGGGCTGATATGAATATATGGAAAATTTGTCTAGCATGGGATGTCCTTAAATTGCATGAATTTGCAATTTTACGTGATAAGGACTAAATTGTAAAAATGTGAATGTAACAGCCCATTTAGACCCGAGTCGGAATGGTGGTTTTCGGACCATGAATCCAAGTCAGAAAAATATTTAAAAATTATTTTATGTGTTTATTATAAGTGAATTTACATGTGTAAAATTTTCGTGCTTTAATTTTCTCGTTTGGGTGTCCGATTAAATAAAATAACTTAATCGCGTAAAATAAAAACTTGGTGGTTAAATGTGAAAGTGCTTAATTGTTGTTGTCCTTATTAGTGGAGGCATTTATAATGCAATTATACCATTGGTTTATAGTGTGTACGGCAATGACCTTAGAATATGTGTTATGATTATTTATGATTAAAGGGTAAAAATGTAAAATGGTTAACAATATATGCATAATAAAACATAAAGCTTATTATATGGTTTTATATTATCATTTTCTTGCTAAACTAGCTAAATAAGAAATAAAAGAGAAGATTTTTAGGGTTCGGCCATTTCCAAGATCGATTCAAGGTTCGATTTTAGTCGGTTTTTGATAATTTTTACGTTTTTGAGATCGTTGCTTCGAGTACTAGTAAACCCATGCTTGAATTTTTTAGTTTTGTGAATATTTTGAGTTATGCCATTGTTGAGAGCTTGTGATTTTTGTTGTTTGATGATGAAATATGAAAGATATGTTTTGGATTAACACATTCTGTATAGGAGTTTTTGATGATTTTGAGTAATTAAGATTAAATTGCAAAAATAATAATTTGAGGGATTAAAATGTGAAATAAATGAAATATGGACTTGTATGGACACTAGAAATATTCAGCTTAATATGGGTATAGTGAAATTTTGCATATTTTGTGTTTTGTGCAATAGAGACTAAATTGTAAAAAGTGTAAATGTTAGGGGTAAAATGGTAAGTTACCCATTTATGTGTTTTTGGACTAAATTGAATGAAAATATATTTGAGTGAGCTTGATTTGAATATGTTTAGATCAAGAACCAAGGAAATCGGATTTGGACCGGGGGAAAACGAAAGTTGTCGACTAATTGTCCCGTTCCGTTTTGTATCATCCGAGGTAAGTTTATAAGCAAATAGACGTACTTAATTTTAATTAAATGCTAAATATATATGCTGAAATGAAATATATGAATTATATATATGCTTTGGCCAAATGTGAATAAGCTTGGTTGCTATATTTTCGAATTCGTTTCGACCGAGTTACGACGTCTGAAAACCCTGTATGAACCTTAGGAATAGTTAGGATACATATGTCATGACATAGAATTCTGATTTATATGTGCGAGTAAGACCATGGCATCGATATATGATTTCGATATATGTGTGCGAGTAAGACACTGTTTGGGATAGAGGCATCGATTTATGATTATATGTAAGACCACGTTTAGTTCTGAGTGCCCTATCTAATTCTAAATGGTTCATCAGGCATCGATACGTGGTGAACAAATATTTAAAACTAACTAAAAGACCAGGTATGTACTACCTTGATTCCTACTTGAAATAAGGTAAGTGACTATCTTGATATTTGTTACAAACCATGTGTGATATAAATGAAGAACGTATATGTATGTGGCAAGTGCATGCAGCCTTGTGAATAAGAAATATGATTCTTGTTAAAATGATTCTTAAATATGTGTATATATGATCCTGTATATTCGGCCACATAGTTAGTATATGTATATGAATTTATATCTTGATTCATGAGCTTATGCATATGTATGCATATGTATTAGGTTTTATAATGACATCTTGGCTTTTGAAAGTCGAACATTAAATTATTAACTTAACCATGTGGGTAATCGGCGAAGGTAATAATTATGTGTAAAGATTTATACATATTATTTCTGAAATTTGTAAGTTTGAGATTAATTGCGATAATGATAATATAATTCAATTAGTTTAATGGAGTTGATATATAATTGGGTTGTTTAATTGTTTATGACTTACTAAGCTATAAAAGCTTACTTTGTGTATATGTGTGTTTCTGTTTTATAGATTTTGGATTCAAGTTATGAGCTCGGGGATCGTCAGCCAAGTTCATCACACTATCTACTTTTTCGGTACTTATTAGTTAAACTCGAATTATGGCATGTATAGGCTGGAACATATTTTTGACATGTTGAATTTTGGCTATGTATTTAAAGCCATGTGAAAATGGCTTACTAATTTTGCTTAGGCTTGGTCTTATGTGTGCTTAGTTATAATATTTAATGTGTTTGATTTTGGTAATTTGGTGGTGGAAATGTTGGATGTGTGTGTGTTTTTTTTTTAGTAATATGATTTAGCTATAAATAACAACAGGTATAATATGTATTTGGTATAGTAGTTAGTTCACGATGGAATTATAAAATATGATATAATTAGAGTGACGGATGATTATATAATAGCTTGTTAGGTTCGGTTGTTATATGGTACGTAATAAATGTATCCCACCATTGTTTTGGTCAATTGTTTTGGTATGTATCAAATGTTAAGTATGGCATTTATTTTTAAGGTAAGATGCGCACCATGTATATATGCATTAATAGCATATTCGACTAAGTTATAATGTACCAAATATGTATTGGTGATTGCATATTAAATTAAGTAATATATTTCAATTGGTTTTATTATAAGCTTATGCAGATGTTGTTACTTGTCTTTAAATGTCAGATTGAAAATATAGTGAATTTCGCATGTTTTGGTATTGAGTTGTCATGGTGTCCAAAAATGGTTTAGGTTGAAATGGTGAAATATACTTGAGTTGGCGAAACATGTTGTAATTGTTATATACTGGTTATTTATTAAATCATAAATATGACTTGCCATAAAGCTTAACTCAAATATGCTTAGTTACCTTTATTTAAATTTACATATTTTCGAATGGATGTGTATAAATATTATATTAATGTATGAGATATGAAATTTGGATTTACTAATATGGTTATGTTGCATGAATGAATGACAAGTATAATATGGAAGCTAGTACAAATGTGGTACAATCTATAAGTGAGCAAGATTTTTATAAAAATAAAAAAAAAATTAGGTTAAGATTCCATTAACGAAGTTGTTGACTTGTTATATGTTCTATTTATAAATATATAATCTGTTTTGATATGTGCTGAAACATGTTTTAAATATATATATTCATATGAACAATATAAATTTTACGATTTAATATTTGATACTGTCATGAGCATTAAAGTGTTTAAAACATTTTGAATTGTAAAATATAATGCATATTAGTATAGACTGTGATATGATCGGTATTGCCTTGTAACCCTAATCTGGCGAAGGATACGGGTTAGAGGTGTTATAGTGAAACATTAGGGGCAAAAGTGTAATTTTTTCAAAATGTGTATAAAGTGTCAAATTGAATAATTTGGAAGTTAATATATTGAATTCGATATAGTATTTAGATCTATATAAGCTGAGATCGAGCTTAGATTGGGGACAAAGGAAAAATGGACGAATAACTGATATTTACTATCCGAGCGACTCGAGGTAAGTTCATATAGCTAGAATCAAATTATTAGATACGTGTAATTGTTTAAATTGAATATATATATGTGGAATGAATAATTTACTAGAAATTTGAATTATCGGCTATATGATTATGTTACTGCTACCAAATTACATAATAAAGTATGAAAAGTGTTAAAATGTAAATGAGATGGATATGTATTATAAAGATTACATGTTACAAAAGTTACATGAGTAAATGTGATATGAGATAAATTGGTATATGAATATATATGTTATAAAAGGAAATGTTAAATGAGATGTATGATGTGTATATACGAAATGGTACATGGTTTATTTGAATTACATGAGTAAATGGTGACACGATTCATATGAATTATATCAATGAGATGTTGTTCCAAATTGCATATTGGTTAAATGCTTTGGCTAAATACTGAGTCTCGTTTGAACTGTAGAAAGTTGTAGGATACAAGTGACATGTCACTAGGGTTACCGTTTAGTCGAGCTCTGGCATTTGTTGCAGACTCACCACAGCTCGTATGAGCTTACTGTTTCAGCTCTTATGAGCTTACCGTTCAGCTCTTCAGAGCTTACCATTTCAGTCCTTTGGGGCTTACCATTTCATCTCTACGGAGCTTACCGTTCAGCTCGATAGAGCTTACCGTTTACTGGCTCAAGAGGAGCATATCGATCATGGCTCGAAAGAGAGAAAATGATAATAAATTGATGGATTACCAATTTATACACTTAGTGTGTATCACCCGAGTATCCCTTGAATTTTCGTAGGTTCAACAGGCATTATACCAATATGAATTTCATGGATATTATATGCTACAAGAGTTACATGATTTACATGAATATATGCTACAAGAGTTATATGATTTACATGAATATATACTATACAAATTACATGATTTACATGGATATGTGCTACATGAATTGAATAATTTACATGGATTATATGTTATATGAGTGACATGAGTTATAAAGATGATATGTTACATGAGTTACATGAATTAAAGAGATGAGATGTTACATGAATTACATGAATTATATAGATGAAATGTTACATGATTTACATGAACTATAGAGATGAATTAGGTGTTACATAGACATTACATGTTTGGTTTCATTCTTGTGAATGAATGAATTACAGTATATATGGGTGAATTACTGTTAATGTTGATATACGTGTATTATGGACATTATGGTATTAATTTATTAAGGTATGGAATGAATGATACTTGTGATATGAGAAATAGGTGGTTAAACCACATATATGGCACGTAAGGTGCGAGATATCGAGTATACAATAATTTCCCAAAATGGTTCATCTGGAAAATGACGATAAAGATGAGGATATAAGCAATGGTACAGATTAATTCAGGTATCAGTGAGGACTCTAACATGTAAGTGATATTTGATGGTTCATATGAGACGTAAGTGAAAACTAATGAATTCATTCATTAATTATTGGGTTGTTAATGTAATCAGTATTGAATCGGATGGTTTCTAATTTTGAATTAATTGTTAAATGATTTATAATACTTACTAGTCTTACGAGCTTATTAAGCTTATTAGCTTACTCTGTTTATTCGCTGTATTTCACACTGATTTGAATGCTCGCTCGGGTTGGAAGTCATCGAAGATTTCATCACACTATCCAGGAGACGATTGGTATTTTTGATCTCTTTGAAATGAGGTAATATGGCATGTATAGGCTAGTTTATAGGTTGAATTATATGATCACTTGTGTTAATGAAATTTGTATGAATTTTGGTAC
This sequence comes from Gossypium stocksii, assembly GCA_020496765.1. Taxonomy (NCBI): domain Eukaryota; kingdom Viridiplantae; phylum Streptophyta; class Magnoliopsida; order Malvales; family Malvaceae; genus Gossypium; species Gossypium stocksii. Next base: position 75,833,979 of record CM035629.1, read on the forward strand.
TTGACCAAGCTATGTGATATGGCCTGACTTATCAATGGTTGGTTTGGTATGAAAGTTAATATGATATGCCTATAATGTGGTAAATTTGATGAATGATGTTGGCATTTGATAAAGTTGAAATGAATGATGTTATGTGAATGTTTTGTAATGTGTTGTAATGATGTAATAAGATATATGAAAAGTGTTAGTTAGTATATGTTTTGTGATATATATTTATGGTATTGTTTTGGTGATTATGAAATGGATTATAATGTGATTTGAATTGGCTGATTTGGTTGCCTAGTTTGCATATAATTTTATGCCAAATTGATGCTTGCAGATACAAGGACTTTGGCTGTGAAATATGGCTTAAACCAAGCTTATTTTCGTGCCACACGGTCTGAGCACACGGGCATGTGTCTTGACCGTGTGACCCCTGTACCTTAGTTAATTAAGTCAGTATACCCTATAGGATTGGCACGGCCTAGACACATGGGCGTGTCTACTGTCCGTGTGTGGCACACGGGCAGGCACACAGGCGTGTGGTTGGCTGTGTGACCCAAGTCAGTAGCCCCTCCAGATTTCACACGGCCTGGCACACGGGCATGTCCATGGCCCTGTGGTGCAAGTTAGTAGATATGCTCTATTTTTATATGGCCTAGACACATGGGCGTGTCTGGTGACCGTGTGAGGCACACGGCCTGAGCACACGGGCATGTGCCATGACCGTGTGATTGCTGATGTCAGAAACAGAATGTCAAGGTTTTTGCACACGGGCTGCTACACGAGTGTGTCCTGGTCGTGTGAGGGACACGGGTCGAGCACACGGGTGTGTACTAGGCCGTGTGAAAACCCTTATAGGTTCAAAGTTGGAAAATGAATCAACACGGATGAAGGGCATGAGCTTGTCCTTAGGTGCTTAGGCCATGTGAACCACACGGGCCATCAGCACGGCCATGTCTAGAAGCCACACGGGCGTGTTGCCCATCCACACGGACATGTGACCTTTTTTAGTAGTTTTTAGTGAAATTTTCTCAAGTACCTGAAATGGTCCCAGATTGTCTCCAAAATCATGTTTAGGGCCTTGTAGGCCCATATGAAGGTCCGTAGGACAATGTTTGAAAACGTTTTAAATTGGGACGCATTTTGTTGGATTCAGTTGAATATTTACAAGTGTTTTAATAAGGTGACGCCTCGTACCCTGTCCCGACGTCGGATACGGGTAAGTGGTGTTACATTCTAAACCAAAAAAAAACCTCATGTTCCAATCAAAAAAATTCGAATTAGATTCAATTTAATCAATTTTTTTCAAGCAAGCTTCAAACGCAATGGCTAATGAAGAAGACATGTGATTTTAAGTTTACCCATCAAATGGGTAACTTTCTTTCTTCCTTGCACATCTATTAAGCCAAATGGAATTGTTGTAAGGAACTTGCTATTTATGCTTTAGGAGTAAAAGATCAGCAAGATGATGTTTCTATTTATCGAAGGGTTCTGCTGATCAATGTCAAAGTTGTTAATTGCACAGGGTTCAGCTAACAGCTCCAAGGGTTCTTCACCTACACGGTAGAATATTATACTTGTTAGCAATGAGATCTTTTATTGTAAGTCTCAACTTTAACTATTTTTCTATCCAATTCATAATAGTTGTGCTTAAGGAATTGCTTACCTTGTTCGATTACTACGAGGATTCCATCTTCAGAGCAGATTATAACAGGTAGAATCCATGTAGAAGAGATGTTGCTAATCTATAGTGTAGAAAATAGAACCTACTGAAAGGACCAGCAAGTTAACCACTAAACTAGCTACAGCACAATTCTTCTAAGATGTTCCATATTTATAGAGATAGAATTATTGCACTGGCATGTCAATTCATTGCAAATAAATCGAACTTAATTATTTTCAAATTCCTCTCATCATTAGATTATAGTCAGAAACAAGCTAATGGATTCTTCATCATTGAAAGTAAATCCAATTAAAAAACCATCAAATTTTAACAATTACAAACCCTTCAACTGTTCCAAGAAGAACCCAATTTTTATTTAAATTGCAAATTCTATCTACAGCAAAGAACTAAAATTTTCTTAAAACCTACTCAGTAGGACTAGAAAGTTAAACACTAAACTAGCTACTACTCAAAAGAACCCGACTGTTCTTTGCATTTGGAATATACATAGGAAGACTTACACGGCGATGCAGCAGAGTGTCGACGGTGATGAGGCAGAAAAGATCGATGGTGATGCGACTGAGGGGATAGTCGACAGCGACGCAACAGATGGTCACATGAAGATATGAGGATTTTGATTTGGGGAATTAAGGATTTGGGGAAAACTTTTAGGGGAAAACAATAAGCGATTTCGGGGATGGAGTGGGGATAAAACTAAGCTTAGCAAAACGGTGCAGTTTTGCCCAAAATAAAATTATGTTTTGCGATGTTTTTTTAATAGCGCCGCTAATGCTTAGCATTTAGCGACGATTTCACCTTAGCGCCACTAATGCTTGACAATTTAGCAGCGTTTTTCCACTAGCACCACTAATGATTTTTGTTTTATTTTTGATAAAACGATGTCAAAGGTTGATCTATTGCGGCGTTTATAGGCTAATGCCGCTAACGTCATTAAAGCGCCACCTAAAATGACAACATATTGCTTACTGCCCATAATTTTTTGCGGCATTTTTCCAAAAGCGCCGCTAAAGGTTGATCTATTGTGGCGTTTATAGGCTAGCATTGCTAATGTTAATAACGACGAAATGAGTTGAAACAACATATAAATTATAAAAAAAATATTTTTTAAATTCGTGTGGCCAATCTTAGTGTAGTACAAAATATACATTTTATATTCTTATATTAAATAATGTGAGTGTAGTACAAAATGGCACGAATCTCAGTAAAATCTAAATGTTGCTTCAGTTTTCTAACAGTAAACTGTACACCCTAAACCCTAAACCCTAAACCCTAAACCTACACACTAAACCCTAAATATATATATTACAAGGTACAAAAGTAATTAAAAAAGAATCTTATTGCTTAGTTAAACCCTAAAATAAATTAATTTCTTGTCATTTTATCAAACAACCTAACCCTTAAACCCTAATACTGTAATCCCTAAAACCATGAACACTAAGACCCTAACTATAAAACACTAAACCCTAAACCATAAACTTTAAACTATAACCCTAAATCTTAAATCCAAAATACTAAACATTACATTGTAAACCTTAAAACGCTAAACCATAGACATTAAATCTTAAATCCTAAACCTTAAACCCTAAAATAAAATGATTTTTTGTGGCATTTTTATCAAAAACGCCACCAATGCTTTACATTTTTGTGGCGTTTTTATCATAAACGCCACTACTGCTTAACCTTTTACGGCGTTTTTATTATAAACGCTGCTAATGCTTGACCTTTTGCAGCGTTTTTATCATAAATGCTGCTATAGCTCTAACCTTTTGCAGTGTTTTCCTATTAGCGCTACTAACGTATAACTTTTGCAATGTTTTTGGTCTAAACGCCACTAAAAACACCGCTAAAAACCTGTTTTGTTGTAGTGAATCGCTCCTCACAGTAAGCTACAACGACATCAAAAACATAAAATTTACTAAAAACAAAAGCCAAAATCACTAACATGCAAACTAGGACATGAACCGAACACTCTAAGCTTTACTTCAATGGTGTTTCGGTCAAAATATTGTGGAATAAAGAAGAAAAAGATCTTTGGTTACTTGATTATGTTCAACATTTATTTAATTACCAAATTACCTTTTACTTAAACCTTTAAATTTCATTAAACCTTTTCCCTTAACTGTCCCTTATAATTACTAGTGGTCTAATTACATAATGTGTCATTCAATCATGCTTCTTGACTAAATCAACACATTTAAACTAATAGCGATATACTTTTTCAACTTGTACTATTTAGTCCTTTTTGCCTAATTAACCAACCAAACATCAAAATTATTGAACCAAACTTTAATACAACACTACAATGTACTCTTAAATGTTAAATAAATAATATTTACTAACTCACTAGTTGGAATCGTGGTCTCAAAACTACCATTTTTGACACCACTGAAAAATAGGTTGTTACACCTATATCAATACAATTGAAAGAATATCTTCGGTCAAGTCTGTTAGGGGTTAAATCGAATAAAACATAACACACTTCCTTATCTAGCCCCACATTTTGGGAGTCGTGACCACACTTGAAAAATTTTATTTCGCTATCAATTTTCATTATAAGCATGTTTCGTTCAAGATCGATGGTCAACTTAGATGTGGCTAAGAATGGTCTTTCCAACAAAATGATAATTTCTTGATTTTTTTCAAAATCATGGACTACAAAGCCGATAGGGATTATAAAACCCCATACCTTGACCAATACATCCTCGGGTATACCTTTTGGATGATCTATAAGCTAATTGTAGCATTATAGAGATATTTTTAAGATCCCCAAGTCTGTTATTCTGATGAATCAATAGGGGCATTAAGTTTATGCTAGCCTCTAAATTGCAGAGGGCTTGACTGAAATGTCGGTCCCCTATCTCTATTGGAATCATGAAACTACCCAAATCTTTTAACTTAAGGGGTATCTTTTTTGCAATTAAAGCACTACATGAGGCATCAATGTCAATTTGCTCAGCCTTTTTCATTTTTTTTATGTCGTGCCATGATTTCCTTTAAATACTTGGCATATTTTGAGATTTTATCAGTTAGTTCTAAGAGTAATAAATTGACATTGAGGGATACAAATAGATTAAGAAAATTTATGAAATCTACCTTGTCTCTCTTTTTTCTTGTCCTTTTAATCGTGTCGAGAATGGTACCTTTGTGGTGCTCGACTTTGTATTTACCAGATTAGGCACTAGTTCGACTATCTCCTCAATTGACTCATTAGGCTCTTCCTCTTCCATGGGTTCATCGACATTTTTAGGAACCTTATCTTCATCATGTGTGGGTGTTTTTGGTTTTTCAAGTGTTTTTCCTCATCATGTTCACCAACCCCTATTACCCATGAAATTCGCCTCATTTGATTGGTTCTCTTGTTGGTTTGAAAGTTGACTCTAAATGATTGAGCTTCTTTAAGATCTGATGATATTGATCATCTTCGTTGATAGCTTCTACCGTTGGAGGCTTTGATTTGTACATGAATTTTTCATTGGGTCACAAATGTGAATTCGTAGTCATATCATCTAAGATTTTATATGCTCATTCGTAAGTGTGGATTATTATAGAGCCTCCAGCCACTTCATCTTGGCTGAATATGATATTATTGTCAACACCATTATAGAATATTTGAATTTGGAGCCATGCTTGCAATCCATGGTGTAGGCACTCTGATAACGACTCACGATATTAAGTAATAAAATTTATAAAACTGAGCACACCAAAACTAACTAATATCACGATATTAAAGGCAAGCACACCTATTGAACAGTAGTATAGTTTAGTGGCAAGACCGAGTTATCGTACCCAAGGGAACCAAAAGTACTAATACTTACTTCCTTTCTATTATCTAGCCTAAAATAAAAGAGGATTGATTGGAACTAATTCTAAAACTAACTAAAGTGCATAAAAAGTAAATTGGGGAAAACTTTAGGGAAAAGCTGATTGATATGAGCAATACTTAAGGGAGAATCCACCTAGACTTCACTTGTTATTGACTTCTTGAACTAGACGATTTATTCACTTGACTTGATCCGTAGAGATCCCTAATTTATGCTAAACCCTCATTCGAGGCGAAGAGCAACTAGGCCTAGGTTGTTAACTAAAGTTTCTTTATTAATTAACACCCTAGGTTGCATTAATTCGATCTATGGTTCCCCCTATCAGGTTTGACCATAATCCAGCAGATTTATGTCGCCCTATGTCTAGGGTTACATGCAGCTCCGCTTAATTATGGTAGATCTGTTCTTAAAACAGGGACTTTTGCTCCACTGCCTAAGCACATCAAGTTCTTGAAGTAATACCTAGGATTATTAAATCAAGAATGAAGAACACATAATTAAGAACAATTCAAGTATTTATCATATTATTCAAGAATAAATAATAACAAGATCTGTCTTAGGTTTCATCCCCATCAAGTATTTGAGGGGTTTAGTTCATAATAAAGAAAGAAAACATCTCAGAAGTATTAAAATAACAAAACATAAAGAACCCAAAAACCCCTGAAGGAATTTAGGGAGATCCTCTGTCTTGATGTAGAATTCTGGCTTCTGGGATGAATTAATCGGCTTCCCTTGTAGTAATCCCTTGCTTTCACTCCTTGTGTTGGTAGAATTATGGCACTCTTTCTTGAGAGAAGAGAGTATATCTTTAGAGTTGCCTCTTGGGGTCTTTATATAGAGTTTAGAATTGCTTTCTTAGCCCCTAAGTATCCAAATCCGAGTGAAATTCCTCTTCCTCACGACTAGAACACGCCCGTGTGCCACACCTGTATGCGACGACAAGAGGCCGTGTGAGAGTCTGTCGATGGAGGCATGACCGTGTGGCCTGGCTGTGCTTGTCGGAGGCTAGACCGTGTGGTCTTCGTGTGGCACGGCCGTGTGCCACGGCCGTGCGATGATCCTTGGACCGTGTTAATTACACATTTTGGCCCATTTTCTCCATTTTTAGTCCTTTTTCCGTTCTTTTCTCTTCCCTATGCTCTCCTGAGTGTAAGATATGAAAAAGAAAGATTAAAAGCACCAATTCTCACTAAATTGATAATAATTCATCCAAAATAAAGGCTAAACATGAGGTAAAAATATGTATAATTTATTGTTTATCACACTCCCTTAGCATCTAATTGAAACATTCCCATGCTTCGTAAAGGGACTCATTTTCATATTGCTTGAAATTAGTGATTTCTCTCCTAAGCTGAATGGTTCTACTAATTAGGAATAATTTATGAAGAAAATTTTTCAACAAATCATCCTACATTGTAATGGAACCTGGTTCTAATGAGTCTAGCTAATCAGCTACATTATCGCAAAAAGAAAACGAAAATAACGGAGAGGCACAACATCATCAGATACTATGTTGTACTAGAAGGTGTCACATAATTGTAAAAAATGCTTCAAGTGTTGGTTCGGATCTTCCACCATGGTCTCCTTAAACAACAAGGTGTTTTGAATCATTTGGATTGTGGTTGCCTTTATTTTGAAATTATTGGCGTTAATCTTCAGCCTTTCGATACTGCCTCGCTCCGTATCTAGTGTAGGTAAAACGTACTCATGCAACGTCTTTTGTTCCATTGAGGCTTCTATATAGATGTTCTCTTGTCATTCTTATGGATCATCAAACAACGAATTCTCCTAAGTCGATTAACTACCATGGGTGGAGCTGTGTTCATCAACTAACAATGACATCTGATAATTTATTCGGAATCTAGATATGGCTCAATTGGGGTACTTCCACTTTAGGTGATAAACAACTTACAAATTAAAAATAAATTAAAAAATAACAATAAGTAAAAAAAATTAAATTTAAAATAAATAAAAGTATCATATCATAGTCTTTAACTTTCCTATTTATCTTATTAATTGTAAATATATTTTTAGATTTAATGTTAAAACCTCCTCGAAAACGACACCAACAACTTGACCGCCGCCAAATGTGTGAACGTTTAACTAGAAAATACTATACCAAAAATATAAGAAATAAAGCAATGGTGTCCACAAGCACATGAGTCAAATCGTAATATAGTAATATGTTATAATGGAACACAGGGAAGTATTCCGAGGATCGTACCCAAGGGAGGATGAATTAAGTCTATTCGAAACTTCTTTAAAATAATAAGTCTAAATAGTAATAATTAAATTCTATATTATGATAAACCATAAAATGGATAAACATTAGAAACTAAACAACTAAAATAAATAAACAATAAAATAAACAAACAACTAAACCAATTAAACCAATCAGGAAGATTAACTTTATACCAATCCTTTTTTAGTGCTATCAGAAACAGTGGTTTCGGGATCATAATTTTGATGAATAAATTATTATTTTATTATTTATTTAATTTCTATGGGATGATATTAAGGTCGTATTAAAATTTCGTTAAAAATTTTTTATGTTTAAATAGTTAATTAAGTAAAAAGGACTAAATCGAAAAAGGTGTATAAGTTGAGATCTATTAGTTAAAAAGGCTAAAAGGCTATGGAAAGGAAATCTAATGGAATTATATGGTAATTATACCATAATTAAGTTAGTGGATAGTTATGGACAATGTTTAATTGAAATCTATGAATAATAATAAGGGTAAAATGGTAAATTAATTAAAAAACATAAAATTTGTAATAATTTGATTTTGGTCAAATCAGAACAGTGGTTTTGGAACCACAAATCTGAGGTCATAATAATTATTTTAATATTATTTTGAAGTTTACAGCATGGTAGTAGGATTGCATGAAATTTTCATTAAGAAATTTTACAGTTTGAATGCTTAATTTGTGAAAAAGGACTAAATCGCGTAAAGTGTGAAACTAGAGTTCTATAAGTTAAATGCACTAAATGGCTATAGAATTGAAATGTATGAGTACTTGAATGGTAATTAGACCATTATTATCATGAGTGGACTTTTATGGACATCATTTAAATGTTTTAAAGGTTAATTACTAAAGTTAAATTAGTAATTTAATAAATAAAAGTTAGTAAAATAATGAAAGCCAAAGCTATCAAATTTTTTTGTCTATCTTCCATCGAAATTTGACCTAAGAAACACCATTGTTAACACCTCAAGCATTCAGCCATCTCTCTTCTTGTGCATGTAAGTGAAATTTGTTCCGTTTTTAATGATTTTTATGTTTTTGAGGTCGTTGTAACCTAATCTAGCTAGCCGAGGGACTAATTTGCAAAATTGTTAAAGGTTTAGGAAGTTACTTGTAATAGCCTGAATTAGGGCTAAACGGGAAAGTGGTTTCGAAACCATGAATCCGAGGTTTAAAATATTATTCCAATTTAGTTTTGATGTTTATTGGGCGTTTGGATAAATATGTAAAATTTTGGTGTGTGAATTTTATTGGTTACCTGCCCAATTTGGTATGTTGGACTAAATTGCAATAGGTGAAAAATATGGGTTTTATTTCATAAGGTACTTGATTGAATTAGGTTTGAAATTAGAGGTCCTTATATGGTAATTAAGCCCTTTTTACTTAGTTGGACAAAAATGCCCAAGGAAGGGTGGAATACTAAATGTTTTTAATGAAGGGCATTTTGGTCATTTGGTTAATAAAATAATAAAAAGGGAAAAATAAGGTAAAATCTTGTCCATGAATTCTGTCCTTGGCCGAATATAAAGGGGAAGCCATAGCTAGGGTTTCTTCAACTTCCAAGCTTGATTGTAAGTGATTTCTAGCCCTGTTTTTAATTCTCTTCGTACTTTTAGAATCATCGTAGCTTGCTCTAGCTAATTTTACCATTATTTTAAGCTAGGGTTGATATTTAAAATTTTACCCATGTATGACATATAAGTATTTTGATGTCCAATGGTGGAATATGAAGGTTTAGGGTGTGGTAAACTATGATTACTAGGTGATTTTTCGTGAAAGTCCCTAAAAAGGACCAAATTACAAATTTAATAAATTGAAGGGTAAAAGTATGAAATTGTGACAAATGTGGGCTGTTTTGGGTGCCATGGATATTCAGCTAGGCTTGGGTAACCAAATGAATTGATACATTTCAATTTACGAGCCTAGGGACTTAGTCGTAAAAATTGACAAAGTAAGGGGTAAAATGGTAAAAATTGTCATAGGGTGATTTTGGACTAAATTGAGTAATGTGTGCATTAAACGAGTTAAATGTATCATTATAGATTGAGAAGATCGAGGAATCAACCTTGATCGGGGCAAGGGCAAGGTCTCGGATTAAGTAGCAAAATATCGCTTTTTATTGTCGAGGTAAGTTTATATGTAAGTAATGTGTCCGTTTTATTTGTACATTAATAATTTTAATGGATATTATGAAATGTCGATATTGAAAATCTTCTATGATTTTGGATGTGTTAGAAATGATAGTTCCCGAGTGAACCTTCGAAATAACGGGTGATACAGATAAAATATGGTTTAGTCACATGTGTGATAAAGTGATCTTCACCATGTAGACTCGAGGGCTATGGAGTTCAATGGCTAAGCCACATGTGTGATAAAGTGACCTTCACCATGTGCAAATAAGGATTATGGGACTTAATGGCTATGTCACATGGGTGATAAAGTGAACTTCACCATGTGTACATGAGAGCAAAGTCCTATGTAGCTAAGTCACATGGGTGATAAAGTGACCTTCACCATGTGCAGACGAGGGCTACGAGATTAAATGGCTAGGTCACATGGGTGATAAAGTGATCTTTACCACGTGTACCCGAGAGTCGGGCCTATGTGTTGGTGGAACCATGAGTGGAAAACTCACCAAGTATCAAATGTTAATCCGAAAAGTTCAATGAGAATGCTCACTAAAGAGATTTAGTGTGGTAGTTCGATATGTGTGTGCAGGTGTATTCTTTGGGCAAGTGAAATTATGGAAAAATGCATGTGCATGTAGACTTAAATAGGTGAAAATAATGTGTATGAATTGTATGGGAAAGTTGGTAAGTTTTGGGTGGTAAGTTGGTATATGAGAGATATCCTTGGTGTGGCTAAATGTTATCTTAATGTTAATTATTTACATATAGACTTACTAAGCTTTTGAAGCTTACTCCTTTCTCTTTTCCCTAGTTTTATAGATTCAGTTAAGCTAGCTCGGGGTCGGATCAAGTCGGAGGATCACCGACACTATTGACATTATCTTTTGGTATAATGAAACAAACTCTTAGACTATGGCATGTATAGGAACTTAGTGAGGTTGGAGGTGTTAAGTTGGTTTGGTTATGTTATGGTAATTGTCATGGGATAAGTCATTTTGTAATCAAAGGCTAAGTGATTTAGCCATTGATGAATATTATTTTGTTTATCTATCATTATGAGGAGATTTCATGGAATACTTAGTGTGTTTGTGAGCTTAAATTTGAAATTGGTGATGGATAAGTAAATGGATTGATTTAGATGTCTGAAGATGTGTATGTTATGTGGTGTTAAAAGTGGTAGAGAGAGTAAGTGTTTTTGGGCAAAGTATGGCTTGGAAAATAGCCTAACTTAGGGCCATACAGCCAGCTGCCACGGCCATGTGTATAGGGCGTGTGAATTTTGCATGGAATTTTCGGAGAATAAGGACGTCACACAGCCTGGTCACACGGGAGTGTCCCGTGGCCGTGTGACCAAAATAGCATGCTGACATCATAAACAGAATGTCCCAATTTTTCACACAGGGAGGCCACATAGGAGTGTCAAGGCTGTGTGATGGACATGGGCAAAGGACATGGGTGTGTGCTCAGCCGTGTGAAAACCCCTGTAGGTTCGAAATGAAAAATAATTTTTCAATAATTCAACATGGGTAGGGGACACCAGGGTGTGTGAGCACACGGCCTGCCCATACGGGCGTGCCCTGTCTCACACGGGCGTGTGCCCTGTAGTAGGTTAAATTTCCAAAATTTTTCTAAGTTCTCGGTTTGGTCTCGAACCATTCCCAAACCATGTTTTGGGGCCTTGTAGACCCACTTTAAGGGTTGTATGGTATTTTATGAATAAATTTTAAATTGGAATGGAAATTGGTGGTTTGATTGTGCATAAATGACGTTGATATTGTCTGGTAATGCTCGTGCTCGGGTAGGGCGATAAACCCGGGTAAGGGGTGTTACATTACCATTGATGAATGTGAGAGTATTTTGATGTTTTATGATAGATTATGAATGGTTGTTGTTAGATAAACAACATTTGTAAAGTGATTTTTAGTGAATATGTCAATTAGGGGTTAAATTGAGAAATGTGAAAATTGTATGATGAAATTGTGAAATAAATGAAATGTGGGGCTAGCTAAGGGCCTAATTTAAATTCAGTTAGCATGGGTTAGTATTAAATTGAATGAATTTGCATTTTTATGAGATAAGGACTAATTTGTAAATAAGTTAAAAGTTTAGCAGCAAAAGTGTAAATTTACAAAAATATGTATTTTGGGCTAAATTGAATAGAATGATGCTTAAAATATTTAAATTTGATTATATAGATCAACAAAAATGAAGTACATATTAACACTTATACCGATTTCAACAACACATAGCATGACATGATTTAGCAACCAAACATCCTCATCTAAGACATAACTCAACATTCTCATATCACACCCATCATGCATAATATCACATACTTAACCATTTCAAATCATGCTATTTATCACATTCATGCAAGATATAAACAAATGCTTACCAATATGACCAATGTTAGCCAACTTTTAATGGCCTTATACAAAATATTCACTTAACCAATATAAGCCAACACCATTGGCCCAATCAACTATGGCATATATACAAAATAACCAAGTCCCTATACATGCCATACTTTCAAAATATCAAAATCACCAATACCCAAAATAAAGCCTTGATAGTGTGATGTGAACTCTGACGATTCCCAATCCCCGAGCTAGCTTGGTGACACTATAAAACAATGTAAAGAAAAGAGGGGTAAGCTATATAACATAGTAAGTTTATATGCAAATAATAGACATCTTAACCCCATAATAACCATGCAATTTTATAAAATGAAAGATAGTACGTTGATCATCGAAATAGTAAAAGCTTACTTACTCAAGTATAACTTTATCATACGATCATCACTTATAGAATCCGTATTTATGAATTTCACGTGCACGCCTATATCATATCATCATACAAACACATATTTTCACATCTTTATCATTCCCATTGAATGCTCGGAATACTAACGGATACTTGAAAAGTTGCACATAAGTGCCACATATGTAGCCAAGCTACCTTATATCACATTTTACATATATGCTCGTTTTCGAGCTAGTCAAGGGTGTGCTCACACAAGCTAATGGTCGGGACGTAGCTACCTAGTGCTGCTCATACAAGCTGATAGGTATCTGCAACATATGCAGGATTATGTAGCCACTGGTAGACGTACAAGACCAGCACCTGGAATCACACAATCACTTATTCACACATAGATTCCTAGTGACATGTCACTCGTATCCTATTTTATTCCTAAGGTTCAACCGAGATTTTCCTTACTTATCGAAACTTTGCCAATTATATCACATAAATCAATCTCAAAATTTATAACACATTAAAACATTAAAGCATAATATAATGATGCATTATTTACATACAACCTTACCTCGGATCAAAAATTGCTAATATTGCAATTTATTCCACAATCTTGCCCTTTTCCCGATCTAGGTCGGAAACTCGTCTTTCTTGATCTATAATAACAAGTTTAGCTCATTAAATTATCACATTATTCAATTTAGTCCAAAAATCATATTATGAAAAAGTTACATTTTTACCCCTAACTTTTCACTAATTTACGTTTTAGTCCCTAGGCTCGTAAAATGAAATGTATCCATTTTTCTCAAAACCCAAACCTAGCCAAACCTCTTCCATGCTTATAATAGCCCACATTTTTCTTTGATTTCACATTTTTACTACATTTTTTACAATTTTTGCAAATAGGTCCTTTTTTACATTTTTATCGAAAATCACTTAGTAAAAGTCATTTATCTAACACTAAACTTTCATTTTCTACCAGTAGACATCAAAATACATGCATGTTACACATGAGTAAATTTTTAAACATAAACCCTGCTTCAAAATAATGGTAGAAATAGGTAAATCGGGTGATAACAACTTCAAAAATGTAAAGAACATTAAAAACGGGGCTAGGATTGTAATGCCCCTTACCCGTAATCATCGCCGGACACAGGTATAAGGCGTTACCAAACTCATGCTCACACGAACATTCGATTACAACAATCAATTTCCACATAAAATTTAAAACATTTCCAAAGTTATTCAAAATATTCTTATTATGGGCCTACGAGGCCCAAAGGATACGTTGGGTATGATTCGGGACTAAACCAGAGCTTTTTAAACACTAGCTATGAAGTCCCTTTTGATATTCGGCCAAGGTAGGAGGAAGATGGACACTTTTTGGCCTTATTTTCCCTTTATTTCTTTTAATACCCAAATAACTAAAATGTCCTTAATGGCCTTCTTTGAAATTTTTTCCTCCTATGGGTATTTGTGTCCATCATGCCATGAAAATGTCTAATTGCTAAGTAAGGACCCTAGTTTATGGATTCATTTCAATTTCACTTCTAGAATACATATTTTGAAATTTTTGCAATTTAGTCCTATTACTCAATCGGGCCTTCTATCGATAAAATTTATTTACTAAATTTTCACTTACGCAATCATTCACTCAATAGACCTTAAAAATTTATCAGAATAAATTTTTCTATGTCAGATTCATGGTCCCAAAACCACCATTCCATTTAGGCCCTAAATCGGGCTATTACAACTCTCCCCCTTAAGAGATTTTCGTCCTCGAAAATCTTACCAGTAAAAAGGTTTGGGTACTATTTCTTCATGGTTTCCTCTGATTCCCACGTAGCCTCTTCTACTCCGTGCTTTTGCCATAACACTTTTACTAAGGCCACACTTTTGTTTCTTAGTTGTTTCACTTCTCGAGTTAAGATCTTGATTGGCTCTTCACTATATGACATATCCGGCTGAATTTCTACTTTGGTCAGTGAGATCACATGTGACGGATCAGAACGATAATGCTGTAGCATCGATACATGAAATACATCATGGACCTTTTCTAACTCTATCCGTAAGGCCAATCAATATGCCACTAGTCTGATTCTTTCTACAATTTCATATGGTCCGATGAATCGCGAACTCAATTTGCCTTTCCGGCCAAATCTCAAAATCTTTTTCTATGGAGGCACTTTTAAAAACACTTTATCACCCACTTGAAACTCGATCTCCGTTCTCTTTAAATCCGCATAAGACTTTTGCTTGTCGGAAGTAGCTTTTAAACAATCACAGATTATCTTCACTTTCTCTTCTGTCTCTTTAATCAAGTCAACCCCATGAATCTGCTTTTCATTAAGCTCAGTCCAATACGATGGGGTTCGACATTTGCCGCCATACAATGCCTCATACGGTGCCATTTTGATACTCGATTGAAAACTATTGTTGTAAGCAAATTCAACCAATGGTAGATACTTTTCCTAACTATCTTTGAATTCAAGAACACAACATCGGAGCATATCTTCGAGGATCTGAATTAGTCTCTCGAATTGACCATCTGCTTGTGGATGAAAGGCGGTACTAAAGTTTAACTTGGTACCCAAGGCTTCTTGCATCTTTTTCCAAAACCTCAAAGTAAATCTCGAATCTTTGTCCGAAATTATAGAAATCGATACTCCATGCAATCTCACAATCTCAACAATATACAATTCGGCCAACCTATCAAGTGAGAAATCCGTACGTATTGGAATGAAATGAGCTGACTTCGTCAACTGATCAACAATGACCCAAACGACATCTTTCTTTTTTGGGGTTAAAGGTAAACCCATAACAAAATCGCTAGTAATTCGATCCCATTTCCATCTGGGAACCATTATTAGCTAAAGCAAACTAGAAGGTACTTGATGTTCAGCCTTCACCTATTGGCAAACTAAACATTTGATTTTTTTTTTCATACTGGGCCACCAATACAATTTCTTCAAATTGTTATACATTTTTGCACTGCCCGGGTGGACAGATAAACAACCATTATGAGCTTCGTGTAGGATCTTCCAAATTAACTCGGCATCTTTTGACATGTATACTCTATCCCTAAACATCAAACAATTGTTCGAACCAATCTGAAAATCTGTCTCATTATCCTTTTGACACTGAGCCCTTTTTGCTTGTAACTCACTATCATCCTTTTGAGCTTCATAAATTTGTTGAATGAACAATGGCCTAGCTTTCAACTCGGCCAAAATCAAACCATCGTTAGCCAATCTCGTATTCATAGCTCTCAAAGCAAACAGAGATTTTCTACTCAAAGCATTAGCAACCACATTCACTTTCCCTGGATGGTAATCGATTACTAACTCGTAGCCTTTCAACAACTCAAGCCATCTCCGTTGCCGTAAGTTCAAATCTTTTTGTGTCATTAAGTACTTCAGACTTTTATGGTCGATAAAGATACGACACTTCTCACCAAATAAATAATGTCGCCAAATCTTCAAGGCGAAGACAATGGCAGCTAGCTCTAAATCATGTGTCGGGTAGTTCCCCTTATGTAGCTTCAATTGTCTTGAGGCATATGCTACCACCTTATCGTCTTGCATCAATAAAATCCAAGGCCATTTAGAGACGCATCACTATAAATTACAAATGCCTTCCCGGACTCAGGTTGCACTAACATCCTTTTGAGCTTCATAAATTTACACTGAGCCCTTTTTGCTTGTAACTCACTATCATCCTTTTGAGCTTCATAAATTTGTTGAATGAACAATGGCCTAGCTTTCAACTCGGCCAAAATCAAACCATCGTTAGCCAATCTCGTATTCATAGCTCTCAAAGCAAACAGAGATTTTCTACTCAAAGCATTAGCAACCACATTCACTTTCCCTAGATGGTAATCGATTACTAACTCGTAGCCTTTCAACAACTCAAGCCATCTCCGTTGCCGTAAGTTCAAATCTTTTTGTGTCATTAAGTACTTCAGACTTTTATGGTCGATAAAGATACGACACTTCTCACCAAATAAATAATGTCGCCAAATCTTCAAGGCGAAGACAATGGCAGCTAGCTCTAAATCATGTGTCGGGTAGTTCCCCTTATGTAGCTTCAATTGTCTTGAGGCATATGCTACCACCTTATCGTCTTGCATCAATAAAATCCAAGGCCATTTAGAGACGCATCACTATAAATTACAAATGCCTTCCCGGACTCAGGTTGCACTAACACTAGCGCCTCGGTTAATACTGTCTTCAATTTCTAAAAACTTTGTAGACACTTCTCTGTCCACTCAAACTTAACGTTTTTTTGTAAAAACCTGGTCATCGGAGAAGCGATCATCGAAAATCCTTTTACAAAGCATCTGTAATATCCTACCAAACCCAGAAAGCTTCTAACTTCTGATACATTTCTCGACAGCTTCCAATCAACTATTGCCGAAATCTTACTTGGATCAACTCAAATGCCATCTCTCGAAACAATGTGGCCCAAAAATCCAACTTCATTAAGCCAAAACTCACTTTAACTAGATTTTGCATACAACTGTTTATCTTACAAAATTTGTAAAACTATTCTCAAATGTTCAGCATGCTCGTTTCTATCACGAGAATAAATCAAAATGTCATCTATGAATACAACCACAAACTTATCCAAGTAGGGCCTAAAATTCGGTTCATTAAGTCCATGAATACTGCCGGGGCATTAGTAAAACTGAAGGGCATTACAAGAAACTCATAGTGTCCGTGCCTTATTCTGTAAGTAGCTTTTGGCATATCAGACTCTTTCACCCTTAACTGGTAATACCCGAATCTCAGGTCTATTTTGGAGAACATTGTAGCTCCTCCTAGCTGGTCAAATAAATCGTCGATCCTTGGCGAAGGATACTTGTTCTTTATCGTCACTTTGTTGAGCTGGCTATAATCGATACAAAGTCTCATCGATCCATCCTTTTTCTTCACAAACAATACAGGAGCACCCTATAGAGAAAAACTAGCCTTTGCAAATCCTTTTTCTGTCAACTCTTTTAGTTGGACCTTCAATTCCTTTAGCTTAGTTGGAGCCATTCTATACGGAGCTATTGATATCGAGGCAGTCCCCGACAACAAGTCAATGGCAAACTCTATCTCTCTAACAGGCAGTATCCCTAACAACTCCTTTGGAAACACATTCGGGAACTCGAAAACCATTGGCACTAACTCCACTTTCAATTCAGACTCTTTCGTATTCAATACATAAGCCAAATACACCTCACAACCCTTTCTCAAACACTTCTGAGCAGTCATTGATAAAATCAATATAGGCAACTCACTAGACTCATTTATTTCAACCTGGAGGATTTCATTATTTTCACACTTTAGCTCAATAACCTTCTGTCTACAATTCACTTTAGCATCATGCATCGACAACCAATCCATGCCCAAAATGGCATCAAACTCATTAAATGAAAATAGCATTAGATCGGCTAGGAAAAAGTGACCTTGGATCACTAAGGGACAATTCTTACAAATCTTGTTAATTAACACACATTTGCCTAGAGGGTTTGACACCTTAACCACAAATTCGGTTGACTCTATAGGCAATTTCATATCATTTACCAATTTCATGCAAATGTAAAAATGTGTAGACTCGGGATAAATCAGTGCTACTATATTAACATCATGAAGGGAAAATATGCCAGTGATTACGTCAGGGGATGACACTTCTTCCCGGGCACGGATGGCATAGGTTCTTGTAGGTGCTCTGGCCTCCGATCTTGTAGCTGAATCTCTAGCTATACCTTTGCTACTAGCTCCCTCTTTCATATTTCTGGTAGGCCTCCCTCTAGCGGATATATTGCTTGGTTTAGTGCTCTGAGTAGTTTCTTTCACTATCATTTCAGGACAGTCTTTGATAAAGTGATCTTGGGAGCCACATTTGAAGTAAGCCCCGATGACCATCCAACACTCACTGGGATGTCTCCTACCACAGTGTTGATCTTGGCTTAACATTGCTGACACTAGCTAGAGAAGTGGTTTGAGCCTTACCACCAGTATTTTTTCTCTCTCGAGTTTTGCCTAGATTTCTAGTAGAAACGGTTGAACGGTTTGGCACATTTCTCACTTTCTTTGACGATGATTGGAAGGACTTGCTCATCAATCTCTTCTTCACATCTCTAGCATCCGATTCAACCTTCCTCTTTTCCTTACACAATTCTTCAGCCTTGCACACTTGATCAAATAACACAACAAATTCTTTTAGTTCTAGAATCCCTACATACAACTTGATGTTTTCGTTAAGACAGTCCTCAAACCTTTTACACATGATTTCTTTTGTAGAATTGCATTCCCGAGCATACTTACTAAGTCAAACAAACTCTCGCTCATACTCGGACATAGTCATTTGGCCTTGTTTCAGCTCTAAAAACTCTTTTTGTTTTTGATCAATGAAGCACTGACTTATATACTTCTATCTAAACTCCACTTGGAAGAAGTCTTAAGTAACTCTTTTGGTAGGCACTACCGAGACTAGCATTTTCTACCACTGATACGCTGAGTCTCTCAGAAGCAATATGGCACATTTTAAACACTCCTCGAGTTTGTAAGAGAGCTCATCAAATACTCAAATAGTGTTCTCTAACGAAAATTCTACCCTCTTAGGGTCATCATCAACATTGGTTCTAAACTCCTCGGCTCCATACTTACGAATCTTGTCAACAGGAGGCTTACTCATTCTCACCATTTTCGCACCTTGTGGAGCTACCGGAATCAGTTAAGAGATGGGAGGAGGTGGGGGAGGTGGAGCATTTAGGTGAACCTGAATGAACTCTGTGTACCATTCACTCATTCTGTGGAGAAAGGTTTTTCGAGCCTATTCTCCCTGACTAGATTCAACATTCCTACTCTCGGGTGGCGCGGTCCCTTGAGCAAGAGCCGGTGCGTTACTTTCTGTATTGTTAGCTACTGCCAGGTCGGGATCCATTTACTATATGAAAACACAATTTAAAAGATTAGGAACCATCACACTATCAATATTCATAATTATGGCATGTATAGCTGGACTTTCACACTTGCTATGTTAGTCTAAAGACCGACTAAACCATAGCTCTGATACCACTAAATGTAATGCCCTTCACCGTAACCGTCGCTGGACACGGGTACGAGGTGTTACCGAACACATGCTCACATGAACATTCAATTACAACAATCAATTTACACATAAAATTTAAAACTTCTCCAAACTTATTCAAAGTATTCTTATTATGGGCCTACGAGGCCCATACGTTGGGTATGATCTGGGACTAAACTGGAGCTTTTCAAACACTTAGAAAAATTTACCCTAAAATAGGGTACACGTCCGTGTGGGCAGGCCGTGTGGTCACACACGCTCGTGTCCCAAATTTATGCGGAATTATTATAAATTTATTTTTCATTTTGAACCTACAGGGGGTTTTTACACAGTCGAGCACACGCCCAGTTCTTGGTTGTGTCCTTCACGTGGCCAGGCACACGCCTGTGTCGTAGTCAGTGTGAAAAATCCTGGGTATTATGTTTATGACATTGCAAAGTTTTTTTCACACGGCCAAGCCACACGCCCGTGGGCTAGGCCATGCCAAGCACACGGTTGAGATACATGACCGTGTCTCCATCTGTGTGTTTACTACTGGGCATTTAATTTTCATAAATTTAGGTGCAGGGGACACACGGCCTATCAACAATCCATGGGGCTGGCCGTGTGTAGACACATGCCTGTTTGTCTACCCGTGTGGAAAATTATAGGCTATTTTCCAAGCCAATTGCCACCCTAAAACACAAACCGACACCAACCAAGTTTACCAATATACAACATAACACAATATTCCATTCAAACATCCACAATTTGACATTCCTATACTAGATTTCATCTACCATCATCAAGCACACATATTACACCACATTCCACATAAATATTGCAAGCTTGCATCTTAATAAATTACAACACTTTGAAAAAATATAAGTTAACCAAATATGGCTCATTTCAAATGGCCAAGGTACCAAAATATCACTACCAACAGATGGACCCAAAATAACTATGGCATACAACCAAAACACTAGACCACCTATACATGCCATAATTTCAAAGTTCATAATCAAAATACCAAAATAGTTGTTGACAGTGTTGATGGAATCCCGTTGATCATTGAACCTCAGGTTAACTTGATGAACCTATAAGGGAAGGGAAAAGAAAAAGGGTAAGCTATAAAGCTTAGTAAGTTTATATGCAAAAATTAATGAGCATTTAAACCAATAATTCACACTGTTCTAACTTGGCCCTAAATCGGGCTGTTACATGGTTGGCCATGTGATATAAGTCAGAGAGTTACATAGGGTTGGACATGATTTGAGACACGGCCATATGATCCCATTTCAAATGTCCACATGACCGGTGACACAGGCATGTCTTATGGTCGTGGGAGACACATGGCCTAGCCACGCGGGCGTGTGTCCCCTGTTTTTGAAAATTTTCAATATTTTATCAAAATTTTCCTAAGCTCTTAAATTAGTCTCAAATTGTTTTAAATGTCTGATTTAGCCCTCGAAGGCTCGAGTTTAGGACTATATGAATGTGTATGAATGTTTTATGTTTAAACTGTGAAATGTATATGAAATGTATGATGAAATATGTTATATGTCTAGTAATGCTCCGTAACCCTATTCCGATGATAGATACGGGTTAGGGTTGTTACGGAATTAACTAAACCAAATATCATTATCTTTCTCATTTTATATTTTCTAACCTAAATCACCATTAAAAGAAGCTTGGAGCATTCGAGTAGCTTTGCTCTTGTGCATGGTATGTATAATTGTCCCATTTTTAATGATTTTTATGTTTTTAAATTTGTTGTAGCTTAATCTAGCTAGCCCAAGGGTTAATTTGCAAAATTGTTAAAGGTTGAGGGATATAAAAATGAATGTTTTTGAATGAGTTTTTATATTAGTTGATAGATTATGAATCATTGTTGAAAAATAAACATGTTTTGTTAAGTGATTTTTGTTGAATTTTGAAAATAGGGGCTAAATTGTTAAAAGTATAAATCTATGAGTTTCGTTGTGAATTTTTGATAAATATGAGTTGCTTTAAGACCCCTTGAAATATGGGTTAAGTTGGAATTAAGTTAAAATGGTTAGATTCTAAGTTATGAGGTTAAGGACTAAATTGTGAAAAGTTAAAATGTTAAGGGCAAATTCATAATTTTTCATAAATATGAATTATGGCTTAAATTGAATTCTAGAAGTACTTAATTGAATGAAATTATTTATTTAGATCAAGATAAACCACAATTAGATCTGAATCGAAGAAAAGCTAAAGTTTCGGATTAGCTTGACTATACTTCTATGACTTTAGTATCGAGGTAAGTTCATATGAACTGTAATCGTTTTAATGTTATCTAAGTTGAATGTTTACTATGTTGTTTTAATATAAATGAACCTATATATAAATGTATTCATGCTATGATGAATTGACGAATATCGAGTCCCGTTTGAACTTTAATAATTCTTAGTAAATAACATGTAATTAAGGATTTCATGTTTCGAGTGCTAATTTTGAATGTCCTACCAATGGTTGAGGTTTAGCATTTGTTATGGATTTTCTAGAGCTAGTATGAGTAGCATTGTGTAGCGCACATTCTGACTCACCGCTCGTGTGAGTAGACCCATTTCACAGCCCGTGTGAGCATTGATGTAAAAGAAATGTTACACTTATATGTAAAGACACTATGTGAGAGCTTTCCCAAGTATCCGATGTAATTCTAGATGGTTCAACAGGTAAGAAAAGGGAACGAAATGGTAAGTATGTAAATGGACTGAATCATGATATTATGAAAAGTTTTATGAGCTAAATGATGTATCTATATATGAAAATTTACTTATCTTATGGTGAATTCATTTGCATCCTGAGAAAATGTACTAACTTGTGAGTTTGATGATGTTGTATAGGCTTAAGTTAAGCATATGGTATTGGTAATGTTTTATGCCTAATCTATGAAATGTATAAATGAAATGGTAAGTTAACTTTATGTTTATACGAGCTTATTAAGCACTCACTGCTTACTTAGTTTCTTTCCTTTGTTTTATAGATTATCGAAAGCCCGATCAGTTAAAAGCTTATGGGAGACCTATCACACTATCCAACAATCATTTAGGTAGTTTTTGAGCATTTTGGTGTCGTTTTGAATGGTACTTAGTGAATGTGTAAATAGTAATTTGGTATGCTTGTGCCTTGAAGTTTATGTATGGTTGATGGACTTGTAAAGCTAGCTAATTTAAGCCCTCTCGAACACTTTTTGATAATTGATGTGCATAGCCTTTTGGTATATTGATGTTGGCTTGAAAATGGTCATTTGTGACATGTTTTAAGCACATATTTGGACTAGTTCTTATGGTTGAAATAATACAATATTGACTTGTTTTGGTATGTAATGTTTTTGTACATTTGTGGTGCTTTTGAATGACATTTTGGTTAGGTGATTTAGGATGTTTGAAATCGTATGTTTATATGTGTTTGGATGTTATTTGAATCCTTTGAATGTGTGCCCAAATGGTTTGAATGGTTAGTTTTGAATTGGAATTGGAATGGCTTATTTTTAGATGAATTTTGGGTTCACACAGCTTGGGACCTAGGTTGTCACACGGCTGTGTGACACATATAGCCTGGCAACATGGTTGTGTGTCATCTGAGAGCTTCTTAGTGTTTCAAGTCAGTGCGTTACATGGCTTGGCACACGAGAGTATGTGGCAATTCAGAGAGTTACACGGCTTAGCATATAGCCTGGCACATGGGCGTGTGGAGCATCTCAATGAGTTACACGGGTGAGGGCATGGGCTGGGACACGACCGTGTGCCCCTTGTTCAAAATTTA
The DNA here is from genome assembly GCA_020496765.1 of Gossypium stocksii. Lineage (NCBI taxonomy): Eukaryota > Viridiplantae > Streptophyta > Magnoliopsida > Malvales > Malvaceae > Gossypium > Gossypium stocksii. The sequence goes on from CM035629.1 coordinate 75,857,447, forward strand.
CATGGCTTGAGGCTATGTCACATGACCGTGTGACCCCTGTTTTCCAATTTTTGCATCTTTTCCTTAAACTTTTTGATTTGTTTCAAATTAGGCTTGAATTGCTCTTAATCTGTTTTTAGGTTCTCGAAGCCTCAATTTAGGGATAAAATGCATGAGATTGAATGTTTTATAATATGCTTACTTTATTTGAAGGCTAAGATGCCCAATGTTTTTAGTTGTATAGTAATGCTCCGTAACCCTAATCTAGCGACAGAAACCAGTTAGGGGTGTTACATTTAGTGGTATCAGAGCTATGATTTAGCTGATTCTCTAACTGAACTTAGCATGTATGAAGTCTAGAAATACAATTCATTATATAACATGTGATCGTGTGATATCTCCTGAATCAAATTGAACTATATTTTTCTACAAATAAGATGTCATCTAACCGAACCGATTTCGATAAGGTTGAGAGTAACACACAAGGCTCCGTACACAGAGTAGCTAGTTCTAGTAGTGGGCCCGTAGTTGAGGGTTGGGGAGTGAGGCGAAACAAACCTTCTTTCAAATGGTGTTTGAGTGGTTCTCAGAGTTTGTGAGAACAAACCCGATGGCTCAACGACCTCCACCTCTTCCCATACCCTAACCTGACCTTATTATTCCTCAAGGTTTGGGACAAGTACGTTTGAGCAAGCCTCTAGTTGATATAATACGCAAATCTGGGGTTGAAGAGTTCTGTGGTACATTATGAGAGTTTTTGATGAATTATCTTGCACACCTGTTGAATGTTTAAAGTGAGCAAGATTCAGGGTATCAATGGTGGAATACGTTGATTGCAGTAGTACCTAAAGACTGTGTGAATTGAGATTTCTTTTAGATAGAATTTAGAAAGAAATATGTTATCTAGCGATTTCTTGACAATAAACGGAAAGAATTTTTTAAATTGAAACAAGGTCGTATAACTGAAGCTGATGTGCATCTGGTCTGAAGATGGTTTAAATGAAGATACCAAATTGTTAGTTGGGACTCTAGAGTTGAAATAATTCATGGTTCTTGTGGATTGAGCACATAAAGCCGAAGAACTTAGTAAAGCCAAAAGAAAAGTAGATTTTGAGGCTCGTGATACATGTAAATGACCTATGAGAAAGTTATTTTCTTCTTCATTGAAGAAATCAAAGGAATTTCACAATCGTTCATTAGCTTCAGTAGGATTCTTAAGAAAAGATAAAAGAAAGCAGTACTCGAGTTCAAGACCTTAGGCTACATCTATAGTGAGTATGGGTAGTGTTCGAAACAACAAACCTGAATGTCAATAATGCAATAGGCAGCATTTTAGGAGGTATGGATTGAAAAATGAATCATGCTTCAAATGTGGTTCTTATGATCATTTTCTTAAAGATTGCCCTGAAAGATCAGATAAAGAGAAAGCTCAAAACACTCGTTCGAGCAATATGGTTGTAAGAGGGAGACCACCCCGAAATAGTGGAAATGCAGGTAACAGTCAAAGTGGGACAAAAGATTCTATTATTAGATCTGAGACATGGGCACCAGTTAAGGCTTATACAATTAGAGCTCGAAAGAAAGCTTTAGCATCTAATGTGATTACTAATGCAAATGCTTATACGTATACACAACTTTAGTGTCGGATAAGAAAATACCTTATGAGTCTACTGAATTTATGGTCAAAGTAACAATGCTTTAGGTCAATAAGTGTTAGTAGATAAAGTTGGTAAAAGTTAACCTTTGATGATTTAGGATTGCAACCTTCTCATTGATTTGATGTTGTTGCCATTTGATGAGTTTGATGTGATTTCGGTATGAACTGGTTAACTCTGCATGATGCTATTGTGAACTGTAAATGAAAGCATATTATGTTGAAATGTTAAGAGTGGTGATATAATTCAGGTTGAATAAAGATGGATTTGATGGTACATCTAATGTGATTTCAGCAATGTCGGCACAAAAATATGTTAGAAAGGGTTGTGAGACGTATCTAGCCTATATATTTGGTTTCCAGGGTTTCAAAGTTAAAACTAGAGTCAGTTCTAACTGTTTGTGAGTTCTCGAATGTGTTCCCAGAAGAGTTACTAGGGTTATTGCCAATCAGAGAGGTTGAGTTTACTGTTAAGTTAATACTGGAAACTCCTCCGATATCGATAGTTCCGTATAGAATGGCACCTATAGAATTGAAAGCACAGTTGCAAGAATTGACAGACAGAGGATTTATTCGGCCTAGTTTTTCTCCCTAGGGGCTCTTGTATTATTTGTTAAGAAAAAGGACGGTTCAATGAGGTTATGCATCGACTATCGACAGCTTAATAAAGTCACGATCAAGAACAAATATCCCTTGCCACATATTGATGATTTGTTTGATTAGTTGAAAGGTGCAATAGTATTTTCAAAGATTGATCTCCGTTTTGGATATTACCAGTTATGGGTTAAAGATTTAGATGTGCTAAAATTACTTTTAGAACCAGGTATGGACACTACGAATGTCTTGTTATGCCTTTTGGTTTGACCAATGCCCCTACCATGTTTATGGATTTGATTAATAGAATATTTAGGTTGTATCTAGATAGGTTTGTTGTTGTGTTGATTGATGACATTCTGATCTATGATGAAACAGAGCATGCTCAGCATTTGAGAATAATTTTGTAAACTTTGCGCAAAAAATGGTTGTTTGCTAACTTTAGCAAATGTGAGTTCTGGCTCCAAGAAGTTAGAGTTCTGAGACACGTTTTATCGATTGACAATATTAGGGTTGACCCGAATAATATCGAATATAGTGGACTGGAAGCCTTCAAGAAATGTTTTAGAAATAAAAAATTTTCTGGGTTTATTCGGATATTTTCGAATATTTGTTAGAGGATTTTTGATGATTGCTACACCATTGATGAAACTATTTTACAAAGATGTTAGGTTTGAATGGTCTGAAAAGTTTTAGTAATGCTTTGATCAGTTGAAGGCGTTGTTGATCGAAGCCACTATGTTGCTTCAACTAGAGTCCATTAAGGAATTCGTGATTTATAGTGATGCTTTATTGAATGGTTTGGGTTGTGTTTTAATGCAAGAAGGCAAAGTGGTAGCTTATGTGTCCCAACAGTTGAAATTGCATAAGAAGAATTATCCGACTCAAGATTTAAAGCTTGCAGCTATTGTTTTTGCTTTAAAGATCTGGTGAATGAGATAAGTTAAGGGTGTTACATTAGCCATGCTCTTAACACTAACATAGTTACCAATTTAGGAGGATCATATGCTGGATGATCACCCTGAGCCTTATGTTGATAATTTTGAGGCGGATTCACTCTAGGTCCTTGATCTTGATTTGTACCATAGAATGGATGTTAGGTCACAAACATTGAAGGTTAGGTAGAAACAATTTGGAGATTTCAAAAATGAAATTGAATAAAAAGTGAAGAGATGGCTCGATATAACGTGTATAGTCTCTTACAAAATGTGTAAAGAATGAAAAATGTAAGCAACACAGAAAAATTGTGAGAGTCGTGAATAGAAAACATGATTAGAGATAGAAGCATTGTGAGTGAAAAGAGTAAAAAAATTGTAAAATATGCTAAAAAAGAGAAAGCAAGCTTTTCATATTCATAGCACACAAGTACTCGTTAAGTTGTTTATATAGTTAATATAAAACCTTATCTTCCACATTATTTGAGACAAAAGGAAGGCGAGAGAAAGAGAAACAAGGCGAAGATTTTAATGATTGCATATGGGGGAACTGGGAACAATGCTACGTGTTATACTATTTATTGTTCTTGAACCATTTTGTGTTCATCTTTTCTTTGAAATCATTCCAACCTAAGCTTTAAAAAGTTACAAGCCTAAAGCCTTGTGTGACCTTAGTGTATTTGCGTACAAATTTGAAACTTGAAAAACTTTGTGTGAAATGAATAAGTTGGATTCTATCATGTATAGATACATCATATCTGCATATCTCATTTTGAAACAATAATGTAAAGAAGTATGCTTTTATAAAATTACCTTTATATCTAGATATTCTGTACCTTCGTGAGCTAACTTGATTTGATCCCGAAGTTGTGAATTTGTAATGCATCATTCTTAGATTGTATATTGGAAGAATTAGTTATACTATACATACTTGTTAATTGGTTATCAATTTTTCTCATTGTTCAAGGGTCGTCTATTATGCATGTGTCTTAAGTGTTTGCTTGAAGACAACAAGACTTAAGTGTGGGGGAGTTTGATCTACCGTAATTTGATACGTCAAATTAGGCTCTCCATTACACTCGAGGAGCTTATTTTCAAGAAATTTAGGTGTCTTTTACTTACTTTTGTCTATTTTTAGCTTTTGTTATTAATAAATGGTTTTTATTAGTTTTACACCATTTTAAGACCTAAATTGGCCAAACGTCTCTTGAGGAATCTAATGATGTGATTGAGTTGGGGTTGGGGTTGGGAGATGATAGAACTCAAACTCAAGGAGAACATCATTTAGAATAGGTATTGCGACACTGATGCCATAGAAGTCGTGATATCCTTAAAGGTGCTGAAATGAAGAAATTGAGTCTAGCTCTAGTGGTATCGCGATACCGATGAGTGGGCATTCCGACACTGAGATCCCCTAAACCCCAATTTAGTTGATGTTTTGGGTATTGCAACACCTGAGCTTGGGTATCATGATACCGTTTCCTGAAAAGGTGAAAATTGACTATAGTGGTAGTTTTTGTCCAATACCAACCCTAACCAACATTCAGTGTCTTGCCCAGAGAAGCATTAGTGTCTGAATATTGTTTAAGGCAGTAAGGCATATAAAGTAGTTGTTATTGTATATAGTGTTAGAATTTGGATAAGTATAAGAATTCTATGAGCACGCCTAGAAAGCCCTGATTTTGGCCAACACTAGAAGAGATGAATAGTGCATACGACGAACCTTGGAAGAATGATAGGCATGACTGGCTTGGAAGGAAGGTAAGTAGGATAAACCCCAAAGAGATGATATCTGTGGCTAGCCCTGAAAGACTGGAAGGTAAGGCGAACTCTGAAGGAATAGTGTGTATGGCAAACGTTAAAGGAAATGGTTTCATAAGGAATGATGTGGCGTATTCTACATAGTCGTAAAAGTAATATGATTAGTGAAGTAGTGTTTGCCCAAATGCATTTTTTGCCATATAGAGTGGGTGGACTCCAAAATCAGAATAAGCGCATATGGGTTCCATGTCAGATTACTCAGATCAATGGGATGATATTTGTGGTTAAGTAAAATTATTTTTAAGGTGTGAGTTTACGTCAGCAGTATAGTGCACTTGTGACTATAATCCCCCAAACCTGTCCTAGACGTTATTGTGAAATTTCGGAAGCTACATCAATCTCATAGAAAAGATTTTTTTAAAAATCAATTATGTTTAAAAATATCTTACTAAAATCGTTGTTTATTTTGGAAAGAAAAATTGTTAAAGAAAGTTTAAATAAAATATATTTATTTTAAGTAAATTATCTTACCAGATCGAATTTTTTAATAGTTTAAAGAAGAAAACTTGTATTACCAACTTAAAATCATTATTTTGTAACTCTCTTATTTTCAAAAATTTGCAGTGGAATATGTAATACTTTTTAAAAATTTTATTTAAATTTATATAAATATGTAAAACAAATTAAGTTTCAAAATCAATGATTAAAGCATTTAAAAATCTAAAATTTATGCATGCATTGTAGTTAACATATCAAAGTTTACATGACATAATTGAAACAATCCAAAGTCCAAAAGAATCTCAAAAGAGTTTCAAATACTTTATTTTACTTAAATCTGAGAATCTCTTCCAAATGCTGCATCCAAGTCCTATCGAAGAGTATTATCTGAAAAGTTTGAAGAAAACTAAAAGAGTGAGCTAATAAGCTCAGTGTGAGTTTTTAATTCAAGCTATTTAATAAAATTTAATTTAACAAAACAAAAATACCACAAAATGCTTAATAATCAATTGTGCTGACTTTTATAAGCATGATTATGACGATACAGTATTTTATAAAAAAACATATATGCAGATTTTCTAAAATTTTCTACCCATCTCCGTTACACACCAAATGGAGTTCTTCGAAAGTCATCCATCCAAAACACACCAACAAATATATGTGGACAAAGCCACCAGAATTGTAGACAAGCTATCAGAATTGATAATTGTGGAAGCCACTAGAATCGCAGTCAAGCTGCCAGAACAAATGTGTGGTTAAACCACCAAATAATGCAGATTATTAATATGCCAAATATTCCTCCTTAACATATAGTCCCACCCCCATGAAATGTGACATGGCATGCAATCTCAATATCAAAACAGCAAGCATGTTAAACATGCAATTGTATACAAATCAGAAATCGATAGCCATGGTAATCCATGCTTTATAGAATGAATATTTCGAATTTTCAATGTGAATAGATCATATTAAACAAATATGCCATAATGTCACCTTCCATGAGAATTAGAACAATATCACATATTAGCAATAGATAACATAATATATTAGAAAAATTTAAGTTAAAATACATTCCTTAAATCCGCATAATCACTAACCATGTTATTTTTGCTACTAAATTATACTTATAATAATATTTAATTCATCACATAAATATCATAATCAAATTCATAATTTTCACGCAAAATACTTAAATAAAACACTCGCCTTAAACTTGTCCAAATTGTAAATCCTAAACTAAACTTGAACACTTCAGTTTCAAGTGAGTCGAAACTAGATTTGTACCTAATGAAATTGGATTGGAAATTTGCAATCACTTTTTTCCATTAGAAGAAATTATCCACAAACCAAAGGTATCCAACTTACTTTTTTCTTATTGTAACCAACACTTACCCTTAATCCTTTTCAACCAAAAACTCTCACTTAGAATCGTAAAAGACTATTATTCCCAAATTAAACCTTCAATCCAAAATAATCACTTGATTAAAAGAAATTTCGAACTTTCTCCCAATTGGGACATCATAAAAAAATGAAATAAATCATACATTACTTACACTTTTACTTCTAATAGTAAAAAAGAATGATTACGATTGTTGACGATCTAATTGATGTGAGAATATAAACATGGAAGAAAAAGAAAGAATTAATAAAATGAAATTGTTAGGTAAAAGAAAAGAAAATAAGATGATTAGAAAAGAGATAGAGGAAAGTGAAATCGAAAGTACAATGGTTGTCGACAGTGTCAAAGATGATAAATGATGGTGAACCACTCCAAAAATAAAGAGAAGAATCGATAATATAAAGTATAAAAGAGTAGGAACAAGATTTAGATTTATGAGTAGCAAGAATAATATTTTTTGAAAAATAAAAAAGAAAAGAGAATAGGTTATTTCCAAAATGAAGAAAAGGAAAGAGAAAATGAGTTATGGAAGAAAACAATGTTTCAATGTGGTCCAAGGGTGGTGATATTGTGGTGCTAGGGTGGTGGTATGTTGGTTCAGTGGTGTTTATTTAATGAAGAAGTGTTGGTTGAAAGTTGGTGATTCAATATGCTAGAACAAAATGAAATAAAGAAAAAAGAAGAGTAAGGAGGAGCAACCAAACTTGGGTAGCACAAAGTGGTGAATAGGGAGGAGCAAAGAGAAAAAAGATGAATGAAAATTCAAAAAATTAAGGATTGTAAAAGGAGATGGGATGACACAAGCACATCAAACATCCAACAAAGCATTCAAGAGGGTTTGCATGGAATTTTAAAATAAGGAGTTACTTAACAATTTGAATTAAGAGTTACCATGCACACATGCATGAACGGTTTGCATGGTGAGGTTGACCAACATTTAATTAAAATTTTAAAACATATATGCAAACATAGAGACTTGAACTTGGTTCACTATGGAGTTACTTAAGGTACTTAACCTCTAAGCCAAATCATTTGCTTGTTAATGAACTAACAACAACAATTAAAAGTTTGGGATGTGATAGTGACTATGGTTCTATGCTAGTTAGGTTACAAGGTAAGTTGGTTAGGAACTAACTGAATGTGAAATAAAAGGTTAAAGGCTAAGGAGATAATCGAGTAGGTTTTATTAAAAGTGGTAGATTTTGGATAAGACAATTCAGTATGAATGTGACATTAACCAAGTTCCAATAGAAATATGGGTTAAGTTAAAAGGTACTCCGGTTTGGTTAATAGGAGTTATCTTCTTCCCTCTTTAAAGTATTAAGACCTAAAGTTGGAGGAAACAAGAAGTATTTTTCTTGTTTAAGCTGGATCTGAAATTCTTGGTTTTACTAAGTGATTTTTCTCTATGTTGAGGTAAGTTGATGGCTCTAGAAATGTATATTTTGCATGAATGCCTAATAAAGTAAAGCTTTGTTTTTGGGTTATTTAAGGTTTGAAATGAACATAAAAGCTACTTAGATGGGTTGTAATGGTGATCTTTTTTTTTGTACAAGGTAGTGGTTGCTACAATATATTTCTGAGAGCGGGATCTAGAGTCTAAGCTGCCCTTCGAGATTATCAGGTGAGTCCCTAAGCTGAACCCTATATGTGCATGTTGTTTATTCTAGATGCTTATATGAAAGATCATATGAACTGCGATTTGAACCTAATAGGGATAGTATGATGCATATGTTAGTATATGATTGTTGGACAAGATTTACTTGTATTGTTTGTATGAATTCGTTAGGTTTAGAGTATATTATGAATAGTCTGCAGTTGAAAATATGACTGTAAGTGAGTGTCTGATATATATGTTAAGTTTGGTTTAAATACATGATAGGATTAATATGAGGTTCGTTGATCTAAGCATGTGATGTGAATCTTAAGGATAAAGAACGCTCATATGAGAATGATTGAAACGTATATGCTTATCTTAAAGTTACGTTTGAGTTCATGTCTGTTAGGAGTAAGTCAATGTATTATAAGTCCGTGTCTGTCTCTACGGAGTCATCTAAAAGAGTTCTTTGAGACTTTAAACACGGTTCCCTAAAAGGAAAATTTTATGGCACCATATCATGTAAGATCATAACTAGTAGGTTATAGCATCATATAGAAAGAACTATAGGAAGGTTATTTTTTAGTGGAGTTCTTTGCATGTCCCAAGGCAATTAGGGGCAAACCTCACGTAATGTGAGTCTATGTGAATCCCTATTGTGAAAGCGCTCGAGAAAGGAAAGGCTTTGTGGCAAACCTCTGCAAAGGAAAGCCTTTATGGCAAACCTCTAAAAAGAAAACCTTTATGGCGAACCTCTACAAGGAAAGCTTTTATGGCAAACCTCTGTAAAGGAAAGCCTTTTTGGCAAACATCTGAAAGGAAAGCCTTTGTGGCGAACATTCATAAAGGAAAGACTTTGTGGCAAACCTCTTAAGAAAAAGCCTTTATGGAAAACCTCTAGCAGGAAAGACTTTGGGGTGAACCTCTGAAACAAAAGCCTTTTTGGAAAACCTCTGTAAAGGAAAGCCTTTGTGACAACTCTGAAAAAGAAAGCCTTGTGGCAATCTCTGGAATAAAAAGCCTCTTTGGTGATTCATGAAAGTAAAGGCCCTCACCGCGTAGTCTGAAGGGAAAGTCATGGTGGCAATTCTGAAAAGAAATACCTTTGTGGAATAATGTGGCAAGGGAGCCTTTTTGGTATGTTATATAAAAGAGAAGCCTTTATGGCATAGTAGGAAGGAAAAGCTTTTATGGTGACCTTAGAAGAAATTGTATGTACGACGAAGTCTTAACGGGCTCAAATTTTGAAGTGAGCCATAGAATAAATGGATATAGCACAACTAGCAAGACTCGTAAGAATAATTAGTGTAATTTAAATGTTGTAGAATCAATGCACATCGATAAAGTAGAATACTAGATTTTGTTCTAATAAGGATAACGAATTGAAAGTAGATAGAGAAGTTATAAAGGATTTTAATCATGTACTTTTGATGAGATGACAACCAAGGGTTGATAAATACTAAAATGATAGTATTTTGGGTGAATAGATCTCTAACAAGGGATAAATAGAGTAATTAGAGGAGTATTTGCCAGAGTATAAGGTGAATATAAAAAAATGAGTCTGATTAAGGAAAACTTGAGAATGTAAAGTGATGAACGCGAGTATTGCATAAGGAAAGGAACATATGTAAGCTATGATGTCAGAGTAAGGTACAACGCTGTGGTATGAATGAGGAAAAACCTTAAAATGATATACCCTAAAGCTAAGTTGAAGAATAAGTATAAGAAGGTGGATAAAAGATGTGTTAAATACAATACAGGTAATTGATATTCGCCTTACTAAAATCACATGAACTTATTGTTGTGCCTTATGTTTTAGGTGAGCTGAATTGGGTTTGCGCCTGGAGGGAAAATCTCAGGTCTACGCTAAAGGAGTGGGGAGATAAGGTTATTATGCATACAAAGAAAATTAAGCGGCGAGTTCAAACTTGAATACATGGTTATAAATTAGTGTCTTATGGTATTTATGTTAGATTTGGGAGTTAAACATAGGCGTCACTACAATTTTAACTACCATACGTCGCAATTGTAATCATGCACTGTTTATATGTATACTTAGTAATTCTATTTGAACTCCTTATAATTATGTAAATGTTTAGGAATAGAAACTTTTTATTTAAGTAAATAGTTAAGTTACATTTGTACTAGGGTGTGACACCTAATATTTGAGTTCAATTTATTGAATCGGGTTTGGGCATTACTAGTTTGGTATCAAAGCACGATTTAGCCAGTTTGAACACTGAAGATAGAAGAGCCTATATGCATAATACGCTGAGCCTAGCTTAGTCTCTCAAGTATGTATAGCCACCTCTGCTTGTGTGTAGAGTTGATAAAAATGCAATGAAATAACAAGGTAGTAGAGAAGGGTAAGTCACAGAATGTTTTGTATCAATGTTGAAAAGAGTGACCTTTAAGGTCCTTTGACTACCAAATACCTTAGAAAGTTAATATTCAGTGCTAGGAAGGTCTTGATAGAGATTGCCCTCATGGTTATGCCTCTCGGACCATCGACAAGGGTCATGCTCAACAAACCTCATGTCATTTTTGTACAAAAAAATGTTGTTATCTACCATGGGGATCTTATATGTTTTTCTGAAGAGTCCTTTCTAGTCACGAGGTGTTTCTGAAAGTTCCTCGTAATACTTGATAGTAAGGAGTTTGAATATTCCATACCAGAACCTAAATCTATCTTTTGGCCAAGATTCACAGAGGAACATAAGTGATATGGCTTTGAGTGTTCTCACACTAACAACATCGGGATGGTTGTCAGGTTTCATAAGTGTTGCTTGAATCCTGTAAATTGAAACCCTCAAACGAAAGTTCATTTCATTTTGGGTGGTGTTACACATGATTGATGAGAACCTTGCTCTTGAGAAAAGTATCCTCGAGTCCTTGATGACCCATTTGGGACTAGGTTTACATAGGTAATGCCTCACTGACATGAAGGTGATTTTCCCATACTTATAAATGGGAAATCCTACACCATTTTTTGCAATGATCAGGAAAATAAAAGGAGTAAAAGAAATGAAAAGAAATTTTAAGGATGGAGGAGTAGGAAAAACTTAATAGAGAAATGTTAGGGTTTTGATTTAATTTCACAAAAACAGTAGCAAAAGCATACATGTTATATATGGGGCCATTCTTGCACGAGAAGCTTATTCGGAGGAGACTGTTCAAAGTCTCTGAATAATATTTTGAAAATTGTCACAAGAAATTAATATTGAAATGATAGAAATAAATAAAGGGGGAATCAAGTATGAGAATATAAGTTTCAGATGACTAATTAAATTCCTCAATCTAAGATTGACAGTTGTCCAAGGAAAAATGCATGATATCTAAACTTGAGTATTTAACCATCAAAATTTTAATTTTTTCCTTCAAAAGCAGATATGTGATGATTTAGATAGGATTTTCGAGGGGTATGCTAATAAAAAGGAAATCATGGAAACTTAGTAAAGAAGTTGTATTGCTACTGATAAGTGATTGTCATGTACAACCATCTTACTCAGGAAGTGAATTCTTATAGGAGCGAAAAATTTCGAGGATGAAATTTTGTTAAGGGGGATAGTTGTAACATCCCGCTCGATGAAGCATTAGTGTTCAAATACGGTTTAAGGCTGTAAGGCATATAGAGTGAGTTGTTGGTGTATATAGTGTTAGAATTTAGCTAAGTATAAGAATTCTATGAGTTCGCCTAGAATGCCTCGGTTTTGGCAAACCCTAGAAAGGATGAATGGCGAGTACAACGAACCTTGGAAGAATGATAGGCATGACTAGCTTTTAGGGAAGGTAAGTAGGATAAACGCCAAAGAGATGATATGTGTGGCTAGCCTTGAAGGATTGGAAGGTATGGTGAACTCTAGAGGAATAGTGCGTATGGTGAATGTTGAGGGAAACAGCTCTGTAAGGAATTATGTGGCATATTCTGCATAGTCATAAAAGCAGTATGATTGGTAAAGTAGTGTTTGTCCAAATGCATTTTTTTGCTTATAGAATGAGGGGAATCTAAAATGAAAATAGGTGAATAAAGGTTCCATGTCAGATTACCATAATCAGTAGGATAAGATTTCTGGTAGAGTGAAATGATTTTCAGGGTATGAGTTTACGTTAGTAGCATAGTGCACTTGGTAACTATGGTTAAATGCTAGTTAGGTTACAAGGTAAGCTAGTTAGGAACTAAAATAATGTGAACTAGAAGAGTTAAAGGCTAAAGAGATAATTGAGTAGATCTCTTTGAAAGTGGCAGATTTTGGATAAGACAACTTATTATAAATGTGACATTTATCAAGTTCCAATAAAGACTTGGGTTAAGTTAAAAGGGTACTTCAGTTTAGTTAAGGGAAGTTATCTGGTTCCCTCTTTCTTTTAAAGTATTAAGACCTAGAGTTGGAGGAAACAAGAAGCATTTTTCTTATTTAAGTTGGATATGAAATTCTAGGTTTTACTAAGTGATTTTTCTCAGTGTCGAGGTAATTTTATGGTTGTGGAAAAAATTAATTTTGCATGAATTCCTAATAATGTAAGGCTTTATTTATGGGTTATTTAGGGTTTGAGATGAACGTAAAAGCTACTCGAACAGGTTTTAATGGTGATCTTCTGTTGTACAAGGTAATGGTTGCTACAATATCTTAGTGAGAGCAGGATCTGGAGTCTAAGCTGCCCTTCGAGATTATCAGGTTAGTCCCTAAGCTAACTCTTGTATGTGTATGTAGTTTTTTCTAAATGCTATTTCAAAACATCATATGAACTGAGATTTGAACCTAATAAGGACGTTTGATGAATATGTTGCTATATGATTGTAGGACAAAATTTACCTGTATAGTTTGTATGAATTCGTTAAGTTTAAAGTATATGATGAGAAGTCTGGAGTCGAAAGTATGAGTATAACTGAATGTCTAAGATATATGTTAAGTTTGGTTTAAATACATAGGAAGTCTGATATAAGATTTGTTGATCTAATCATGTGATGTGAATCTTAAAGATGAAGAACGCTCATATGAGAATGATTGAAATGTAGATGCGTATCCGGAATTTATGTTTAAGTTCATGTCTATGAGGAGTAAGTCAATATAAGATGAGTCTATTTATGTCTCCATAGAGTCATCTAAAAGAGTCCGTCAAGACTTTAAACATGATTCATTGAAATGAAAATTCTATGACGCCATATCATGTAAGACCATAACTGGTGGATTCTAACACAATATCAAAAGATCATATCATAACTGCAAAGAAAATCATTTGTGGCAAACCTCTTTAAGGAAATTCTTTATGACAAACCTCTGCAAAGGAAAGCCTTTGTGGCGATCGTCTAAAAGGAAAGCCTTTGTGGCAAACTTCTGCAAAGGATAGCCTTTATGGCAAACCTCTAAAAGGTAAGCCTTTATAGAATCCTCCATAACGGAAAACATTTGTGGTGAACCTCTAAAAGGAAAAATTTTGTGGCAAACCTTTGGAAAGGAAAACTATTGTGGCGAACCTGTGCAAAGGAAAACCGTTGTGGCGAACCTTTAACAGGAAAGCCTTTGTGGCAAACCTCTGAATGGAAAGCATTTGTAGCAAACCTCTGCTAAGGTAAGCCTTTGTGGTGAACCTCTGAAAGGAAAGCCTTTATGGCAACCTCTAAAAAAGGAAGTATCATGGCAATCTCTTGAATGAGAAGCCTTTATGTTGATTCATGAAAGGGAATACCCTTGTGGCGTAGTCTAAAGAAAAAGTCATGGCAACAATTCTAAAACGAAATACCTTTGTGGCATAATGTGACAAGGAAGCGTCTATGATGTGTAACACCCCTTACCTGAGTCGGACGCCAGGACGGGGTACGAGGCACTACCATACTTAAACATACTTGAATATGTAAACTCGGGCTATAAAACTTCATTCCATGTCAAAACCCTTCATGCATTCTCTTACTATCCTTAATAAGCTCCTACGAGGCCTAAAACATATATCGGGTGTGTTCCAAAACTGATCCGAAAACTTTAGGGCACTTAGAAAATTTTTGCATAAAATAGGGCCACACGTCCATATGGGATGGGGCACGCCTGTGTGGGCAGGTCGTGTGGTCACACACGCCCATGTCCCTGGCCCATGTTGAATTTATTTCCTATTTCAAACCTACTGGCCTGAACACGGCATTGGCACACGCCCGTGTCTATGGCTAGTGTCCCTCACACGATCTAGGCATGCCCATGTCTGTAACACCCCTAACCCGAATCCATTGCCGGACTAGGGTTAGAAGCGTTACCAGACAATTCAGAACTTTTACAGGTATTTCACAATCATTAACAATATAACATAGTCATACTTCATTAATAAGTCCCTTATGAAGGTCTGCGAGACCTTAAACATGCATTAGAAGAAGGTCAGGACTAAACCGAACACTTAGAAAATTTTAGAAGACTTATGAAATTTTTTATTTTAAAACAGGGCATACGCCCGTGTGGCTAGGCCGTGTATCTCCCACGACCGTGTCTCACATCCCACATGACCGTGCCTCACTTTTTACTCTAGCCTATGTACAACACTGACTAGGGTCACACGGCCACTAGACCCGCCCGTATGTCCAGCCCGTGTGTAATCCTGAGTTGGCCACACGGACACACCCGTGTGTCTAGCCTGTGTGCCATACTATCCAATTTAACTACAAAACAAGGGACACACGGTCGAGACACATGCCCGTATGCTCAAACTGTGTGACACAAAATAGGCCATTCACAAAGCCAACTTTGCCACCCTTTTTAGGTCATTCCTACAAGCCAAAACCAATACATTTTATGCCAATATTATCTAGCCAATTCACAACCAAAGTACACACAATTCATGCCATATAATTCACATCCAAAATCATATTCAATTTCCTTTTTAAATTATACCAAAACACAAGCCAATCTCATATCACTTATCAAACTCAAACATAATCATTCCATTACCAAACCTTATCAAATCATCACTCAACACTGAATTTATAAGTCCATATAACACGATAAATATATATCATAAACATACTTCTAAAATAAGGTTAAAACATAACCATATTCCCACAAACATTATCACTAAACTCAAGCCATTTCGCATGGCTATCAATACACATATTCCAAAACCAAATATATCATAACTAACCTATACATGCCACAACCAAAACTCAAAGCTTTATTTTACCAAAGCAATAACCGGATAGTGTGATGACATCTCTAATGACTTCCAACCCGAGCAAGTCTCCAGACATCTATAAACAAAGGAAAAACACACAGAGTAAGCTTTGAAGCTTAGTAAGCCATAAACAAATAAGTTGTTTCAAAGGTATTTATAATTCAACTTAACTAAGTTGAATTTAACAAACCTCAATCATATTTTCATTTGCCATACTCAGAAATTCATATGACCACATTAAGTGTTTTACTTACTTTATCATTGCATAAGCATAATAACTTCACACATAACTTAACCATTTGGCTATTTTTCAAGTTCATATATAGAGCACATATTCACATTACCTTTTCAATTCATTCACATATCATCTTTTATACATATACTACTTTCCATTTCTCAAAATCATTTTTCTTGTTTCATAATTTCCATGTTCAAAACATAGGACCACAATTCATATATCGAACATATATAACACATACTTCATTTGTATACATTCATATCATTCGATGTCACTTATTTCATATACCATCATTTGAAACATGTTCGCCTTTCATATCTGAATTACTTAATCGAAACACATGTACCTGAACCATATAAGACAAAACACAAGTACCATTCCACATTTCTCATATAGCTCATATATAATCAGAGCCCATTTTTATATACACATCATTTCCTTATACTTATATTATATCGTCACTTACTCACATATCACATTTTATTCAATCACATTTCACATATATTTGATGGCACATATGCCTACCTTTCTTACTCACATATCACATTTTATTCAATCATATTTCACAAATATTTGATGGCACATATGCCTACCTTTCTCACTCACATATTAAGCACATCACAAATGTACCTGAATCGGATATACTTTAACATTATCATACATTTCTCAGAAAGCCCGCATAACCGTTCGAAATCAAATAGTATACGTGGATAGTTCGGAGAGCTCATACAATGCCAATGTCCCAGACGTGGTCTTACATGTAATCAAATATCGATGCCACTGTCTCAGACAGGGTCTTACACGAAATCATATACGAAGCCGATGTCCCAGATAAGGTCTTACATGTAATCTCTAATCGATGCCAGTGTCCCAGACACGGTCTTATACGATATCTCTAATCGATGCTAGTGTCCCAAATGTGGTCTTACATGAAGTCATATATCGATGCCACTGTCCCAGACAGGGTCTTACACGAAATCATATATCTCGAAAGCTCAGAAATTATAACATCATTATTCTGTACAATCATCAATATTCATTTGAAACTTTTAACTGCTTAAATAATTCAACTCATACTCAAATTAAGTCATTAATTAATTAATTCAATTTGGAAAATATATTACAAGTACATTTGAATATAATAGCATTTATCTACTTATCAACTTACCTCGTACGGACACGAACAGACAGAACAACTATTCGACAATTTTTGACTTTCTCCGATCACAAATCCGATTTCTTCCTCTCTTGATCTAAATCAATATAAATTTGACTTATTTAATCAAATATTCAATCAAATTTATCCAAAAACACATAAATGTGCTAATTACACTTTTACCCCTGACATTTTACATTTTCACAATTTAGTCCCTATTTCAAAATAACATAAATTACTCAAAATTTTAACAAACCCAAGTATGGCTGAATCTTTCTTTATTCTGTAACAGCCCATTAATTTCATTTATTTCATATTTTGACCCCTCAATTTACAAATTTCTCAATTTAGTCCTTAATACACTTTTTTATCGAAAATCACTTAATTGAATCTAACAATCCAACATCAAAGATTTATTTTTCATCATCAAACAAAAAATTCACCACATTATCAACAATGGCAAATCACAAATTCATCACCAATTTTCAAAATTAAGACATGGGCTTGCTAGAACGCGAAGCAACGATCACAAAAACGTAAAAATTATCAAAAACCGAGCTCAAAACACTTACCTAATTAAACATGCAAGAGGCCAAAACCTTGAAAGCGTATTTTCTTATTTTTTTCTTTTGATATTCGGCCATGCAAAGTGGATGAACACTTTGCCCTTATTTTTATGTTTTATTTTTATTAAACATATGTTATTTGTTTATTTATTAAACTAACCTTACCAACTTAATATTAAAACCATATTTTGCATGCCTTTACCATCCACTACTTTAATTTATGGGAAAATTACATCTTAAATACTTCAAATTAAAAAGACAACAACAATTCGGCCCCTTTCACATTTAACTGTCAAATTTTCATTTTACGCGATTAAGCCCTTTTATTAAATTAGCTACCCAATCGGTAAAATTAACTTACGAAATTTTTACACATATAAAAAATCATGCGATAAATACCAAAAATAATATTAAAATGATTTTTTGATCCCAAATTTGTGGTCCCGAAACCACTGTTCTGACTAGGGTCTAAACCGGGCTGTTACAGTGTCTATAACCCATGCTCTAATCTGATCTTACTCAAAGAATAACTTGAAAATCCACATGACCAGAGCACAGGCCGGTGTGCTCTTCCCGTGTGCAACACTGACATAAGTACTATAAACATCAGGGGTTCACACGACTAAGGCACACGCCCGTGTGCAATTCTAACTTACTTAGGATGCAGGGGACACATGATCTATTAACATGCCCAAAGGGGCCAACCGTCTGTCACACACGGCTTAGGCACACGCCTGTGTGCCCATCTGTGTGGAAAATTATAGGCTATTTTCTAAGATTTTTTGCCACCCTGAAACACATCCAACTCATACCAGCTTCAAACTCACAATTCAAGGTATAACATACATTAAGAACATTCATCATTAAGGCACTCACATGCCATCATGCATATCATGAATTTCATTCTCATTGCATAAAATATAATTTAAACAATATTAGCCAATTTCAAAGGCCATTACAACTTGAATTAAGTGATAACAATAGCCAACACATTTGGCTACTCAAAATAACACATACCAAAGTGACTAAACTTCCTATACATGCCATACAACAAAAAGACTAACTTTACTATACCAAAATGAATTCCTTGATAGTGTGACTTTGAGCTCCGACTTCGAGCAATCCCCTAGCTAATTCGGTAAATCTACATGGAAGGGAAAATAGGGGAGTAAGCATAAAAATGCTTAGTAAGTTACATGAAATAAAATAGCAATAAATGTCATGGAAAGTCATTCAAACATGGCATCATGGGGTTTATATAACTTATTACTCCTTCTCGTATCTTACTCATTCTTATAACATATTCATTCAAGACTTACTTACTTTCGTGACTTACTCTTTCCCATGGCTTAGTCATTCACATGCTTTGCTCATTTACATGCCTTACATTTTTATAATTTCTCATGACTTACTCAAATGTACATGTAACACTTATCATGAAACTTTAGTCTCGTTTGTTAGCTAAACGACTTAGATACATTCTCTATTAACATTTTAGAATATCGAAAGATACCCGTAGTGTCATTCTCATAGTAAGGTGCCAAAGCTATATCCCAGATATGGTCTTACACGGGAGCTTATATCGATGTCGATGTCATGTCTCAGACATGGTCTTACACGAGATCATAGAATGATGCAGATGCCATGTCCCAGACATGGTCTTACACGGGATCTCTCTTAGATGCCCATGCCATGTCCCAGACATGGTCTTATAGTAGATCTATATCTCGTCTCGGTGTCGACGCCATGTCCCAGACATGGTCTCATATGGGACCTCATGTGGATTCCAATGCCATGTCCCAGACATGGTCTTACATGGGACCTACAATGCTCATGACATGATTACGGTAATTGTGGATTCCAATGCCATCATCTTTTGGTAAGAATTCATGTAATTAAATTTCATGGAATTTTACAAAATCACATAGAATATCATCATCATAATTTTAAATAATGCATATGGCTAAATTATTACATACAACTTTCCTTAAGTCCAAAACAAAGGCAATTGTTCAATTTAGCCCACTCTCTTGCTTTTTCCATAGTTTCAGTTCGAGCTCCGTGTTTCTTGATCTAAAACGACAAATTAATCTAATTTAATACACACATTGGCTAAATAGCCCATAATTTACATTTTGGCAAAATTTATAATTTTTCCCCTACACTTTTGCATATTTGTAAAATGGTCCCTAGGCTCGTAAAATGAAATGCACTTAATTTCTTGACTACCCAAGCCTAGCCAAACCTTTTATGTTCTCTTAGCAACCCACATTTCTCATCAATTTGTACATTTACTACACATTTTAATAACTTTGCAATTTGGTCCCTATTAGGGACTTTCATGAAAAATCACTTAAAGAAAGGTGTTTATTACACTTCAAACTTTCATAATCTACCACTAGACATCAAAATACATGCATGTCATGTATGAGTATATTTTTGAATATAAACCCTAGCTCAAATTAGTGGTAGAAAAGCTAGGTTAAGCTACGAGTATTACAAAAATACAAAGAATATGAAAAATGGGGCTAGGAATCACTTACTTGGAGCTTGAAAATGAAAGAAATCCTAGCTATGGAGACTCTTCAAATTTGGCACAAGCATGGAGAAGATGGACACTTTTTGCTTTCTTTTTCCCTTTTTATTTCTTTAATTTACCAAATGACCTAGATGCCCTTATGGCCTTTCTTTGAAATTTTACCCTTCTATGGGTATTTTTGTCCATAGTGCCAAAAATTGGTCTAATGGCCAAATAAGGACTCCTACTAATTTTTCTAATGCTATTTCATACTTAAACCTTCTAGAAACTCAATTTCGCAACTTTTGCAATTTAATCCTAAAGGACAAATTAATCACTAATTCATAAAATTTCCTTCATGAAATTTTCTCACTATCATGCATGTATACTATAAACTTAATAATGATCGTGAAATATACTTTTCTACTTCAGAATTGTGGTCTCAAAACCACTATTCTAACTAGGCCCTAGCTCGGGATGTTACAATATGAAGGAAAAGCTTTTATGGCAAAACTAGAAGAAACTGTATGTTTAACGAAGTCTTAAAGGGGTTGAATTTTGAAGTGAGCCATAAAATAAATGGATATGGCACAACTAGCAAGACTCATAAGAATAATTAATGTAATTTACATGTTGTAGAATCAATTCACTTTGGTAAAGTAGAATACTAGATTTTATTCCAACAAGGATAACGAATCAAAAGTAGATAGAGAAGTTATAAGCAAACTTATGGGAGCATATTTTCAATAAAGGATTTTAGTCGTGTAATTTAGAAAGAATATTTACTAATTATGGGTAACTGTTAAAGGATTTTGATGAGACAATAACCAAGGGTTGATGAATGCTAAAATGGCAGTATTTTGGGTGAATAGATATCTAACAAGGGATAAATAAAGTAATTAGAAGAGTATCTCCTAGAGTATGAGGCAAAACAAAAGAATGAGTCTAATTAAGGAAAACATGAGAAGATGAAGTGACGAACGTGAGTATTGCATAAGAAAAGGAATAGATGTAAAGTATGATGTTAGGGTAAGGTACAACACCATGGTATGGAGGAGGAAAAGCCCTAGAATGATATACACCAGAGCTAAGTTGAAGAATAGGTATAAGGAGGTGGACAAAGGAAGTGTTGAATAAAATACAAGTAATTGATATTCGCTTCACTAAAATCAAATGAACTTATTGCTATGCCTTATGTTGCTAGTGAGCTGAATTGGGTCTACACCTAGAGGGATGATGTCAAGACTATGCTAAAGGAGTGGCGAGATGAGGCTATTATGCATACAAAGCAAGTTAAGCGGTGGCTTCAAACCTAAATACATGGTTGTAAATTAGTGTCTTATGTTATTTATGTTAGATTTGGGAGTTAAACATAGGCATCACTACAATTTTAACTACCATACGTCGCAATTGTAATCATGCGTTGTTTATATGTATACTTAGCAATTCCATTCGCAACTCTCATAACTATGTAATTTTTTAGGAATAGAAACTTTTCATTTAAGTAAACAGTTAAGCTACATTGGAACTAGGGCGTGACACCTAAAATTTAGGCCTGGTTTATCGGACCGGGTTTTGTGGCGTTACATGAATCACCTTTAACATTATGCCATAGACTTTTCTTATCCTTTTTTAGCTAAATAGTTGTTTCTTCTTCATCTTTTTAAGGTTTTAGTTTATCACTTTTCTAGTTTTGATCTATTAGTTAGTTATTAATGTAGCTAGGTGTTATTTACATTTTAGTACTCCAACTTTAGTTTGTATTTTCAATTTCACCCAAGGGTTTTAATATAACTTAACTTCATTTTCATTTTTAAGGCTTAAAAATATATTCTTTGTTGATATTTTCTTACCTCCATTGTTGCCTACATCCTCTCTTTCAAGCATTCATTAAGAAACTATTAAGCTCTCTTATCCCTAGTTTTTATGTATAATCTAATTTATGCTTTGAATTTTTTTGGGCTATTGTTTATATGAAAATGATGTTAGGTAACTAAATTTATGGTGCTTGGTTGATTGAAATGTTGCTTGGTTAGTTTTTGGTATAGGGACTAAATTGTAAAAACTAAACTAAATTGAATGAACTTCAAAACTTAGAATTGAAGCCTCTAAGGGAACATATAGATAAGTGAGAATGAGAGGAGACCCTGTTGAGAATCAACTCATTTATCCCAAGTTAGTTTGGTGATCTCGAGAGATAAACTAAACAAAATCTTCTAATTTGATAAAATGGTGACCGAAATGTAAAATTAAGCCAATTAAAAGTTTAAGCTTTTTAGATCCCTAATCCAAAGTGTAACACCCCTAACTCGTATCCATCGCAGGAATGGGTTATGAGGCATTACGAGACCCAATCTCACATTTGAATATTTCACATACATGAGTCTCTTAAATCAAGCAAATTTTAAACATATAAATAACCTAGTCTCTTTACAACTCATTTCATTTCGAAAAACAACCATAAACAAAATCACAAAATGTTCAATGCAAAAGTATCAATTATCCCGTATTGACCATATCGATATTCGGCAATCATGTGTTTATACTAGAATAAAACAAGCCAAACATCATCATTCAATACATGTATATACACATGAATGAGTAACTAAATCTTAAACCAAATATATATCTTGTTAAGAGTTACTATTCATTTGGTAAATTTCTATTTGTTTAACCGAATGTATGCAAG
This sequence comes from Gossypium stocksii, assembly GCA_020496765.1. NCBI lineage: Eukaryota > Viridiplantae > Streptophyta > Magnoliopsida > Malvales > Malvaceae > Gossypium > Gossypium stocksii. Next base: position 75,880,180 of record CM035629.1, read on the forward strand.
CCTATCACCATTTCATTTCCAAATGATTTCCATCCTTTAAACCACTATATTTTTGCACATGGAAGTATTTAAGGCTTACGGTAAATTGCATATAAAATCAATATACATCTTACTTAAATCAACCTAAAATATATAGCTAGAATTATACATGTCATGATCAAAACCATTAAAACAATCTAACCATGTTTAAATCTCATTCACCTCAAGCATTTATAAACACAACCAAGCATTTATCTTTTATGATTTATAACCGATTCAACATAGACTAATCTATCCATCTATTAAACCAAAAGCGAAAACACCAAGCTTAGTATCATAATTAGCCATTTTCGCATGGATTATATAAACATATACAAAAATGTAACTTTTTACAATGTCTAACCTATACATGCCATAAGCCAAGTTTAGAACATCAAAATACCAAAACGGTAGATAGTGTGATAAGTCAACTGATGATCCCTAAGCTTGTAGCTGGATTCAACGGTCTATAAACAAAGAGATAAAACAGTCAAAGTAAGCTTTCGTAAGCTTAGTAAGACTTAAGCAAGTTAAACAAGTTAAACAATTAATCATTATATTTCATATAAGCCGAAAAGTACCATTTACATCCTACTTTAACTCAATTAAGCCATCTTGGCCGTTTATGCAGATTCCTTATAGTCTCATACTCAAACGAATAACCAAATCAAAACAAGCTCCCATTTAATCAATTATACCAATTCAATATATGTTTAAATTAAATCAAATATACTAAGTCAATATATATATATATTCTTGTTCCACTAAAGACACAAATTCAATTTATCATTACATAAAGATACACTTATGCCATAAATGACCGAACCCTATGTTATGTAATCATCTGCTCATAATATAACCTCTTAAATACAATTATATAGCACATATTATAAATCTCATAACAATTCATATACGTACCTTATTACGAGTTAACAATAATTTAACTCATACTTGGATTTTCACTCATTTTAACTTGTTCAAAAGCACACCTATCCCGAGTCTCGAAATATCACACCGGCACGTAGCCTGCTAGGTGTCAACCTAATTTAAATACAACGGCACAATGCTTGCTAGGCTTTTAGCCTGAAATCTCACACCGACACTAGGCCTGCTAGGATTATAACCTGAATCATAACACTGGCACCATGCCTGCTAGGCTTTTAGCCCGAATAACTCAAATTCTTAATTTGTACTATAATTCATTAGCCGAATTTATAACAATATCCTTGATTTGTGACTTCCTAATCAACTCACATTCGACAATTTCAATAATCAATAATTTGAACAATTCAATACTTCATATCTCAACCGACATTCACTAAACATCATAGCTTTCATAATTCAACCATCCAAATAATATTCGGCACATTTAAATACTATAACTAGAATACCTCACGCAAGTACATGGACATTCGGCACATTGTATCACTCTTTCTATTTCAACTCAAACATACTAGCCTCATTCGGCTCAATTCATTCATTAAAACACACCTTCAACACATGGTATCATTATTCCCATTTCAATTCAAACACTTAGCCACATTCGGCTCAATTCATCAAATCAAACAATCATACGGCACATTGCATATATATATATAATCAACATTCACTTTACTATATTTATAAAATCTTTAAACATACAATCTTGAGTTTAGTCACTTAAGAACTTACCTCGGTTAGCAATGTACGACCAGCTTGACTACTCAACTAGCCTTGACTTTCCCCGATCCGAGTTTGGTCCTTTTTGCTCTTGAGCTTAATTAACACAAGTTGAATTTGCTTAATCACTTAGCCAACTTATTTTTCATGTACAAAAAGAATCACATACACATGTAATTTATACTATTGTCCCTTACAAAATACTCTTTAACAATTTCATCCAAAAATACATAAAACACAAATCTATAAGAATTTACTCAAGTCATGATTTAGTCGAATATGCCCCTTTCACATTTAAGTTCTTTTATATCATTTATTTAGAGATTTAGCCACAAAAATCACTAATTTACAGATTTTCTCTGTATAAGCTCAAATCATATAAAATCACAACCTAATGATATTAAACTAACATTTGTATTTTAATTTTCTAAAATCTATCACAAAATTCATCTATTTCCATCAATGGTCGAATATAAATTTATCAACCATCTCAAAATTTATCACATGGGTTTCATAGACAATCAAACAAGGATTTCAAATTCATCTAAATTTATAAAAACTAACATGATTTCTTACCTTAATTTTGCTTGTAATAATGCTGAAATGCCCAAAGGAGTGTTTCTTCCTTGTCTTCTCCAATATACGGGTTAACAAAAATGAACCATTTGCATGGCTTTATTTTTGTTATAAAAATTCATTTATTAATTTACTCCTTTGTCCTTAATCTTAACATAATAAAGCTTTATATTTATAACCCTTACCGTCCATGCAATTTACTAATGGCATATTTGCCATTTAAAGCCCCAACACTAAAACGACATGGTAATTTAATATTTCTATATTAGCTTGCAATAATTTAAATTTGATGCAATTTAATCCCTTCATGGTAATCAAGTATTTAAACCTCAAAATTTAATTACGAAACTTTTGCACACAGTAGTACACGCATTCAAGACACAGAAAATGATATTTAAACTTTCCACTGACTCGGATTCATGGTCTTGAAACCACCATTCCGATTAGGGCCAAATTCAGGCTGTCACAACTCTTCCCCTTTAGGAATTTTCGTCCTTCAAAATCTTACCGGTAAAGAGGTTTGGATAATGTTCTTTCATCAAATCTTCTAATTCCCAAGTGGCTTCTTCGATCCCGTGTTTGTGCTAAAGCACCTTTACCAATGAAATTTTCTTATTTCGCAATTCTTTCACCTTGTGAGCTAGAATGCGAACCGGTTCTTCTTCATAACTCAAGTCAGACTAAATTTCAATCTCAGACAGGCTAATCACATGTGAAGGGTCAGATCTATATCGACGAAGCATCGAAAACACAAAAAACATTGTGGATCCTTTCTAGTTCAAGAGGCAACAACAATCTATATACGACTGGTCTAATACGTCCAACTATCTTATACGGCCCCATGAATCTCGGACTTAACTTGCCTTTAAGACCGAATCTGAGTACCTTCTTCTACGATGAAACCTTCAGAAACACTCTATCGCCAATTCGAAATTATATATTCTTATGTTTTAAATCTGCATACGATTTCTGACGATCCGATGCTGCTTTCAAACTTTCACGGATTATTTTTACTTTTTGTTCCGTTTCTTTCACTAAATCAACCCCGTGAATCTTGTTTTCGCTGAGCTCTTTCCAATATAAAGGTGTACGGCATTTACGACTATACAATGCCTCGTAAGGGGCCATTTTAATACTTGATTGAAAACTATTATTATACGCAAATTCAACCCGATCCCACGAACCCCTAAATTCAAGAATGCAACATCTCAACATATCTTCAAGTATTTGGATGACTCACTCGGATTGACCGTCTGTTTGGGGGTGGAAAGCGGTGCTAAAATGCAGTTTGGTACTGAGCGCATCTTGCAGTTTCTTCCAAAACTGCGATATAAATCTCGGATCTCTATCTGAAATGATAGAAACAGGCACCCCATGCAATCGTACTATATGAGAAATAGACAGTTCCGCTGATTTATCAAGAGAGTAATCAGTACGGACTGGAATAAAGTGAGCGGACTTTGTCAATCTATCAACAACAACCCAGATGGCATCTTTCTTGCTTGAAGTCAACGATAAGTCCGATACGAAATCCATAGTGACTCGATCCCATTTCCACTCAGGTATCATGATCGGCTGAAGCAATCCCAAAGGCACCTGACGCTCGGCTTTCACTTGTTGACATGTTAAACATTTTGAAACAAAATTAGAACTATCTTGCTTCATACCATGCCACCAATAATGTTGTTTCAAATCACTATACATTTTCGTGATACCCGGGTGAACAGATATTCGACCATTATGAGCTTCACTCAAAATCATCTGTAAACGCTTGGGATTTCTCGGAACACACAATCAATCTCGAAATCTTAAACAATCATCCACATCTATTTGGAATTCTGAATCCACTCTCGAATCACCTTGAGTTCATTTCGCAACTAGATCATCATCACTTTTCTGAGCTTCGCGAATCTATTACACAAGTAATGGTTTTGCTTTTAATTCAGCTATTAATGCACCATCATCTGATATAGCCAAATGCGCATTCATTGCACGTAAAGTAAATAGTGATTTTTGACTTAAAGCATCAGCAACCACATTAGCCTTTCCCGGATGATAATTAATCACAATTTCATAATCATTTAGTAACGCTAGCCATCGTTACTGTCTCAAATTCAAATCCTTCTGAGTCATCAAGTATTTAAGGCTTTTATGATCGGAGTAAACATGACATTTTTCACCGAAGAAGTAGTGGCACCAAATCTTCAAAGTGAAAACAATAGTAGCCAATTCTAGATCGTGCGTCGGATATTTTTTTTCATGATGCTTTAACTGTCTCGAGGCATAAGCTACAACTTTGCCTTCCTGCATTAGGAGGCAGCTAAGTCCATTTAGAGATGCATCGCTGTAAGTCACGAATTCTTTACCTGATTCTGGCTGAACTAAAACTGGAGCTTCGGTCAAAAGGGCTTTCAACTGATCAAAGCTTTTCTGACATCTTTCTGACTATTCAAACTTAACATGTTTCTGAAGTAACTTGGTCATTGGCGTTGCAATCATTGAAAAACCTTTCACAAATCGTCTGTAGTAACCAGCAAGTCTTAAAAAGCTCTGACCTTTTGAAACATTCCTTGGAGGTTTCCAATCAAGTATAGCTAAAATTTTGCTCGAATCAACCCAGATACCTGATGCTGAAACAACATGCCCCAGAAAACTGACTTCACGTAACCAAAATTCGCATTTACTAAACTTTGCGTACAACTATTTATACTGTAAAATTTGTAAAACAAGTCTCAAGTGTTCGGCATGCTCGGCCTCGTCGCGTGAATAGATTAAAATGTCATCTATATATACGACTACGAACTGATCCAAATACTGCCTGAATATCTGATTCATCAAATCCATGAAAATTGCAGGGGCATTAGTGAGCCTAAATGGCATCCCCAAAAACTCGTAATATCTGTACCTCGTTCGAAAAGCAGTTTTAGCCACATCTAAGTCTCTAACTCACAACTGATAATAACTCGATCGTAAATCTATCTTTAAAAACACTAAAGCTCCCTTTAGCTGATCAAACAAATCATCAATTCGCGACAACAAATATTTATTCTTTATAGTTACTTTATTGAGCTGTCGATAGTCGATGCACATTCTCATAATTCCATCTTTCTTTTTCACGAATAACACTGGTGCACCCCAAGAAGAGAAACTCGGTCGGGCAAAACCTCTATCCGTCAACTCTTGTAACTGAGATTTCAATTCTTTTGATTCAGTCAGTGCCATATGATATGGAGCTATCAAAATCGGAGTCGTTCCAGGTACCAATTCTATACCAAACTCTACCTCCCGAATAGGTGGCAAACCCGGTAATTCTTCAGGAAATACATCCGAATACTCGTATACAACTGGCACAGTCTCGGGCTTCTTTTTGAATTCTTTACTATCCAATACATACGCGAAATAAGCTTCGCAACCCTTTTGCATATATTTCTAAGCCGACATCGAAGATATTACTGCCAGCAACCTATTTAAATTAGTAGACTCAATTCGAATGATCTCATCATTTTGACATCGCAAGTCAATGGTCTTTCGTTTGAAATTCACCACAGCATCGTGCAATGTAATGCCCTAATTTTTGGGTCTCTCTTGAGTTGTTGTGCATCTGATAAAATGTTTGAAGTCTAGTATTTGGGTGTATAATTCGTGTTTGGGGAGGATTAGGGGGCCTATGGAAGGCCCAGGTGTTGGTTAGAACTTGGGAAAAATTTTAGTTTTTCACTTCAGAGATAGGGGACCTTTGGAAGTAGGGGTCTTAAGAATTTGCGCATGGGTTATAGCACAAAAGGAGCCTTGGTGAAGTGGAAAGGGAGGCACCACTAAGCTCCTAAAAATGTAGCGTGTGGAGCATGGAGGAAGGCCTAGGTTCAAGTCCCAGAGGATACAAGAGGGGTGGCCTTAATTTTTGTGCTTGGTCAGGTAGGAAGTTGAAGCAGAGTAGAACTCTGTTGAGGAGTGTTTGAATCGGTCTTAAGAGGGATTTGTGGAGTGATAAGGGGAGCTTGTTGAGGAGAGATTTTAGGTGTTTTTAAATTTTGAAGAGAAGTGGCCGGCCAAGGGATTCTTGGTAGTGCATTTTCGGCAATTAGGTGCTAGTTGTGCCAAATTCCCTTAGGTTCTTTTTGAGTTCTTTACCCATTTTGCTTAGCATTTAGGTTTTCACTCTCTCATATTCTTCTTCTTTTTCTGTTCTAGTAGCCGAACCCAATCACCCCTTTGCCGAATCTTCTTCTGACTGATACTACTCCTCCCACTCTTTCTTCCATCACTTTCTTTCTCCATTCTTCTCCCCTTCTTCTCTAAATTTCATCTCCTATATTCTTTCTTCCATTTTTACTTTCTGTTGTTTAACCGTACCTCTTCTTCTTCCACCCACACCTCTTTCTTCACCATTGTAAACCATAAAGCCACCCTCCATTGCCGATTTCTCTTCTTTTCCATCCTGCTTCAATTGCCGACTTCTTTTGAGACTAAAAGCCATTAAAATCGATTGCTCTTGCTTAACCGAACTCTCGTTGCATTTGGTCGAATTCTTCCTAGTCTCATATTCTTTTCTTTATTCTTACTTAGACCGGGATTAGGGGGCACTTGAAGTCACTTCTTCGACCGATTAGTACATTGGTAAGTACTCAGGTAATTGTCGTTAGTTTCATGTGCTTAAAGTATTAGTCGAAACCCCTTTAGGGGAGGCCAGCGTTTTGGGATTAAGGGTCTTGTGGCCTTTTTTTTATTTTGTTTTTGCTAATGTGGACAAGGGACGTGCAGCAAAGGGGCTTGGAGGATTAAGCGCAGTTGAGCACCTAGATCTAGTTCGCTTTCGACAAGAAGGTAAGATTTTAGGGACTTAGGCCGTGTTGGCCGATTGTGGTTATAAGGTAAAGACTGTATGTGTTGTCAATTCTTAGACTAACACTGTAGTGATCAACTGTAGGTTTTCGTGCGAGGTTCTCATCATCACTTCGACAGTTAATAGGTGTGTAATGTATCTCCATTATAGACTAGAACGGCAAAGGCCGTAATGACTGAAAAAGTGACTGAAAAGTCAGTCTTGAGAGGATCTATGAGTAACCGTTTACTCTGTTATGGTCAAACTTGGATTCGATGGTGACAGAATTATAGAAGGTGCAATTTCGAGCACTTTAGGTAAGTTGGGCTTTGATGGGCCAAAGGTGGGCCCAATGGGCTTCTGAGCCCATATCAGTAAAATTATCGTTAAAGGTATTCTGGCAGCATGTTAGTAATAATACGGTTAAAATTGGTAATCTGGACATAAAATTAGATTTAACAGGCTTAATACGTTAGTGGACTCAGTAAGGCCCATTAGGGGTTTTGGGCCTAAAAAGAACAAATTGGTAAATAAGTTAAAATGAACTTTTGAAGGTACATATGGACTAATAGTCACTTGATATTCATAAAATCCCTGAGAATCGGTAAAATGACTAAAATACCCCTAGCATGAAAAATTACCATTTTACCCCTAGGTGCAAAATGACCTCTATACCCCTAGAGTAAATTCTATATGAAATGTATGATTTTCTATTTCTGTATGTCATATCTCATAATATATGTATATACCAGATACATGAGATTCTGTATATTATATGTCATGACATGTATGCCTATTGCATGGGGTATGGGTTTTATGATGGAGGAAGCGTTTTGGCAGCCTCGCTGTAATCTGGTGGCCTCGCCACATATATCTGCTCTGGTGGCCTCGCCAGATATATCTGTTCTGGTAACTATGTCACGATATCTATTTCTGGTGACTATGTCACAATATCTGGCAGCCTCGCTGTAATTTCTGTGGTGTGTAGCGGATGGGTGGGTCGAGTAGTCTCCCTATATGGTGTAAGGCTGGTACGGGGGTGTTATGGATGGACTTGGGTTGGGCTTTTGTTTGCATATTATGTATCTGTTCTATATCGGTTATGGGCCTATGGGCTTTATTCTGATTTCTGTATTGGGCCAAGGCCCAAATAAATCTGACTCTAAGGCTTGACCTGTTTTTGGCTATGGTTGGATTAAGTTACACACTGAGTTATCAAACTCACTCTTATTTTATCTCTGCAGGTAACCCTCAACCCTAGTGGGCTTAGAGCTACGAGGCATTCGGAGTGGCTACCTCATCTCAAAGATTGGTTTTTGTTTTTACTATGTTTATTGGGTTTAAGCTTTGGGTGTTAAGTTATAATAAGGCCTCTCGTAAATTTTTCTTTTACCGCTATGATTTACTTTTACTGATTCTATTTTTTTACTATGCGGAGTTGTTAGCCATAGGATGCATGGGTTTCAAAGTTCAAAGAATGTTTTCAAACTCAATGAGCTTAATAAATGAATAACTTAAAGACTTAATAAATTGTTTTATCATTAACTTACTGTTTTATAAAAACATCTCTTAAATCACAAACAAGCAAAGGTCACAAACTTGGTCGTAAGATCATGTGACACACCAGATTTGGCCATAAGGTCCAGGCCGGGTTTGAGGTTGCAAAAACTCAAGGAAACCTGACTTGACTTTCGAGGAGGAACCTGTGCAGATTCTAGATCGAGACGTGAAGATTCTTAGGAGGAAATCGGTTCCATTAGTAAAGGTACTCTGGCGAAATCATGGCAGAGAGGAAGCTACTTGGGAACCAGAGGAGGCGATGCGTCAACAATACCCGCAGTTGTTTGAACCAGGTAAATTTCGAGGACGAAATTTCTTTAAAGAGGGTAGAATTGTAACGCCCTAATTTTTGGGTCTCTCTTGAGTTGTTGTGCATCTGATAAAATGTTGGAACTCTAGTATTTGGGTGTATAATTCGTGTTTGAGGAGGATTAGGGGGCCTATGAAAAGCCCAAGTGTTGGTTAGAACTTGGGAAAAATTTTAGTTTTTCACTTCAGAGATAGGGGACCTTTGGAAGTAGGGGTCTTAAGAATTTATGCGTGGGTTATAACACAAAAGGAGCCTTGGTGAAGTGGCAAAGGAGGCACCATTAAGCTCCTAAAAATGTGGCGTGTGGAGCATGGAGGAAGGCCAAGGTTCAAGTCCCAGAGGATGCAAGAGGAGTGGCGTTAATTTTTGTGCTTGGTTAGGTAGGAAGTTGAAGAAGACTAGAACTCTGTTGAGGAGTGTTTGAATCGGTCTTAAGAGGGATTTGTGAAGTGATAAGGGGAGCTTGTTGAGGAGAGATTTTAGGTGTTTTTGAATTTTGAAGAGAAGTGGCCGGCCAAGGGATTCTTGGTAGTGCATTTTCGGCAATTAGGTGCTAGTTGTGCTGAATTCCCTTAGGTTCTTTTTGAGTTCTTTGCCGATTTTGCTTAGCATTTAGGTTTTCACTCTCTCCTATTCTTCTTCTTTTTCTGTTCTAGTAGCCGAACTCAATCACTCCTTTGCTGAATCTTCTTCTGACCGATACCACTCCTCCCACTCTTTCTTCCATCACTTTCTTTCTCCATTCTTCTCCCCTTCTTCTCTAAGTTTCATCTCCTATATTCTTTCTTCCATTTTTACTTTCTGTTGTTTAACCGTACCTCTTCTTCTTCCACCCACACCTCTTTCTTCACCATTGTAAACCGTAAAGCCACCCTCCATTGTCGATTTCTCTTTTTTTCCATCCTGCTTCCATTGCCGACTTCTCTTAAGACTAAAAGCCATTAAAACTGATTGCTCTTGCTTGACCGAACTCTCGTTGCATTTGGCCGAATTATTCCTAGTCTCATATTCTTTTCTTTATTCTTACTTATACTGAGATTAGGGGGGCACTTGAAGTCACTTCTTAGACCGATTAGTACATTGGTAAGTACTCAGGTAATTGTCGTTAGTTTCATGTGCTTAAAGTATTAGCCGAAACCCCTTTAGGGGAGGCCAGCGTTTTGGGATTAAAGGCCTTGTGGCCTTTTCTTTTATTTTGTTTTCGCTAGTGTGGACAAAGGACGTGCAGCAAGGGGGCTTGGAGGACTAAGTGCAGTTGAGCACCTGGATCTAGTTCGCTTTCGGCAAGAAGGTAAGATTTTAGGGACTTAGGCCGTGTTAGCCGATTGTGGTTATAAGGTAAAGACTGTATGTGTTGTCAATTCTTAGACTAACACTGTAGTGATCAACTGTAGGTTTTCGTGCGAGGTTCTCGTCATCACTTCGGCAGTTAATAGGTGTGTAACGTATCTCCATTATAGACTAGAACGGCAAAGGCCGTAATGACCGAAAAAGTGACTGAAAAGTCAGTCTTGGGAGGATCTATGAGTAACCGTTTACTCTGTTATGGTCAAACTTGGATTCGATGGTGACAAAATTGCAGAAGGTGCAATTCCGAGCACTTTGGGTAAGTTGGGCTTTGATGGGCCAAAGGTGGGCCCAATGGGCTTCTAAGCCCATATCAGTAAAATTACCGTTAAAGGTATTCTAGCAGCATGTTAATAATAATACGGTTAAAATTGGTAATCTGGACATAAAATTAGATTTAACAGGCTTAATACGTTAGTAGACTCAGTAAGGCCTATTAGGGGTTTTGGGCCTAAAAAGAACAAATTGGTAAATAAGTTAAAATGAACTTCCGAAGGCACATATGGACTAATAGTCACTTGATATTCATAAAATCCCTGAGAATCGATAAAATGACTAAAATACCCCTAGCATGGAAAATTACCATTTTACCCTTAGGTGCAAAATGACCTCTATACCCCTAGAGTAAATTCCGTATGAAATGTATGATTTTCTATTTCTGTATGTCATATCTCATAATATATGTATATACCTGATACATGAGATTCTGTATATTATATGTCATGACATGTATGCCGGTTGCATGGGGTATGGGTTTTATGATAGAGGAATCGTTTTGGCAGCCTCGCTGCAATCTGGTGGCCTCGCCATATATATCTGCTCTGGTGGCCTCACCAGATATATCTGTTCTGGTGACTATGTCACGATATCTATTTTTGGTGACTATGTCACAATATCTAGCAGCCTCGCTGCAATTTCTGTGGTGTGTAGCGGATGGGTGGGTCGAGTAGTCTCCCTATATGGTGTAAGGCTGGTACGGGGGTGTTATGGATGGACCTGGGTTGGGCTTATGTTTGCATATTATGTATCTGTTCTATATCTGTTATGGGCCTATGGGCTTTATTCTGATTTCTCTATTGGGCCAAGGCCCAAATAAATCTGACTTTGAGGCTTGACCTGTTTTTGGCTATGGTTGGATTAAGTTACACACTGAGTTATCAAACTCACTCTTATTTTATCTCTGCAGGTAACCCTCAACCCTAGTGGGCTTAGAGCTGTGAGGGATTCGGAGTGGCCACCTCATCTCAAAGATTGGTTTTTGTTTTTACTATATTTATTGGGTTTAAGTTTTGGGTTTTAAGTTGTAATAAGGCCTCTCTTAAATTTTTCTTTTACCGCTATGATTTACTTTTACTGATTCTATTTTTTACTATGCAGAGTTGTTAGCCATAGGATGCACGGGTTTCAAAGTTCAAAGAATGTTTTCAAAGTCAATGAGCTTAACAAATGAATAACTTAAAGACTTAATAAATTGTTTTATCATTAACTTGCTGTTTTATAAAAACATCTCTTAAATCACAAACAAGCAAAGGTCACAAACTTGGTCGTAAGATCATGTGACACACCAGATTTGGCCATAGCGTCTAAGCCGGGTTTGAGGTGTTACATTTAGTAGTATCAGAGCCAAGTTGCAAAAACTCGGCTGTGGGACGGGTCTAAAAACAGAAATTTTTAAAGTAACGGGAATAAAAGATTTTCAAAAGATCGTTTTAAGAACTTGCTTTCAAAATGATTTTTAACATTGTCTAGATATTTTCTTTTCCACGAATAAGTGATTTTCAAGTATTGAACTCAGTTTTTGTAAAATTTAGGTTTCCTTAAAGATGTGGCACACCGAATCTCCGGCCCAAATCTGTAAGTTTTCTGAACTTTTCTGATTGTTTCTAAAATTCTGATTATATGCCTGATTAAAACCCTATCATGATACTTTAGTTAGGGTATTACTGAAACTATAGAAACTCTGATAAGTAGACTGAGACTATAGCTAGGCTATCGCAAAAGAAAACAAACTCTTAATTATTTATTTATCCATAAGACATCTATAATAAACACTGGAATATCAAGCTGATTCATAAAGTTTCTAATCAAATAATACGAAATGAGTACGCGAGCAGCTCGTGGTAGGGGTCGTGGACGTGGCTGAGGTGGTGCCCGAGCTGAATCTTCATCTTCAGGACATGCGCCAGCAGCTGATGTACCGGTACCACCGACAACAGAGGTGGAGTCTCACGATCATGGAGCCAGGGATGATGCCCTATCGCAAGCGATGGTTCGAGTTTTGGAAAGGGTTGCTGGGGCAAGTACGGGTAATGGATTTTGGGGATCTATTTCTGAGTGACTCCGGGCTAACGGAGAGGAGTTCTTTAGAGGTGTGTTTGGTGTAGCACCGAACGTGGCCGAGTACTGGTTAGAGGCCACAGAGTGAATTATGGACGATCTGGACTATTCTATGGAGCAGAAGCTGAAAGGAGCTGTATCGTTGCTTAGAGATGAAGCCTATCAGTGGTGGCTCACGGTGAGAGATGGAACTTCAGCTGATGAGGTAACATGGGAGCTGTTTAAGACAGCCTTTAAAGGGAAATACGTTGGGACTAGCTATGTGGACGCCCACAGGAAAGAATTCTTGAATCTGGTTCAAGGAGGTAGGACAGTGTCTGAGTATGAGGTTGAGTTTTTGAGGCTGAGCCGGTATGCTTCTGGGATAGTCGCTACTGAGTACGAGCGTAGCGTGCTCTTCGAGAATGGTTTGAGAGATGAACTTAGGGTGTTGATTGCTCCACAGAGGGAGCGTAACTTCGTAGCTTTGGTGGAGAAAGCTAAGATAGCTGAGGAAGTAAGGCGTACTGAAAGGCAGAATCGTGAAAAGGATCGAAACCACTTTCGGAGGGATTCTAGACCATCAGGTGGGCCCAGCAGGAATGTTAAGAGAGCTAGGGTGGCGGAGCCAGTGCGAGCAGTACCAATGAATGCTGTTAGACTGGAAGGTTGTAGGAGTTGCGGTAAGATACATGGTGGCGAGTGTCGGAAACGTTCTAGAGCCTCTTTTTGATGTGGGTCTATGGAGCATAGGGTTAAGGATTGTCCCCAGGAACCAGATCAGGGTCAAGTTACGGATCAAAGGGTCGCTCAGCCAGTGAGGGGTGGACCACCAGCTCTGAGAGGTTATAGACAAGATAGAGGTAGAAATGGTAATGGTCGAGGACGAAGAGCACCGAGCAGGGGTGCTGGTTTTGCTAAGGCTCGTCAGCCAGTGTTGGTATATGCAGCTCGTCGCTGAAAGGAGGGTGATGCACCTGACGTCATAGCCGGTACATTTTTTATTTCTAGCATGCCATACACTGCGTTGATAGATGTTGGATCTACCCATTCATATGTTGCATGTGCTATATCTGGGTCGCTGGGTGTGCCCTCTAAGGAAACCGTGAGTGGGGTATCAGTACTAAGTCCCTTAGGTCACTCGGTTAGGGTAGAAAAACTGTATAGAGATGTACCTATAGAAACTCAAGAAAAAGTCTTTTCTGGAGATTTAATGTAGCTTCCTTTCGGAGAATTTGATCTTATCCTGGGAATGGATTGGCTTGTTAAGCATAGGGCTACTTTGGATTGTGCTGCAAAGCAAATGAGATTAAAGACTGCAGCGGATAAGGAGGTTATGGTGATAGGGGAGCGTAGAGATTATCTGTCTAATGTGGTGTCAGCTTTGAGAGCCGAGAAATGGATCCGAAAGGGATGTGAGGCTTATTTGGAATTCTTAAGTCAATCGAAATCTAAGGGATTGACTGTGGACAAAGTTAGAACCGTTAAGGATTTTCAAGATATTTTTCCTGAAGAACTTTCGGGTTTGCCTCCAAATCGAGAGGTTGAGTTTGGGATCGACTTGTTGCCTAGAACGGTACCGGTGTCTATTACACCCTATGGGATGGCACCAAAAGAGTTAATAGAGCTGAAAGCTCAGATTCAAGAGCTGCTGGATAGGGGCTTCATTAGGCCAAGTGTGTCTCCGTGGGGAGTACCAGTGTTGTTCGTTATGAAGAAAGATGGGACGATGCGGATGTGCATCGATTATCGGCAGCTGAACAAGCTGACGATTAACAATAAGTATCTATTACCAAGAATCGATGACTTATTCGACCAGCTTAGAGGAGCTTCAGTATTCTCCAAGATTGATCTTCGATCTGGGTACCATCAGCTAAGGGTTAAGGAGGTGGACATTCACAAGACGGCATTCAGAACTCGATATGGTCACTATGAGTCCTTGGTTATGCCATTTGGGCTGACAAATGCACCTGCGGCATTTATGGATCTGATGAATCGAGTATTCCAGCCATACTTAGATCGATTGGTAGTCGTCTTTATCAGCGATATTCTGGTTTATTCGGAATCTGAGGAGAAGCATGATGAGCATCTCCGTATTGTGGTGCAAATGTTAAGGGAAAAGGAGCTTTATGCAAAGTTTAGTAAGTGTGAGTTCTGGTTGATGGAGGTAACTTTCTTGGGGCATGTTGTTTCTGCGGAAGGGATTAAGGTGGACCCTCGAAAGATTAAAGCAATTCTGGAGTGGAAATCACCGAGGTCAGTGGCAGAAATTTGAAGTTTTCTGGGTCTATCTGGGTACTATAGAAGGTTTGTGGAAGGATTTTCGGTGATGGCAGTGCCGCTGACAAAGCTCATAAGGAAAGGGGTACCATTTATTTGGACCCAGCAATAGCAAGAAGCTTTCGAGAAGCTAAAGAAGGTTCTGACCGAGGCACCTGTACTGATTCAGCCAGAGTCTGGAAAAGATTTTACCGTGTACAGTGACGCATCACATGTTGGGTTGGGCTGTGTGTTGATGCAAGAGGGTAAAGTGGTTGCTTATGCATCGCGACAGCTTAAACCTCATGAAGTAAACTATCCTACCCATGATCTGGAGCTGGCAGCAGTAATCTTTGCACTTAAGATTTGGAAACATTACTTGTACGGAGAAAGGTGTATTATATACACAGATCATAAGAGTCTTAAGTACTTGCTGACTCAGAATGAGCTGAATCTTAGGCAACGGAGATGGATAGAATTGCTTAAGGATTATGACTGTGCGATCGAGTATCATCCAGGCAAAGCTAATGTGGTGGCTGATGCCCTAAGTCATAGAACTGTATCTGATCTGAGAGCAATGTTTGCTCGTTTAAGTCTGTATAACGATGGTAGTCTGTTAGCAGAATTACAAGTAAGGCCAACTTGGTTGATGAGATTAAAGAAAAGCAGTCTAAGGATGAGTCTTTGGTTTCTTGATTCCAGCAGGTTAAGGATGGGAATACTTCTGAGTTTGGACTTAACAGTGAGGGAGTTCTGTGTTTTCGAGGTAGAGTTTGTATTCCGAAGGATCTTAAATTGAGGCAAGCAATTCTGAATGAAGCTCATAGATGGTTGTGTGCCATACATCCTGGACGGAATAAGATGTACCATGGCTTAAAGGAAATGTATTGGCGGCCTGGGCTAAAGCGTGAGGTAACAGAATTTGTGGGAAAATGTCTGACTTGTCAACAGGTGAAAGCTGAACATCAGTTACCTTCTAGACTGCTACAACCAGTGAAAGTACCACTTTGGAAATGGGAGAAGGTGACCATGGATTTTGTAAGTGGGTTGCCCTTAACACCAACAAAGAAGGACTCGATTTGGGTGATTGTGGATAGGTTAACTAAATCTGCTAATTTCATCCCTGTTCGCATCGATTATTCACTTCAGAAGTTAGCCAAGTTATACGTAGCAGAAATTGTGCGACTGCATGGAGTGCCAGTGTCGATTATTTCTGATCCAGACCCTAGATTTACATCTCGATTCTGGCAGAAGTTACATGAGGCATTGGGAACGCGACTGAATTTTAGCACAGCTTTTCATCCTCAGACTGATGGACAGTCAGAAAGGGTTATTTAGATTCTGGAAGACATTTTGAGAGGATGTGTTATCGATCTTCAAGGCAGCTGGGAGGATTATTTACCATTGGCAGAATTTACGTATAATAACAGTTATCAGGCTCGCATTCGTATGGCACCTTATGAGGCACTATATGGTCGTAAGTGTCGTTCACCTAGTTGTTGGACCGAATTGGACGAGCGGCAAGTTCTTGGACCTGAGTTGGTAGCAGAGACCGAAGAGAAGGTCAAAGTGATTAGGGATCGTTTAAAAGAGGCATCTAATCGGCAGAAGTCCTACGCGAATTTAAAGCGTAAAGAGATCGAGTACTCAGTGGATGACATGGTATTTTTGAAGGTTTCACCTTGGAAGAAGATATTAAGATTTGGAAAAAAAGGTAAGTTGAGTCCGCGGTTCATTGGGCCTTATCGGATTCTTAAGTGAGTAGGTCCGGTGGCTTATCAGTTGGAGTTACCTCCAGAGCTAGACAGGATTCATGATGTGTTTCACGTATCCATATTAAGAAGATATCGTTCTGACCATACTCATGTCGTGCCAGTTGCAGAGGTTGAGGTACAACCTGACTTGACTTTCGAGGAGGAACCTGTGTAGATTCTAGATCGAGACGTAAAGATTCTTAGGAGGAAATCGGTTCCATTAGTAAAGGTACTCTGGCGGAATCATGGCAGAGAGGAAGCTACTTGGGAACCAGAGGAGGCGATGCGTCAACAATACCCGCAGTTGTTTGAACCAGGTAAATTTCGAGGACGAAATTTCTTTAAGGAGGGTAGAGTTGTAACGCCCTAATTTTTGGGTCTCTCTTGAGTTGTTGTGCATCTGATAAAATGTTGGAACTCTAGTATTTGGGTGTATAATTCGTGTTTGGGGAGGATTAGGGGGCCTATGGAAAGCCCAGGTGTTGGTTAGAACTTGGGAAAAATTTTAGTTTTTTACTTCAGAGATAGGGGACCTTTGGAAGTAAGGGTCTTAAGAATTTGTGCGTGGGTTATAGCACAAAAGGAGCCTTGGTGAAGTGGCAAGGGAGGCACCACTAAGCTCCTAAAAATGTGGCGTGTGGAGCATGGTGGAAGGCCAAGGTTCAAGTCCCAGAGGATGCAATAGGGGTGGCGTTAATTTTTGTGCTTGGTCAGGTAGGAAGTTGAAGCAGAGTAGAACTCTATTGAGGACTGTTTGAATCGGTCTTAAGAGGGATTTGTGGAGTGATAAGGGGAGCTTGTTGAGGAGAGATTTTAGGTGTTTTTGAATTTTGAAGAGAAGTGGCCGGCCAAGGGATTCTTGGTAATGCATTTTCGGCAATTAGATGCTAGTTGTGCCGAATTCCCTTAGGTTCTTTTTGAGTTCTTTGCCGATTTTGCTTAGCATTTAGGTTTTCACTCTCTCCTATTCTTCTTCTCTTTCTGTTCTAGTAGCCAAACCTAATCACCCCTTTGCCGAATCTTCTTCTGACCGATACCACTCCTCCCACTCTTTCTTCTATCAATTTCTTTCTCCATTCTTCTCCCCTTCTTCTCTAAATTTCATCTCCTATATTCTTTCTTCCATTTTTACTTTCTGTTGTTTAACCGTACCTCTTCTTCTTCCACCCACACCTCTTTCTTCACCATTGTAAACCGTAAAGCCACCCTCCATTGCCAATTTCTCTTCTTTTCCATCCTGCTTCCATTGCCGACTTCTCTTGAGACTAAAAGCCATTAAAACCGATTGCTCTTGCTTGACCGAACTCTCGTTGTATTTGGCCGAATTCTTCCTAGTCTCATATTCTTTTCTTTATTCTTAATTAGATCGGGATTAAGGTGGGCACTTGAAGTCACTTCTTGGACCAATTAGTACATTGGTAAGTACTCAGGTAATTGTCGTTAGTTTCATATGCTTAAAGTATTAGCTGAAACCCCTTTAGGGGAGGCCAGCGTTTTGGGATTAAGGGTCTTGTGGCCTTTTCTTTTGTTTTGTTTTCGCTAGTGTGGACAAGGGACATGCAGCAAGGGGGCTTGAAGGACTAAGCGCAGTTGAGCACCTAGATCTAGTTCGCTTTTGGCAAGAAGGTAAGATTTTAGGGACTTAGGCCGTGTTGGCCGATTGTGGTTATAAGGTGAAGATTGTATGTGTTGTCGATTCTTAGACTAACACTGTAGTGATCAACTGTAGGTTTTCGTGCGAGGTTCTCATCATCACTTCAGCAGTTAATAAGTGTGTAACGTATCTCCATTATAGACTAGAACGGCAAAGGCCGTAATGACCGAAAAAATGACTGAAAAGTCGATCTTGGGAGGATCTATGAGTAACCGTTTACTCTGTTATGGTCAAACTTGGATTCGATGGTGACAGAATTGCAGAAGGTGCAATTCTCAACACTTTGGGTAAGTTGGGCTTTGATGGGCCAAAGGTGGGCCCAATGGGCTTCTGGGCCCATATCGGTAAAATTGTCGTTAAAGGTATTCTAGCAGCATGTTAATAATAATACGGTTAAAATTGGTAATATGGACATAAAATTAGATTTAACGGGCTTAATACGTTAGTGGACTCAGTAAGGCCCATTAGGGGTTTTAGGCCTAAAAAAACAAATTAGTAAATAAGTTAAAATGAACTTCTGAAGGCACATATGGACTAATAGTCACTTGATGTTCATAAAATCTCTGAGAATCGGTAAAATGACTAAAATACCCCTAGCATGGAAAATTACCATTTTACCCCTAGGTGCAAAATGACCTCTATACCCCTAGGGTAAATTCTGTATGAAATGTATGATTTTCTGTTTCTGTATGTCATATCTCATAATATATGTATATACCTGATACATGAGATTCTGTATATTATATGTCATGACATGTATGCCTGTTGCATGGGGTATGGGTTTTATGATGGAGGAAGCGCTCTGGCAGCCTCGCTGCAATCTGGTGGCCTCGCCACATATATCTGCTCTAGTGGCCTCGCCACATATATCTGCTCTAGTGGCCTCGCCACATATATCTGTTCTGGTGACTATGTCACGATATCTGTTTTTGGTGACTATGTCACAATATCTGGTAGCCTCGCTGCAATTTCTGTGGTGTGTAGCGGATGGGTGGGTCGAGTAGTCTCCCCACATGGTGTAAGGCTGGTACGGGGGTGTTATGGATGGACCTGGGTTGGGCTTCTGTTTGCATGTTATGTATCTATTCTATATCTGTTATGGGCCTATGGGCTTTATTCTGATTTCTGTATTGGGCCAAGGCCCAAATAAATCTGACTCTGAGGCTTGACCTGTTTTTGCCTATGGTTGGATTAAGTTACACACTGAGTTATTAAACTCACTCTTATTTTATCTCTGCAGGTAACCCTCAACCCTAGTGGGCTTGGAGCTGCGAGGGATTCAGAGTGGCCACCTCATCTCAATGATTGGTTTTTGTTTTTACTATATTTATTGGGTTTAAGTTTTAGGTTTTAAGTTGTAATAAGGCCACTCTTAAATTTTTCTTTTACCGCTATGATTTACTTTTACTGATTCTATTTTTTTTACTATGCGGAGTTGTTAGCCATAGGATGCACGGGTTTCAAAGTTCAAAGAACGTTTTCAAACTCAATGAGCTTAATAAATGAATAACTTAAAGACTTAATAAATTGTTTTCTCATTAACTTGCTGTTTTATAAAAACATCTCTTAAATCACAAACAAGCAAAGGTCACAAACTTGGTCGTAAGATCATGTGACACACTAGATTTGGCCATATCGTCCAGGCCGGGTTTGGGGTGTTACATGCAAAGTTAACCAATCCATACCGAGGATGATATCAAACTCGTCAAATGGAAAAAGCATCAAATCAGCTGGAAAACATGAATCTTGAATCATCAAGGGATATTTCTTACATATTTTGTCGACTAACACAACCCGACCCAGGGGGTTCGATACTTGAATCACAAACTCAGTAGACTCAACAGGAAAAGTCTTACTGGATACTAATTTTCACACACATAGGAATGAGTTGAACCGGGATCAATCAAAGCAATTACACTAGTGTTGTAAAGAGTGAATGTACCAGTGATAACATCTGGAGATGAAGCTTCCTCACGAGCACGAATAGCATAGGCTCTGGCAGGAGCACGGGCCTCAGATCAAATGGCTGTATCTTTTGTCCCTCTCTGACTGCCGCTAGTATTACTCACATGTCTAGGTGGTCTACCACGTGCTGGCATATTACTCGGCCGCGCGTTCTGTACGGTATTCTGCTCAGCTAGCATCGGACACTTGAATAAAATGATCTGCCGATCCACATTTAAAACAGGAGTGATTATGCAGTCTACAATCTCCCGAATGCCATTTGCTGTAGTGCTTACACTCAGCTCTATGCTGTCGAACGTTGCCCACACTAGCAATAGATGTAGCTCGCGAACTTACTGGAGGTCGGTCTCGATCTTGTCTAGAGTGGCTCACATCAGCTTTAGATCGACTAGTATCTTCTTTAAACTTCTTTGAGGATGACTGAAATGTTTTACTCGCGGATCTTTTACGGAAATCTCTAGCTTTGAAATCAGCCTTTCTCTTTTCCCTTTCTAGTTCTTCGGCTTTAAAGCTCGCTCAACAAGTACTATGAACTATTTAATTTCAAGTATACCGACCAATAATTTGATATTTTCATTCAACCCGTCTTCAAAACGTTTACACATGATACCTTTGGTCGAGATACATTCCCAAGCATATCTGCTGAGTCGTACGAATTCTCGTTCATATTCGGTAGCTGTCATTTGACCCTGTTTGAGTTCAAGGAATTCTGTACGTTTTTGGTCGATAAACCTCTGGCTGATGTACTTTTTACAAAACACTGTCCGAAAGAATTCCCAGGTAACCCGCTCTCTCGGCACAACTGAAACTAAAGTGTTCCACCAATGATAGGCAGCATCACATAACAGGGACACGGCACACTTCAGACACTTGTCGGGAGCACATGATAGCTCATCGAATACGCAGATAGTATTATCAAGCCAGAACTCGACCTGCTCAACATCATCACTAATTGTGGCTCTAAACTCTTCGGCCCCGTATTTTCTGATTTTGTCAACTAGGGGTTTATTCAATCTCAATGGATCGATCACTGGAGGTACCACAGGTGTTGGGAGTGGATTATTCGAGGGCAGAGGTGGTTGTGTAGCTGGATTATTTCGTACGAATTTGGAGAACCATTCATTCATCATGCTATCGAAAGCTTGCCTGGCCTCTCCCTCATTACCCGGGATCGGCTGAGATTCAGTAGGCACTGTCCCTTATGCGGAAGCAGGCACTACACTCTCTACATCATCAGCTAAAGCTCTATCGGGATCCATTTGCTATATAAAAACACATTTTCAAACGTCAGAAATCATCATACTATCTTATTATCACTTTATGGCATGTATAGCTAAACTCACACGCGCTACATTAGTCCTAGAATCGACTAAACCAAGCTCTGATACTAATCAAATGTAACACCCCTAACCTGTATCCGTCGTCGGAATGGGTTATGAGGCATTACGAGACACAATCTCACATTTGAATATTTCACATACATATGAACGAGTCTCTTAAATCAAGCAAATTTTAAACATATAAATAACTTAGCCTCTTTACAACTCATTTCATCTCGAATAACAACCATAAACAAAATCACAAAATTTTCAATACAAAAGTATCAATTATCCCGTATTGACCATATCGATATTCGGCAATCATGTGTTTATACTAGAATAAAACAAGCCAAACATCATCATTCAATACATGTATATGCGCATGAATGAGTAACTAAATCTTAAACCAAATATATATCTTGTTAAGAGTTACTATTCATTTGGTAAATTTCTATTTGTTTAACCGAATGTATGCAAGCCTATCACCATTTCATTTCCAAATGATTTCCATCCTTTAAACCACTATATTTTTGCACATGGAAGTATTTAAGGCTTACGGTATATTGCATATAAAATCAATATACATCTTACTTAAATCAACCTAAAATATATAGCTAGAATTATACATGTCATTATCAAAACCATTAAAACAATCTAACCACGTTTAAATCTCATTCACCTCAAGCACAAGCATTTATCTTTTATGATTTATAACCAATTCAACATAGACTAATCTATCCATCTATTAAACCAAAAGCATAAACACCAAGCTTAGTATCATAATTAGCCATTTTCGCATGGCTTTTATAAACATATACAAAAATGTAACTTTTAACAATGTCTAACCTATACATGCCATAAGCCAAGTTTAGAACATCAAAATACCAAAACGGTAGATAGTGTGATGAGTCAACTGACGATCCCTAAGCTTGTAGTTGGATTCAACGGTCTATAAAATAAAGAGATAAAACATTCAAAGTAAGCTTTCATAAGCTTAGTAAGACTTAAGCAAGTTAAACAAGTCAATCAATTAATCATTTTATTTCATATAAGCTGAAAAGTACCATTTACATCCTACTTTAACTCAATTAAACCATCTTGGCCATTTATGCAAATTCCTTAGTCTCATACTCAAACGAATAACCAAATCAAAACAAGCTCCCATTTAATCAATTATACCAATTCAATATATGTTTAAATTAAATCAAATATACTAAGTCAATATATATATATTCTTGTTCCACTAAAGACACAAATTCAATTTATCATTACATAAAGATACACTTATGCCATAAATGACCGAACCCTATGTTATGTAATCATCTGCTCATAATATAACCTCTTAAATTTCAAACTTGTCCAATATCATTCGAATTATAACCATCATTCAATTATATAGCACATACTATAAATCTCATAACAATTCATATACGTACCTTATTACGAGTTAACAATAATTTAACTCATACTTGAATTTTCACTCATTTTAACATGTTCAAAAGCACACCTATCCGAGTCTCGAAATATCACACCGGCACGTAGCCTGCTAGGTGTCAACCTGATTTAAATACAACGACACAATGCCTGCTAGGCTTTTAGCCTAAAATCTCACACCGGCACTAGGCCTACTAGGATTATAACCTGAATCATAACACTGGCACCATGCCTCCTAGGCTTTTAGCCCGAATAACTCAAATTCTTAATTTGTACTATAATTCATTAGCCGAATTTATAACAATATCCTTATTTGTGACTTCCCAATCAACTCACATTGGACGATTTCAATAATCAATAATTTGAACAAGTCAATACTTCATATCTCAATCGACATTCACTAAACATCATAGCTTTCATAATTCAACCATCCAAATAATATTCGGCACATTTAAATACTATAACTAGAATACCTCACGCAAGTACATGGACATTCGGCACATTGTATCACTCTTTCTATTTCAACTCAAACATACTAGCCTCATTCGGCTCAATTCATTCATTAATACACACCTTCGACACATGGTGTCATTATTCTCATTTCAATTCAAACACTTAGCCACATTCGGCTCAAATTATCAAATCAAACAATCATACGGCACATTGCATATATATATAATCAACATTCACTTTACTATATTTATAAAATCTTTAAACATACAATCTTAAGTTTAGTCACTTAAGAACTTACCTCGGTTAGCAATGTACGACCAGCTCGACTACTCAACCAGCCTTGACTTTCCCCGATCCGAGTTTGGTCCTTTTTGCCCTTAAGCTTAATTAACACAAGTTGAATTTGCTTAATCACTTAGCCAACTTATTTTTCATGCACAAAAAGAATCACATACACATGTAATTTATACTATATACTATTGTCCCTTACAAAATACTCTTTAACAATTTGATCCAAAAATTCATAAAACACAAATCTATAAGAATTTACTCAAGTCATGATTTAGCCGAATATGCCCTTTTCTCATTTAAGTTCTCTTATATCATTTATTTAGAGATTTAGCCACAAAAATCACTAATTTACAAATTAGCTCTATATAAGCTCAAATCATATAAAATCACAACCTAATGATATTAAACTAACATTTGCATTTTAATTTTCTAAAATCTATCACAAAATTCATCTATTTCCATCAATGGCCGAATATAAATTTATCAACCATCTCAAAATTTATCACATGGGTTTCATAGACAATCAAACAAGGATTTCAAATTCATCTAAATTTATAAAAACTAACGTGATTTCTTACCTTAATTTTGCTTGTAATAATGCTGAAATGCCCAAGGGAGTGTTTCTTCCTTGGCTTCTCCAATATACGGGTTAACAAAAATGAACCATTTGCATGGCTTTATTTTTGTTATAAAAATTCATTTATTAATTTACTCATTTGTCCTTAATCTTAACATAATAAAGCTTTAATATTTATAACCCTTACCGTCCATGCAATTTACTAATGGCATATTTGCCATTTAAAGCCCCAGCACTAAAAAGACATGGTAATTTAAGTGTTTTATATTAGCTTGCAATAATTTAAATTTGATGCAATTTAATCCCTTCATGGTAATCAAGTATTTAAACCTCAAAATTTAATTACGAAACTTTTGCACACAGTAGTACACACATTCAAGACACAGAAAAATGATATTTAAACTTTCCACTAACTTGGATTCGTGGTCTCGAAACCACCATTCTGATTAGGGTCAAATTCGGGCTGTCACACAAAGACTAATCATTAACATAAAAGTCAACCAACTATTGTAATTTATTAGAGTGTTAATTTCATAGTTTTGACTATTTTACAATTTGGTCCTTTTTAGTCTTAGGTAGCCAATTAGTGTAATTAACCATTGAGTATGGATTTTCGTAATATAGTATTTAGCGAATAGTTAGCTAGACTTCCTTTTTGCATGCTTGTCACTTAAAAATCACTTTGTCCCCAACTCTCTTAGTTTCGATTCTTGGAATGCTCGAGTGTTCCATTGTAACACTAAAAATATTACAATTCAACCAGTCACACTTGCAGTACACTACTAGTTTATTGATTGTTTTTGTATTGATTCTTGGCCTTGGTGCACGCACACCAAAATGCGACCATTTTGTTCTATTTTCAAGCAGTTTATGAGTGAATTGATTTTTTGATAGGATCTTGAAAATTGTTTATACAAAGTTTGGAGATAAAGATAGGAACTGGTTCATATAGTTATGTTAAGAGACATCACTAGTGTTTACAAATTCTTAGGAAGACTATAATGAAATTTAAAGGGCTATGGAAAATTGGGTAGAATTTTAGTAAAATAGAAATGTTTGGAGATTTTTTTGTGATGAAAGGTTCTTAAATAAAAGAGTTGAAGCTTGGTGCAAGTTTCACTGAATGAGTGCCATATTATATAGAGTTAATAGTAAATTTATAAAGAGCATTGTTAGAATGTGTTAAGATATGAGTGTGGAAAATTAGTTGCACATTAATCCTTAGCTCATTGGCATTGTTGTAGTTGTTGTAAGAACTAGGAAGACGTGGGTTCATGCACACTTAAATGCGTATTTTCCTAAGATTTAATGATGGGGAGAGGTTATGAGCATAGATAGGCTTTGCATAAACAATGGGGTAACCTACATCTAAGACCACTAAATTATTAGTAAGTTTACATTTTGGTCACTCAACTTCAAAAAGTTACAAAATAACCCCTAAACTATTTAAAAGTTTTCATTTAAATCACTGAGTTGTTAAGTCTTTTTTAAGTCCAACCGACAAACTCCAATCGATGATTCGACAAACAATGTAATAAAACAATACTTATTAATAAGTGAAAGAACCTTAGATCAAAGCCAATCTAACTGTTAGTACTGGAGATCGAAGAAAAAAGTTTCTTGAATTTTGGTTCATATATTAACGACGTTCAAGGTTATTTCACGGGGAAAAAAAAGCTAAACTGTAAAAGATAAGGGAGTGAGAGCTTTTGATCAGTGCTGGTGATGCAAACAGAGAAGGTCATACAATGCCAATTTTAATAGCCAATGACTTAAATGAAAATTTTCAAATAGTTCAATGACCATTTTTAACTTTTTGAAGTTGAGTGACCAAAATATAAACTTACTAACCTAAAATATATAAACGCAAGTTTGGAAAATCTTTTAAATCAGCGAGAATACCTTTTATTTTCCATTATATTACTAATTAACATTAAAAATAATTATAATTTAATTTAATTTACTAGTTAAAATTTGTTCTAATTTTAAAATAAAGTTATTACTTGAGTAGAACTCTAAGCATAAGATATAGGAAAATTTTGGAAAAATTATAATTTAATTTACAATTATTAGTTAAAAAATTTAACGTGAAAATGTTGTGTTAATTGTACTAATGTTATTAATGTAAAATAGAGTTATTACTTGAATAAAACTCTAATATCTTAATTATCATTTAAATAATATATACCAATTAAAATTTAAGTTTAGCTTTATAAATAGAATTGAGTAATTAAGCATATTTAATCAAGTAGCATCTAAGAAACATTATCATAGATTGTTAGCATTAATAAGTTAGAATTATATAATAAAAAAAAAAAGAATTGAGCGTTAAAGCAATGGATTTTTGAAGAGGCAACGTCGAATTTGTAATGGCTCGAAAGTCAGTGGTATTGGAAAAATACAAATTCGAGACCACGTTCCAGTAAACTAAGATTGTGAATATTTTATTTAATAACTATGGAGTTATTTTTTTAATGAATTAAATTTTTGATAGGTAAGTTTATCGAATTAGTGATTAATTAAGGATTAGGAACTAAATTGTAAAAGTTGTAAAAGTCCAATTGATAGTGTGAACTTTAATTAGAGTTTAGTTAAGGAACTTATATGGTAACTAAACCACTATAATTTTGATTGTGGACGGTGACGACTAGTGGGTGATGTTTTAAATTTTAAAGTTTTTTTAAGTAAAATTTTAATAAGTAAAATTTAAGATATATGTTAGTTTTAGTGGAAAGAAAGAGAAATTACTTTCTCTTCTTCATCTTCATGCCCAAAATCTCCATTGTTAGGGAGAATAAGTTCGTCCTTAGGTCTTCAAACTTGGAGCTTCAATTGGTTAATTTAATTTAATCATTTTCTTGTAATTTTTATGTTTTTGGAATTCTAGGAGCTTAATATAGCTGACCCAGGTGTTAATTTTTGAAGCTGTTAAAGTTTATGGAAGATGCCATTGATAGTTTCATGAAGTTTAGGTACTAAATTGATAGATTTTAAGTGTAGAAGTGAAAAATGACTAAACTATAAAGTCAATTGATAGTTTTGTTCAATAGGGACTACAATGCACAAATTTAGAAAGATTTGTGTTAGAAATGAAAAATGGAAAGTCCTAGAAGGACTATAGTGAAAACGGTTTGATAATATGAGTTCAAGATTAAAAGTTATGTTAGTTTCCGTTTTAGGGACTAAATTGAATAAAATGTAAAATATGTATAAATTTGAAATTGAGTGCGAATTTGTAGTATATTGATGAATTTTTGTGTTTATGTTAATCCGTAGCTAAAGTCGACCCAGATTCCTCAAAAAAGAAAGGAAAAGACAAAGCCATCAGCAAATAGCTCGGAGTTTACGGTTTGTGTTCCTATAATTCAGAACTACTTGGTTAATTCTATTGAACTGTATTATATGGTAAGATCATAAGGTAAGATGTATATGCTAAAAAGATCTAATTTTAATTGGTTGTTACGATAAGGACTAAATCGATTAGCTTGGAGAATGCTATAAACTGAGACAAATGTGAAATTGAATATAATAGCCCGCCCAACGTAAATCGAATCGACATTTTATTTTGCAAATATTCTATTAAGCCAAGGGTAGAAAAAGGAATAGATTGGTGATTCATTCGTTAAATGTTTGGGAGGTGTATTGCGAGGATTCGATAGTACGCCCAATAGAGGAACGCCTCGCTCAAATTCGCCATTTGGTAGACTCTAAGATTTGGCAGACTCCTTTGTGAGACTATCCTCCAACCCCGATGCTGTGGGTGAACTTTTTAATTCACAGATCGATAGACTTGTTTTCTGTGTTTTGGGACGAAAACGATGGCTCTATGAATGCCATTAGAGTTTAGTTGAGACATAGTTGGAGTTGAACTAAAGTACTGTAGATGACAACTTGATGTGTTTAGGTAGTTGAATGACTTGTTTAGTTAGCTTGTTTAGATAGCGAAATGACTTGTTTAGTTAGCTTGATGACAGCTTGTTTAGTTGGCAATGTTTCACAACTAACAAGACTGATTAGTGGTAGTAGTTGTATTTGGTAGTAGTTGATTACATTATTAAGTTATTTTTGTATCATGCATGGCTATTTGGTAGATGGCGCTTATATTTTTTTTGTATTCAACTTATGTAATTAACTTCGTCGTTTATATTGTTCCATTTTTAAAAAGAATTTGTCCAGTACTCTGAAACTAAACAACTAACTTCAGTGTTTTGTTAATTATGAATTTTTATCATATATATTCACCATAATTGGGCAGTGGATAGTTAATTGATTGACTTTTATAATTCCTAGTGATTTTTTTAAATAAATGTGTTACAAAATGAAAGGAAAATAATAGTTTCAACTAAAAAAAATGTTCAAAACTGTTTAGTTAAAATTTTAAGTTTGACTCTGCCAATAATACCCCAGTCCGTTGGGCGGTCTATTTGGCTAGGTGTTCCTGACAGGCTAAAAGGTGTTACATTATGATGAATTATGCTGCCATATGTGTGAAATAATAATTTGATGATGAAATTGTAATTTCATTGAGATATTGGTGTACCCCATTAACTATTCGGGTAGGGTCAGATATAATTGCCATGCCATAGGATAGGAAGAGTTCAGGGTCATACGACTACGTGTCAAGGAGTGTTCGGCACACCCATTTTTCTGTTGTACCGACCAATGCTAGACACATCTATTTAACAATTATACTGACCAGCGTAGGGCATAACTTACTATTTTTGGATTTATCTGATGGCACTAGGTGCCAAACTAGTGTGATTTTTGGATCCATGTGTCCACCCGAGTCCGAGTCAGGTTAATAGGGAGTTAAATTGTAAAAATGGAATAAATGTATTGTAAAAAGATTTGGTATTAAAATGGATGATATTACTTGAAATAGAAAGTTCAGAATTGAAAGAGAAATGAGACATTATAATGTTGAAATAGCAATTATGAGATAAACGTATCAAATGATGAATAATGTTTGAGCAATTATGAAATAGTACGAGATAATTTAAAAAGGCATGTGCATATTAGGATCTTTAATCCTTGCTTTAGTATGATTTATATGATTATTTATTATTCAGATTATAAAAATACCACTGAGTTATACTCAGCATATAGTGTTGTTTTTTGTGCACAGTTAGGTTTTGATCTTGTACACTTGTCAATATCAACATCCAGCTACAATCTCGGACTCAACAAGTCAACAATGTTTTTGTTAGTTAATGGCTTGTACCTAAGGGAGTCTTTTGATGTCAATGTTATACTTGGATGAGATTGTGGCATTTGGTAGTTTCATGTGTATATATATGTTTGCAATGATCTTAGCTATTAGTGCTCTTGTTGAATGGTTTAGGCATGTATGTGTCATTGCTACATGGATAAATGTTGATATTTTTGCCTAGTTGGTGCATGTGTAAAGGTTCACCATTAGAGGTGTGGATTATGTGATTATAAATGTGTGGGATGTATTTCAAGATGATATAGGTACAATGCAAATTAGTAGTTAAATGTGGTATATTGAGTGATGATTATTAATTAAATGGTTAAGTAAATAGTATGGTAATATTGCCATGAATACGTAAGGGAAATGTTGATTTCATAATAAACATGGAATGTTCATATGTGAATGATTTGAATATGCATGTTGGATGGTGTTCTTGATGAGTGGAATAGGTATGTATGTTTAATAGCTTAAACAATGAATAAGTGACATGCTATAAGTATGATTTGGTAAATAATTAGTTGTGATGAAATGGTTGGAATGTTTGTGTCAAACTTGAACTTTAGGTAAGTTTAGTGCATATCTTGTAAGGCTAATTGTTTTGGGGTGCCATTTGAGGCATATTGGTATCTTGAATGAATGTGCTATAAAAACTTCTATTTAGTATGCTTGCTATTGAAATTATATAGGTTTTAAGTAGGCATTAATGTGCTTATGAACATAGATTTTGGTTTGAACATGGTTAAAACATGAAGTAGGCCTTTAAATGACATTTTAGTGCCACACAGTCTGGCCACACAGCCGTGTGTCGTACATGGGATAGCGACGCAACCATGTGCCACTAAATTATAACATGTATAAATAGCACACGATCTTTATTGTTACACAAGCTAGCCACACGCTTGTGTGACTAGCTATTTGTATGTTCATTTGGTTTCGCACAGACTTAGTTTGTTACACGGCTCAACCACACAACCGTGTGATTTTTTGTTAAATAATTACATTTTGGTCCACACGATCATTGTGAGTTACACGGTCTGGATATTCCACACGATTACAACCTTCCACATGACCGTGTGACCCTTATTTTGCAAAATTTCCCATATTTTTGTAAGAGTTTCTATAACACCCCTAATCCGTATCTGTAGCCGAAACAGGGTTACAAGGTATTACCAGAGTTTACAAAACATTTATAGTTGAACCGAGTTAAATATTATTCATATTCTAAATTTTGTTGTAACATCCCTTAGATGGACCCTCAAGGCCCAAAACATGCATTAAGATCGAATCGAGACTAAATTGGGATCTTAGGGAATTTTTTACAAAATCCTAAATTTTTTTCTCAACAGAAGGGTCACACACTCGTGTGGTATGGAACACGCCCATGTGGTCAGGCTGTATGGTTCACACACCCGTGTCCCTTACCCATGTAACTCTCTAACTTGAAACTCATGAACAAATTGATCTCACATGGCCAAGGCACATGTAACACCCCTAACCCGTATCTGTCACCAAATTGGGGTTACAAGGTGTTACCAAACAAAACACAACTAATACAGGCATACATTACATTTTCATATTTAGTAAATTAATCACATCAAATCACTTAGACTATTCAAAATTTAAAATTTAAAACTATTAAATTAATAGTATTCGAATACCTAATACAGATCATACATTTTACTTCATAAATTTATACATGCACATTTTAGGCCAAACAAATCATAACACAAAGCTTTTTGACCATATCACAATCGGCACAAACAATTTCATAACATGGTCAAGTTGATTTTTTTTTAACAATTTAACCATTAACACATTTAACTACACCAAGATTGAATCATTAAAAATTCGGACCTAAATAATCAACCATTGAAGTATAATGCATGTAAATACATTATCATTTGTCTTATCATCTAATCAACTAACAAATTTAATATAAGAAATTTATATTCAACTCAAACATTACACATTTAATTAATATTAACCAACAACCAAATTATTAGCAACCATGATATATGCACATAAATATATATACATTTCATTTATAAGGCCAAAAACATACTTGTTCACTCATTACAAGAATATGCCCATACTTAACCAATACATACTAAATCAAAATATCCATTATATCATCAACTATAAATTCATCATTTATACCAAATTTATTTATTTCAATTTTGATCATTTAATATACCTTATATAACATTCAAATCATATACATCCATGCCTATATAAACTGAACCTAAATGGTCAAATGGCATAGCCGAACATACAATACATATATATATATATATATGCTAATTTTCTCAAATCATATCAAAGTTATCCTGTAGCTTATAGATTTATGAAACATAAATCCAAGACTTGTCCATCCAATATCATATTATTCAAGCCAAAACACATGTTCATCCATACACACAAACTATACCGTAAAATGCACTTCCAAATGAGTTAATTACATAGCCGAATAACCTTAATACCATTCACTACTCAATACCAAATTATAAACCATAAAACATACCTTAAAACAATTTAAATCACATCCAAATACACATAGATATTAACCATCACATAAATAAATACAAAAACACATTCACCATGTAACATATTTCCAAAAATGAGCTAACCATAAGGCCGATTGTATATACATCATACTTAGCATTTAACATTGCCAAATCATGCAATCAAATACCACAAGCACAATTACCATGATATATACCTTCAATATAAGCTCAAACCATGGCCGAATACACACAAACCATAATATTATAATTAAGCCATTTTTGCATGGCTAAACATATATACAACTTCCAAATTAACCAAAACATAAGCTACTCTATACATGCCATAGGTTTAAAGTTCAACTTTTAAAAATACCAAAATAGCGATAGGTAGTGTGACAGATTTCTCTAACGATCCCCGAGCTCGTAACTGGCTTCCAAAATCTTAAAAAAACAACAACGAACAAACACAAACACAGTAAGCTTGAAAAGCCTAGTAAGTCATAAGCAAATAAATCAATCCAATGACATTCATAATTCAATTTAACTAAACTGAATCATGCTAACCATAACCACATATTCATTTATCACACTTGCAACTTCATATATCAATACATATACTTTAGCATTATTTATCCACTTGGCTGAATACACATATATTCATAAGCATATTTAATTCTCACTTTCATAATGCACATTTCATATATTCATATAAAGTATATACTTACCTTACTACTCAATCATTTATCTTAGCACATACCTAACCTTTTAGCTCGATTTCACATTCGATCTTAACTCGATATTGCCCGTTGAACCATTCGAAATCAATAAGGATACTTAGATAGTTGAAAAGCTTGTACAATGCCAATGTCATAGACGTGGTCTTACATGTAATCACATATCGATGCCACTGTCCGAGACAGGGTCTTACACTTGGCCGAATACACATATATTCATAAGCATATTTAATTCTCACTTTCATAATGCACATTTCATATATTCATATAAAGTATATACTTACCTTACTACTCAATCATTTATCTTACCACATACCTGAACTTTTAGCTCGATTTCACATTCGATCTTAACTCGATATTGCCCGTTGAACCATTTGAAATCAATAAGGATACTCGGATAGTCGAAAAGCTTGTACAATGCCAATGTCCCAAACGTGGTCTTACATGTAATCACATATTGATGCCACTGTCCCAGACAGGGTCTTACACGAATCAAATACGATGCCGATTTCCTAGACATGGTCTTACACGTAAATCACAAGTCGATGCCAACATCCCAGACGTGGTCTTACATGAAAACACATATCGAAATCCTATGTCATGACATATTTATCCTAACTATTCCTAAGGTTCATACGGGGCTTTCAGACATCGTAACTCGATCAATTCAGGCTTGTAAATAATTATCTCATGCTTGTATCAATTCGACATACACAAATATATTCACTAAAATTCAATTCAGCACTTATAGTTCATGTATATTCAAAATTAATGACATTTATTTACTTATGGACTTACCTCGGACAAGAATGAACAAACCGGGCCGACTATTCAACCACTTTAGATTTCCCCCCATCCAAATCCGATTTCCTCTTTTCTTAATCTAATTCAATATAAATTTGACTTATTTAATCATATATTCAATCAAATTCATCCAAAAACACAAAAATGGGCTAATTACACTTTTGCCCCTGACATTTCACATTTTTCACAATTTAGTCCCTATTTCACAAAACACAATATTCAAAATTTCACCACACCATCGAATTTCACTAAGGTCCCTAGCAGCTCATTTCTTTCATTTATTTCATATTTTGACGCCTTGATTTACAAAATTTAAAATTTAATCCCAAATAGGTATTTTTTACTAAAAATCACTTAATTAAACATGAAAATCTATTCACACCTATTTATTTTTCATCATCAAACACAAAAATCATCAAGCTTTCAACAATGGCAAAACACAAAATCATCATCGAATCTGAAAATCAAGGCATGGGCTAGCTAAAACACGAAGCAACAATTTCAAAAACGTAAAAATTATCAAAAATTGAGTTTAAAACTTACGTAAATCAAGCCCCAAATGTGCCGAATGCTCAAACCTCAACTAAGGTTTCTTTCTTTTAACTTTCAGCCAAAGATGAATGAAAATGCATGGCCTCTTTCATATTTGTTTTATTTAATTACATTTTAATATATCAATTACCAATTTAACCTTATATATTTAATTAGTAAACCATATATCTCAAGCTTAAAATCGTCCATGCTATTAGTTAATGGCCAATTTGCCACATAAGGATCCCACAATATAAATAAAATAGCAATTCAGCACTTACACATTTAACAGCCAACTTTAGCATTTTATGCAATTAAGCCCTTTTAATTAAATCGAGCACACAAACGCTAAAATTTTCACACAAGATTTTCACACATATAGATTAACATGTTATAAACACTAAAAATAATATTAAAATATTTTTTGGACTCAAATTTGTGGTCCTGAAACTACTTTTCTGATTGGGGTCTAAATCGAGTTGTTACAGCACACGCCCGTGTTTCTAGACCGTGTGGTTAATTTTAATTTTCAAATTTAGGTGCAGGTTTCAGAGGACCGTATCACATGCCCATGTATCCAGGTCATGTACCTCACACGAGCAAGGCACACGCCCGTGTTGAGCCAGTGTGCTCAATTTCAGGACATTCTATTTCTTAATTTTTGGATGTAGGGGACGTACGACCTTGTCACACGCCCATGCCCAGATCGTGTGTCACACATGGCTTAGACACACGCTCGTGTCTGTCTAGCCATGTGGACAAAATAAGGCTATTTTCCAAGCCTTATTTCTCACCCATTTTCATCTAATACGTGCACCAAACTATACCAATGCTAACCAAACAATTCATGCACTTAAACATAACCAATTTAATCATTCATTGGGTATACTTTGTAACACCCCTTACCCATATCCAATGTCGGAACAGGTTATGAGACATTACCTAACTCAAACACATACACACTTTCATTTCTGAGTTATCATATCTTCGATCCAATTTAAAACTTTTTAAGCATTAGCTTAAAGTCCCTTATATGAACCTACGAGTCTCAAATTACACATAAGGACACGGTTTGGTACTAATTTGAACACTTAGAAAACTTTTAAGAGAAGCCTTTGGAAATAGGGCATACGCACATGTGGAAGGGCAACACACCCATGTGATTTGCTAACATGGCCGTGTTGGTGGCCCATGTAACTTCCACAGCCTAGGTATATTGGGACACGCCCATGTCCCCTACCCGTGTGGATTTATTTTCCCTCATCGACCTACAGGGGTTTTCACACGGCCTGGCACACACTCGAGTCCCTAGCCCGTGTCTCTTACACAGCCATGACACGCTCGTGGCACGGCCAGTGTGCAAAAACCTTGGCATTCTATTTTTGACGTCATCATCCCCTAAGGGCCACACGGCCAAGGCACACGCCCGTGGGCTCAGCCCGTGTGCAACACTGACTTGGCCAACTTAAGGTGCAGGGGACACACGGTAGAGCCACATGCCCATGGGGCCCCGTGTGTCTACCCGTGTGGACAAAACAAGGCTGTTTACCAAGCCTATTTGCCACCCTTTCTTGTACCATTGATGTTGTGATATTTATAATGTCAAGTAATATGATCGTACCTAAAAAACTAACTATTATCACAATAAAGGCAACTGCACCTATCGAACAGTAGTATAGTTTAGGGGCAAGACCGGAATGTCGAACCCACAGGAACTAAAAGTACTAGTAATAACTTTCGTTCTATTATCTAGCCTAGAAATAAAGGGGAAATGTTTTAAACTAAAATCTAACTAAACTAAAATGCGACAGAGAGTAAATTGGGGAAAATACTTTTGGAAGACTGATTGATTTAAGACAATACTCAAGGAAGAATCCACCTAGACTTCACTTGTTATTAGACTCTGAATTAGACGATTTATTCACTTGACTTGATCCGTAGAAATCCCTAAATTATGTTAATATCTCTTTCAAGACTAAGAACAACTAACCCTAGGTTGATTAATTGAAATTTCTTTCTAATTAAAACCCCTAGTGTTGCATTAACTCAATCTATGGATTCCCTTATTAGATTTGACTCTAATCCGGCAGATTTTCGTCGTCCTATGTTTAGGATTGCGATCAACTCTGCTTAATTGTGTTGGATCTACTCTTAGATAAGGACTTTTGCTCCACTGAATAAGCACATTCAACTTATATTAATATCCTGAAATATTAACACAAGAATTAATAACACAATTAAGGAAAAATCAAATATTTATCATATAATTCAGATATCAATAACAAGATCCGTCTTAGGTTTCATCCCCCTCAAGTATTTAGGGGATTTAGTTCATGATTATAAAAGAAAAAATCTCAAAATTGGGAAAACAACAAAACATAAAGAAAACCCAACAACCCCTAAAGGAAATTGAAGGGACATCTTCAGCCTTGATGGAAATCCTACTTTTGAGATGGATCAATCGGCGTTCTTCGAGTAATTCCTTACTTTCTACTCTGTGTGTCCTTTTATTCCTCCCCTTGGGTCTTTTTATAGACTTTGGAATGCCCAAAATACCAAAAAATTAGCTTTTTTTACATTAATTTAAAGTAGGGTTCGACATGGACACGCCCGTGTGAGGTTGCTCAGGCTGTGTTCAACACTGATAAATCCACACGGGCGCGTGGTTTACCCGTGTAAAAGTGCCCTATGCTGTGTTAATGCTAATTTGGGCCCATTTTGTCCGTTTTTGGCTCGTTCATTGCTCTTTTCTCTTCCTTATGCTCACCTAAGTATAAAACATGAAATTAAAGGATTAGGACCATCATATCCCCCGGTTCTAATGATAAATCATCCATGAATGTGCTAAGCATGAGGTAAAAATATGTATATATTATGGTTTATCAACCATCCTACACAACATTACAAAGCTACCTTCCTAACATATGCATACATCCTAAACATTCATAATTAATACCTCAATACATCATTCAAATGCTTCTTTAACCATACAATATCTTCACATAATTAATAAGCCAAATTCATGGCTAAACATGCATTGAACACTAAAGCAACCATGGTTAAACTCACTTTACCCTTAATACGACAACTAGCCTATACATGCTATATAACTAAAATTTTCAAAGCTTTAAGTACCAAACCATGACGAGATAATGTGTTGAGATCTCCATCACCTTCCAACCCGAGCAGACTTCCAAAATCCTACAACATGAGAGAATAAACGAGGTAAGCTATAAAGCTCAGTAAGTTCATATGATCATTTGATTTATGTTAGTTATCAAATACATTTTGAGTAATTACACAAGCATAAAAAGTTTATATGGTCTCACCGTCCAATCATTTACTCCCTTATAGGGTTTACCATGACTTTTGAAAGTTTATTCATTTAAATTATCGTATGAAACGATTACATACTTAGGAAATCACTTACCACTACTTATGCATAACGATATGAAATATTTCACATTCGACTCTTTGATCATTTCATAAGCTGAAAATATTATCTTGCATGTCAACCCATGACCTCCCTCGTATTTACAATATTAATTTATTATACGCCTTTAAATTACTACCACTCGATATTCACATGAATTTCATACGTACCTGTCTCACTTACTTTGATTATGTTTTCACTGTCTTCTTGACCTTGTCCATTGATTCACTTACACATCAATAACAACACGTTATCTCAGGTCATTATTAATGAATTTCATAAATTCATAAATCTTTCACATCTCATTTATAAAACCATTTATGAATTCCACAATACCTGTCTTACTCGTTGAGTTATTTGGAACACCATTGAATGCATCGAAAATCACGTATGTACGGTACCACTGCCACATCCCAGATATGGTCTTATGTGAGGTCATCTGTTGATGCCATGTCCCAGACATGGTCTTACACTGGCTCACATCTATCTGTGTCGATGCCATGTCCTAGACATGGTCTTACACTGACACGTAACGAGGCTGATGCCATGTCCCAGACATGGCCTTACACTAGCTCTCGCATCAACGCTGATGCCATGTCCCAGACATGGTCTTACACTAGCGCATAAAACGAGCTGATGCCATGTCCCAGACATGGTCTTACATTAACTCTCTCATACCGAGGCCGATGCCATGTCCCAGACATGGTCTTAGACTGGCTTTCCTCTATCCGTGCAGATGCCATGTCCCGGACATGGTCTTTAACTGACACATATCCAAGCTGATGCCATGTCCCAGACATGGTCTTACACTAGCACTCGTATCATCGCCAATGCCATGTCCCAAACATGGTCTTACACTAGCTAGCGCATCTCGGTGTCGATGTCATGTCCCAGACATGGTCTTACACTTACACTCGTATTGCCATGGTCCAACAATGGTCCTTTTCCGTCAATTCATCATAAGTCGTAGTACAGTTGTACTTGGCCCTGCATCTCTCTTAATTGGTCTTTCAATCTTATTTCATACTTACATTTCATCATGGTAACGATAAATTGTGTCGACTAAATTCAATACTTTGTTCTCCCTCGTACTCTGTCCAAATCTCGTTTCCCCCAATCTATGAAATAACCACTTTTATTTATTTAGTCGTCAATTTATACAATTTAGTCCAAAAAAATTCACATTAGGGCAACTTTACACTTTTGCCCCTAATGTTTCACATTCTTGCAATTTAGTCCCTATCACATAAAAGTGCAAAGAAATTAAGCACAATCGATGCTTAACCAATTTTTATAATTATTACTAGTAGTCCATGAAACATACTTTGGAAATTTTATAGTTTTGCCCATAAACTTTCACAAAATTACGATTTTGCCCTATACTTGGAAATTAATTTTTATCGAATTTCTTCATTTTTTAAGTCTAACCGAACCCTTTTTACTCTTATAGCAACTCAAAATTTCCATTATTTTACAACATTACTATCTATTTTAAAGTTTCCACAAATTAGTCCATTTAGTGACTTTTCATGAAAATACTTTCACAAAAGTTGTTTACTAAGCAACCAAGATTCATTTTCTTCCATAAAATTCTAGCAAACAACATAAATGCTCTCATGGCAAATCCCTCAACTCTGAACCATTTTGCAAAATAGTCCCCTCATTAGCTAGACTCAGCTTTAGGGGTCCCAAAAGTACAAAAATCATAAAAAATAACTATCAAAATGACTTACTTGTAAGGGAACTAAGTGGCTGAAATTTTGGAGCTCTCAAACCCCTATGTTTGCTGCCATTTTCAGTGGATGAAGGAGAATAATGAAAAAAAAAATGACAACTTTTCTTTTTGTTTTATTTTATTCACTTATTAAGTCACCTAACCCACCAATTTTGACTTTTCAACTTATTTGTCCCCATATGGCCTCCTATGGCCAGCCATGCTCACATAAAGGGCTTATTTGCTCTTTAAAATCCCCACATTTTATTCAATTAACTATTTAACATAATTTGCTAGCAAAATAGAACTTTTGACCTTTACATGATTTAGTCATTTTTCAAAATTAAGCATGCAATCGCTAAAATTATTTCACCAAAATTTCCATACACTCTCTTAATCACGTTATAACTCATATAAAAATAAAATAATAAAAATAAAAATAATTTCTCTGATCTTGGATTAGTGGTTTCGAGGCCACTGTTCCGACTAGGCCCAAAATTAGGCTATTACATACTTTCACAAATCCACTTAATTCAAATCTCACCTCTCAAACATTCATGTTTATTTATCAATTTAAACCATTTCAACATGCATGCAAAATCATGATTTACCTTATAAACATACCAAAATCAAGTCATCTTTAGCCATACCAATGGCTATAGTACAGACATTCATTTTAACTCCAAAATAAGTCTTAGTAGCTTATACATGCCATTATACTCATAATAAGGTCTATAACTATACCAAAATGATTTGGGGATAGTGTGATCTTGCTTCGACCGTTTCCAACCTTCACGAGCCTCCAAGCACTATAAAACAGGGAAAATAAAACAAAGTAAGCATTTAGTGCTTAGTAAGTTCATGTAACAAGAATTTAACTTACGACATGTTTCCATTAAATTAAATCAAACATATAGGCATCCAAGCAATGGACTATTATCCTATCACACACAAACTCAACACTTAAGTTAATCAAATAATTTCATGTAATATTAATACATAGATGAGCTCATCATTCCATGACTTCTATATACTTGTCATTTCCATGTCACTTATACCTTTCATGACAAAGTCATTCATGTTCCATTAACCATTTTCATGTTTATCTCGTTGAATTTCTCATAATTTTAATGGATACCCGATAGTACACTTTTAGTGTACAAATTCATAAACCGTCAATTCATATTTACCCTTATCAGAGAGCACACTCCCAAGCCTCATTTCGTACAATGGGATTACTAGTTCAGGCTAAATCCCCTTTAACATATGCTTAAAGAGTTTTGTTAGGATTACCAGTCCAGCTAAATCCTTTCAGTGACAAATACTCTATAGAGCTTAGTCTGGATTACTCGTCCAGGCTAAATCCTTTCCACATTATATACATTGGGAGGGCTTATATCAGGATTACCCTTCCGAGCTAAATCCTTTTTTCAATCCATGTAATATTCTTTTTCATCAATCCATCGACTTCCTTTTATTCAACCGGGACTTATTTCCCCTTTCTGCAAGTGTTATCAAACAATTTCACCATATTCTATGCATTGAACATCCAAGTGTTATTCACATCATATAACATGTAATTCAACATCTTAAGATTCAGTAATAAATTACATGAACTTACCTCGATGCTTGTTCATTTGTAAAATTCACTATTCCGAAACTTTTTCCTTACCTCGATCTAACCTTGTATTCATGTTGTCCAGATCTATATAAATTAATTTGATCATGAATTTCATTTAGTTCATATCCCATTACATTCAATTTACACCCTAGGCAAAATTACTATTTTGCCCCTAAACTTTTCATTAATTCCAATTTCGTCCTTAGGCTCGGAAAATGAACTTCATGCAATTCAATCCTCTTTCCAAGCCCAACCGAATTCTATATACATCATTTACAGTACTTATTTTTCACAAAAATCAAAATTTTTCATGAATTTTACAAGTTTACAATTTAGTCCCTATTTCACAATTTCATCCAAAATCACTTTGTAAAAGTTGTTTATTTACTAACAACCTTTCATTTTCTTCCATAAATTTTCAATTTCCAACATATTAATCCATGGTACAATTTCCATACTTTGATAAATTTCCAATTTAATCCCCAAAATAGAGAGAACTAATTATCCCGAGCTCAAAAATATAAAAATTACTAAAAACTGGACATGAAAACTTACTCAATTAAGAATGGTTAGTGAAATTTCTCTCTCCTAACGGTTCCATCAAATTTGGGGAAGAAGCTGATGAAAATAAG
The DNA here is from genome assembly GCA_020496765.1 of Gossypium stocksii. Taxonomy (NCBI): domain Eukaryota; kingdom Viridiplantae; phylum Streptophyta; class Magnoliopsida; order Malvales; family Malvaceae; genus Gossypium; species Gossypium stocksii. The sequence continues at coordinate 75,921,679 of CM035629.1, forward strand.
ATGATATTTTATGTTAATTATTTTATCATCTTTTAATTTTACTAATTTCCAATTTGGTCCTTTTCTTTTTCTCAAATTCCATGGATGAATCACCTTAGATATTTTTCCATCTTTTGATTGATGGTCTAATTACCATATAAGGAACTTTAGTTTTGAACTTCATAATCATTAGATCCCTCTAACTTCTAGCACTCCACTTTCACATTTTATGCAATTAGGTCCTTTCTCTATTTAATCACTTAATCGGTAAAATTTTCCTATCAAAATTTTCATACAACCTTCCTATCATAACACAAACCATATCAAAATTTGAAAATAAAATTTTCTTTTTAGCTTGGATTTGTGATCACGAAACCACTATTCCGACATCACTGAATTTAGGCCGTTATAGTTTCAAAATGATACTTGTTTGATGTTAGGTCAATTTTAAAGCTTTTGTAAGCTCGAATTAAACCCGAATTTGGTTGTATTGCATGATATAACTGAATATATGTAATTATTTAAATATTTAATTGAATTTTTGAATTATGAATTGTGTGTAACTGTTTTGTAGTCTGCTATAGAACCTTATCGCTCGAGTCTGATGACCGACTAGGTAAGGGGTGTTACAGCATCGTATCTAAACAACGACATTGGAAAGCGATTGAAGACTATTTTAATTGACGATGAGGTAATATAGTATTATGATATAATTTTTTTTATTTTTCTTTGTTTATTTCGTGTGAAGAAAGCATACTTAGAACTATTTATTTTTTTGTTTTATCTATCTATTATTTATTCGGTGTAGGTAAAAAATATTTTGTGAGCCTATTTTGAAAAGAAAGTAAAATATTAAATCACTATTATTAAATATGTTTATTAAAATAGAGTAAAATCTTCCCTACATATTGTAAACTATTATTATAATTGTTCCATGTTTTATTTTTTTTTTAAATTAAGATTGTAGTTTAATTTTTTATATAGCTTCAAATTTGTATATTATTTAAAAATTAAGAGGACTATTATTTTCATTGACAACAATAGTTTAAAAAAAAGCTATTTGAAAACTAGTTAAAAATTAACTTTTAAAATCACTTACAATGCTGATGACATTAAAAACTAGTTTAATGGCCTCCAAGTACGATTAAATCTACCATAACATTGTACTTTTCAAAAATTAAAAATTTAGTCCTTATAATTTTATTTCTAAGAACTTAATCATTCCATATTTCAGACTTTAAAATTTAAATTCAATTATTATTGCGGTTATATTTTTTAATTTTATTGCAACATTTTAAAATAAAATAAATATATACATTTGATACTTATTGACCTAATTAACCTAAATTTAACAAATAATAACAATAGTTGACCTAAAAAGTAGAAAAAACTTATACCATATATTAACTTCAAAAATAATAGAATAAACCTCCAAGTGAGTTATTACTAAAAAGAAAACCAAAATTATGAGCTATGGCCAATGGGATGTTTACAATGCTAATTTACGGTTTGGGTGTCGGACCTTAATCTGAAATTATACGTACACATTGTTAAAGCAGCCCAGTAGAATTTACAAAGAAAAGCCCATTTCAGGTGGAAAATACAAGAGTTGAGAGTTTTGAAAGTGGGACCTCTCTTGCTGGTTTAGTCCTCCCATGAATTTCAATTTGGGAAAACACAATTATAAGAACTTGGAGAAGAGATAACAATATGCAAATAGGTATATTTTACACGGATCTCAGATAAAAGTTCAAAAAGCAGCATAAACTTGTAACAAAATTCATTTCAAAACCGCCAAAGCAAGGCAGCAATTATTATCAAATGAATGAATTAGTAAATGGGGAAGGAAAAACCAAAATTTTTCTACAGCATTCAATCCAAACTGTAGACCTCTTAATGTTTGTAAGTTGCCCAGGGACCTTTCAAATGCCACTGGTATCCCTCCCGAAAATAAAACGCCTTATCCAGTCTGAGACCACCAATGCCCTTGTGCGCCAACTGACTTGTTTGCTGTGTTTTAACAAAACAAGAATATATTTTAGACACACGGCCACAACAAATCGATTTCTAAACTAACTCTCATTCATGTTCAGAAGCAAGAAGTTTGGTTTAGTACCTTGCGTAGACAGAATACCAGAGCCATTGCTCACTGTGTCCGATGGACACCCAATCACCTGGAAGTTGTGCAGCTGTTTGTTCCCCTCCCAAAGGAGCAAATTGTCCCAAATGCCTGTACCTGTAAAAACATCAACCGCATTTATGACAATGGTATAATTTTCCTTGCATGTTGTACCAAAACATTAGATTAAAGCTATCATATTGATTGCTTTCCCCAGTAAAAGTCTTGAGTGATCTCATCTCTCAAAATCTGAAATGCTGATAATATGTTCAATTTGTACCTGAAGGGATGGAATCGATGACGACCTGTTCCCCTGAACCTAGGGGGACCTTCAGGGTTCTTTTCACACTCCTCCATACGGTTGAAGCACTTAGCAAGATAGGCGCCTTGCTGATTTGCAACCTGAAACATTTGTGGATGGTTAATGCCTTGGAAATGCATTAATTTAGTCCCACTGTGCACTAAATGAACTAAAATAATTACCTGTGCTGTTGCCGGAAGATTCTTCATCTGAGAATCGACTTCAGAAAGAGCTGATTTAAATTCTTCAATATTCAGCTCCATGGATTCTTTTGCAGCGTCTCCTTTGGCTTCCTTCAAAAGATCAACCATGTTACGCACCTGCTTGTTCTTCAGATAAAGCTCCACTTGAGGGTATCTTTCACAGATATCATCAATGATCTCTTGAAATTCTTTCACTGTAAGTGTTCCCGAGTTGTCCTTGTCTGCCTTTCTAAATATTTCTGATATATCTTCCTAAAATTTATTGGAAATTACAAGGAACAAAGAAATATCAATACTAGCAATAACCAAAAATCATTAAGAAATAGCAAAACATTACAAATAGGTACCATGACTTTCCGCTGGTTAACAGTAGCACAGTCGCCAAGTGCATAAATGTTACCAAATCCCTCAACTCGCAGCCATTCATCCGTTGCCAAAGCACGCCTATTACCCTTTTACAACAGAATTCATGGTGGCTCAGAGAGTATAATGAGAAGAGTTGTGAAAACTAATTTGTATGAGTGACCAAACGTATATTACCTGACCAATTTGCTTCATGAACTCCTTTATGAGAGGACGAGGTCCAATGCCAGTTGACCAGAGAACCATTCCATATGGCGTTGAAGTTTTTTCGCCATTACCTCTCACTTTTGTAGATATTTCATTTTCATTTATTCCGGTGACCATTGACCCCAATTTCACATCAATGCCATCTCTTCCAAATTTCTGTTCCGCGAAATTTGTGATTCTTTTGTCAAACCTGAAAAGAAAAACGCCTTAAAAGCTTCATACAACTTCAGATTGTGAAATAAATATCTTAACATAAACACTAAAGCTTCTCAGTTCTCAGTGATAACAGGTATCAGGATAATGATGATGATGGAAAACATAGGACTACTTATCTTTAAAGGGAATTTGGACATTCACATTCTTACATGTTCAAAATATGATCTGTAGCCTCAAGAAGTGTTATTTTCACCAAGTCTTGGACATTTGGATATAGCTTGACCACATCGTCATTGACAAAGTCATGAAGTTCTGCTGCAAATTCCACACCAGTTGGGCCACCGCCAACAACAACAAAGTGAAGGATTTTCTTTCTCTCCTCATCACTTAAATTTGGTAAGCTTGCCTTCTCAAAGGAATCAATAACATTCTTACGAATCTTCTGAGCATCATCAATTTCCTGCCCAAAGAATCATGCTGCTTAGAATGAAAGAAAACAAAACAGAGCAAACATAATGGTATTAAGAGAAGCGAAAATGGCTCCTATCGCATGTTTCCCCAATACTAAATCAAGTACGGAAACAGAGCTTACCTTTAGGAAATGGCAATTTTCCATGACACCAGGGGTATTAAAGGTGTTAACCTGAGCTCCCACAGCTATAATAAGGTAGTCATAGTCTACCGCAAACACTTCTTCCCCCTTTGAACGGCTGTCTATAGTAGCGCGACAGTAAATTTTCTTATTATTGGGATCTATTTTTACGCATTCAGCTTCAGAGTAACTGATGTTAACATTTTTCTGCTCAAGCATGAAACAGGAAACCATCATCAGAATTCATTTAGAATTGGTTTTTCTGATTTCCACAATATACAAGATCTTATTTTCATAGACAAATCCACATTACCTTTCTGATGATGTTGCGAATTGGCTCAACAATGCTGCGGGCTTCTACTTTGCCACATGTAACACTTGGTAGCAATGGGGTGAACACAAAGAAATTACGAGGAGAAACAACTTGCACCTCATAATTAGGGTTATTCAGACTCTTCAAGAAACTCATTCCTCCCCAACCAGTTCCAAGCAGCACCACCTTCTTTTTCTTGGGAACTTGTTCAGATGAAGCAATTCGACGGTCATCATTAGATGCCAGCGCATCAGCATGAGCAATATGGCCCTTACTGCCATTGAATGCGTTTGCTTCAGCATAAGCTATAAGGCTCCCACCACTGCACCAAAAAAATGCAATAGACTTAGAGCTGAAGGAGAATGCTTAATGGAAAGTTTCAAACATACAGTTCGTTTTTAACTAATCTTGAGAAATTAATAAATTGCGCACTCAAGCTCCTAAACTTTGCATATACATTCAAACAAGACAAGTTTTTAGCTCTTTTCCCATTTCCTTCACAATTTTAAAGAAGCAAATAGAACTTCAATTTTCCTAGCGTGCATAATTCACTCACACCGGTCTTTAGGCAGAGATGGCAGTTCTCTTCCTCCCTATAATCCAAAACATATTTGCTCTGTTCTTCGGACTTCCGACAGAGCATTTCAATATTCCAAATTTCAGCTCAAAATCTCAAAAAAAAAAAATCATTAATCATCAGATGGACCTAAAAACAATCGCTTATCTAAATGCAGAGAGAATCTACAAACAATAACAGCATGAACCACAAATCAATATTAAGAAACTAAATCTATGATAAAAAAAAAAAACTAAAATAGAAACACAAACAAGCACTGAGGTCACGCTTAAAAACTTCATAGAACCAAAAAGCAAATAAAATATTTGTATATAAAGTTATAAACACAAGAAAAATGCTTAAAAAATTCGGGGGGGGGGGAAGAAAGAAGGAATGAAAAAAGCACCTGATAGTAGAGACGACGATGATCTTAGAAAGAGAAGGATAATCATTAAAAGCCCTGGATAATCTCCCGAAGAAGTTGAAGTTCCTCATCTTCGTGCTCTATGGATCTGTTCTTTTACTTGTTTAGCCTATACGAACCAAGAAAACTGGAGGAAAAACACAGAGAAAGCGGTTATGTATTAAAAATACAAAAAGGCAAAAGAAGGAAAAAAAAAAAAAGGTAGATGAGAAACGCGAGGTTCGCGGCGTTGTCACACGATGGTTCCAGGTCTTTACTAACTCGCTTTCTTTTTCAATGACTTGGAGAGCAAGGCAGAGGCGGCGACGTGTTACTATATTTTTGGAATCATTATTATATAATTTTTGGTCAAAATATTTTAATGATTTGGATCCTTAATTGCGCCGCCGTCACTACATTATGACCGCTACGTTTCTGTGAAAAACCTGTGTCCGTTGGATCCATCAATCCTCGGAATTTATTTTTTTTCTTTTTCTCTTGTTGAATAATAAAATATTTTCTCACTAAAAATAATTTACGAGATTTTTCAATGATTCGTGCTTTTTTCTTAGATAGACCGTCGAACCTTATTAGGGTTTTGAACCCAAAATAATAATAATAATAATAACAATTCATACGTAATATATTGATTTCCTTTTAAGAATCAATATAATTATATTTAAAAGATTTTATTTGTAAACAATAAATATCATTGTGAGGATATTTTTGTCATTTCAGATAATGTAAAATCTAAAAAAAATACACTTAACAGAATTTGAATTTAAAGTATTATTTCATTAAAAGCTTCATTTTATTTTTGAATTAATTTTTTAGTATATAATTCTATTCACTCAAATCATAATCTTGTTATTCTATAAGTTTTATTTTATTAAAAATTCAAAATTCTAATTAATTAAATTTTTTATATTGGCTGTCTTAAAAAAAAAAAACTCTTATATTGACATTTGAAAATTCATGATAATGACATATACTAAAAAAACAAATTAATTAGAATTTTTAATAAAAATTAAAATTTAATCTTTGAACCATAAATAAAACGTGTTCAATATAAAGAAATAAAAAAAATATTTTAATAATCACTGAAATCAAAATAAAATAAAATCATGAAGCGTTCCTAAAATTAAAGGTGGGAAAAGGAAAGAGAAAAGTGCATATATAGAATCAGCATCTAAAGGACAGGCTGTTAATTGCAGAATGTTAGGTGGTCAAATAGAAGGTGGTAATAAAGTTTACGTCATTGTTTTTGTACACACACCACAAACATTGCTGACAACCTCCATGTTTTCCTTTGCCGCAAAGCATATTTTTCATGTTCTCTTTTGGTAATCAATAAGCGGTCCATATTTTATGGAATCCAATTTATTTTTTTAAGTAAATAAAATAAATAATGTATGCTATAATATCAACATTCAATGTTTTAAATATGAATTTTAACCACTCAATGGATTCATATTCATGTTCAAATTCTAATTTATATCATCTTTAATTCATTTTTATATTGTAAGCCAATTAAATTATAAAAATTAAAACAACTTATTTTAGTTATATATGCTTAGGATCATATGTTTCTATCGTTTATATAATATTTTATACTTTTTCTAACTAACATAAAAAATATAATATATTTTCATATTATAAAATTAATATTAAATAAAGCTATAATATTTTAATTTATGAAGTGCAAAACTATTCACTCTATCAATAAATGAGCAGGATCTGGTGTATTATAAGGGATTTGTCTTTTATATTGATTCCTACGAATTGGATTAAAAACAATTCTTGAATGATGTATTCAACTGCAAGGATGAATCAAAAAAGAAATCTTTATCAGCTCTACCTCCTATTTTTTATGAAGAAAATGAATCTTTTTATCGAATGATCAAAAAAAAAATGGGTTTAGATCTCCTGCGGGAATGATTTGGAAGATCCAAAACAAAAAATAGTGGTATTTGTACTAAACAAAATGTATTAATTTAGTGTTGGAACATTCCAATATGTATAATGTTTTAATAGTTATAATTGAAAAATTACAAGTGATTCAAAAGTTATGTCTTTTAAATATTCAAAGATTTCACTTGATTAATTAATAAAGAATTATAACTATTCAAGTCATATTTGTTGAATAATTATGTTTTTTTAAGAAATGTATATAAATAAGAGTGAAATTTCCTTTGCATGGAATACCAGAATTGAGGAACACAAGCTATTTATGTTCTTCTATCTCCTAATATCTTTTTATAGAAATTGATAGTTTTGTTGTATATTGCTATGTGCTCAATAGAATGTTTTTGTGAGTGCAAACGCAAACAATCATTATGCTTCATTTTACCTTCCAAGTACATTTGTTTGTAATTCTTTTGCACCCTAAAATATAGGTGAGACAAATAAAACTTTAAAAAAGTGATATAGTTACACACCTTAAAGCCTTCAATAAATTTATCTTAAGTTTATTTTTATTCCTAGCACTAATACAAATGTTTGACTTGAGTCGAATCAAGTCAAAAAATTTCGAGTTAGTCGAGTTGACAAATCCTATTTTAGCAACTAAACTCAATTTGATTTTTTTTAATCGAATCAAATCGAGTAAAAAAATTTCGAGTCAAGTTAACGAATCCTACTATTTATACTCAATGTTGCATTTACATGGACTGGTTATTTAACTAGTAGACGAAGTACAAAATTATTTAACTATATAAACAATATAATGATTTTGCCTTTTAACTTAATAAGTAAATATTTATCAAAACGACGTAGTTTTACCTTTTAATTTAATGGTTTTGACTTTTAACTTTAAAAAATGTAAAAATTTATCATTAAAAATTGTGATGAGGAGACCAAGCTAACCATAGTTGACCCATGCAAATGGTAAAAATTGTTTCATGTATATAGAGTGGCATCTTTGGAGGGCTCAAAAATTTATTAAGTATAATCGTAGTCAAATCATAAGTGTTTTTTTTTTTTTTTTTTAATGCTGAGATAATTGCCCGAGACTCTTATACTAGAAAATTCAACTTGAGCCTAATACATGTATGGATCAATAATTGTTCAATGTAAAAATTTAGGAAGTTATTACTACTTATGAAAAAAATTGTATCGACTAATAGTGCTACAATTTAGTGGTAAGTATATAATCTAATTAGGGCTACAAATCAATTGGTTAGGAGCTTATTTAGTATAAATGAGTAATTGTAGCATTTGATATCCAGATTTGATGATTGGGTTGGGTATGGGGTGCTACAATTTTAGTTATATATACTTAAGATCATATGTTTCTATTATTTATATAATATTTTATATTTTTTCACTAACATAAAAATATAATATTTATTTTCATATTATAAAAATAAATATTAAATAAAACTATAATTTGATTGTATTTGAACACTTATAATATTTTAATTTATGAAGTGAAAATTTCAATATGTATAATGTTTTAATAGTTATAATTGAAAGATTACAAGTGATTCAAAAGTTATGTTTCTTAAATACCGACAGTTATGTCACTTGATTAATTAATAAAGAATTATAACTATTTAAGTCATATTAGTTAAATAGTTATGGTTATTTAAGAAACGTGTATAAATAGGAGTGAAATTTCCTTTGCATGAAACACCAAAATTGAGAAACGCAAGTTATTTATGTTCTTCTTCTATCTCCTACTATCTTTTTATAGAAATTGATAGTTTTGTTATACATTGCTCTGTGCACAATGGAATGTTTTTGTAATGACTCAAAAGTCAGTCGAGTCGACAACGGTGGTTTCAAAATGTTGTTTTCCGAAGATAGAATTAGTGAATATAATTTATTCATAGTTATGAAAGTGTTACAGTATTATATTGAGGCTGATCTAATAATTTTAATTATTAGAAAATTAGGCAAGGTATAAGTGTGTCGGTTCTAAAGTCGATGATTTTGGAAATTGAGGCATTGGGACCTCATTTTCCTAAACTAGAATCGTAAATATTTTTATTAAATATTTACGGAGTTATATTAGAAGTGAACTAAATTTTCGGTTATGTAATTTTAACGAAAGAATATTTAGTTAAAAGTAAAGGGACTAAATCAAATAAGTGATAAAAGTAAGAATTAACACTAAATTATAAGTTGGATCTAGATTAAGGGACTTATTAAATAAATAAGCCATTATTTATATAAGTATGTGATGATGGACGGTTATAGTAATATTATAAGAATTATATGTGTTAAGTTAGTATAAAAATTAAGTTAAAATATTGTTATAAAAGAATATATAATATTAATAATAAATAGATGAGAGATATTAGTTAGTGAGTGGAGAGAAGAAAGCCAAGCTTATTTTCTTTTAATTTTCTTCTTTCCGAAACAAAAGGAAAGGGAGGAGATGTCACGCAAGGCCAAGAGGTATTTGTTGCACGTTTAATTTGATTAGTAGATTTGATTATTTTTACATGAAATTTATGTTTTTGAAGTGTTAATTTTATGAGTTAATTTGTCCATATTCAAATTTTTAGAATTGTTGAGAGTTATGGAAGTTGCCATTGTAGATTATTTTGGTAGATATTTTTTTAAAGTTGGAAGGAATGTAAGATGATTAGTAAATTCAATTCATGAAATTGTACATTGAGGACTAAATTATGGAAAATTTTAAAAATATAAGGGTTAAATTGTTTAATTATATGAAGTTTAGGGACTGTTATGAAAGTTGTTGTTTGTGTTTGAAATTTCGGGTTGAATGACTAAGTTTTGTGAGCAATTAAAATATTTTGCACCATGAATTTAGTTAGTATTAACTTTTAAGGAGTTAAATGCTATAAATTAAATTAGCATGGTGCAAAGTTATAAAATTCATGAATGAAGGGATTTTTAATAAATTATATGTATATTTGGTTAGCTATGGAAATTAGATGATGTGATTAAGTTAATTTGGATGTTAATGATAGAATTGTGTAATTGCCAATTATTGAGGGTTAAATGTATAAATACAATTTAAGGGTAATTGATTGAATTGAAATAAAAATTATGGTATTTAAATGGAGTAATTGAATTAAATTGTTAAACTTAGATCAAGAGAAGTATAGATCGGGTATCAACTGTGGAAAGAAAAAAGGTCACCAAGTAGCTATCCCCAATCTTTAGCATCTGTCATGTTTTGGTAAGTTCGCGGTCCTAAAACTTGAACATAATTTATTTAATTTAATTAGATAACTAATAATTACTATTGAACTATGTTCTCATTTGTGTAACTAGATAATTTCTATTGAATGAATGATGTTAAGACTATATAACTATTGGTATGAAAAATGACATTATGGAATTAATCAAGGAATGTTTAGTAGTCAATTGAAGTGAATGTGATATGGAATTATGAAAGGTGATATTGAATTATGTATATGATATTATAGATTTGCAATGGTATAATTGTTTGTCGATTCATTCAACTAGTGTTGGGCACAATTTGTCAGTTTATCTGACTAGTGCTGGGCACAACCATTGTCGGTTATCCAACTAGCACTGGGCACAAAACATCATCGACTCGTTCAACTAGTGCTGGGTACAACTATCGTCGGTTACCTGACTGGCACTAGGCGTAACTTTTGTTAGTTTATCTGACTAGTGCTGGGCGCATGTAACACCCCTAACCCGTATCCGTCACCAAAATAGGGTTACTAAGCATTACCAAACTTATAACATGATTCATCATACATTTCACATACATCTCTCATTCCAAACATAAACCATTCACACATATTCATATAGTCCCTCATACGAGCTCTCAAGGCTCCAAACAGACTTTAGAATCAATTCAAGATTAAACCGAGAACTTAGGAAAGTTTTGGGAAAACATTGAAATTTTACAAATGCAGGGGACACACGCCCGTGTGGCCAAGCCATGTGTCTCACACAGCCAAAAGACACGCCCATGTCACAGGCTATGTAGACATTCGAAATGGGATCACATGGCCGTGTCCTACCCCGTGTAACTCTCTGACTTGTGCCACACGGCCAACCACATGCCCGTGTGACTAGCCCGTGTAACTCACTAACTCAATTCCTTTAAAAATCTCAGGGGACACACGACCGTGTCACCTAATTGTGTGTCACACACGGCTGAGACACACGCCCGTGTGGACAAAAATAGGCTATTTTCCAAGCCACATTTCTCACCCAAATTTGGTGCCAACCTACACATTTCAAAAGCATGTATCCATAACCAAAATAGGCATTCAAATCAACCAAAATCAAGCTTAAAACATAACATCTCATTACCATACATTACTCATAATCATCCCAAATGACCATTCAAACACATACCAATTTCATGCTCAAGAATCACCTAAATAGTCAAGTAACTATATTCATTTTCATGTCTATTTCATAATGAATATGGCACATCTAAATTTTACCTATTTGGTATTCAATTTATCAATTCACAATAGAGGCATTTCCATGTCAATCCATCAAACATACCAATGTAATTATAATCACACAAGATATACTAACCACTCATACATATATATACATACCAACACAATTACCAATTTAAGTCAAATCACATGGCTAATTACATATTAACTTATATAGGCTTCATTAGCTAAAAGACTTATACATATCATATAACCACAATACCTATACATGCCATATAACCAAATTCACTAAGTTCAAAAGTACCAAAACGATAGCTGGATAGTGTGATCAGATCTCTGATGACTTCCAATCTGAACGAGCTTCTGAATCACTATAAAAACATGCAAAAGTAAACAGAGCAAGCTATAAAGCTTAGTAAGCTCGTATAACATAGAATTAAACTTACCATTTAATCACAAATTAGGTAAGTAAACATGGTATACTCCAATCAATTTATCAAATGCCTAAACACATATATTCACCAATAGGTTAGTCATGTAAAACACATATAATAACCAATAAGCATGGATGAGCACAACAGTTAAACAAGTTCCATATACATATATCATCCATCTCATGCTTCAATATATCATGTAATATCATTTCCCTGTAATTCATGTAACTCTTGTGCTAATTCATATCAACTCATATAACCTGTAACAAATCTGTGCCCGTTGAACCACTTAGAATATCGTTAGATACATGGGTAGTAAACACAAAGTGTACTGAACGGTAATCCATCAATTCCTGTACATGTATGCTCTTTCGAGCTATAAACGGTAAGCTCCTCTGAGTTGAAGTAACAGTAAGCTCAAACAAGCTGAGAAACAATAAGCTCTTACGAGCTGCAAATCAGTAAGCTCATACGAGCTGTGGTGAGTCCGCAACACATGCAGGACCTCAACCAAATCGCTAACCCTAATGACATGTCACTTGTATCCTACGAATTCCTAAGGTTCAAACAGAGGTCGGTATTCTTTGAACTTCATCACTTTGGCATTCGATAATCATATATTTTAGTTTCTCAATTCACATACATACATTTCAAATAAGTATATATAAAAATGCTCAATTCTAATTATATGAACTTACCTCATATAGTACGGATGAAAATCGAGCTATCAATCTACTACTTTATTTTTCCCTCAATCTAATTTCAATCTTTACTTTTCTTGATCTATATATAATCAAATTTAACTTATTCAATTATCATTCTATTCAACTTAACCCAAAATACATATTTTGCAAGTTTACACTTTTAACCCTAAACTTTTAACTACTTTACAATTTAGTCATTATCTCATAAAAATGCACATTCTTGCAATTCAACCCATACCATGCTAGCCGAATTTTAGATAGGCCCCTAACAGGCCATATATTTCATTTATTTCACAATTTCACTATGGATTCTACATATTTTTCAATTAGATCCTTAATTGACATTTTTATCAAAAATCCCTTAACAAATGTTGTTTATCTAATAACAACCATTCATTTTCTATTATCAAATATCAAAACACATACATTTTCATCAATGGAAAAACCTTATTCTTTTAACAGTTTCACAAATTAGTCCCTGGGCTAGCTAAATTAAGTTACAACGACTCTAGAAACATAGAAATTATTAAAAACCGAGTCAAAAATCACTTACATGCATAGACTAAGACAGCCGAATCTCTCAAGCTCTCCAATGGTGTTCTTCTTCTTTAATTTCGGCTAAGGAAGAAGATGGACACCTTAATTTGATTTGTTTTATTTATTTTATCATAAATAACTTAATTACATTTATAACCTTTAAAAACATTACTAATTACACTTATACCAAGCCATGAACATCCACTATCATTATTTATGGTCTAATTACCTCATAAGGACCTTTACTTTAAAGTTCTATAGCTATTAGACACATTTAGCTTATAGAACACAACTTTTACATTTTACGCGATTTAGTCATTTTTTCACAAATGAAGCATTCAAATGCTAACATTTTTTAACGAAATTTTTGCAAAATTATACTATCATGTTGTAGACCTCAAAATAATAATAAAATAAATATTTTCACATTGGATTTGTGGTCCCAAAACCACTATTCCGATTTTACTAAAAATGGGCTGTTACAGCATAACTTCTGTTAGTTTATCTGACTAGTGGTGGGCATACTTTTTATATCTGTCAGTTCATCTGACTAGTGCTAGGTGCAAAATTTAGTTACGATTTAACTGTTAGGCACTAGGTGCCATTCATTGAGGAAATTAGATTAATAATGTAAAAGTAATTCATCATAGAAGGTTGGTGTATGAAAGCTATTATAGAAGATGTATGAAATATCTAGTTGAATTGAGTGGTAAATTCTATAAATATAACTATATATGCTATGGATTATGAAAATATCGATCATCAAATTTATTTGAGGTTCTTGAGATGATGAGATTACTTAATTGTTTCCTTATATGCAGGTTTGATACTATTTTTTTTGTTTTTGACGACTCAGCATCCAACGATAAAATCTCGCACTCAATGCTGGTGATACTGTCTTTACATTTTGGCATGTACCTAGGATAATGTTTCGAGATCTTAGACTTTTGATATATAGTTGTGAATAGGTGTAAATGGGTTCTAGAAGTTGAATCTTTGAACATGTGATTATAATTATGTATGTATATATATAGATATAGATATAGATGTAGTTGATATATGTCATGGAACATATTTTGAGATGGTTGAAATTGCTTGTGTATATATTGAATACCATAAGTTTAATGAAATTGGTCATTTTGAGAAGTATGGCTGATCGGCTGTAAACGTCATAGCAATAATGTGCAAGCGTACACTCTCAATGCAAGTATAACAGATAGATGTAAGTCTGTCGGATATTGATCCCACAGGGATGGTTGTCTTTCTATTAATGCCGGTGCAATAACTAGATAGAAACGAGATAAATTGTGAGGATAGTTGTTGCAGCAATAACTTGAAAACAATAAGATAAAGTATGTTAAGGATAAACTAGGATCCCTAACATGAATCTTCAGCAATATACTAAGTACTCACAAGGTATAAAAGATAGGTGATTGTCGACGCAATAAAATTTAATGTATATCTTATCAAATGCCACTTTATTATTTAATCTGGGACTTAACCATGCACATTAAGCTCAACTTTCGATGATGGCAATATGGCACTATTAAGAACAGGTGGACTAAATTCCTTTAGTCCTTACTCAACTTCCACTGAAATACTTATTAGCTCAAACTGTCACTGGACCTTCCAGTGTTAGTGACTACAATAACACTTCCATGTCTAGAACATTCAAACCCCCAAGATTAAACAATAAAAATAAGATTTGATAAGATAACATGTAACAAAGCATTCATTATACTTTGATATAGTAGAAAACATAGAGTAATCTCCCACGTTTTCAAAGAAATGAGAAAAAATCGAATGGAGAATACTATTCCTAGGCTACTCGATTGGATCTATCCATTTCCCCTTGTTCTGCACTTAGATCTCCTCGACAAGAGTATATCTGCATCAGTCTTCACATTGGCTCACCCATAGGAGGCTCAAACTGCCATGGTCGCAAGCTTCAAAATAGGGGTGGTCCAGAAAAAATCCTCCATTCATTCTTCTCATGTTATCCTTTTATATTTTCCTTAACAGTACAGGTGTTCTTCCCTTAGGATTCTTTTGTCCTTTTTTGTTCAGGGTACTTACATCGAACTGGATAGCTCACGCATGGTTGGCTCTTATCAGACAACTGTCAACTGTGGCGACAATTCTAAATGCAATCTGGAATTAACTCATGGAGTGACACTAATGCAATAAGATAGTAAAATTAAGGATAAAATAGGCTAGGATTCACTGAGTTATAAAATGCAATTTACTAAATTGAACATGCTACAATGTATGCTAAGGGTAACTAAATGGGAAAAAACTAACCAATAAGTAGGGATAAAACATATGTTCCTTCTAGTATCACACACCTAAACTTGAGTTTTTACTTGTCTTCAAGTAAAACAGAAACTAGCAAGGCTACAAAAATTTTTCTAAGGAAAAAGATTATTCTAGTAACTTGAAACCTCTAAATTCCCAATGAATGAATCATATTTCGATGAAAGAATATTTCATCGACAATACATAAGCATTAATGAGTAAGATTTCACTTTCATCAAGGCCAGCATCATGCTTCAAATCTTAAATTCTATCTACCAATACAGCATTTATTGTACAATACTATAAATTTTTTTTTTTGGAATAAGGGATATCGTTGCATTACTGTACCTTTATTACTGAGAAGTAACGATGGGGTGCTACAAACCCTAGGGAGTACGTAATTGCGTCAACAAACACTCATGCAGCAATGGCCTTTGGCCAGATTCATTTTTCTAACGCTTGTATTAAAGTGTTCCTTTTTTAACATTCCACAATACACTCACATTGGAGTGTCTCTTATTTATAACTATCTATATATATATAGGCAGCCAAAAAAGGTAGTTTCATTTAAGATTCAAGGAATGCTACTAGTCATTTACTACTAATGCAACCTAAATCATTCTTCAAAGTATTAAAGATACAACATTCAGTCAAATTTATCCAACTCATTCATTGACAATTCACAAGATCCAAGAATTAAGCAACGAATGTAAGAAAAAATTTTCGAACAATTGTGCATAAACCTTACGTACTTCAAAAAAAATTGAAATGTAGGTGTATTTCCAAATCCCATATACATTCCCCCAAACTTAAAGAATGCATTATCCCCAATGCACTGACATGAATATGTAATGACAATGAAAATGTAATGATAATGTATACTTATCAAAATAAAACCTATAGCTACATGCAATGCATGAATACTATAACTAAAGCTTAAAACAAACTAACTCAGTTATCCATAGCCGTCGATATGGCTGAATGATGTTTCTTTCTCCTTATTTTCTTCTCTTTGTTCTTTCATTTTTTTATCCTTGGAGCGCTTCCTTTTCTTTTCTTTGGGCTTTGCACGACCTTCGGATTGCTCCTCAGTTCCGGGCTTAGCCCTATCACCATCGACTGCTATTTGTGTAGAAGAGGCCACTTGGAGTGGTCCAGTGTAGACCACTATTGGCCATGAATTGCATTACTCCTCACTGGTGACCTCAACAACTTCTGCTGATCTCGCTCCAATTTGCTCCAAATTATCAATATTTGCACCCAAAGGTCTGGGTGCAGTGACAACCTTCTCAACAAAATCTTCTTTTTCTTTCTCATTTTCAACAACTTTTTCTTCTTCAGAAACAACTTCCTCTCCTGTAGTAGCAACTTCCTTGTCAACAATAGTGTCCTCTTGGTCAACAAAAATACCATCCTCGAACAAGCTATCAATCTTGGCCAAACATTCCTCAATGTCCTTAGATTCTTCATCTTTGTCATTATCAGATAATTGCACGATGGGGTGAGATGCCACCGATCGGTCTCAGTATTTGAAGTCGTCATTCAAAGATGAATGCTCATTGTTTTGAATGATTGGTGGAAACACTAGGAAGTCCAATATTGGAGATAAGCTCAATTGGCTTAATATGGATACAATGAAACTGTTCCAGGTTTTAGTATAAGCATAAAATATATCCTGAGAGTTCTCCATGTCCTCAATTGTAGCGACAAGTTTGATTTGGCTATTGTTGATGGAAGTAACCATTTTCTAAACATCTTTCATCTTACACCATAAGGATGTCTCTATATGCAAGGTTGTTCTTTTACTATTGGTTTTGGCTTTTCCCTTCTTTGTCTTACTAGTTCCTACCTATTTCAGTATTGGTGTTTCTGTGCCATGAGTCATCCTCTCAATAGAGGATTTATTAATTGGACCCTTATTATCCACGATTTCTTCATCTTCCTAGGGTACAATGCCTTTCTGCAGACATAGTGATGTTACCAATGATGGGAAAACCAAAATATCGGTCTACCTGGCGACGCATTCAGTAATTTCTCAATGGAGAATTACACCTATATCAATTTTTCTACCTTTGATAATGGAATGTATCAAACACATTCTATCAAGGTTGGTTTTGTGGGTAGACGGCAGTAGTATGTAGTTAATAAAGTGAAACCATATTTTGCCGAGCCAATGTTAAGAAACGGCGGTGCATTGTAAAATTCTTTGGATGTGACCCTATCCCTCATGCTCATTCAATACACAAATCCTGTACAAGCAGGTCACTTTTCTCGTTGGTCACTTTCGCAAGGAAATTAGAGTGTTCGCCGACATCGATTGTAAGGTTATACAACTCATTGATTGTGTTGGCATCCCATGGGAGTAGACCTTCATGAACAAAAATAAATTCTAAATCTTGGTCATAGAGGTTGGCATAGAATTTTTGTACCAAGGAAGGGGAATAGCATGTAGGGTGTGCGTAGAAATTTCCCTATTTCAGTTTAGAAATGGTACAATGAATTTGTTTGCCCAACTCTTATTGTTGTAATAGGGAAATGCCTTGTTCGAGCTGAAAATTTTGGCGCACTATGTTGTCTCGAAATCGTTCCCTTGCCGTTTTATTAAAAAATATTACTAGTTCCTTTTTCTATACTTACCTAGGGGATTCTGACTCACAAAATACAGTTGCGGAAGACGCATGTTCTTTAATAGATTTGTTGGCTTTCTTGGTCAAATCTCTTGCTCTTGTCATCTTTTTTGGAAGGAAGATGATTTTAAGTGAAAAAGGTGGGATCTTGACTAAGGAAAAAGAATAAAAATGGTTGTTTGGATGCTTTGCAATCTGCATAGTGGTGTAGACTTTATAGGGAGTGAAAGAAGAAGATGTAGAGTCGTGATGTTTTGTTGAGAGATACAAAACTAGAGGGAAGAATGACGTCCAATAAGAATTGTGCCTGCTCAAATAGATCAAACGACTGGGTGAGTTTTGATCTAACAGTGAAGATTGAAGTTCCCTTAATTCTGATTAATGGTAACACAATGGTACGGAATGTATTGATAACCAAATCTTGCTATATCGACATTGGTACCTTATTATTCTGCAAAAAGAAAAAAAAACAAGCTTTACAAAACAAGAATAAAATAAGATCAAATCTCGGAATAATAAATTAAAATTTTAAAATGTTTGGACCAAATTAATGGTCTCTGCCTGCTCATGATTTTTATTTCCAAAATAGTGTTTCAATCTCTGTCCATTGACTTTCAACTTGTATCTATCACGTCAATCTTGAATTTTGACTGCACCATGAGGAAATACGTCGACAACTTCAAAAGGTCCAGACCAAATAAACGCAATTTACCATAAGGCAATTTAAGTTAAGAATTGAATAATAAAACCTGTTGGCATACGGTAAATTATCGCTGCAAAATAATCTTGTCATACCATCGTTTGGTCTTTTCGTTATAAATTGCAGCATTTTTATAAGTATTTCTTCAAATCTCTTCTAGCACGATGATGTCCAACAGCCTTTTCTTTCCAATAGCTTCATAGTCCATGTTCACTTGCTTAATTACCCACATCGCTTTTTGTTCCAGTTCAACTGAAAAATAACATGCTTTCCCAAAAACCAATTGGTATGGTGACATTCCCAATGGAGTCTTATATGCTGTCTACAATGCCCATAAAGCATCATCCAATTGGGAAGACCAATCTTTTCTCGAATGATTCATAACCTTCTTAAGAATATTCTTAATTTTTTTTATTTGAAACTTTAGCTTGTCCATTGGTTTGTGGATAATAAGTAGTTGCTGTTTTGTGATTGACTCTATATCTCTTTAATGCAGCTGCCACTTGGTTGCAATGGAAATGTGTACATTGATCAGTAATCAAGGCCTTTGGTGTGCCAAAATGGGTGAGTATATTTTTGTGAAAAAATATGAGCACTATCCTTGCATCATCCTTTCGGCTTCCACCCACTTCGAGACATAGTCAACAGCGACTAAGATATAAAGATTTTTCAAATGAACTTGGAAATGGTCTTATAAAACCTATTCCCTAAACATCAAACAATTCAACTTCCATAATTGGTTGTTGCAACATTTCATTACGTCGGGAAATAGAACCAGTGTGCTGATATTTGTCGCATTAGTTCACAAAATTATGAGTATCCTTGAACAATGATGGCCAGTAAAATCCTGATTGTAGAACCTTAGCAGCAATTCTCATACTACCAAAATAGCCTCCATAAGGAGCATCATGATAGTGCTTCAAGATTGAAAGCATCTCTTGTTCCAGAACATAACGCCAATGATGTTGTCATTACATCCATTGAATAAATACGGTTCGTTCCAATGGTACTTCACTACGTCACGAAGAAATCTTTCTTTTTTATGGCCCTTGATAATCAATGGAAGCTTACCATACACTAAGTAATTAACCAAATTTGCATACCAAGGAGTTACATCGACAGCAAATAACATCTCATCTGGGAATATGTCGACAACTGGAATTATTTTCCCGTCTTCGCTGCCAACTGCCAATCTAGACAAATGATTAGCAACTTGATTCTCTAACCCCCTTCAATCTTTTATCTCGATGTCAAATTCTTGCAACAATAATATCCATCGTATCAGTCTTAGTTGGACATCTTTTTTTGTAAAGAGATATCGCAACGCCGAGTGATCAGTGAATACCGTAACTTTGTGCCGACAAGATAAGAGCAAAACTTGTCAAACGCAAAGACTATAGCCAAGAATTCTTTCTCATGCTGGTATAATTGCTGGTATAATAGAGTTGAGCCTCTATAATAGTTTTGCTAGTATAATAGATGGCATGAAATATTTTTCCCTAGTGTTGTCCTAGCACTGCACCCACGGCGAAATCACTTGCATCGCACGTAACTTCAAAATGTTGAGACTAATCAGGTGCAACGACAATGGGTGCATTGACCATCTGCTTCTTTAACTAAATAAAGGCATCCATGCATGCCTCGTCAAAGAGGAATTTTTTATTCTGTTCCAGCAATGAGTATAATGGTTTTGCAATTTTTGAAAAATCCTTAATAAACATTTGGTAAAATCTATATGTCCAAGAAAGCTACTAGGACCTCACATTTTTCAAGGGGGATAATTTCTCGATGATTTCCACCTTCGCGCTATCTACTTGAATACCCTAATTAGATATGCAATGGCCCAACACAATGCCTTCATTTGCAATAAAATGACATTTTCGCAATTCAAGATAAGATGAGTCTCCTCACATCGCTTCAGTACTTTATCCAAACTATTAGCGTAATGATCAAAATCATTCCCATAAACTAAAAAGTCATCTATAAAAACCTCTAAAAGGTCTTCGATTATATTTGATAATATTACCATCATACACCTTTGAAATGTGGCTGGTGCATTGCAAAGACCGAAAGGCATATGACGAAAAGCAAAAGTACCAAAGGAGTAGGTGAAAGTTGTTTTCTCTTGATCCTCTAGTGCAATAGCAATTTGGTTGTACCCAGAATAAATGCCTAGGAAGCAATAATAAGTTTTTCCAACAAGTCGATCTAACATTTGGTCAATGAAGGGAAGTGAAAAATGATCCTTCCTTGTGGCTGCATTTAATTTACAATAGTCCATACAAACTCGCCACCCCGTGGGGATGCATGTTGGTAGTAATTCGTCCTTATCATTGTGAACCACTGTGATACCACTCTTTTCCAAGACGTATTGCACTGGACTCACCCACTTGCTATTAGAAATCGAGTAAATAATTCTTGCATTAAGCCATTTTATGATTTCTTTCTTGACTATTTCCTTCATCTTCTCATTTAACCTTCTTTGCGGTTCAATTGACTGCTGGCCTTCTTCATCTTCTAACTTGATTTTGTGCATGCAAAAAGAAGGACTAATACCTTGAATATTTGCAATACTTTAGGCAATAGCTCATTTGTGCTACTTGAGAATGTGAGTCAATTTCTTTTCTTGTGTTTCATCCAATATTGCGGAGACAATAACTAGAAGAGTATTATAATCACCCAAGAAGATATATTTAAGATAAAGAGGTAGTGTTTTCAATTCCAAAATGGGAGCTTCTTCTGTTGATAGTTTGAAAATTGGAGTGGTTCTATTGGTTAGGTCTAAGGATTCAAATTGCCATCTATGCTTGACTTCAACAGTACGAGCTTCAATCGTGCTATCACCATTGTCTACGAATTTAACTTCAGATATCGCTACATTTTCTTCAGCAAGGACTGTGCTTTGGTTGTTGAATTCTTCCTCAATTAAATCATCAAGCACATCGACAGTATGACACTTTGTTTTATCCTTGTGATAAACAGGCTCAAAATCACTGAAGGTAACTTACTCATCATTCAGTCGCATGGTAAGTTCTCCTTCATAAACATTAATGAGAGTTTGGTCGATGGCTAAAAATGATCGTCCCAAGATTATGGGTACATCATTGTCTACCTCGCAGTCAAGTATGATAGAATCAGCTAAAAAATGAATTTATCCACACAAACTAAAACATCTTTGATTTTCCTTTTAGGTTGAGCTAAAGCTCGATCTGCCAGTGGTAATGTCACTACTGTGGGTTTCATATGACCAATTCCCAACTTTCTAAAAGTAGATAGTGGCATGAGATTGATGCTAGCTCCCAAATCGTATAAAGCTTTGCCCAAATCTTAGTTTCCAATCAAACACAAAACGGTAAAGCTTCCAGAATCTTTCAATTTAAGGGGTAACTTGTTTGTCAAGATAGCACTATAGCCTTCTATGAGTGCAATAGTTTCAACATCAGTGAGTTTTTTCTTCTTAGACAAGAGGTCTTTCATAAATTTCCCATAACTCAGAATTTATATTAAAGAGTCCACTAAAGGAATGTTGATCTGTAGTTGTTTTAGTGTATACATAAACTACTGATACTATTTATCATTTTTATTCCTCTTAAATCTTTGTGGAAAACGTACAGGTGGAAGTACTTCCGGTTCCGGCGATACTTTTTATTGTGTCCACAATTTCGAAGGTTGAATATAATACATGTGAGTGAAAGTTAGCAGTACTTCCTTATCTGGTACATCAAAAAGCTTTTCAGAATCAACCTTCTCATCAGGGCTTATGTCACCAATATCTGAGGATGTTACAGAAACATGATAATCGGCTCACCAGTTTGTTTACCACTTCTAGGAGTGATAGCTTTACAGTGCTTTTCCCCCCTCAGGTTGGGGTTTTTGGTGCCACTATGTAAGAAACCTTGTGTTCGAGTATTCAAATTCGAAGCAAACTGTCTCAATTGTGCCTCCAATACTCGAATGAAAGATGAATTACCTTAAACAATAGATTTTGTGCTAGTAATATGCGCCCGTATTAACGCCTCAAGAGCAGTCAATAGGTCGAAAGTAGAAGTTTGTGTATATTACTGTTGTCGTTATCCTTAGATATTCTGATTCGTCATCAAAGAATATTGTGGTTGCATCTAATTTTGATGTAATTGTGTTTGACCTTATTGCTGATACCTTTGAAGATACTGACTGTAGTTCTACTGTTGTTGAGTATAATTCCCTTGTCTTGGATTATAATTGCCTTGAGTAGATGCATTCCCATATCTGAATGTCGCAGCATTTTGTCCAACAGTTTGAGTTCCCCAAAACTGTTGGTTGCGTGTAGAGTTGTTGTAAGAGTTGCCATAAGAATAGTTGCGAATATTACTGACATAATAGGTATTTTCTGCATGTTACGAACAATCTTAATAACCATGGTTATCACCACAAATTTCATAGCAAAAGGTAGGACTTAGCGTGGATATTGCACCCAATTCAATAATTCTTGGAGTAGTTTTTGCTTGTGCAGCTCTAGAGATGGGATATTGATAATCATTTTGAGCAATTCTCTTAAGAATTCTCACAGCATTATTGAAAGTACAATCAGCAGCGGTCTATTGGCTGATGCATCAACAAGATTCCTTGTATGTAAATTCAAACCATTATAAAAAAATATCTCAATTTGTGTTTTTAGTTGAATGTCGTGCATGGGATAACGTCGAAGCAAAAACTTATAACGTTCTCATGTGGTATGAAGATTTTCGTCACCCAACTGATGGTAAGCAATAATATCATTTCGAAGACGAGCATTCATTGTAGGCGAGTTAAATCGTAAAACAAACTGCATGGTTAGAGCATTCCAAGATGTAATTGATCCAGCAGGTAGCCCAAGAAACCAAATATGAGCTCTCCCTTGTAAGGAATAGGAAAATAATTGCATCCTTTAGGCATCATTAAGAAACCAAAAGTATTTAAGATGTTCTCTCGCATCTTCATGTTGTAGTTTAGCATATTGGCCATTAGATTTCAACATTTGAAACATCACTGGCTTGAGTTCAAAGTTCCCAGCTTGAATTGCTAGTCTAACAACTCCTGGTTGCATATCATCCAAAAAAGGTACTACATGATCTCGTATAGTTCTATTGTGGATGTGAGCATTTTGTGGCAACAATGAGTTATGAACATTTTGCTGTTATATCAGGGGTATGGTTGTACTGTCCCTTGGTAAATCCACATTTCTTTGTTCTTGAAGTCCTCTCTGAACAGTTCTTTCAATTTCTAGATCAAAGTTGCCAAGAAAATCTGAATTGCTTCGGGTCATAAAACACCTAAGATGAAAATGAAAAATAACAACAAAGAGAAAAGAAGTCAATGAATACTAAATATTATATAAGAAAAACAAAGTATAAAGACACACAAGAACAAAAATAAACATCAAACAAACGCCATCCCCAGTAATGGCACCAAAAACTTGATCGACTATAAACATCACAGTAATAATGTGCAAGCGTACGCTGTCAATGCAAGTATAATAGACAGATGTGAGTTTGTTGAATATCGATCCCATAGGGATAGTTGTCTTTTGTCTATTAAATGTCAGTGCAATAACTAGATAGAAACAAGACAAAATTATGAGGATAGTTGTCGAAAAAATAACTCGAAAACAATAAGATAAAGTATGCTATGGATAAACTGGGATCGCAACATGAATCTTCAACAGTATACTAAGTACTCACAAGGTATAAAAGATAGGTGATTATCGATGCAATAAAATTTAATGTATATCTTATCAAATGCCACTCTTTTATTTAATCTGGGACTTAACCATGCAGATTAAGCTCACCTTTTGATGATGGCACTATAGCACTATTAAGAACAAGTAGACTAAACTCCTTTAGCCTTACTCAACTTCTGCTGAAATGCTTATTAGCTCAAACTATCACTACACCTTCTAGTATTAGTAACTACAATAACACTTATGGGTTTAGAACATTCAAACCCCCTAAGATTAAAAAATAAAAATAAGATTTAATAGGATAACATTTAAACAAGCATTCATTGTACCTCCATACAGTAGAAAACATAGAGTAATCACTAGCGTTTTTAAATAAATGAGAAAGAATTGATTGGAGAATACTATTCCTAGGCTACTCGATTAGATCTCTCTATTTCCCCTTATTTTGCACTTAGATCTCCTCGTCAGGAGTGGCTCAAGCTGCCATGGCTGCAAACTTCAAAATAAGGAAAGAGAATGGTGGTCTAGAAAAATTCTCCATTCATTCTTCTCAAGTTATCCTTTTATGTTTTCCTTAATAGTACAAGTGTCCTTCCCTCAGGAATCTTTTGTCCTTGTTTATACAGAGTAGCTACACCAGACTAGACAACTCATGTATGATTAGCTCTTATCAGATAGTTGTCAACTGCAGCAACAATTCTGGATACAATCTAGAAGTAACTCATGCAGAAACATTAATGCACTAAGATAGCAAAATTAAGTGTACGGCCCCAAATTATGTTTCTATGTTTTTAATTAAATGTGAAACAAGTATCTATCTGCTTCAGCAGTTAAGTGTTCTAGGTGTGTGTGTGTGAGGTCCCAAGTTCAAGCTATGCCTTTGGCAAAATTTTGGAATTTTTCTGAACTAAGCCTTGCACTTCAGGAGTGGGCTTATATTAAAAAGTTTATAAAATCTTAACAGAATGGGCCTGCTAGTCTGGTGGTTAAGTGGAGTGTTAGGTTGCTAGAAGTCTTGTGTTCGAATCCCTACGTGAGCAAAGGTGCTAGTTTTTACGCTCTGGACTAGAAGATTTTCAGTATAGCCAAAATTCTGTAGTGGTTGTGAGTAGTGGGGATTGTGGAAGTGAAATTAGGGTATAAGGAGTTATCGAGATAACTTTTTTTGGGTTTCTGATTCTTTTTGTAATTTTCAATTTTCCTCTCGCCTCCAACTTTTTCTAACGCCATTCTTGTTATCTCTCCCATCTCCCTGCCGAAATTCCCCTTAATTCTTTCCCTCTTTTTTTTCATTCGTCTTCCTAATTCTTCTTTTCCTTTCACAATGTAAATTGCTCTTGTGCGGTAAGTTTAATTCTGTCACTTTTTTATCTTTTTGCAATTAGTATTTTGATGGGGTTATTGTGTTTACTAATAGTTTACGCAAGGAGCAAGAATTGACTGTGGGTTCTACAGCAATATAAGTGGTTAGGGTCTTGGCTCGAAACTAGTAAGTTTCCACATACGTTTGTTAATAGTGTAAGGTTTGGATTGATAGTAGTTCGTTTAAGTTTTGTAACTATCATTGAAATTGGACTTGGAATATCGATTGTTAAGTTTTGGAGGGCTTGTGGATGCAATATTAGCGAAAACGTACCAGGTGTGTACTCGAAACGTCGAAAAAAACTTTAAACTGAGTAAACACTGACGCATGATTGTCTGCTTTGTTATCTGCGTATCTGATATTTATGTATGCCAAATGTGAGCATGATATTCTAATTATCGGCATTTGTATATTTCTGTATCTATCATTGGGGTTTGGTTGATATATATATATTAGAGAAAGTGTTCTGAAAGGCGTTTACGCCTATTATCTAGCAGTTCAGCTGCATTATATCTTAGATGTGCTACATTCGGTACAGTATGGTGTGTAGGGCTGGGTAGGTGCTTTAAACCCCACATGGTGTGTAGGGATGGTCGGAGATGGTGTGTAGAGGCTGGGGGTAGGATCTGATTTCTATTCTAACTGTATATCTGCATTTGTATCTGAGATGGGCTAAAGCCCAATTCTACATATGTTACTGTAATGGGCTTAAGCCCAAATCTGTATCTGTAATGGGCCTAGGCCTGAATCTGAGAATGTCTGATTCTAATATTCTGATTATGTGCATGTTTATTTCTAAGGGGATTACACACTGAGTTTTCGTAAACTCACCCTTTTGTTTAATCTTCACAGGTAATCCCAGACTTAGACAGTTCAATGCAGCGGAGGACTCGACAGTGACCACTCTTTAAAACTTGCCTAACTTTTGGTTTTATGGTTTAACTTAATTTATTAGGTTATTTTTGTAATTTAGACTTATGGACTGTTTGTGCTTTAATTTTGGATTTTAACGGCTTTTATGGATTTACAACTGCAAAACTCAACAAAAACAAGGTTTTTACCAAAAGCAAAAGTTTTCTCAAAATTAAACAATTTCTAAAGACAACACTTTTATACGCTTCCGCTTCAATCACATTTTTATCTCTAATCATTTTAATGGGTAAGAGTTTTGAAACTCATAAAAGCAATAAGGGTTAACAAGCTAGATTGGTTTTAACTTGACAACATCGATTCAAATCCCTATCATGTGACACTGCCAGATTTGACCATAACGTCTAGCCCGAGTTTGGGGTGTTATATTTAGTGGTATCAAAGTAATGTTGCAAAACTCAGCTGTGAATTTTGGGTTCCAAAAATTTTGATTTTAAAAAAAATGATTTTAAAATTATTTGAAATAATCTAGACTATGTATGTGGTACACCGAGTCTCCAGTGTCAATCTTATAAGTTTTCTGTATTCTGATAAACTGATTAGACATTATAGATAGTTATTTCTGGAAACATTATAGTTAGTCTCCTCTAAAACTATAAAAAGACTGATAAAGATTGAAACTCTAAAAAACACTTCTGAGTTACTGAGACTTTATACATAAGATATTTGTTAATAAATACTAAAACTGAAACTGATGCATACAACTGTTTAATGTAGATAATTCGTATTAACAATGAGCACACGAGGTATCTGTGGATGTGGTATATGAAGCCGTGGTAGAGGCCATAGAGGGACTCGGGCCGAGTCTTCTTTTTTGGGGTGCCATGCCAAATTTGGATACTAGTGATTCACTAGTGTCACATGCTATTGAGACTGGGTCTCAAAACAGAGTTGCTGGGGACGACGCATTGTCTCAGACCATGCTAAAGATATTAGAGAGGATCGTTGGGCCCAACACTGGATCTGGGGCCCGAGGATCAGTTACGAAATGACTCTGATCTAATGGAGCTAAACTATTTAGGGGTGTCACTAGAGTCGCCCCTAATGTAGCCGAGTATTGGATAGAGGCTACTGAGAGGATAATGGATGATTTGGACTATACTCTTGAGAAGAAACTGAAGGGTGTAGTTTCTTTGCTTCGTGACGAAGAATATCAGTGGTGGTTAACAATTAAGGAGGGCACTCAGTCTGATCAATTGATTTGGGAATTCTTTAAGTTTACCTTCCAGGGAAAATACGTGAGAGCTAGCCGCATTGATGCTTGTCGACGTGACAGCTAGTTACATTGATGCGCAAGGTATGGTGGCATCTGAATATAAAAGGTGTGTCCGTTTTGAAGACAGCCTAAGAGATAGTTTGAGGGTTCTGATAGCTCCGCAAAGGGAACACGAGTTCTCGGTTCTAGTTGAGAAGGCGAAGATCGCCGAAGATGCCAAGCGCATTAAGCGCCAAAACAGAGACCGTGAGAGGAAATAATAAGAGGGATTCAGAGCCTTCGAGTTAAGTATAGAGGCTTAAGAAAATGGTCAGATCTAATGGCCCGATTAGAGCTGGGGCCCCTGTTACCCGTACTGGATTACAACTTTATGGAAACTGTGGTAGACGCTATCCTAGCGATTGTTGGAGGAGGACTGGGGTATGTCTGAGATGTGGGCCCTTAGAGCACCGTATTCAGGAATGTCCGCTAAGGGCCGATCAAGTGCAAGCTCCGGGATTAGGTATTGCACAGCCACCAAGAGTAGTTCAGCAGCCACCTAGAGGCCGTGGTCAGGCTAAGGATGGAAACGATATGGGCGAGGATAAAGAGCACCGAGCAGAAGTGCTGGATAGACTGAGGCGATGCAGCCTGCTTTGGTTTATACTGCACGACACCATGAGGACAGAGACGCTCCTGACGTCATCACCGGTATGTTCTTAATCTTTGATGTATCATTTACTGCTCTGATAAACATAGGGTCTACTCACTCTTACATAGCCAGTTCTACATCTGAAAACTTGGGCATTTTGGTTGAGAGCACTACGAGTGAGATTATTGCACTGAGTTCATTGGGGCAGTATGTTCGGGTGAATAAGTTAATAAAAGATGTTTCATTAGAGGTTCAAAGGGTGATTTTCCTTGCTGATTTCATAAAGCTTCCATTTGAGGAGTTCAATCTGATATTACGTAGGACTAGTTGGTTAAGCACCGTGTCCGTTTGCACTATGCGACTAAAAGGGTCGTCTTGAGAACTGAGGAGGATAATGAGGTAGTTGTGATTGGAAAATGTCGAAATTATCTGGCTAATGTAATCTTCGCGCTTATGGCCGAGAAATTGGTTCGAAAAGGATGTGAGGCATTTCTAACCTCTGTCAGTGTTTTTGCTTCTAGGGACTCTGCAATTGGGGATATTCGAACTGTAAGGGATTTTTTAGACATTTTTCCTGAGGAGTTACCGAGATTACCTCTGAATCGAGAATTGAAGTTTGGATTAGAGCTTCTTCCAGGTACAGTTTCAGTGTCCATCACTCCCTACTGTATGGCACCGAAGGAGCTTACAGAGCTTAAGGCTCAAATTCAAGAATTGTTGGATTATGGGTTCATCTGTCCCAGTATGTCTCTATAGGGAACACTAGTGCTATTCGTTAAGAAGAATGATGGGACCATGAGGATGTGTATAGATTACCAACAATTAAACAAGCTAACGATTAAGAATAAGTATCCACTTTCGAGGATCGATGACTTATTCGATCAGTTCCGAGGGGCTTCTATGTTCTCGAAGATAGATCTCCGTTCTGGGTATCATTAGTTAAGGGTTAAGGAAGCTGGTGTACATAAGACTGCATTTAGGACACGTTATAGACATTACGAGTTCCTAGTTATACCTTTTGGTTTGCAAATGCTCCGTGCCATGTATAGACTTGATGAACCGTGTGTTCTAACCGTATCTGGATCAATTCGATGTAGCCTTTATCGATGATATACTGGTATACTCTAAGACTGAGGATGAACATGACGAACACCTTAGAGTGGTTCTTCTGAAACTTCAGGAAAAACAGCTATATGCTAAGCTAAGTAAGTGTGAATTCTGGCTATGTGAGGTGACTTTTCTGGGCACGTAGTTTCTACTGAGGGGACCCAAGTTGATCCTCAAAAGATTGAGGCTGTATTGGATTGCAAACAGCCCGAGAATGTGTCTGAAATCTGAAGCTTATTGGGTCTAGCGAGTTATTATCGGTGATTTGTAGAAGTATTCTCTTTGATTACAACGCCTTTAACTAAGCTGCTACGTAAGAGTGTTCTATTATTCTGGGTTGATGCGTAGCAAATGAGCTTCAAGAAGCTCAAGACTGTTCTAACTTAAGCTCCCGTTCTGATACAACTTGAACCCGGTAATGAGTTTGTGGTTTACAATGACGCGTCAAATGTGGGATTGGGTTGTGTTCTATTTAAGACACATGAGACAAACTATTCGATGCATGATCTTGAGTTGGCCACCGTAGTTTTTGCGTTAAAAATTTAGAGACATTACTTGTATGGCGAGAGGTGTATCATTCACACTGATTACAAGAGCATCATGTATCTCCTCACTCAGAAGGAGTTAAATCTTAGGTAGCGTAGATAGATTGAGCTGGTTAAAGACTATGACTGGACCATTGAGTACCATCCTAGCAAGGCCAATGTACTGATCTGAGAGCAATATTTGCTCGACTTAGTCTATTTGATGATGGTGGTTTGTTAGCCGAGCTTCAGGTTAAACTGACTTGGATTGAACAAATTCAGGGTAAACAGTTGGAAGATGAGTCACTTAAGTTACGGTTTCGTCAAGTTGAGAGTGGCAACACTACGAGTTTTACTTTGAACAGTGATGGGGTACTCTATTTCCGTGGTCAGATTTGTGTACTGAACAATGTGGATTTGAGACAGTCTATTCTAAATGAGGCGCATAATAGCCCTTACGCTATACATCCTAGTGGGAACAAGATGTATTGAGATCTTTGCAAGTTATACTGGTGGCCAGAGTTAAAGCGTGAGGTTACTGATTTTGTTACTCGTTGTCTGATATGTCAGCAGGTTAAGGCTGAGCATCAGTTACCTTCGGGTTTACTACAGCCGGTTAAGATTCCCTTATGAAAATGGGAACGAGTGACGATGGACTTTGTTAGTGGGTTGCTCTTGACACCCACTAAAAAGAATTCTGTGTGGGTTATCGTGGATCGATTGACCAAGTCTGCCCACTTCACTCTGGTTCAGACTAACTATTCTCTTCAGAAGTTAGAAAAGCTTTACGTATCTGAGATAGTGAGACTGCATAGTGTACCTGTTTCAATTATTTCTAATAGGGATCCTCGCTTTACGTTTCAATTCTGGAAGAAATTACGCGAGGCTCTGAGTTTGAGATTGGACTTTAGTACTGCATTCCATCCTCAGACCGATGGTCAATCTGAGAAGGTGATTCAGATACTGGAGGATATATTATAGAGTTGTGTGATAGATTTTCGAGGCAGTTGGAAGGATTATCTGCCACTAGTGGAGTTTGCCTATAACAATAGTTTCCAATCTAGCATTCAGATGGCACCTTACGAAGTTCTGTATGGACATAAGTGTCAGACTCCCCTATGTTAGACTGAGTTAGGTGAACGTTAGATTTTGGGTCCTAAGTTGGTTTCTGAGACCTTGGATAAGGACAGATTGATTCGAGATCGTCTGAAAGCGGCATCTGATAGACAGAAATCATATGCGGATTTGAGTAGACATGAGATTAAGTTTTCTGTGGAGGACTTTCTATTTCTCAAGCTCTCACCATGGAAAAATGTTTTGATGTTCGGTCGAAAGAGCAAGCTGAGCCCTAGATTCATTGGGCCGTACCAGATTCTAAAGCGAGTAGGACAAGTTGCTTATCAGTTAGAGTTACCCCCTGAATTGGACTGTATTTACAATGTGTTTCATGTCTCGATGTTGAGTCGCTGCCGCTCTAATTCTTCTCACATAGTCTTTGTTGAGGAGATTAAGGTTAAGCTAGATTTGACTTCTGAAGAAGAGCTGGTTCAAATTCTGGATCACGATATTAAGATTCTGAGGAAGAAGTCCATTCCTTTAGTGAAGGTTCTGTGGAGGAATCATAGCATGGAGGAGGCCAGATGGGAACTTGAGGATTTGATACGTCAGTAGTATCCTCATCTATTATGATCATGTAAATTTTGAGGACAAAATTTTTTTGGGGTAGAATTGTAATGCCCCAAATTATGTTTCTATTCTTCTGTTTAAATATGACACAAGTATCTATCCACAAGGGCCAAGGCCAATCTAAACGTGTGGACCACACGGGCGTGTGGGCCATACGGGCGTATAGGCCCACACGAGCAAGCCACGTGGGCATGTGGGCTATTTATCTGAAAACTTCCCTAAGGTTTCACTGGTCGTCCTAAATGACTGTGGGCATACAGTAGGGTTAGTAAGGGAAAATTAAACCCTAAACTGTATGATTTGTCTGAGAAAAACTCTGAACTAAGTAAACACTGATGCATGATTGTCTGCTCTGTTATCTGCGTATCTGATATTTATGTATGCCATATGTGAGCATGATATTCTGGTTATCAACATTTGCATATTTTTGTATCTGTCATTGGGGTTGGGTTGATATATATATTGGAGGAAGTGTTCTGAAAAGCGTTTATGCCTATTATTTGGCAACTCAGGTACATTATATCTGATATGTGCCGCATTCAGTACAGCATGGTGTGTAGGGCTGGGTGGGTGTTTTAAACCCCACATGGTGTGTAGGGATGGTCGAAGATGGTTTGTAGAGGCTATGGGGTAGGATCTGATTTCTGTTCTGATTGTATATCTACATCTATATCTGAGATGGGCTAAGGCCCAATTTTGCATCTATTACTGTGATGGGCTTAGGCCTAAATTTGTATCTGTAATGGGCCTAGGCCCGAATCTAAGACTGTCTGATTCTAATATTCTAATTATGTACATGTTTATTTCTATGGGGATTACACACTGAGTTTACGTAAACTCACCCTTCTATTTAATTTGTACAGGTAATCCCCAAACTTAGACGGTTCAGTGCAACTGAGGACTCGATGATGACCATCCTTTAAAAACTGCATTTCTTTTGGTTTTATGGTTTAATTTAATTTGTTGGGTTATTTTTGTAATTTGGACTTATGGACTGTTTGTGCTTTAATTTTGGATTTTAACAGCTTTTATGGATTTATAGTTGCAAAACTCAATAAAAACACGGTTTTTACCAAAAGTTTTCTCAAAATTAAACGATTTCTAAAGACAACGCTTTTATACACTTCCGCTTCAATCACGTTTTTATCTCTAATAGATTTAATGGGTAAGAGTTTTGAAACTGATAAAAGCAATAAGGGTTAGCGAACTAGATTGGTTTTAACTTAACGACATCGATTCAAATCCCTATCATGTAACACTGCCAGATTCGGCCATAACGTCTAGGCCAGGTTTGGGGTGTTACATTAAGGATAAAATAGGCTAGGATTCACTAAGTTATAAAATGCAATTTACTAAATTGAACATGCTAAAATGTATGCTAAGGGTAACTAAATAGGAACAAATTAACCAATAAGTAGGGGATAAGACATATGTTCTTTCTAGTACAATCAATGGCATGACTTATTGAGTTAAGATTTGTCCATTAAATGTATGGGTTAGATGTATAGAAAAGTAAGATTTGTACTAATTGAATAATTATTGAATTGTGGTGTCAATGAGGGTATATTGGTTAGACACTTGAATTGTAGGTATTTGGTGTGTTTGGACTTGTATGAGAGTGTTTTTGGTTATAATTTGGTATGGTTTTAGACATGGTTTGGTTAGAAAGTTAGGTAAAAATTTACCTTATTTTTGAAGCAATTTGTGGTACACACGACTGTCACACGATCGTATGACCCACATGTTTTATCCACACAGCCGTATGTCTTATTGTCTTTAGGTACAGGTTTCACATTGCCTGCGACACAGCCGTGTGTCTTAAAATAGTTAGTTACACGGTCTGAGACACGGCCAGCGATACGGCCGTGTGACCCAACATCGATTCTCATACAGACGAACACACAAGCTAGGACACAGTCATGTGTCTGGACTTCGAATGTCCACACGACTTGGGTTGTGACACACGGCCGTGTGTCCCTTGTTTTCAAAAATTTTTTAATTTTTCTCAACTTTTCCATTTTGTTACGATTTGACCCTGAAAATTTTCCAATCTATTTTTAGGTCCTCATAGACTCATTTTGAGGTCCATATATGTATTTTAACTTATGAATGGAATGTGATTGATTCATTGTAATCATGATTGAATAATTATCGTATGAACTGTTAAATGTTTGTATTGTTATTGTAATACTCCGTGACCTCAATCCGACGATAGAAACAAGTTAGGGATGTTACAGTTTTTGTCAGTGCAAAACACAGACAATCATTATGTTTCATTGTACCTTCCAAGTACATTTGTTTGTAACTCTTTTATACATTAAAATATAGGCAGAATAATTAAAACATTAAAAAAAGTGACATAGTTACACACCTTGAAGCATTCAATAAATTTATCTTAAGTTTAGTTTTATTCATTGTACTAACACATATGGTTTGAGTTGATTTAGGGTTTCATTCTATACTCTTTTTTTTTTTTGAAATTACAACGATACAAGAATTATAATGGAGTTCAATCATTCAAGTCTTTGGCATTGTTGGATAAGGTGGATGGCTTGGGTCTTTAAGCATCTAAATTTGAGTGTTATCGTACACAATTGCAATATGTGTCTTTAGTTTCAACATATGTATATGTCATGGATAGGTTTTAGTTGGATTCAACTAAAATATATGTCAAATTTAGAAGCCATAATAAGTACTAGAAATTATATCGCATGCATGTGTGTCGAAAGCATGTATTTACAACATAATATATGTTCAAAAATAACATACAATTATAAAAAAAAATTATGTATGGTTTGAAGCTAATAATATTAGCACATATGCAATTTATACTAATTTAAAATGGAAAAAACAGTTTAATTTGTGATTAAGAAATTTAAATAGGTAAATACATCATATTAAAAATATTAAATGCACTCTAATTATTTATCATGATATTATTATTTTCGATATAACATTAAAATGTTATCATATTAGTGAAAGGAAAATTTAATGTAAAAAATTAATTCTAAAAAATTTAATATAGTAACAATTTGGGTGAAAGCTTTTGTGTAAGATTAAAATGTAAAAAGATAATAATAATATAAAAATATAAATTATTTTAAATATATAAAAGTAATTTAATAATTTCTCAAGAGGTGAAAACAATAAGAATGTGGGAGACTACAAAAACAATGAACAAACCTAATTACCTAATTTGTGTGGTTACCCAATTAAAAGCTGGCCTACAAGAACAATGAAACAAACTTAATTACCTAATTTGTCTGGTTACCCAATTAAGAGCTGCCCTAAGACAACTTTATTTTAGCTTTATATAGTATTTAAAGTTTTTTCACTAGCATACAAGTAAAATATTTATTTGAATTATTATATTATTTTAATTTATAAACCAAAAATTGAACCTAATTAAATGCATTCAGTAGTACCAATGTTTTAATCCACCTATTTTCAATTGAAAACAAATTATAGATATTGAAATCTATTTAGGAAAATTCATAAAAATAAAGAAGGAAAAAATAAATAAAAATAAAGATAATTGAAATATAAATATATATTTTATAAATTCTAAAAATAAAATTAAATATCTAATTGAATTTAAATCCAGTTCAAATAATTTTTTAACAATTCAACTAATTTTTTACCGGTTCCATACCAGTTTAATCTTCTTCCAATTTTTTGGTAGTGATTGAACAAGTTGGGCTATTAATTAAATTGGGTGGTTTGTTCTGATTTGATTTCAACACCTTTTTAATCCAAAAATTAAAACTACACTGAAAGGAGTCTAATCGATTTGTGAGTTTCTAAAAAAGTCACTTTTTATAAATAAGTTGTTAGTTTAATGATAAATAGGAGAATTTTGAAATTTTTAGATCTATAATCCAAATCCAAAATTTTCTAGTGAGTTAACTTTAATTAATTATTTTAATACTTGTAATAATTCATTCTAACTTTAAATATAATCGTAAATTGTAATTTCAAAGTAAAATAAAATAAAAACAAATTTTATTCTATTCTAAATTACAACTATGCAAGAATTACAATTAAAATAATACTCAGTGATTATATTTATTAGTAATAATTCTCACGCTTCGCGCTGGATTGATTATTTGTTTATGTTAAAATATGGAATAAAAATTTAAAGGTTAAAATATACTCTAATCTATTTTTGTTTTTAAAGATTTAGATTTTCTACTTTTTGGATTTAAAAAATTAGGTCCAATTGTTGTCATTGCTAAAATTCTTTTATTAAATTCTCTGGTGTGACATTTTGAAATGGGTTGATTATTTGTTTGTATCAAATTATGAAGTAAAAATTTAAAGGTTAAATTATGATTTAGGTCCCTATGCACTTCATAAATTTAAAATTTAGTCTCTTTATTTTATTTTTCAAGAATTTAGTTCCTCTCTTTTCAAAATTAAATTTTCAAATTCAGTTGTTACCTTGGTTAAAATTATTTAGATAAATCCAATGGTGCGACATTTTAAAATTAAAAAAAAAATCACTTAGTAGTGATATAATAAAAAAAGGGTAAAGTACAGAAATAGTCACTAAACTATTGGCTTCATTTTATTTGGTCACTCAACTATTAATTTTTTTTTATTTAGTCACTAAAATTTTTGAAATCAAATATTTTGGTCACTGAACATTAGTTGTTGTTTGAATTTTAACAGATTGTTGACAAAAAGTTTAGTTACTAAATCAGAAAAATTAATAGTTGAGTGATCAAAATAGAATGTTATCAATAGTTTAGTGACCATTTTTGTACCTTATTACTTAAAAAATTATGTTGAAAATACTTAGGTGAATTTTTCCCTTAAAAACATGTATTTGAACTCATCATGATAGAACAATTTTTTTGTTGAAATAATGTTCTTAAAAAAATGGCTACAACGTTGTAATTGAAATAGTTAACAATATTAACTATATAGATTAATTAATGACATTATAAGAGTAAAAGGACCAAATTATGTCAAAAATTAAAAGTATATGAATTTAATCTAAGTTTTAGCATGGTATAGGGGCCAAAATTGAAATTTGACTATTACCGTGTAATATAAAAAATAAGTAAGGCAAACCTAAAAGAGGTATCTATCTTCAAGACTCCTAAAATATTCAAATTATATATAACCACATAATATTTTAATTGAAAATTTAACTATATTAATTATTTGAATTAACTAATAATATGAAAATATAAAATTAAATTATGTTAAAAATTAAAATGTAATGATTAAATTTTAAAATCAAATATAAGAGAGACGAAAACTGATATTAAACTATTTTTGTAAAAAAAAAAAAAAAAAAAAGGGAGTTGATGTGCATGTGTCAATAGAACTTCCTTTTATATATTAATCTCTTAACTATTAAACTAATAAATCAAAATAATTTAAAAAAAGTCTTTTACAATATCAAATCCACATACGGCGGGACTTACTAACAAAGTTTGAAAGTCTTGATTACCTAATTGAGAATTCGCCTAAAACAACTTAATTTAGCTGCATACCAGAGATCATAAATTTCAATTCTTTTTTTTAAAAAAATATCTCGAATCCCTCTCAATTTTAAAATTAAATAAATTAATTCCTTTCAAAAAAATTAAATTCATTTAATTTTTATTAATTTTTAAAGTGAGTAACTAAGAACAATTAATCACGACATTAATATCTTTATGATTAGTATAATAATAAATTTAACCCTCAATACTACCATATATGGTCAATTTGATCTTAATTCTAAATGAGTCAACAAATTTAGCCTCAATATTTACATATTTACACAAACGTTGCAAGCTAAATTTATTGAATCAAGAAAAAAAATAGTTTTTAAATATAATTTTTATAAAATTTAACTAATTAAAATATTTAAATAATTAAAATCAAAACTTAAAAAAATTAAAAAAAATAATTTATGAGATTTTCATTGAAACAAAAAGTATTTTTAGAAATAATGAAAACAATCACAAGAGAAGGCCATTACAAAGAACGTGGGAGATTAGACAAACAATAAAACCAATTTGATTACTTAATTGACAAGACTATATAATTTGGTATACTCAAAATTTGTTTTGTCGTCTAATTGAGAATTGGCCTAAATTAACTTATTTTAGTTGTATATGTTGGAGATCATAAATTTCTATTATTTATATATGCTATGTTTGGTATGGCTCAAAACTATGTGATAGTTTGTTTTTTATATAAGTATTACTTGACTTTCAAATTATACTACATTTGATAAACTTATTATTCAATAAGTTATGTGACTTTTCTTTTTCTAGCTATGATGTTCTGCTAAACTTATAATTAACTCTTATTTCATTCTTATCCCCTTCAACAATCACAAATTACAAAAAAGTTTGAATAAAAAGGGGAAAAAGCCTAAAGATCCTCTCAGATTTTTCTTTGTTTTGGGGCCATAAGCATTCATTAAACATCATTCTACAACAAGGATTGACTACAATAGAGGAACAACTTGCGGAGGAATTTGTTCCATCGAGTCTATCGAATAGGTTAGGCTTTAATGGCCTTAGCTACCTATCGCGTGTGAATATGATATGTGAATTGTGCAAGTATACACATCAGATCAAGTAATAAAGTGATGAATGAATATCATTCACACGAGGATCGGATTGAGGCACTAAATTAGTCAAGTTATTATAATAAAATGCAATCAATGCTATGGTAAAGCTACGGTAAGTATGCAGTGGCAATTAAAAGGAATAATAGTATATGCAATATGTGGAATTAATGAATACTTGGAAATGCTATGGAAAAACGATAGTAGAAATATAATGGCAACTATGAAAATGATTATATGAATAATATGTAACTGGCAAATAAATAACTAAGGATGCAATGCCAAAGATACTACGACAAAAGATAAGGGTTACTTGATGTTGAGTGGGAAGGTCGGGATTACTCAGAATCTACTTTTCCGGTTAGCAATGCCTTAGCAAAATTATACTTAACCTATTGCTCAAAAGAGTTCTAAAGTGTATGCTTCTTTCGAAAGCAGAAACCTCAAGTTACCTTGCCTGTATCTATAGGTCTTTAATATGGTACCCTGTATTTTTTCCTTTTGTATAAATGTTACTCTATATCTAGGTCTACTATAAGTATCTATCAAGTACTTGCTCATATCATTCAACCACGGTCTAACTAATCTAACCTTTTCAGACTTTAGATTAATTTAAGGGTACGCTGCATAGTTGACTATGTCTAGGGATTGCTCACATACATTTTAAAGAATAAAACAATTGACTAAAATAGTAAAATAAATTTGATTTATACTACAACCATTAAAGATAGTTAAAGTTTCATCAAAGTAATCCCAACCCTATGAGATTTAACTCATAAGTTGGCAAATAACATTAAACTCAAACATCATTTTCATCACCGTAATTCACAAAGGAACGGATTAGAAATAATAGAAGAACATCGGGAAGACAACGTTCTCTTGTCCAATCCACACTCCAACTGCATAGTGTCCTTAGGTTGCTGAGAGGGGTTGCCTGCATCTTTCCTCTTCCTGTCTCTATTCAGCCGCTACCTTCTACTTTGTCTAAGGATCTCTATCGCAGTTCCACACCCTAGGGTTTCCTCCTTTGCTTCTTTTTAAATTACTTTTTTTTTTCTTTTTCAAGATAATTCCAACAACCTCAAGATTTATCTTGTCCTTTTTTCTAGGCAGATTTATCTGGTACAAGTAGAGTTAGGCTAAAATTGATATGCGTTGAATGTTAACTAGACACCTTCCCGGCATTGCCACGGTATACAAGCTAGCAATCTAACCATCTTTTTGCCCCGGTAAAACTTCACTATTTTATTTCTTGTTCCTCATCCTACACCTGCCAATACCAAGAACACAGCCCTTCCACAAGCAATTAAAAGCACCTAATATTTAAACGCAGCCCAAGTTCTAATGAAATGCTAAAAATACTAATGAAATATCTTAAAATGCAACTATATGTTCTTAAGTACGAGCAATTAACAAGGTCCAAAGGCATAAAATATAACTCTTTTCAAGACTTATCACCACCCTGTTATAATAGACATTGATAATAGTAACAGAATGACCAAAATGAGAAAAATAAGAACACATAGATTTTCTGTGGAAACCTTTTTGGGAAAAGAACCACGAGCAGGGAAGAAGAAATTTAGTAATGTTAAAAAACGAATGATACAAGAGAAGTTTCGATTACATATATTTAAAAGCTGAAAAACCTTATTTTAATCAATTCAAATAGAAGAAGTGTAGTTCTACACAGATTCTACTTGTGCCACTATATTTTATTTCTTTAACAAGTGATGGGATTCGGGCTACACAACTCTAATAATCTCCATCTAACATGAATTCTCAACAAATAATTTTTTCACCACGAACTCTCGACGAACAAGGTCTCCACCTCTTCCTCAAAACCCTTTAAGAGGTATTCTTCAACAATGAACACCAACCAAGTCCAAACACTGCTCAAACTTGGTAATAGTAAGTGACTTAGTTATCATAATCACAGGATTATATGAGTACTAACTTTGCTCACAACAATATTACCATAAGCAATAATATCTCATACAAAATGATACCGAACATCAATGTGATTCATTCTCTCATGAAACATTTGATCTTTCGTAAGGAAGATGGCACTTTGACTATCACAAACACTGTAATGATCTGGAGGTCTTTACTGAGTTCACCAAATAGTCTCATTAACTATATAGCTTTTTTACAAGCCTCACTAATAGCCATGTACTCAGTTTCAGTAGTAGACAAAGCAACTTTTAGTCTGCAAAGTGGCTTTCCAACTGATGGTGCAACCCCTAATAATAAAGACATACCTTGTGAGAGACCTTCTGTTATCAAGGTCTCCAACAAAATCAAAATCAACATATCCACTGACTTCATCTCTAGTTCTACTAAACTATAAGAAAACATCAGTAGTACCTCGTAACTATCTAAAAATCCAGTGAACTACTTTCTAGTGTTCTTTACCGGGATTTGCCCATGTGTCTACTAACTGCACTAACTGCATATAATAAATTTGGACGTAAGCAAATCATAGCATATATGAAAGATCCCACTGCACAAAAATATGGAACATGTGACATATAGTTAATCTCATAATTTAATTACGGAGACAAAGCTGATGAAAGTCTAAAGTGGGCTGCTAATGGAGTACTAACAGGCTTGGCATTCTGCATAATGAACCTGCAAAGAACTTTCTCAATATACTCTTTCTGACTTAAGTAAAATTTGCATGTTTTTCTATCTCCAAGAATCTCCCTCCTGAGTATCTTATTTGTTGCTTGCAAATCTTTCATCTCCAATTATTTACTAAGCTGGGCTTTGACCTTTCTTATCTCTCATTTATTTTTGGCTGCTATCAACATGTCATTAACATAAAGGAGTAGATATACAAATGAACCATCATTGTTCTTCTTAAAATAAATACAACTATCAAAGTTTTTTTTCTTAAATCATGAGTATTCATAAATGAATCAAACCTTTTTTACCACTACTTATGTCACTGTTTCAAGCCATAAAGGGACATTTTTAGCAAGCAAACATAGTCCTCATTTTTTGAAACTACGAAACCCTTTGGTTGTTGCATATAAATATTTTCCTCAAGTTCTTCATCCAAGAATATTGTTTTTACATCTAACTGCTCAAACTCTAAATCATACATGGCCACAATATCAAGGCTCTAATCGAACTGTGCTTAACAACTAGAGAAAACACATCTATGAAGTCTACAATTGGAATTTGGTTATAGCCTTTTGCAACCAGTCTTACTTTATACCTAAGTTCTTTAACTCCCAAATTCCCTTCTTTATTCTTGAAGACCCATTTACAGTGAACAGCCATTTTACCCTTAGGAAGCTTCACTAGGTCTCATGTTCTATTCTTATAGGGTAATTTCATCTCTTCTTACATGGTAATCATCCACTTTCCTGAATCTTCACAACTAACCACCTTGGAATAAATAGATGGCTCTTTATTTGCATTTATATCTTCAACCATATTTAAAGTATAAGCAACTAGATCAGCCTCGGTGAACCTCTTTAGAGGTTTAATTTCTCTTCTAAGTCTGTTCTTAGCAATAGAATATTGTGGTAAAGAAGCAACTCTAATAAAGAAGCAACTCTAACCAGACTTTCTGTACTAACTTGAGGAGTAGACTTTGTTATAGATCTTGGATCAATCTGAAGCTCCACCTACTTCACATGTGTGTTTGAACTTTGTTGGTTTTTATTGGAAGAGTCTTTAAGAGGTAAATTAAGTAGCATAACATTTTCTTCAAAAATATCATCTTTGCTAATTACAACTTTTCTTGTTTTAAGAAATCATAATTTATACCCTTTAACACCAGCCTTATAAACAAGAAAAATATATTTAATATATCTAGGCTACAATTTACCACTATCAATATGAGCATACGCAGGAAACCCAAAAATCTTCAAATTAGAATATAATTAGTAGGAGTATCAGACCATACCACTTGTGGAGTCTTTTCTCAATGGCAACAGATAGAGACCGGTTAATCAGAAAACATGCAGTAGAGGTCACTTTAGCTCAAAATAAATTTGGTAAATAAGCATTCGACAACATACATTGAACATTTTCCATGATGTTTTATTTATTCGTTTTGTAATACCATTTTGTTGTGATGTATGGTGAACTGCCGAGTGTCTCACGATCCCTTCTGATGTGCATAATTCATTAAACTCATCATAACATAATTCTAAGCTATTATCTGTGTGAAGATGCTTTATCTATTTTCTTGTATACTTCTCTATCATAGCTTTTCAAGCCTTAAACGTAAAAAATACATCACTTTTCTACTTTAGGAAGAATACCCAAACTTTTCTGGAAAAATCATCAATGATCGTCAGCTATAATTAGCACCACCCCTCGAACACATGACATTGAGTTAGCTGCTATTGTTTTTTCTTTGAAAATCTGGTGTCACTATCTGTTCGGTGAGAAATGCCACGTGTTTTCTGATCATAAAAGCCTAAAATACCTGATGACTCAAAAGGATTTGAATCTGCTGTAGAAAAGATGGTTAGAACAATTGAAAGATTATGAACTTATCATTGATTATCATTTGGGTAAAGCAAATGTTGTAGCTGATACCTTGAGTCGAAAATCACATCTACATTGCGTGTTATGAATGCTAGTTTAGATCTGTCCGTCGATGGTTATGTATTAGTTGAATTAAAGGTGAAACCTTTATTTTTGCAACTAATCATTGATACTCAGAAAGTGGATAATGAATTGTTAGACAAGCGAACTCAGTGTAATTCTGATTCTGATTCTGATTCTGAATTTTGTGCTGATGCCAATGATTTTTTAAGATTTCGAGATTTAATTTGCATTTTGAGAAATTCTGAGTTGATTCAGATGATTTTGGGTGAAGCACACAGTAGTAAATTCTTTGTACATTCGGGTAGTACAAAAATGTATAATGACTTGAAACAGCTATACTGGTGGCCGAAAATGAAAAGAGACCTCTCTGATTTTGTTTTGAAATGCTTAGTATGTCAATAAGTCAAAGCAAAACATCAGGTGCCCTCTGGTTTATTACAACCGATTATGATACCTGAGTAGAAATGAGATCAAGTGACGATGGATTTTGTTTCTGGTTTGCCTTTATCACTGGAAAAGAAAGATTCGATCTTGGCAAAGCTTTATATTTATGATATTGTGAGATTGCACGGGGTGCCATTGTCTATTGTGTCGGATCGAGATCCGAGATTCACTTCACGATTCTAGAAGAAAAATGCAAGAGGCTTTAAGTACGAAATTACATTTTAGCACTGCTTTTCACCCGCAAACAAATGGTTAATCCGAGCGAATCATTCAGATACGTGAGGATATGTTGAGGTGTTGCATTCTTGAGTTTGAAGGTACGTGGGAACAGTACTTGTCTTTGATTGAATTCGCTTATCATAATAGTTTTCAATCAAGTATTAAAATGGCACCGTACGAAGCCTTGTATGGTAGAAAATGCCGTACTCCGTTATATTGGCCTGAGCTTGGTGAAAATAAGAT
Organism: Gossypium stocksii; assembly: GCA_020496765.1. Classification (NCBI taxonomy): domain Eukaryota; kingdom Viridiplantae; phylum Streptophyta; class Magnoliopsida; order Malvales; family Malvaceae; genus Gossypium; species Gossypium stocksii. Next base: position 75,965,737 of record CM035629.1, read on the forward strand.
ACATGCGGTTGATTTAATTAAAGAGACTGAATAGAAAGTGAAAGTAGTCCGAGATATTCTGAAAGCAGCTTCTGATCATAAAAAATCATATGCTGATTTGAAACGCAAAGATATCAAATTTAAGATTGGTGACAAAGTCTTTTTGAAAGTTTCTCTGTGGAAGAAAGTGCTTTATTTCAGTAAAAAGGGAAAATTGAGTCCGAGGTTCATCAGACCATATGAAATCATTGAGAGAGTTGGGCTAGTCACTTATAGATTACTTCTGCCACCTGAACTTGAAAAGATTCACGATGTTTTTCACGTATCGATGCTTAGACGGTATAGATCTGATCTATCTCATGTGATTAGTCCATCTGAGATAGAAATACAGCCCAATATAACTTATGAAGAAAAATTTATCCGTATCTTAGCTTGTGAAGTGAAAGAATTGCGAAATAAGAAAATTTCGTTGGTAAAGGTATTATGGCATCGTCACGGTATAGAAAAGGCTACATGGGAGCCTGAAGATGCGATGAGACAACAATATCTGAATCTATTTAACGGTAAGATTTTCGGGGACGAAAATCCCTAAGGGGGGAGAGTTGTAACAGCCCAGTGTAGACCCTAGTCAGAATAGTGGTTTCGAGACCACATATCCGAGTCTAAAAAATATTTTAATATTATTTTCTGTGTCTGTGTTTTATGAATTTATATCTGCAAAATTTCTATGAATTAATTTGTCTGTATGTGTGCTGAATTATGATAAAAGGACTGAATTCCAAAAAATATGATAGTTGTCATCTATTTGATAAAGGTATTTAATTGATATTGTTTTTATAACATGAGGTACTTATGATGCAATTAGACCATTGAATGTTTTAAATGACATAAATAGATATTAGAAATGACTTATGAATGTTTTATTAAACAATGGCAAAATAGTAATTCATGATTTAACATGAATTAAAGAAAACAAATAGCATGAATTTAACTTATTTTCATGTTCTTCCGCCGAATTTAGAAACAAAAAAAAAGGGTTTGAGTCTTTATTCATTCGGCACTTTCTTGGTTCAATCAAGGTATGTTTTGAGCTCGATTTTTGATAATTTTTATGTTTTTGAAATAATTGCTTCGTATACTACAAAGCCCATGTCTCAATTTCTGTTTTTCTTGAAGATTTCATGAAATGCCATTGTTGATTTTATGAGCTTTGAAGTGTTAATAGATGAAATATGAAAGATATGTGTTTGATTATCATGTGTTGTCTTTGAATTTTTGATGAATTTAAGCTATTTGGATTTAATTATGAAAATGAAATTTTAGGAGGACTAATTTGTGAGATAAATAAAATGTAAGGACTTGTTGGAGCATAAGGAAGATTCGGCTAAGCTTTAATAAAAAGGAAAATTGTGAATTTTTATGATTTTGTAAATTAGAGACTAAATTGTTTAAATGTGAAATTTTAAGGGCTAAAGAGTAAAGTGCCCTAACTATATATTTTTGGATTGAATTGAATAATTTGGTGAATAAAATAGCTAAATTTGAATTTATATAGATCAAGAATCAAGGAAAACGGAATTGGATCAGGGAAAGTCGAAAATCGTTGAATAGCCATTTTTGTCTGTTCATATCCATACGAGGTAAGTCAAATACAAATAAATGTGTTAAATTGAATTATATTTATTATTATGTTGATTGAATTGTGTTTATGGGTATGAGAGCTGAATATGTGAAATCTGAATAAGTTCCGAGCATGTGATCAAGTCTAAAAAGCCCCGTCCGAACATTAGGAATAGTTAGGATACATATGTCATGACATAGGATCTGATATATGTTTATGTGTAAGACCACGTCTAGGACTTTGGCATCGATCTGAGATTTACGTATAAGACCATGTCCGGGACATTGGCATCGTATTTAACTTCGTGTAAGACCACGTCTGGGATGTTGGCATTTTACAATCTTTTTTGAGTTTTTCGCGTATCCTTATTGATTCCGAATGGTTCAACGGACACTCTGATAAAGTGTATGAGTATATGAATGTGCATCTGAACTCCAGTACATATGAATGTATATGAAATTTTGGGTATAAGAGGTATGTTTATGTATGATCATTGGATATGGGAACTATATGGAGATGATATGTGAATTTGAGTAAGTGAATTTGATTAGTTGAGATCTATGAGAAATATGACTTGTCGTTATGTTATGCCATAAATCATATGTTTAAAATAGTTTAACATTTTTCTTTATTATGGATTTATTTGTATATGGCTTACTAAGCTACTTGTAGCTTACTTTGTATTTGTTTACTCTGTTTTATAGATATCAAAACTACCGAAAGTTCGGGATCATCAAGGATCATCATCACAATATCAATCTTTATTTGGTATATTTTGTAAGTGAATATGTTGGATTATGGCATGTATAGGCTAGATGTCTTTGGGTTATGTTTTGAAATGTTTATAAGTTATGCCATGAGATGTGGTTAACAAATGGTTATGAATATACTTGTTTTGGTAAGCTATATGCGGTGCAAGTATGGTCTTGAGTAATGGTTATGTTGGTATGAAAAATGTTTTGATTTTGGTAAGTTTAGTAAGTGATTGATTATGATGTTATTAGGTTAAACTAAGTGGGCTTGGTATTTAAGATTTTGGTATGATTTGTTTTGGATGATAAGTATGAATTGGATGATGATGAATTAAGCTATGTTTTGGTTTGGTAATTGGCTGAAATGTTTGATAATTGTTGCTTCTTGAATGTCATACAAAGTTGATTTCTAGCTACTTGGCATTTGGATGGGAAATGTGACTTAAACTAAGCCCACTTTGTGCCATACGGCCTAAGCACATGGGCGTATGACTCAACCGTGTGACCCCTGTGCCTTAGTCGAATTGGTCAGGATGTCCCACGGGCGTGCCTTGTGGCCGTGTGCACAAGTCAGTAGCTCCCTTAATTTTCACATGGCCGAGCACACAAGCGTGTCTCATGGCCGTGTGAACAAGTCAGTATGTATGCCCTGTACTGCCACGGCCTAGACACACGAGCGTGTCTGGTGGCCGTGTGAGGCACACGGCCTGACCACATGGGCATGTGACCTCAACAGCTTTGAAAAATGTTTAAGTTTTAGAAAAATTTCTAAGTGTTTGGTATAGTCCCGATCTTCTTCTAATGCATGATTAAGGTCTCGAAGACCTTCATAAGGAGCTATATGATTATGTTTGATTATGTTTTGAGATGAATGATTGTATAATGTCTGTCAAAGTTTTGATCTGTTCGATAATACCTTTAGCCCTGGTCCAGCGTCAGATACGGGTTAGGGGTGTTACAGGTTCAACGGGCACAGTTAAGATGAGAATGACATTAACATTGGATTAAGTGACATAGGTACATATGAAGTCCTCGTGTGTATTGCATGTGATGAAATGATGAAGCTGAGATAAGTTTTATGAGCAATGAGATATGAACATGACTATGATAGGTTAATGTTTATTTATGTTATATTATGTGCATGTTAAATATATATATTCACCGTAAGGGTGCTTATTTCTTGCATATGAACTTACTAAGCTATATAGCTTACTCCGTTTATTTTCCCTTGTTTTATAGTGTCACCAAGCTAGCTCAGATTGGGAGATTCATTGGAGGATCGCCTTACACTATCAAACTAACTTTTGGGTATATATGATTTTAAACATTTTGAGTTATGGCATGTATAGGGGACTTGGTCATTTTGTTATGTGTCATAATTGAATTGGTTAAAAATGTTGGCCTAAGTTAGTTAAAAGTTCATTTTGTATAAGGCCATTAAAAGTTGGCTAATATTGGTCATATTAGTAAGCATATGTTTATGTCTTGCATGAATGAGATAAATAGCGTGATTTGAAATGGTTAAGTATGTGATGTTGTGCATGATGGTTGTGGTATGTGAATGTAGAGTTATGTCTTAATTGAGGATGTTTTGTTGCTAAATCATGTCATGTTATGTGTTGTTGAAATTGGTATAAGTGTGATTGTGTTTCAGGGTGGCAAATGACTTGGTAAATAGCCTTATTTTTGTCCACACGGGTAGACACACGGGCGTGTGTCTAGACCGTGTGTGACACGGGTTCTTCCCCATGGGCATGCGTCCAGGGCGTGTGAAGTCTGCACCTATTTTACGAAAATTAAATTCATCACACGACCTAGCACACTGGCCTGTGACTTGGCTATGTGACTTCTTTTGGTGCATGACGTCATAAACAGAAAGTTACACAGGTTGGGACATGGGCAAGTGAGACCACACCCACACGGACATGTCCCAAGCTACACGGGCGTGTCCCAAGCTACACGGGCGTGTAACCCTTATTTTAGGCAAAAATTTTCTAAGTATTGACCAATTTTGTAAAGTTTTCGGTTTAGTCCCGAACCACTCTCAAAGTATGTTTTGGGTCTCATAGGCTCGTAATAGGGACGTTATGAGTATGTATGAAAAGTTTTAAATTTAGATGTAAATTTATGACTCGATTTTGTATGTTTACAGGTAATTAAGTCCGATAATGCCTTGTATTCTATTCTGGCGACGGTTACGAGTAAGTGGTGTTACATACATCACAAATAATTAAAGAACCCTGCAAAATATATAACTTGGCAGTCTTTCTTTGCCCTTTCATCCCACTGAGGAAACCCTTACTAATCTTTAGAACCCCATTTTTAGTTGTGTACTTGTACCATTTTGATCAAGAGTACTCAATGAAATCAAATTTCTCTTTAATTTTGGTACATGTTGTATGTTACTAAGTGTTCTAACGACTCTATCGAACATCTCAATTTTGATCACACTAATACCTACGATTCTACATGAAGCATTATTTCCCATCAAAACAACACCTTCAGACACCATTTCATATGCTCTAAACCAATCTCGATTGGGATTCATATGAAAGATGCAACCAGAATCGAGAATCCACTCCTCGCTCACTTTAGAGTTGTCAGCAGAAGCAACTAGAAGTTCACCATCATTGTAGTCTTCTACAAAATCAGCTTCACCAGATTGTTCTAGTTGTTTTCCCTTTTAATTCCCTACCTCCCTTTTGATTTTGTTCTGCAACTTATAGCACTCATACTTTCTGTGTCCTTTCTTCTTGCAGAAGTTACAAGTTTTACCTAAATTTGAAGGTCTCGATCTACCCTTAGATTTACTGCGAGCAGTTTGTTCATGTGTCCTCTTATTATTATCATCAGTATTTCGTTCTTATCTCCCATGAATAACAAGACCCTCTCCCTGAGAGTCGGATCTAGCCACAAGATGCTTCATCTTGTCATACGAAGCTAAGGAAGCATAAACTTCATAAACTATGAGAGATTTGCGACTATACAAAATTTTATCTCTAAAGGTTGAACAAGACGAGGACAACTAACAAAGTAGAATAAACCCTAAATCTTCTTTATCATACTGAACCTCCATAGACTCTAAGTCTGAGACAATTCCTTTAAATATGGTTAAGTGTTTGAGCATAGATGTACCTTCTTCCAAATGATGAGAATAAAGACGTTGTTTTAGATGCAACTTGCTAGTTAGGGTTTTCGACATAAATAGTTGCTCTAGCTTTACCTATAACGCAATAGCGGTCTTCTCCTTCAACACGTCCTATAGAATTTCATTCAATAAATGCATATGTAATTACGTTAAAGCCTTTTGATCTTCACACTTTTTCTCCTCAGGCATCAGTGATGCAGGTATCTTATCTAACCCCAATAGGGCATTCTCCAAATCTATCTACGTAAGAACTGCATGCATATTCAACTGCCACAACGTGAATCTAGTGTTGCGATCCAACAGCGAAATGTCATACTTCATTGTCGCCATTATCGGGATCGAGACAAGCAACCCAAAAAGCTATAATACTAGTTTGTTATAATAGACATTGATAATGACAATAGAATAATCGCAAAATAAGAAAAATAAGAATACACAGATTTTATGTGGAAACCTTTTCGAGAAAAAACCACGTTCAAAGGAGAAGAAATTCACTAATGTTGAAAAACAAATAATACAAGAGGAGTTTCGACTACATCTATTTTGCCCCATAGATCCCCTTATTTTACCACTGTATTTTATTTCTTTAACAAGTGATGGAATTTGGGTCACACAACTCTAACACACCCATTTTGCCACTGCATTGCATAAGTGATTACAAAATTGAAAGGAAAAAATACAATTTTTAAACTCCAAAAATCATAAGTGGAATCGAATTCCCAAGGAACGTTTAAAGATCCCCTTAGTGCATTGACCAATCTCAAATTATTAAACTCAAATATCACTTTCAACCATTCATTTCTCTAAGAAAGGTCTATGTTAAGTCTAAAGCAATATTTAAAGATAATGTCAAAAGTAGTGTTTAGAGTAGTTCAACTATTTCATGCACTTGTAATGAAAAGTACAAAAAAAATAAACAACATACGAGATGTTTACGCAGTTTAATTTCAGTATATCTATGAGGCCTTACTTAGAGAGAATATTCACTATCTTAGCACCATGTACAACAAGTGTTTCCAAGCTCAAACACTTACAAGTTAGGCTTCTCACTTTTGCACCTAAAATTTAAACATCTCCCTTCTAGGCTTTTCCCTTAAAAACCTACCGAGTCACATATTTGATTATTACATTTTAATGCACTCACAAAAATGTTCCTTACTAAACAAAATTTAGTGTTCTCTATTAATACAAAACCAATACAAGTCCCCACCATATATAAGTGAATGAGACTCGTGAGTTGGTACACTCTCTAATGGTCTCCTGTACACTCATAAAGTATATTACCTCACGCTTAAACCTCATTCGGCCCCTAAGGCAAATAAATGACTCAAATTACACTTTTTATTGAATGTAAATGAAATTCTAAAAACTTAACTAAAACATAAAAAAAAATGTTTGTATTCAAGCTCCTCAAATGTGAAAACTAGTTTGATCTGCTACATCGAATTATGACAGATCAACTCGCCCACATACTATATATTTTACAATCAATTTGTAACTCCCTAAACCCGACCCAATTCACCAAGTCTAAATTTCGAGTGTTACTACACAAAACTTAATCATTAACAAAAATAATTTACAATTTCCTATTTCTTTAAATAAGTTCTTTGTCATTTTAATTATAAACTTATTACAAGAAAACAAGGCAAGTATGTAAAATATATTTGATTACATCAATCTTGATACATATCTTTACAAGTTAGAAGTTTATTTCATACAGACTTAAAAGGCATATTCCTAGACTACGCCACATATCCACTGTATGCATAATAGCCCACTCCGCCACCACCTTGTCATACTCCAGCGTCATCCCTCCAGATAAAGTCTCTTCTCATACACCTGGAAAGAAATAACAAATTATGTAAGTATAGGAGTACTTAGTGAGCTCATTATAACATTACCTTGATGAATACTTTACAATATTGTATGAACTATTGGTTACCAATCATTCTACATCATTTATTTAGGCAAATACCTCCATAGTTTACCATTCTCATATATACCAGCTATCATGCTCTTCTCATACTCAGTCTTCCTTATCTAACTAATTGAGGAATTGTAACACCCCTAACCCTTATCCTTCGTCGAAATAGGGTTACAAAGCATTACTGGACTTTTCAGATCAGATACAAACATTTCATATCATTTAACATACATATCAGAAACTAATCATAATCACTCATATTGTCCCTTATATGAGCCCTAGAGGCCCAAAATACGCATTAAAAATAAATTAGGACTAAACCGAGAACTCAGAGAATTTTTCAAAAATTTTCAAAATTTTTCAAAGGAGCAGGGGATACACGCCCATGTACTAGGTCGCGTGTCACACACGACTAAGACACACATCTGTGTGGACAAAAATAGGTCATTTCAAGGCCACATTTCTCACCCGTTTAGTTTCAACCTAAATACAACATTTTAACACATCAATATATGACAACAAAGCATTCAAAACAAGCTAAAATCATGTATTATATACAATATATCATTATTTATACTTTAAATACTCAAATTTACCTATTTAGTATATTAACAAATTTTACTAAGGGATTACTACTAAATAAATACCTATAAGTATATATCCATCATAACCACATCATAATTTACTTCATTTTCAAACCAAAATATATATCTAAGTTGATTAATTAAACTAAACATCATTCATAACATCTAAACATGTCAACTTTAATCTAATTCACACCAATCCCTATACATGCCATATAAACCATGTTGAACACATCAAAAACTACCGGAATAAGTTGGATAGTGTGACTTGAGGTGCTGATCCGATCTTTCCAACCTCACGAAAACCTATAAAGACATTAAACAACGCGAGTAAGCTTAATGAAGCTTAGTAAGTTCGATGAGTTAAACATAAAATCTTACCAAACCTACTAAAATAAATCAATTAAATAATTTCATTCAATTTAATGCCAATCACAACTTCAATCGATAAATGCATTTATTCCAAATCAATACCAATAACAAATAATATGTATTTCAATTTCAATTACATAAGTCACTTACCAAATCTTCTTAAATTGGAGAACAGCTTACGGATAGGGGCACATCATTTTCAAAAGCCTGAAAGCTTAACAAAAGCTCATGAGAGCTAAACAGAAACTTATAAGGGTTGAAGGAAAGCTCGTAAGAGCTAAACGGAAACCCATAAGGGTTAAACAGAAGCTCAATAAAGCTGAACGGAAACTCGTATTAGTTAAACAGAAACTTGTGAGAACTAAACGGAAAGTAAACACGAAAGTTCACAACAAATGTTGAACCTCGGTTTACTTGGGTAATTTGTTGTCATTTTCCTCTAATGTCATCAATTCGCCGAATGTCGAATGTACTCCAATGTCGCATCCCACTTAATCCGGATATTCAATTCAAATTTATAACTTTAACAATATTTCATTTTCGACAATACAATAAATACATAATATCATTCATCAATTTAATATAAATATTAAAGTTTAACTATGCGAACTTACCTAGGTTACATTGTAATATTTGTAGAAGTTTAGGGAATATTCCACTAATTTTCCTTTTCACGAGTATCTACGGGATCTTGATTTAAAATATAAAATTACTCATACATCAGCATATATTTCAATTTCAATTCATTTCATAACCTTCAAATTTTCAAATTTACACAAATACCCTATTTTACTACTTTTGCAATTTAATCCCTTAACTAGTTAATCTATCAAATGAGGTCTCGATACCTCATTTTCTAAAACCACTTGACCTAATCATTCTTTATTAAATAAAATCACTAATTCAAAAATATTTCTATAACCATATTTGACTCATAAATACCAAATAATAAAATTTATGAGCTTACATGTCAAATTTAGTGGTTTCAAACCACTATTTTCGAGACCACTGAAAATCGGGCTATTACAAGAATCTTTCCAAATGTTTCATAAATCTCTTGCACCACAAAAAATTCTTAATAGAACATACCATTAGAAGTCACTTCCAACAAATCGTACCTTAACCCATACTCTTATTTCAAACAGTTGTTTACTGTCATTCATCATGGGTAGATACATATGTGTTTGGCGAATACTTGCACAGAATTTAATACCATTAATTTATACTCAAACATACCTTGTTTCAATACCACAAATATGCATACTGATAAGTCACTGCATAGACCATTCTGACGAATTTTATACCTTTTTATATCAAAATCCTATAACTCAAGATATCACTAATTCAGATTCAGAATAATTTTAGAAGAAGATTCAATACCCCTCATTTTCCACATTTACAAATCATCATAACGAATACCCTTATTAACATACAGATACACATCTTTTTCATGGAAACCCTTAAGACTTATTCACTCTTAATTCAAAACATATCGATATATTAAATTAGCTTTACCTATCACATAAATAAAAGAATTTCACCATATCTTACAATAGAGATAGACATTCAAATCCATATCTTACAAGTCATTCCTAACAGTTCACGCCACTCACTAATCCCCTACAAAGGGATTAGTTCCTCGTGGCTTTCATAAAAAGCATAGAATAAATGGAAGAATTGATCATAATGAAGGAATTGAAGTAGAGAGTTTAAGAAAAACTTAATTGATATTGATAATAAATGCGAATCCATAAAAGTTGAGCTCCTTCATAATTTAGATCTCTTGAAACAAAATAAAGACAAATAAACTAAACCCTAGAAAACCTAAGAAAGTGGAAATCAAAACAAAATCTGAATCTAAAGAAAGAATCTAGGCTAATGGAATGGTGTCCATAAAATGTGCCGAAGAAGCCTATTTACAGCCTTCAGGTGGTTGTCGTCCTTAACCGTAGGTTAGTTGACATTTTCAAGCTTTAGGTTCGATTGTGCAGACCAAAACACCCAATTTCGTATTTATTTTTATCCTAAAGTTGAAGTCGTGACACACTAGGACCTGTGTGACGACCTCGAAGGCAGTTTCATACTTTTTCCATTCTGCTCTCTATGTTGCGACATCGAATCTCCCATGTTCTGACATAGCATCTAGTATTGGCCTAAAATGCCTTCTAATGGTCTCCTGCACACTCACAAAGTATGTTAGGTCTCCTTAGGCCTTATTCGGCCCTTAGGGTCAATAAAAGTCTCAATTCGCACATATTATTAAATATAAGTAAAACTAAAGAAATTTAACTAAAATGTAACGGAAATGCTTGTATTCAGACTCCTTAAGTATGAAAACTAGTTTAATCTGCTACACTGAATTACAGCAGATCAGTAGGGTTAATCCATCACCACCTTGAGACACACAAAGAACCTCATTAGTTAAAATGTTATTCAATAGTTTTGTTTTAGAGTATGTCATGACCATTGACTTTTATGTCATGGCCATTGAATTTTTCCTTTAAAGTTTCATATAAGAGTTCATGTTTACAGTCCCGACGAACTTCTTTAATTACCATCACAGTGACTCGACTCACTTTACAAACTCTACGAACCAGACACATCCCAAACCCAAGATTTCATAACACTTTTCATACATTCCACAGAACTTATTTTCAAGTAGACTAACTTATCTCTTAATCTAATCATAATTTTATTCTAAGAGTTGTATAAGTATCATACTCACACTATACTATCCAAGATTTTTAGATTCTAGTTTGATCACTTTCATATAGATATACTTTAGTATGAATAGTATACATGCAAGAGTTAGAGTAGTGACTCACTTGATCCTCATCTATTGGAGCTCAAAGGTCTAAATCTAGATATTCATCTCGAACTAGCAGTAACACTACTTGGAAACATAGTTTCATTATTACTTCTGTTGTTCATACAAATTACTTATCATTTAAATCTCTAACAAACCCATGCATAAACCTTATACTTATAGTCTCACTATTCAATCATCACATACAGATTTAGAACTTAATATGCAAAGTTGAAATACTTACCCTGGTGAGAAATAACCACTGATCATAAAAGAACCATAACTTCTAAATCATCGATGTAGGATACATTTAGACTTAAGGAAAGTATCAGTAAATACCACTTAAGGAAAAGAAAGAAGAAAGTAGAACCCTTTCAAAACTCATCTCTCACATATAAATATGACTCAAATTACTTAGCAGAATTTAATAAGTGTCATACATTTCAGAACCTGTCTTCTTAATAGCCTACAATTTCCAAGAGAAATATTAAGAAATGCCTTGCAATCACAATTATCCAACTTGGCTATTTAGTTGATTTCTAACAACGTTAGTTCAAATCTAACTAGCATAGTATTCCATACAAATCAGGCGACTATACTTTTGGCGAATACTCCTTCTATACTTACCCTTAATTTCTTAACACGAACTTCTCCTTAGTATATGGAAGAAGATCATAATGAAATTTTTACTTACTCCTGTGGCGGTAACTATACACCCACACATATACGCCAAAATAATCTTTTGGGCAGATAACACTACCCAGACAGACTATTTATTGTTATATGTCGAAACTTTAGACTCATCAGATATCCGGTGTTACACAATTATCCCATCAAATTAGCAACATAACTTTTACAAATAATATCTTCTAAACAATATAGGATCAGGCTTAAGTTATCTGTAGATACTTTCTTCTATAGATTGATTCAATCCGATCCATAAATTAAAGAATATTAATTGGTTCTATCAAATCCAAACAAATCTTTAAGATCTCTTGTTAAGTGAAATTTTGATATCTAGGATGGGCTGACAAAAATCCTAATTAGTAAAGAAAAACACACCCTAAAGTATTTTGTTGTCAAAATTTTCCGACTCAAACATAGTAGATTTTTTTAGTTAATGCTACTGTCAATTGGCACTAGTGCAGACACTATTTGAAAAATGCCTCAACAATCTCCCACTTAGGAAAATTTTTAAACAAAACAATCACGAAGAGCATATACAACAATAAACACAAATGCTAAGCGCCTTGCCTTTAATTTATAATCCACAACTAATAACATAACCAAACATATTAAGCATTAATGCACAAAAGATAGATTACCATTAACAATAAAAATTCTAAATTTCATATCATAGTTTCAGTAGATAAGATAAGGTTTGTGAAGCAATATCCCAAGTAATTATTATACTATATGTCGATAATAGTAGTAGGAATGATCGCAAAGCAATAAGAAAGAAAAAATAAGAACACGTAGATTTTACGTGGAAAACCCTTATCAAAAAAACTACGGGCAGAGGCGGAGAAATTAACTAATGTTGAAAAACAACAATACAAGAGATTTTGACTATGCGTAGTTTTAAATGGTTAAACGACCTTTTTTTTAATCAACATCTAATAGAAGAAGTATAGTCCTATACAGATTCAACTTGTGCAGCAACGTCCTTACCCACAGATCTCTAATTTTGCCTTTCTATTTTCTTTCTTTAACAAGTGAATTGCATCTTGGACTATTAGGCCAAATCAAACGGGATACGGGTCACACAATTCCAACAATCTCCATCTTGACACGAATTCTTGATTAACAAGTTCTCCACCTCTTCCACAAAACCCCTGAAAGTGTATTCTTCAACAATGAACACCGACCAAGTCCAAGCAATGCTCAAACTTGGCTATAGGAAGTGACTTAGTCATCATATCTGCAGGATTATCATAAGTGCTAACTTTGTTCACAACAATATCACCACGAACAAAATGATACAAAACATCAATGTGCTTCGTCCTCTCATAAAACATTTGATCCTTCGTAAGGAAGATGGCACTCTGGCTATCACAAAACACTGTACTAATCTGAAGGTTTTTACTGAGCTCATCAAAAAGTCCCTTTAACCAAATAGCTTTCTTACAAGCCTAAATAATTGTCATGTACTCAGCTTCAGTAATAGATAAAGCAACTATAGTCTGCAAAGTGGCTTTCCAACTGATGGCGTAACCCTTAATAGTAAAGATGTACACTATGAGAAACCTTTTTTTCTCAAGGTCTCTAACAAAATTAGAATCAACGTACCCAATGACACCATCTCTAGTTCTTTCATATTGTAAGAAAACATCAGTAATACCTCGTAAGTATCTGAAAAATCCAATTAACTACTTTCTAATGTTTCTTACTGAGATTCACCATGTATCAACTAATTGCACTGTCTGCATATGATAAATCTAGGCGTGAACAAACTATAGCATAATGAGCAAATTGTATGAAGCGTTAAGGTGAACACCGTATAATATCAAGGTAAGAATAGAGAAGCTTGAGTGCACTAACGTGAGTGTCGAACCAAAGGTGTTCTGTCTGTAAAGCCCTCTGTAATAGAAATGGCTAAGAAATTGCAAAAGAACAAATGAAGATGGTGAATAACATGACAATGATAGGAATAGAAAGTTTTAATCTCAGAATGAAGCATGACACCAACGGCACAAGGAATGAAATCTTAAGGTTGTAATTGCCTAAGTCAAGGAAAGGACAACATGTTAGATCTTCGGTACACCCCATGGCGCAATGAACAATTAAGTTCTATAATCACATCCAAGGATCTATGTGCAAGGAACGAATCGAGGTGAAAATGGTATGAACGACTTCCTTTAATCATCTAAAAAATTGAAAAAATAGATTACATAATTGTATGTCGATTCCAAGCCGCTACGAAATGTTTCAGCCTTTACGTAATCCACTAGGTGTGACAACGAACAGTAAGCACTCTTTAAAACTTTTTCAGAGAGAAAAATCTCTTGACGGCTGCTAGATCTCACACACACCTTATTTCGAATATCTTTGGTTTTTCTTAATAACCCTATATATCCTAATTCTGGAATAATTGATTATTTTTTATATAAATAAATCATAATAATTAAAATAATATAATAATTATAATTACTATAATTATAATAATGCTTGACCAAAAAATTACAATTACAGTAATTATAATAATATTCGATCCTAAATTATAATTACAATAATTATAACAAGGATTTCGATAAATTACTTTTAGTTAAATTTTATACGAATCAAATTCATATATTAATTTAACTATATTTTCATTATGTGTACAACATACTTGTACATATAATTCGTTTGATATTTAACTGCCCAATTAAATTAATTTTATAATCACTTTAATTCATGTGACAGCTAAACACAATATCAACCATGTTTGGATTCTGTTCGTTTCAACCATAAGGTGTGACTCTATAGGTTATTGTAACGTTAGTAGTAATACTAAAACAATTCTAATATTACAAACAATGAGTGGCATCTAGCAATACATCATTGCTACCTAAGTTACAAGAAGCCATGATTCGATATAACCTCACTATAAATAATCATTCATGTATTAAATCCTTTTGTCATTTATATCTAGAACAGACACAAGTCATGGAATAGTCACACTTGCATAGTCCATCTAATGTGTCTGGATATCCTAAGTAGACTATGAAAAACAAATAAGTATGATATCTCTTATCAACTTATTCAAGCATGGTCATGCATTTCTAGTCTCACTCAATCAAGTGGCTTATGGCTTGCTCTCATTATGTAGGAGAGACAAATTCTATATTGATCAACTGTATCCCACTACATAGATTATGGTATATCCAACATCAGCCTTTATAGAACAACCAATTACGATGGACGTTTGACTGTATCAAAATATACGACTTACGATGTTGGGATAATGATGATCTCAAGTCTGAGGACAGTACATAGTAATCACTATAAGTAATGTTGTGACTATTATATAATAATCGAATAAACATACCCATAGCAGGTTAGTCCAATATGTTGTTCTCTAACATGCATACTTATGTATTGATTTTGACATCTCATGTTAATGACAACACTTAGCCATCAATCAACTACACGTTAGTCTTAATGCATTATTGTTGTCCAAGCTTACAATAATATTCCACTAAGCACCTTTTAAGAATAATATTATTATTGTTAGGACATTATTATAAAACAGTTTATTAATGTACACAGAAAACAAATTGAAATAATAATGGTTATGCCTTATATTAATAAACGAGGTAAAATAAGTATGTTATTACAACTATCTCATAATTGATCTTTGGGCATACTCTAACAAAAGAGTAAAGGAGATGAATATGGAATTCCCAAATATGAATCAGGTAAAGAAGGATTTACTCACTAAGTTCTCACGAACTTACCTTTGTGTCATTTATGTCACAGGTAAGTAGATTCGAGGTTATGCTAGGAGGGACCACGCCATGGCTACGTTAGAGGAATAGCGAGATGGGTTGTTATGCATACAGAACGAGCTTGAGTTTATGTGATCAAGTCTGACACAAACACTACAATTGGGCTAGGTAATCTATTTAGAAGCCTTGTAGTGATAATAGAATGTATTGGCCAAATAAGTGTATTATATATATATATATATATATATATATATATATATTTGTAAATCATCACCAAATGAATAGGCTTGTTTAATGTTTGTAATTAGTTATTGTATGACCAAACGCAGTATAGCTGAGCAGCCCTATTTAATAAATGTATTTTGTTAAAAGTTTGAATGTTTAAATATGAACAAGTCTATAATAGTAGATGTAACACTTGAGATCCGAATCTAGCGAATCAAATCAGCTCTAAAGTATTACAACGAGAACCAGAACCCCAAACTTGTGGCAGTAGAAAAATCATCATAGTAAATTATTCCAAGTTCCTTGATGAGAATTAGAACCCGAAGACACACAAAAAAACCATCATGCTAAGTTGATGTACAAGTGCTAGTCTCAGAGTTAACTTCTTACACCAATCCCACCCTTTTTGTTCAGAAGATTTTTCAAACATTACTAAAGTAGCTTGGCTAGAAGATCTCCTCATTGTTTCGGCCATTCATGTAACAACCCGTTTTTAGTGATATCAAAAATAGTGGTTTCAAAACCATAATTTTGACGAGTAAATTATTATTTTAATGTCTATAGGATTAAATTAAGGTCATATAAAGTTTACTTAGTTAATTAAGTAAAAAGGACTAAATCATAAAAGGTGAAATAGTTGAGTTTTATTAGCTAAAGGGGTTAAATAACTTTGGAAATGAAAGTTAATAGACTTGAATGGTAATTATACCATATATGTTTATAGTGGATGTACATGGATAGGTTTTAATGTAATTATGATAGTTTTTAAAGGTTAAAATGGTAATTAAACAAATTAAACTTAAAGTAAATGAAACAAAAATTGCTTCATCTTTCTCATTTAACCTCACCACTGAAATTTGAATAAGGAAACACCATTTTTAGGGTTTGGAGTATCCGATTAAGCTTGTTGCTTGCATGGTATGTGTTTCAACCCTGTTTTTAATTATTTTTATGCTTTTGAGTCTGTTTTAGCTTAATCTAGCTAGCCTAGGGGTAATTTGTAAAACTATTAAAGGTTGAAGGTTATTCCATGAATGCTTTTGAATGAGTTTTGATGTTAAATGATAGATTATGAATCTTTTTTGAAAAATAAACAAGTTTTGTCAAATGATTTTTGATTAATTTTGAAAATAGGGATTAATTTGTTAAAGGTATAAATTCTAGGGTTTTATTGTGAAATGATGATAAATATGGGTTATTTCAAGGTCCCTTACATCTTTTATTAACATGGATTTAGATTAAATTGGTAAGATTTTAAGTTATAAGCTTAAGGACTAAACTGTAAAAAGTTAAAATGTTATGGGTAAATTGATAATTTTGCATAAATATAAAATGTGGATTAAATTGAATACTAGAAGTATTTAATTGATCAAAATTACCTATTTAGATCAAGATAAACCACGTTCGGACTTAGATCAATCAAAAGCTAAAGCTTCGAACTAGTTTGATTAAACTACTACGCCCTAATTGTCGATGTAAGTTCGTATGAACGGTAATCATGTTAATGTTATTTAAATTGAATGTTTACTATGTTATGTTTAATGTAATTGGATCGATATATAAATGTATCAATGCTATGATGAATTGACGAATTTTGAGTCCTAATTGAACCTTAGGAATTCTTAGGATACAAATGACATGCCATTAGGGATTTCATGTTTTGGGTGGTAGTCTTGACTGTCCTACTGATGGCTGAGGTCCTACATTTGTTGCGAATTCTCTGCAGCTCGTGTGAGTAGCATCATGTAGCTTACATTCTGACCCACAGCTCGTGTGAGTAATGATGTAAAGGAAATGTTACAGTTATATGGAAGATCACTTTTTGTGTGAGCTTTCCTGTAACAGCCCAAATTAGGGCTTAGCCAAAATAGTGGTTTCAAGACCACAAATCTGAGGTATAAAAGTACATTTTATGGTTTCTTTTAAGTTTATAATATGATTTCATGTTAATAAGAAAGTACCATAAAGGAAATTTTATGAAAAGGGGATCAATTTGTCTTTAAGGGCTAAATTGCAAAATAGGAAAATTTGGAAGGTTTAAGTATGAAAAAGTATTAGAGAAAATTTTCTAATATTATTTTATGTGTGGTAGTATTTTTATAAGAGTGCACAAAAATTTTAGTGAGTTAATTTATGCGATTGAAGGCCTAATCGTGAAAAAGGACTAAATCGCATAAAAGGGAAAAGTTTAATTTTGCTAGCAATTTGTGTTAATTAGCTAGAGAAAAAAATTGGTAGTCTTTAAAGGGCAATTAGGCCCTTTAAATTGAGTTGGCCGGCCATGTTTTGTAAGGGAGACAAAAAGAGTTGAAAAGTCAAATTTTGTTGGTATTAGGTGGTATTTTGTGCACTAAAATAAAATAAAAAGAAAAAGGTGTCATCTTTTTCACTTTGTTGTCTCTTTCACTGAAATTAGCAGCTATTCTTGGGAGTTTTAGAGCTCAAAAATTTCAACAACTTTAACACTCATTTGTAAGTGATTTCTTTGTCCTTTCTTGAATATTTTTACACATTTGAGACTCCCATGACATAAGCTCTCTATTGAGAGGTGTATTAAGCATTTTGCTTTGACGTCTAAAGTTTTTCCATGGGTATGTAGATGTTATTTGTTGGAGTTTTATAGAAGAAAATGAATATAGGATGTTTGATAAATAGCTTTCGGAAATAGGTGTTCATAAAAAACACTTAAATAGGACTAAATGGTAAGTAAATAAGTTGTTTTGATAAATGCATGAATAATGAATATTTGAAGTTGTCATCTGCATGAAAGGACTTAGATAGGCATGAGAAATGAGGAAATTTGATAAAAATCAATTTCCGAGCATAAGGGTAAAACGGTTATTTTGTCAAAGTTTAGAGGCAAAATGGTCAAATTGCCAAATTATGAACTAGAGGTTGTTCAAATTAATATGATGATTAAATTATTAAATTTTATTTATTATAGATCAAGAAATTCAAAGCCCGAATCAAAACCGGAGAAAGGGAAAAGTGGTGGACTAAATCGAGCATTTGTCACATTTTGGGGACCAGAGGTAAGTTGTATGTGATATTCTAGCATTAATTATCATGGAACTTTTATAGTGAATTACTATGATATCTATGATGATACCATGAAATTTTTTACACTAGTTTTCATTAAGAATAAATGAGGATATAGTAGAATGTTAATGAATACGAAGGACACCGTTGCCATACTATGAGGATTTGTAGGTCCCGTATAAGACTATGTCTGGGACATGGCATCGGCACCGAATGTAGATCCCATGTAAGACTATGTCTGGGACATGGCATTAGCATCGACACGAGGTCCCGTATAAGACCATGTCTGGGACATAGCGACGGTACCAAAATCAGACATAGATTCTCTGTAACACCATGTTTGGGACATGGCATAGGTATCTAAGAAAGATCCCGTATAAGACTATGTTTGGGACATGGCATCGGCATCATAAGAGATCCCGTATAAGATTATATCTGGGATATGGCTTCGGCACCGGTATGAGATCCCATGTAAGACCATATATAGGATATGGCCTTGGCATCTTGGTAAGACAATGGCATTACGGTTATCTTTCGATATTCCAAGTATATTAATAGAGGAAGTATTCAAGTTGACTAAGTTAATGAGAATGACTAAAGTTATGACGAGTGTTACAGGTACCCTCAATTAGGATACAAGGTAATGATAATATAAGTTACGAGATTGACTAATTCTCGAAAATGAACAAGGTATAAGATTGAGTTAATATTGAGGTTGTGTGAGCCATGAGTATGAGTAAGAAATTCAATAAAGTGTCAAATACTTTAAAATCTAGCTATATTTTTTGTTTATAATGGCTATTTCTATTTCATGCAACTTACTAAGCGATTTGTGTTTATTCTCCCAATTTTCCTTTCCTGTAGATTTGTCGTGTAAGCTCAGGGATCGTTAGAAGTCGGAGCTCAAAGTCACACTATTAAGATTTCCATTTTGGTATAATTATGTTAGTCATTTTGATTATGGCATGTATAGGCCTTTAGTCATTTTGTTGTATGATTCATACTAGTTAGCCAATTGTGTTGGCCATTTATATTTACAAGTTTCATTTTGTAAATGGCCATTGGAATTGGCCTAAGCATTCAAGTTGTTTAATGAATGAGATGAATTTACATGGAAATTGTGCAAAGTTTCCTAGTAGTCCATGCATGCATTTTGGACATGAATTAGTTGATGTATGAACTCCCATTTAGGGGCAATCAGATGAGTATTAGTGCTTTGATATGGTGTATGAAGATTGGAGTTATGTTCGTATGTGTTTCAGGGTGGCTAAGGGCTTGGTAAATAGCCCTATATTGCCCACACAAGTAGACACACGGGCATGTGTCTAGGCCGTGTGAGACACACGGGTTGCACACGGGCATGTGGCTCGACCGTGTGTCCCTTGCACCTTACATAGATAGAATTAAATGCCATCAGTATTTTCCACGGGCATGAGACATTGCTGTGCGTCTCAACCATGTGGAGGACACGGCCAGCACACGGGCGTGTGCCACGACCGTGTGAGTGATGACGTCAGAAACAGAATACCTAAGTTTTTACACACGAGCCACGACACGGGCATCTCAAGGCCGTGTGAGGGACATGGGCTGGGCACACCGGCGTGCATCAGGCTCTGTGAAAACCCTTGTAGGTTGATGCTAGAAATTAAATCCACATAAGCAAGGGGTACTGGCATGTCCCTAGAATGCCTAGGCTTTGTAGTGTACACGGGCCATTAGCACGGCCATGTTTAGAGGTCACACGGGCATATTGCCCCCTCACACGGGCATGTGCCCTGTTTTTGCTAGTTTTTGAATGAAGTTTTCTCGAGCGCACGAAATGGTCCTTGGATAATTTCGAAACATGATTTAGGCCTTGTAGGCCCATAAGAAGACTCGTAGGACAATGATTGGAAAGGTTTTTAATTGGGACACATTTTCTCGAGTTTAACTCAAAGGTTTACATGAGTTTTAATACGGTAATACCTCATACCTTATTCCGGCATCGGATACGGGTAAGGGGTGTTACATTTCCCATGTATCCAATGTAATTTTAGACGGTTTAACAGGTAAGAAAAAGAATGAATTGGTAAGTATTCAAATGGAATTAAACATAATCTTATGCAAAGGATTTATGAATTCAATGATGTATTTCATATGGAAATCTACTTTTCTTATGGTTAAATTCATTTGAATCATGAACAAGTGTACTAACTTATGAATTTGATAATGTTGTATAGGCTTATGTCAAGCTTATGGTTTTGGTTGATATTATACTTATGCTTTATATTATGCAAATGAAATGGTAAGTTAAGTTTTTGTTTATACGAGCTTACTAAGAACCCGTTGCTTACGTAGTTTCTTTCCTTTGTTTTATAGATCATCAGAAGCTCGATTTGGTTGGAAGCTTGTCGAAGACCTATCATACTATTCAGCAGACAATTCAGTAGTTTTTGAGCATTTTGGTCAAGGTTTATAATGGCATGTATAGGATGTTGTGTAATAGTGCTTTGATATGTTAAGGTCTTAAAGATTATTTTTGGTTGGTACACTTTTATATTTATCAAATATAGTCATTTTTAGTTACTTGTTAAGGCTTGTAAATAAGGCTCTTATGGTATGTTTTGAATGGTTTGGAAATGGTTAAATGTGGTATGTTTTAGTACCTAAATCGACTAGCTTTGCATGCACAAAATGAGGCAAGTGAACATGTTTAGGTAAGTGATGTTTGGATGCTAATTGTGGTGCCTTTGAATGGCATATTGGTTAGTTGAATTAGGGTCTTGGAAATGGCAAATATATGTGTGCTTGGATGATATTTTGGTCCTTTGAAAGTGTGCACAATTGGATTGAATGTTTATGCATGAAATGGTTTTGAAATGGTTTGATTTTAGGTAAATTTTGGGTTCACACGGCCTGGGACAAGGGCATGTAACTCAACCGTGTGAGGCACACGGCCTGACAACACGGCCATGTGTCATCTAAGGTTTTCTTAGGGTTCAAGTAAGTGGGTTACATGGACAAGCATACGGCCTGGCACATGGACGTGTGAAACAGCCATGTGACATGGCCGTGTGACCCTATTCAATGAGTTACATAGGTGAGGATATAGGCTAAGACACAGTCGTGTGTCCCTTGTTCCAAAGTTACACGGCCTAGGGTGATTCCACACGTCCATGTGACCTTTGTTTCCAATTTTTGTAACTTGTTCCTAAACTTTCCAAATTGTTCCAAATTAGTCCTGAATTGCTTCTAAGCTATTTTTAGGGCCTTGATGGCTCGATTTAGGGACAAAGTGCATGTGATTGGATGAATTATGATATGTTTAGCCTATTTGAATGATATGATGTTTAATGTTCCCTCTGTAATCCTAATCTGGTGACGGAGATAGATTAGGGGTGTTACAATTCAAATAGTAGCTTGTAGTTGTTGGATAACTTTCACCTGTAAGGAAATCTCAATATCAAGGTGGTGCAAAAACCTTTGATCAAAGGCTGAGAGTTGAATTGATATGCTTGTCTCAATGCCAACTCGTACAAGCACTGTCTCCACTGATTGATCAAGGACAACTTCAGGAAGTGTTGCTTGGTGTTTCCCTTCAAGCCACTTTTATGAAAACTTCAATTTTGGAGGCTTCCTTTCATTAGTGATTAAGTTCTTTTTAAAAAAAAATTAAGCTCTAAGCGACAACTCGACGATTTGTGTGATGGATCAGTAGCCATCAATAAGTAGAATAACATATCTTAAATCGAAGTCGATCTGTCAGTCAATCTTGGAGATCAAAGAAGAAAGTAGTTAAGGTTTTTGTTTGTAAATTCATGACGTTTAAAGTTGTTTCATGGACAAAAACTTAATTGCAGCAGAGAAAGGGAATGAGAGCTTTGATTTGTATAAACAATGCGAGCAGAGAAGTCGATTTTAACAACTCAATGACTTTAATAAAAACTTTTGAATTATTCAATAACTATTTTTTAATTTTTAAACTAAAGCTACCTAAACGTACATTTAGGAATAGTTTAATGATGTTACGGTGTAATTTATCTGAAACCTAATTTCGTACTAAAGTAGTAAACCAAAGGCCAAATTCAATTCATTGAATGCTACATTCCAATACAATAAAGAAAAAACACCAAGAACGTGGGAGACAACACAAACAATGAAACAACCCTTTTGTGCCTGTCAAACTTTGACAATTGACACTTACAACAAAAAAACTACACCGTGGGAACCTGCACTGGATCTTTCTTTCACACCAAACACTGTGTTGGAGGGACTTGTCTTTTCTCAATATAAATCGATTTTAAGTAGTTTAAATTTTGTATTGATTTGTACAATTTGATGCAAATTTTTTAATATTTTCTTTATTATAATTAGACTTAAAAATAAAATATAATTATTGGATTTAATTCATAATTTTAAAATTTACTTTACATATATATGTTATGCTTTTTTATATTTACATGTATATATAATATATAAAAATATTTTAAAAAATTGAGAAACTCAAAGCAATATACCAAACTAAATCTATATAGCATTTGATTATTTTGTTGATAAAAGTAATATGGAAATTCTTATACTGTGAGTCAGGTTGCATTTTATTCTCTTAATTTAAAAAATAAATAAATTAATCTTTGTGCACTAGATTAAAAAATAAACTAATCATTCTATTAAAAATTTTATCTATTTCTATTGTTAAAAACTGATTCTTATACGTTAACATGAGGTACACATAATACGTAATATATTAGTATTTGATTATTTTATTAACCAAACTAACTTTCACCTAAGTCCATCAAAAGCCCTTCATATTCCATCTTCCATCTTTCCAAAAAATTGGGGGAGTTTTTCACACTTATTTTGAAGAGCCGCCGCCCCCATTCCACGGAACTATTGCTTGGACTTTGCTTTTATGCTGCACAGCCAGCTGGATCATATGAATTTTACAAACCACCCTCATTTATTTAGCTTTCATCTTGAAGAAACGATAAACGTGTACTTCTTTTTTTAAAATAATATTATGTTCAAATTAAATTTGTTTACTTCATATTAATTAATTTTTCATTATTTAAAAAGAATTTAAAATAATATATTTATTTCAGAAATATTTATTTTTATATTATAGAATTAAAAATAAAAATAAAAACTTTTTTATGCATATTGCTTTCCTTGCCAAATTATTAATTTTTATTTACCAATATTTTGACTATGAAAAAATCACTTTTAAATTATTAAAAGCAAACCCTAAATTCATGATACTTTCAAACTATGTCGTTTAAGAATTAGGAACCAGAAAAGATTCCGTAATATTCTTGCTTTTCCCGTTTCCAACTTACGTAATGTACGGCAGCTTTCCTCTTTTTTTTAATTTCTCTTTCTCCTGTTCTCCACCAATATAAATATACATGCTTTCAATAGGGTGTTTAGCTTAGCTCAACAATTTTCTTGCACCTCAAGTCGGCTGCTTTCAGCTTTCAGCTTTCAGCACCTTCATGTACCTTTTATTTTAGTTTTTTTTTTTTTTTTAAATTACTCTCGACATCACCAAAACTATTAATACTTATTGGGTTTTGATTCTTTGTGTGTTCTCTGAAAACAACGCCATTAACATTTTCTCTTAAAACCTCTCTCAGAATCTACTTCAAGAAGACAAACCTCAAATATTTCCGAAGTATTGTCCTTCATCTTCTTTATTAAAAAAAAAAAACTGTTCTTTGTTTCTTTCTCTTCTATTGTTTTGTTTTCAGTTAGGCAATTTTGTGGTAAATGGTTGTTCATTGATCATAATTATTTCTAACAGCGCTGTTACATGTTTGATAAGAGTTTTGGTTTCTGTCTAGGGTTTTACTATAACATCTCTAAAACCCTTTGTGCTTGTATAGTAGGATAGTTGTTCTTATGTTTAAATATATTAATTAAGCTGCCTCTAGTGATACTTAGAAACCAAAAGAAGATTCTTGAAAGAAATGGCTTCATTTTATTACTACTTTGTCGTATGCAATTTGTGCTACTCCCCTCACATTTAGTCGTATGTGTACAAATCGTCGTTGCTTCTAATGATACATTTGTCGCAAATCAGAACTTTCTTGGCAATGATCGATTGAATATTCTTCATATATATGGTGTTTTCTGATAGGTTTGGGCTGGTTCTACTGTTAAAATACAGAGTTGGTCGGTTAAATCTTTTTTTTAACCGAATCGACCGGTTGCCCTCCCCAGCTTCTCTATTTAACTCATCTCCTCAATTCAGGCCTGCTGCTGTATTTGAATTGTATACCTTACTTCACTATATATTTCTTTTCCAGGGCAGAAACAAAGGTATTGCTAGAAATTTGATTAAAACAAGTTGTTCATGGCACTTGCACGGGTTGCCAGGAGTGGCTTGAGAAGATCAGGTGGTGTCGGTGGTAGTAACACGACTGAGAGGAATATCTTCTTTGAAAGATTATCCGGTTCCCTTGAAAAAATCAATGTGCACAGCAATTTGACATCCCTTTCCACCATAAAAGGGTTGAATCACATGAATTTTTGGAGCAGGGGAATAAGGACAACCCCACATTATCAGTTTCCTTTAGCTGAGCGACTAGTGGAGACAGAGTCGTCGGAACATGATGAACCAAGGTATCCAGGACTAGAGGCAACCAAGCCAGGTGAAAAGCCTAGAGTGGTTGTCCTTGGTACTGGATGGGCAGCATGCCGATTCCTCAATGGGCTTGACACCAAAGCCTATGATGTTGTTTGCATATCACCTCGAAACCACATGGTTTTCACCCCTTTGCTTGCTTCAACTTGTGTTGGAACTCTTGAATTCCGCTCGGTTTCCGAGCCTGTTAGTCGGATACAGTCTGCATTGGCAACAAGCCCCAATTCATACTTCTATCTTGCTTCTTGCATAGGCGTTGACACTAACAAACATGAGGTGCGTTAATGTATGCCAGAAATATTATATTTTACAGTATCTACATTCTCCCCTCTAATCATTCTGTATGTCGTATTGTGCCATAACATGCATATACTCATGATTGTTATTGGTTCAGAAGAACATGCAAGAGTGAATTGTCTTATTATAAAATGAGATTCCATGTTCTTTGCTTGTCAAGTTATTAAAAGCCTAAGTACATACGTTGATCAGGTGTATTGTGAGACAATGAGCAACGGTGGACTACCTCACGAACCTTATCAATTTAAAGTTGCATATGACAAGCTTGTAATTGCCGCTGGGGCAGAGCCTTTAACTTTTGGTATCAAGGGTGTGAAGGAAAATGCATATTTCCTTCGTGAAGTGAATCATGCCCGAGAAATAAGGAAGAAACTTCTTTTGAACCTGATGCTCTCCGAAAATCCAGGTGAGTGATCCCTTTGAATCCTTGGCCTGTGCATACCAAAAAATCCCATCACGAGGACTCTCTGTCTCGGTTCGAACTCCTCATGAGGATTCCTTGTGGCTAAACTTAACTATTCTCTTACAATTGAGTTTGTCATTGCAGGCATATCAGAAGAAGAAAAGAGACGCCTCTTGCATTGTGTTATCATTGGGGGTGGCCCAACAGGAGTGGAGTTCAGTGGTGAGTTGAGCGATTTCATTATGAGAGATGTCCGGGAGAGATACGGTCATGTAAAAGATTACATCAAAGTTACACTCATAGAGGTATATAGGAGCAACGAAGTAACTTCTTTCCCGTACTTCTCTATAAGTAATTATCTGTATATATGGATGTTGATTTTTCCAATATCTATATCTTAATCAGGCAAATGAGATTTTGTCATCCTTTGATATTGGACTACGCCAATATGCAACAAATCACTTGAGGAAGGTAATTTGAATTCCTTTGTTCATGTCCTAGAGAGGTCTTGGTTTTCATAATTCTCGAAACTATTTGTGACATTTTGAAACTTTTGCATCAGTCGGGTGTTCAACTCATGCGAGGTGTTGTGAAAGAAGTCCATCCCAAAAAAATTATTCTCAGTGATGGAACTAATGTCCCTTACGGCCTCTTAGTCTGGTCTACTGGTGTTGGTCCCTCTCAGTTCATTAAATCATTAAATCTTCCCAAATCCCCTGGCGGAAGGTACTACAAACAGCACAACCTGCTTTCTTTTCATTAACTTTACTCTGCATTTATCTCCCAATATATACTGCTGGGATCAGATTTACCCAACTTCAAAGGGCTGTGTGCAGGATTGGTATCGATGAATGGTTGCGTGTACCTTCGGTAGAAGATGTATTTGCACTCGGAGATTGTGCCGGTTTCCTTGAACAGACAGGGAAGCCTGTCCTTCCAGCTCTAGCTCAAGTTGCAGAGAGGCAAGGTAAATACCTGGTGGAGGTGTTTAACAGGATGGCGAAAGAGGATGGGGCCAAGGCATTTAGTGTCAAAGACATGTCACTGGGAGACCCTTTTGTCTATAAGCATCTGGGAAGCATGGCATCTGTGGGTCGTTACAAGGCCCTAGTAGATCTCCGCCAATCTAAGGTAATTCAACACCCCTTTCAAACATTGACAAACCAGCAATGTTTCTCCAAACATTTTCAACAAGTTTTATATGATCTTCTAAACATGTGCGGGTGCGGTGGCAGGACGCGCAAGGCATATCCCTTGCGGGGTTCACAAGTTGGTTGATATGGCGCTCGGCTTATTTGACGCGTGTGATTAGTTGGAGGAACAGGTTCTATGTGGCAGTGAACTGGGCCACCACGCTGGTCTTTGGCAGAGACGATTCCAGGATAGGTTGAGGCATGACATGCCATAGTAATTGCCTTCCGCTGCTGTTTTAATATTTTCAATCTTATATGCTGCTATAAATCTTTCATTTTTGTATTGTTTATTATTAACTTAATAAAATACCCAGGAAAAGGAAACATAGATTCAAGCAGTGTCTATGAATTCAAGTAATCTGAGACTAACTGAAAAAAGAACCAAGTGAAAATTCATTAATCTGAAAGCTGAACAAAACAGACATGAACCTCGACAACAAAAAACACAAAGCTCATATCTATCTCTATCGTACAAAATCGGATTCTTTTTAGGGAGGATGAAGTAAAACCTAAGACAAGTGATGCCTGCGACTACTTAGAGAAAAAATAGAAGCAACAGAATGGGCGATTCCAACCAGGATAGCCACTTTCACTTTACCCCTCCTCGGGATCGGACGTCCGGCGGTCCTCGGTGAAAGGCTCCCGCTGTTGATACTCTCTTTCCTTGCACCGCCCATTTCTTCTTACAGATGAAAAGAAAACAGAAACAGAGAGCAAGTGTTAGTTAATTGTGGAGCGAGTTAGTGTTGTGTGATTGGCAGGATGCCCATTGCTTATAAAAAGAGAAGAACAAATTGATTGCCCTTTGTTTGTTACTAATATTACAGTTATGCCCCCAAGATAGAGTTTGACTATGGGTTGACTATATTGTCCTTTTGGTCCTTGGGAAGGGTTGCATTCACATTGTGGCCATGTGCTGCTGTTTTTCTCTCGGTTGTTTTTGACAATTAGTCTTCCATTACTTTAATTGTGCTTTCAATCCTTGTATTTTCTTATTTATACAATTTAGTCTCCTAGCTGTCTACTCGGTTGGCTTACAAAAATAGAATTCAATTAATAAAATTTTGATAAATTTTAATACTTCAAATATTTGATATAAAAATGTAACTAATAACACATTCAAACCTAATAATAATAATTAAGCGACCGGTTAAATTTAATTCTTTTAAGAACCAAAATACCACACATCAAATTCGTTTTTTTCAATTAGTGGAATGTTCAAAGTTGAAAAATAAGAAAAGAGAGATGATTGAGATTAATCAAAAGTGTTGTTTTTATATATAATAAGATAAAATGACATGTCAAAAACATATTGGAGTGAACGACCCACATTCCAATTATGTCACGGTCATTACTAAAATTTAATTGTTACGGTCAAAGTTTATATTTCAATCTTGAATTTTGAATCTTTAAAAACACTTTGTTATTGCTGATGTGGAATTGTATTTGTTTTATTTGATTCAATAATTTTAAAATACTCTATATTTGGATTAAATTATTTGAAAAATAATAATGCTTAGAATTAAAATGTTTTATAAGAAAACATAGATACAGATTAAAGGACGCAGTTGTGTTTTGTACTGAGTATAGTGTGAACATGGGATTGATTGGGAATATCATATTGCAAAAGATGAGTTGGGTTGTAAAGACAGCGCGACCAAAATAAGATTCTTCTGTCTTTAAATCTGCAGTTTAAAGTAATAACAAAAGTAAGGTTTGAGTTTTTTAGGTCATCTCCACATTAAAATCACGTGCTCCCATTAACTTAAAAAACAGAAGAAAAGCCCTTTGTTATTATGCACCCCAAGGGATGTTAATAATTCGGTTTAAATTAACTTAATCAATTAAATTATTTAATTTAATTAATCGGTTGATAATTAAATTTAGTTTATTTAGAAGTCGATTAATTATTTTTTTGGGAGATTTTGATTATCGGTTAATTCGATCCGAAATCAAGTAATTAATCAAATTAACCAATTAATCGAAATAAATAATATATATTATATATAATTGTTAACTTTTTATTTACTTGTTTACTTTTAAGATTTATGTCATGTTTCTAATGTCTTATTTGTTGTTTTCACTTCCATTTAAAGTTTTTTGAACTATTAAAAAAATGAACATTAGTAATGTATTTTTTTATATGTTTTATACTTATTTTAATCAAAAGACAAAAAAACATATAAATTTCGATACCAAATTAACTAAAATATTTCGATTCGGTTAATGTATTTGAAAAAATTTCGGTTCGATTAACGAATAAATATTTTTACATTTCGGTAATTTAGTTCGAGTATTAACTAAATCAACCATTTTAACACCCTTACCAACGATGACTTCTGTCTCTATGGCACATCCCCACTTCACTAATCACAAATGTATCAAGCCTAAAAGTTAATTTATTTATTTTTAATTTTGTTTGTATTTCGTTTGTTTTTTTTTAATTATATTGATGTTTATTTAAATTTGTATTTATTTGTGTTTTTTTAATTAAATAGATTTGTTCATGAACATTAAGTAAATAATATAATGAAACCCACATGATTTGAAGAAAATATATTAGGAAGACCCCTAAAGGCATCTAGTAATCCAGCACATCCACCAACTTCTTGTGAAACTAAAGATAAAGATTCACAATATTTTTCATGTTTCGATGCTTCGACAATATAGATCGGACCCTTCCCATGTCATTACTCCTGACAAGGTAGAATTACAACCTAACTTGTCTTATTTAGAAGAACCAGTTAAGATTTAAGCTTGGGAAATGAAAGAACTATGCAACAAAATAGTACCTGTAGTAAAAGTTCTGTGGCACCAACATGGCATTGAGGAAGCTACGTGGGAAACGGAAGAATCGATGAAATCCTAATATCTGAACCTATTTTCAAGTAAGAAAGTTTGAGAACGAAATTTTCTTAGGGGTAAAGTTGTAACAACCTACTTTTAGTGGTACTAAAAACAGTAGTTTTGAAACCCCGTATTTAAATGTAGATATTAAAGTTTATTTTGGGAAATGGAAAAACTAAATCAAGTTGGATCATATTACAGAGTACTGGGTCAAAAAGACCTAGGAAGTACTCGTAATTGGACTCGATGTGAGAGAGGCCCAAAACCCCACATATAACACGAAAGAGGCGGCAACCCTAATAGAAATACAAGGGTGAGTCGTTCACCCCTCTCCTAATCTAAGTAGGATGTTATTTTTCTATTTAAAATAAATCTCCACAACTTTACAAGGGTTCTACCTTCTCTTCCTATAAATAAATGACACCGGTAGAGCTATTAATAGAACTTTTGAGAGATTGCTATTCTACCGAAAAATAGAGAGATTTATTCTTAACTTACAAACATATTTTTTAAAATAAAAATTTATCAGTTTCAATTAAAGAAGAGAGAATTTTTTATTTTGATTCAATTGGTTCGAGCACACACTCAAAGCAATTTGTCGTATTAGAATAGCAGAGAAGATCATTTAGTTGAAAGTCGAAAAACATCAAGCATCCACTTATCCAAAAACACAGGTACGAATTTTGTTAAGGTTTATTGTTATAAATACCACAAACTGGGTCGATTTTCAAATTTTTAATTTTTCGCTGTGCAAAAAAACCGTTTTCAAACCAAGTTTTTTCCAACACTTTGGTGTGCAAAAGAGTTACTGGCAAATAAACCTCGAGGATACAATGAAGCACAATGATTGTCTATGTTTTGCACTAATAGAAATAGTCCATTAAGCATTGAGTGAAGCATAGCAAGAGTACCAATTTCTATAAATAACTTCTGCAGTAATTCTTTATAGAACAATATTCAATATAAAAGATGGCGGGGTAATAGAAAGAAACTTTGGTTCTATGTTTTTTAGTTGTCTCTTACTATTTTCTAGTATGAAATTTCACTCCTATTTATAGAAGTTTTCATGTCTCTTTATAGAGACAAAACTATCCAAATAGATGTCACATCTTTTAATAATAAACATAACTATCCAATAAATGCCTACTTGAATGATCATGACTCTTTGTTAATAACCAAGTGATTTAACTTTTGGTAACAAGAGACATAACTCATCACTGTGAATAGTGACAACTCTTGGTTAATAACCATGTAACATAACTTTTAAACCACTTGTAACTTTTTAATTATAACTATTGTAACATTATAAATATTTTGAAAATGTTTCAACAATCTCCCCCCATTTTCATAATATTCTAGATTTTGATAATCTTGGAAATCAATTACAAATGAATGTTCTTATGATTGAACCTTCACTTAGTGAAAACATGCTAAAGTTAATCAAAATTGCATGTTGGCTAAGCTTTGAACCAGTTATTCCATTCGATTAACCGAACACATCTCACACAACTTAACACCAGCCAATGCACATTATCCAGGGACACTATTATGGTCATGTGCCTATAACCTATTTTCACGAGTGTTGTTAAAGCCAAGCCCTCGATCTCTTAGAGGCGTCTATACTTTCACTCACATAGGTAAATCCCATTGAGAGTGATACCGTAATTATAAAACTTAACACATTTATGTTATAGGTCTATTAAGAGTATATTACTCATCCTTCCCCTTACCATTACGGGTACCTGACACTTTTTATCCTAAGATGATATATTAATTTATAGTGCTTGCAGTTACATACTAATAATGTATATTGTCTCATTAAACTTAAGACTTGGCGTTATACCAAACGTTTGAATCAAGTTTCCTTTATAGGTGATTCAAATAGTATGAGTTTGCACATCATCCCTAAATTTCTAAATTTTCAACATAGTTATGTTAATTTTTCATATCAAAAGGTGTATCTTTATACTTATTTCTATATTGAAAGTTTACAAGACCAACATCCCACCATGTTCAGTTATCTATTCTTTTGCAAAAAAATGCTATCAATGATATCGTTTGTACAATTATCATTTTACAGTGATCACTTTATTTTTCTTTATCACAATGGTTTCACATTTGTATATTTTATTTATTACCTGACATCCAAGAAACTAATATCATAATTACAAAATATATGAAACCATACATCATGTCTTTTTCACCAGGTAAGTTATTGTAAAGAAGCTTCAAATTCCTTGGTGAAACATGGCAACATATTTACTATTTTTCATAGCTTATTTTCATAGTCAATGGAAGACCTTTAAAACTTATCATATATGCATACTCAAATAACACTATTTTTTTAACATAAATGTGTTACATATATTGTTTTGGAATATAGTCATATTAGAAGACTATCGACCATCCAATCATTTAACTATAACCTCACATATTTATACATTTTTTATCATGGACATTTTTTTGTCATTTTGTGACTATCATCAAAACTATGTCCATCGCCTTAATGGGTCAAATAGTTTTATATTGTTATTTTCATAATCACAAGATCTTTTTATTCATGACTTCCAAATTGAATTTCAAATTTTCACTATATCTCAAAATTATACCAAGCCATATGTATAATACCATGTGCACCATTTGGTGTGCCAAAGAGATATTGACAAATGAATCTCGAGGATACAATGAAACCCAATGATTGTCTACGTTTTACAAACGAAAATAGACCGCTGAGCATTAAATGAAGCATGTAAAGAGTATCAATTTCTATAAAGAACTTCTGCAATAACTCTTTATAAAACAATATTTGAATATGAAAGATGGTAAGATAATAGAAAGAAACTTTGTTTCTATGCTTTATCGTTGTCTCTTGGTATTTTTTAGTATGAAATACCACCATTCCTATTTATAGAAATTGCCATGTCTCTTCATAAAGACATAACTATCCAAATAAATAGTCATATCGTTTAATCATAAACATAATTATTCAATAGATGTCTACTTGAATAATTATGACTTTGTTAATAATCAAGTGACATAACTTTTGGTAAGAATATGCATAACTGATTACTATGAATAGTGACAACTCTTGGTTTATAACCAAGTGAAACATTATAAATATTAGGAAAATGTTTCAACGATAAATAGGCTTAAATTTGAGTCGTTGATGTAATTCATTTTGTACCTTAGATATAAAAAAACTTAACTATAAATAGAGGTTTTCCCCACTTTATTTTATTTTTTGTCTCATCCATTACTCAATAATACAAGTGGCTTTTCTTTTTTGAAGTATTTGTTCTTTTCTTGCTTGTTTTGGTTAGTCACTTTATAACATTACAAAATTTCTTTTAAAAATTTCAAATTAACTTATGAAATCAAAGTGAATTCACTGCATGAAGTTATACAATTTACTAAGCTAAAGACAAAGCGGATGACACTTGCTGAAATCATTAGTTAATTAAACTCAACGTTAAAAGGATTACATGTCAATAACATAAAAATAAAAATAAAAAGAAATTGTTAATATTAATTGAACTAATAGGATTAATTGGGGAAATAATACTTTAATTTTAAAATACTTGGGATCTAACATAAATTCATGATTATTTGACATCTCTAATTCCCCATATAATTGCAGATAAATTCATGTTAAAAGCAATATGCTAAAGCAAAAAGAGGATGTTGCTTTACAAAGTTGTGCTATATAATATGTAGTTAGTGGGGATTCACAATGTCATTCTGTAATCTTTTGCTAAATTCAATATGTCACTAAAATCATTAAAGCAATCTTCTTTATCTTATTTAATTACAAATTATATATTATCATGGAACAAATTAAGTAGTAAATTATTAAGTTGGCCATCCAGGGATTTGATATATAGTAGTTAAAAGAGGATATGCATTGTTGTCTTGATTCAGTGAATTGCCTCTGCAGGAGGGAACTTTGAGGAATGGCTGACACTTGTCGGAGGTGAATATCGGGGGATAGGGAGAGCTATGGCCTCGCCCGAAACACAAAAAGAAAAAAAAATTGATTTTGATTTTTTAAAAATGAATAGTAAATTACATAATAGCAATTACCTCAATATCATTTTACAACTTATTCAAAACTAAAGTAATAATTTGTTGGGTAAGAGAAGTAAATTTATGGAGACTCAATTGATAGTAAAACATTATTCTCGTTAATACATTAGTCGTTCTATTAAATTTTCTGTCAGTATGCTCATGCTTGAGCACAAAACTCTTTCATTTTACATCTGAGTGCCATGTGTACTATATTTTTATAATTACTATTGATTGCTTGAACTGTACTTAAATTAAATTCACCCAAGTTAATAAGAAGCTGGAGTAAATTAAATTCAGAATGTACTACTTCCATAATTCCTGAGCTTTAGGACATTTGCATCTTTCTACGTTTTAGAGAAGCCACTCTTTTATGGTCGAACACATTGGGGGTCAAGTTCCCATTTATGGTCCGAAATATCCCAAGAATCACGAAATAAAAAGGTATAGGCTGCTTTAACAGTTAATTCTCCATTCGTAGACCATTTAGATACTAATGCATCCTAGAGGATTCCAAGATAGATTGAGGCATGGCATGATACACTCATTGCCTTCCATTGCTCTTTTAATATTTTCAATCTTATATGCTGCTATAAATCTTCTGTTGATTCCACATTTACTCTTCATTTTGTATATTTTATTGTTAACTTAATTCAATACCCAGTACTATAAAAAAAAAAAAACCCCCATAGATTTAAGCAGTTCAAGCAATCTGAGATTAATAGAATAAAGAAAAAGTGAGAATTCATTGATCCGAAAGCTGTACAAAAACAGACGTGAACATCAACAACAAAAAAAAAAAAACACAAAGCTCATATCTTTCCTTGGATAGGCAAAACCCTTCCTTCTCTTTCGTACAAAATCGGATTCTTTTTAGGGAGGATGAAGTAAACCTAAGACAAGTGATGCCTGCGACTACTTAGAGAAAAAATAGAAGCAACAGAATGGGCGATTCCGACCAAGATAGCTACTTTCACTTTACCCCTCCTCGGGATCGGACGCCCGGCGGTTCTCGGTGAAAGGCTGCCGCTGTTGATACTTTCTCTCCTTGCACCGGCCATTTCTTCTTCTTACAGATTAAAAGAAAATCTTGACGGTGGTCCGTGATTGTTATTGGTGGAGTGAGTTTGTGCTGTGTGAGTAGCAGGATGTTCATTGCTTATATAAAAAGAAGAACAAATGATTGCCCTTTGTTTGTCACTAATATTACAGTCATGCCCCCAAGAAAGAGTTTGACTATATTGTCCTTTTGTCCTTGTGAACTCTTGCTTTCACATTGTGCTACAGTCCGTTTTTGACTCAAGTCTTCCCTTTTTTTTAGCACTACACCTTTTTCCCTTAATTTTTCGATTTTTATTGATTTTAGTTTCGATAAATCAGAACTTAATTGTGATTTCAATCCTTCTATTCTTTACTTTTTATACTTTAGTTCCTACTTGTTTGATTTAAATATTAAAACCCAATTAATAACATAATTAGTAAAATTTTGATAAAATTAAATATGTGATATTGTAATATTCAAATATTTGATTTAGACATTCAAATGAAATAAAAATAAATTATCACTTAACCATGTTATCAGCTGGATTTTAATTTTCGAATCAAACAAGTAAAGAGACTAAAAAATAATAATAATTTTGTTCAAAGTTGAATGATAACAAAAGATGATAAGCTAGAAATGAGTTCGCAAAAGAACTTTGAGTATGGAGATTAATTAAAGTATAGTTTCTATATAAACCAAAAAGAAAGAAAAAGCATTCAACTTTTTTTCCAAATTTGTGTAAACTTATTGGAGTAATTTTTCCAAGGAGTCACATCCCAATTTTGTAGAAATTAGTATATATTTCATATTCATTCATAGTACTTAATCCTAAATTTTAATTGTTGTTTTCTGTTTTGAAAACTCTGAGGTAGGGTTGGGACGAGTGAAGTGGATGACGGTTTTCAACTCCAAAGGAATTCTTCCCGTGTGTCCCCAGTGGATAATTTTGTTTTTTTTTTTTTTTATGTCACCTATAGAAATAAAACTTATAAAATAGGCGTTTATATAGACTCAAAGTCTCATTTCTCTTGTTTTTTTAAGTTATGTAGGATATGGGATATGTATATATATAGACTCATGAATAGATTTACAGATTATTCCTAGACAATGTGAGATTGCTTTCTCTTTTCAACAAACAACATAAGCTTAAAGGCTATACTATATTTTATAAATTTTTTACTTAGAATTCATAGATTTTATTGATAATGTAACAAATATTTTTCTTTTATGTTTTAGTTTTTTTAAAGAAAATTTTTACATGTTGATAGTTGTATTTATATTTTGCATAATTTGTTATTTTAGTTTGTTTAAAATGATATGTTGAATTCATAATATATTTTTATTTATTCAGAGTATTATAAATTTTTATATATTCTACACATTAATAATTCATTTATATAGATATCACAGTCATTATCAAAAAGTAAGATCAAATTCCATTTTCAATAGCCCTTAAGCACATATCAAACCTTGTCTCCTACTATAAAAGAATCTATGCAATAGCACATAACAGAGGATAACACTACACCGCTACCTTCTTTTTCTTTCTCTTAACTCTTTTTCTCAAAAAAACACCCCATTCCCGGTGGCTCTTCATAATCACAAGTGAACCACTCCCTCCACCACCTACTTCCTCATGTTAATCTGATTGATTAATAGTACTCCACTTATTAGAAAAATAAAAAATATATTTTTTAAAACTACTCTTTTAATTTTTTTGAGATTCTTTTATTTAACACGATACATTTGTAATGTTTTTACATAAAAAATATAAAATAAATAAATAAATACAAAAAAAGATAAGAGGATTAATATTCACGAAATTAGGCAAAGACAATAGTAAATAATTAGTGCCGCCTGACCAATCGGCGACATCACTTTTCTCTTTAAAAAAATTAATTTTTTTGGGTGCAACCTGACCAATCGACGGCACTCGTATTTAAAATTTAAAATACGAATTTTTTAACAGTATATGCATAAATACAAAAAAAATATTTTTTATTGGTGTCGCCAATGTGTCACGCGACACCCTATTATTTTTAATAAAATATTTTTTAAGCTAAAAAAGACACTAATATAATAAAATTTATCGAGTATTGGAACCTGAACTGTAACCGATGGGTCACATCGGTAGCAAGCCGTCAAGCAGGTGCAATAAAACTAACCTGTCGGTTATGATTCGGGTTCCAATACCCGATAAATTTATTATATCAATTTTTTTTTCAACTTTAAGTTTAAAAAATATATAATATAAATA
The DNA here is from genome assembly GCA_020496765.1 of Gossypium stocksii. Taxonomy (NCBI): domain Eukaryota; kingdom Viridiplantae; phylum Streptophyta; class Magnoliopsida; order Malvales; family Malvaceae; genus Gossypium; species Gossypium stocksii. Next base: position 76,003,340 of record CM035629.1, read on the forward strand.
TTTTATTTATTATTAAAGCATGTGATTTTGGTAAAAAGTTAGTACTTACTTATTATCTTCCGAAAATCAAAACAAAATTAGTTAAATTAGTAGATATTTAGTATTAAGGTACGATATTTATATTAAAAGGTTAATATTAATTATTTTATATCTTTAATTTTTTTTATATTACAAATACTTGAATGGTCCCTCCCCCAACAGATTAGGATGTTCAAAAAAAAAAAAAAAAACAGGTATGTATTTTTTTTCTAATACTATAATTATTATTAATAGTTTAAAATTATATTAAAGGTTTAATTTTTTTTCTATAATAATATGTGAACTTTGAAACAAAAATAGAATTGTGTTAGTTAGATATTTGTAATAGTAGTATATATTTTTATTTGTTAGTATTGTTAGTTTTGTATTGGTTGTAAAAAGTGTACTATATTTCACATTTTATTGGTTGTAAAAGTGTACTACTATATATTGTTTACTTGTTAGTACTGTTAAAATTGTGTTAGTTTAGATATTTGTAAAAGTGTACTATATTTCACATTTTTATTGGTTGATATTATTTTTTAATGTAAAAGTAATTGTGTTAGCTTAGATATTTGTAATAGTACTATATATTGTGTTAAGTCGAATATTAAAGAAAATTTTAATTGTTTTTGCATTTATCAAAATAAGTTCTTTAATTACTATAGAATATCACACAGTTAGGATGATCCATTTACCGATAAGAGAATTTTCCAATGTTGTACGTATTTTTTGTCATAGTTATATGTAAATTTCTATTTAATTGTGAGATCTTAACCAATTTTATAAAATGACTAAGGTTCATACCGCGTGTAAAGGTCGTGTGGCCATGGTCTGAGCTATCGACGAGACGCACGGATTATGCCTTACTTAGGTGTCGTGGGATTTGGATCAGCGGCATTAATCCATGTGTTTGAGTTGAGGGGCAACTTAATATCAACACTAGTTGAGTAGTGGCGTCCAAAGATGCACACATTTCATTTACTATGTGGGGAATGCACTATCACATTGGAGGATGTCACAATGTAATTAGGGCTCCACGTGGACGATGATGCGATAATCAGTTCAAGCGACATAGCAAATCATGCGACTCTTTGCTATGACTTTTTTGGATGCTCTCATAGTGATGGTATTGATAAATTTACGGGTTTAAAATTTTCATGGCTAAAGGCAAATTTTGAAACATTATCAGATTATGCAACCAAGATAGAGAAGATAGAGGATGTTCAAGCCTATATACTACATCTTATAGATGGTACTTACGCCAAATTCCAATACTAATAGAGTTCACTTGATGTACCTGCTTTTATTTAGTAATTTGCAAGGTACCCGTTCATACAGTTGGGGTTCAGTAGTACTGGCTATGCTATATCGTGAACTTTGTCAGGTGATAAAGCACAGGACTATCGGTATAAGTGGCTGTCTAATACTTCTACAATTTTGGGCCTTTTACAGAATATCATTTCTGGCATCAGTAGGTTACCAAGTACATGTGTTCCCACTTGTGAATAAGTTAAAAAAAATTTAAACTTGGATTAAGATTTTTTTCATGAAAATATTTTCTAACGAGTTTGGTTTATATTTTTAGATGGTATACTTGTCTGAACATCGAGAAGTCAGAAACACTCATCGTATATCGACAGATGATCGAGACATACTCCGATGATAGGGTAATTTAATTTCAAATCCTTAAATTATATTAATGCTATGTAATTAGTTTATTTATTAAATTACACTGTAATTATTATTTTAATCATGCGTTTAATTGTGCAGTTCGTGTGGATGTCGTATACCACATCGGATGTTGCTTTCATCATTCATCTATTGACTAAAGCACATGCAATTTTACGGTGTGTTAATGCACCTATTATTAATTTTCAAATAATGGAGTGGTATGTCGAGGATCGGGTGCTTTATCAATTCGGGTGTCGTCAACATATTTGGGATGTTCCTATACAATTGGGAAAAGATGTCCACGAAATTGACAAGAAGAGGAAACATGCAAAGAATTGAGCATTAGAGCATCAACCATATATTGTATTGTGGAATACCTGGTTGGAGAGAAGGCCTTATTTGGAATATGTTTTCCTGATTTTACTCCATCGAGGGACTACCAGCAGTGGTACTTGCGAAATGGGTTGCCCTACTTATATGTTGGTCAATTGATGTTAGTCCCTCCACATATGAAACAAAAAGGTCCCTTAAAAAGCTTTTCTCGTCAGCAATCTCCTCCACCACCCAAGCCCCAACCTGATCCGACACATTCGTTGTCATACACACACTCGACTGGTAGTTTCTATCACCCGGAGGTGGCGAGTTGGCCCCAATTCGAGCCGACACCTTCATTGTCATACACACACTCCAGTAGTTCCTATTGCCTGGAGATGGAAGGTTATAGTTTTGCCTTAAAGTACTTGGGTTACGCAATAGACCTAAAGATGGGCGGTTGCAGTTCTTATCAGCAGCCGAGCTCACCAACTATGTTTGACATGTTTAACCCATCCCCACCTCAGTATTACACCCCTCTCGAGCAAATGTTTGTAACCAATTATTTTTCGAGTTTTCTTAGTACACCCTAGGGATCTCCTATGGGTGATGACACTATAGTTTCGAATGAGATGGACATTGACTATCAGGAGCACCTACAAGGTGAAAAAAGTCACCCCACAACAATACACCCCATGGACAACCTTATCAAACCATAGATTTTGATAGTTTTAATTCAAATAATTTGATTTCTTATAATGTTTTGTTTATTTAAAATTTGACATATTTTATTTGAAGCTAAAGTTTGTCTCATGTTAATGAAATATTTGAAACAATTTCATGTAAATATACATGCCCATGAAGTTCATTCAAATATTTTACAAGTTCATGAAAATAATTGAAATTGATACAATAATGAAAATTCAATAAAAAAACAAATACATAATGCAAATATATGTAAATAATTGAAGTTGATATAAGAATTAAAATTTAATACATAATGTACATTCTATTTGGCCGAGACGACTCTCCCGGGTGGCAATTCCAATGCGAGCATTTGCTTCTCTTATAACCCGCTAATTTACACACACTATAATGTTTAGTGTCGACCCTTTCCATTATGTCCATGTCATTTCTTATTCGAGTGACATGCGGGCAACCTCTGGGTTTCCTACGGAGATTGCGGTTTAGGACCAACTCAAAAGTCGGTGGGGGAACTTCCCACTTTGACACATCCCACATTCTTAGGAACTCATCTCCCAAAATACATAACGTGTGTTTCAGTGTGTATACCTCATCGATATATTGTTTGATATTGATAGAGGCATCAGCGCATGTTGCAACGACGTGTGCACACGGGTAATGAAGTGTCTAGAATTTCCCATAGTCGCATCCTCTGTTTAGGAGATCAATTCTGTATAACCTAGGTGGGATACTCGATTGACAACCGATGGTCTCTATCACCCGAAATGTTTCATAATGTCGAGAATATAATTGAATGTTCATGGTCCTTGCTTTTGGGCTATTGACTACCATTGCCTTCCTAATCACCTCGACGTGCATGAATCTCACATTCATATGATTTTCTTGTCCGAGCCCCATTCTCGACATCAATGTGGCCATCCGGCAAAAAGTTACTGATAATATAGATGCAATTGGGAAATGTCATGTACACCTCAATACCGCATTAATGGCTTTTGCCAAATTGGTAGTCATATGACCATATCTCAAATAGTTATCAGAATTTTGAGCCCATTGCCAGGGCTTCATACTTCCAACCACTCCTGTAATGTAGTAGTCATTTGATCATGCATATCAGCTTCGAGGTCAGCCCATCTTCGTCTGAATTGATATGGCTTCACCTCGTACCTTAAACTATTACAACATTTAATGTGTCGTTTGACAAACTCTAAACATATGGAAAAAAATAAGACAGATAATTTACCCATGTTCACAACTTGTCTTCGCCAATCCACATTTTTTAATTCTTTGTAGAAGTTTACCGCAATGTACCTGATGCAGTAGATAGATCTTTACGAAACACCCAAACGCTTAATTACGGCAACTAGCCCATTTAATTTATCGAAAATTATGCAAATATTGTATTGAGTGACAACATATCTTTACAAGTTCTCCAAGAAAAATTCTCACGACTCCGAGTTCTTTCTTTCAACAATGGAAAATGTTATTGGTAGAATGTTTTGGTTTTCGTTTTGTACAACTATAATGAGGAGGATCTGAGTATATTTCTTGTACAGTCAGGTCTTATCTACCTGCACAAGTGGCTTACAGTGGGGAAAGACCTGAATGCATGGACTGAATGTCTAAAACATAAGGTGAAAAGTTCTTTTCCTCATATGTAGTTGGTTGCCCCGGTCTTGATAAGGCAATGTTTGCAACTCGACGACAGTCCCTAGAACGTACTCTAACATTATGAAAATCCACCCTTGGAGTTCGATGTAAGATGCATCTCAATTTCTGTACAACTGATCAATGACCATATGTTTAGCCAACCATGCCTTCCTGTATGAAACTCGGTAATGGAACTGTTCTTGCATTTTGACAATCAATACTGATACAGTAATGGTGGGGTCGTCTTTGCTAATATGCAGTTGCAAATGGTTTTTGAATTAAGCTTGTAGTGGTTCTATGACATACGAGTAGAAGTACATGTATGAGACCCAACATATTTCTGTATCTCCTACTACTGGGACCTTTAGATAAATGTAACTCATATTCATCACTTACACCTTTCTGTCAACTTTTAACACTCACTAACATAGATCATCAATTTAGAGTCAGCCACTTTGTAGTTGATAGACACCTTCAAACTATAACACTTGATAACACCGACACACTCGTCTTTGTTCACGATTTTTTGACCCACGAACAGCTCTTTTAATTTAAGATATTGTAACATTAGGCGAGCAAGTATGATGTCTAGGTACTCAGGGAAATGAAAAGCATGCGTCGTATCAGGATCGACGATCGACATATGAGCCGTATGACGATGACATGACTTGGGTTTCTGACCAAAGGGGCATAATCATTTCCATCATTCGGTCATTCGTTGTCGATATCATCTAGGACATCGTCTAAATCAAGGTCACTAAAATCTTCACTTTCGTGATCAAAACAATCATTATTATCGGATCCATCTTCACCAAGCGCATTGATTTCAATAATGACCGAATGTATCTATAATCCACCACCGTATTAATATAAACATCTAACATTGAGATCGATGTCAAAACCATGCACAGACGACCTGGGAACTTCTGCACGCGGGTCTTCAACTCCATATTGTTGATTTAACTGTGTTACATTTTCAATGGGCTTCGCATCTGCTAACTCAACAAATAGCTGAATCGATTCAGTGTTCAACCTTCTTAGCAGGCAATACAATGCGACCATTGTCTTGACACCGTTATCGTCCAGAAATTCCATCTCGGTAAATTTGATAGGATTTGACGAAACTAGAAATTTGTAGAATAGTTTCATCATCCTTCTTCCACAATGCTGGAAAATTTTTCTACTAACATTCTCTTTCATATCACCGACGGACACATTCCTATCAGATCTCATTCTGATTTTTTGACGAGTTTCAAAAATACAACCAATGGTTGTTTTTAAAATAACGTAATCAAAATGAATTGCTACAAAAAAAATTGATTCTCCATTTTTTTCTTGAAATTACAAAAACAGAACAAAAAAAAACTTAATAAAATAACAATAAAAAGTAAAGATACACAGTTATAATAAAATAACTAACTATTGAAAAAGAAATAACATCTGACTATTCTTTAAACCATAGCAAACAAAATAAATTGTAATATAAAAAAATTAAAATGCCAAAACAATTAGTATTAATATTCTAAAATACCAGTGAAGAAACTTAACTATAATTTTCGAACGAGGGAGAGGAGGAGCTTCAAAACTTTTTTTCTCACTTCAACTCAAGAACTGATGTGTGAGGGTTGAGGGACCAAACCAACCCCATTTTTATAATGAAAATAATAATATAATAATAAAAGATTTTTTTAAAGCTAAAAAGAAAAAAAAAACATTGGTATTTTAATTTTTAAGTATTGGAACTCGGGCTCATGACTGATGGGTCACATCCGGGGCAACTCGGTGCCACCGACGGATGCGACTTGTTTGACAGCTCGGCAGCACTGGGTTGTTGTGGATGTGACTCGTCAGTCATGGTTCGAGTTCTAATACCCGATAAATTTTATTATATCAGTGTGTTTTTTCAGCTTAAAAAAGTATTTTATTAAAAATAATAGGGTGTTGCTTGGCACATCGACGACAACAATAAAAAATATATATTTTTTTATGCGTATACTATTAAAAAAACTCTTATTTTGGGTTTTAAATACGGGTGCCGTCGATTGGTCAGGCTGCACCCAAAAAAAATTAATTTTTTGAAACAGGAAAGCGGTGCGGTCGATTGGTCAGGCGACACCAATTATTTACAGTTGTATTTACCTACTTTCGTGAATATTAATCTCTTTATCCTATTCTGATATTTATTTTATATTATTGATTTAAAAAACCACATTTATATGTATTAATTCAACAAAAAGAATAATTCTATTGATTTGAGAATAAATATAAAACATTTTAAATTTTTATAGATTTGAGAATAATTTAAAAAAATATCAAGATTGTTTAATAGGTCAATATATATATTTTAAAAATTAATTTGATAATAAATAAAATAATTTGTAAATATATCATATAAACTAGTTTTAAAATTAGACTTTTAAATAACCAAGCCACTAAGTGTTGAGCAACAAAACTTAACATTCTTTAATTTTCAAATGCAATATATATAAATATATATATATATATATATATATATATTTGAAATATGAATGTAATACTTTTTGAACTCTATTTTTATACATTTAATTAATTAAACTTTGAAAAAAATATTAAATATATCAAGAAATTCATATTTTTGTTATTAACAGGTTTATTAATTATTAGTAATTTTGTTAGGATATAATATTACTTTTATTTTTTTAATAAAATTGTTACTTATAATTTAATTAGTTTAAATATAAGCTCAAGGTCACTAAATTATTATTAAGTTTATGTTTTAGTCACTCAACTTTAAAAAATTATAAAATGATCACTGAACTATTTAAAAGTTTGTATTTAAGTCATTAAGTTGTTAAGGCTTTTTCTTTAAAAAAAAAGTCTGGCTAGCAAGTTTCAAGCGATGATTTGAGAATCGGTACGGTTGATTAGTGCTAATCGATGAGGAAAGCTATTTAGACTTTGGTTCACAGATTTGCGACGTTCAAAGTTGTTTTGTGAAATAAATGAATTGTAGTAAAAAAGGGAAATGAGAGCTTTGGATTGGTATAGTCGATATGAATAGAGAAGGTCATACAATGATAAACATGTAAAATTGCATATTTTTCTGTGCTTAATTTGGTTTATTGATGAACTGAACCCTACTAATTAAGTGTCTTTATGATTCAATAATTTTCAGGGACATAATTGGACGGAAACAAGCAAAAAGTGGCCGAATTGAAAAACAAACTATAGAAATGGGGCCAAAGCAGAAGGATGGAGCAAGCCAAGGACTAATTGCAATTTTGACTTTGTAAAAATACTAAAAATAGGAAGATATTTTGTTATTTTATTTTTATTTTTATTATTTTTATTTTTATTTTTATTTTATTTTATTTTATTAATTATGCTATTTTTAGTAAACCCTATCTATATAAATAGGGGGTTTTAGTTCTTAGGAAATCATCCCTCATTTTTGTATTCCTACTCCTATTTGGAAATACATTATCCTCTTTGTCTTCTTTTTCCTAATTCAAATTGAGAGTTGGATTATTTTGTCTTCTTTTTACAAAATTTGTCTAATTCTCTTTTCAATTATTTTTCTTATCCATTTCCACCACATTTTTCATATAATTTCTATCATTTCCTATAACCTTCAAGCATGAACAAATTCATGCTTAACTAAATTCTATCTTAGCCTTAGGCCGGTATTCCTTTCGGTCGAAAAATTGTGAGATATGTAACCGAGCTAAAAATCTTTCCAAGCGGTATTCATCTTTTTCCTAAGTATCGGGATTGACAACTCATCCCTTAAGGTTAACTCGATTCCAAGTTAAAAAGAGCTCGTTGAGTTGGGGGCGTGTTTACTGACAGTTGGAGGAAAGAATCGGCCGTGCTGTATTCGATTCTCCGAGAACAAATCAAGGAAGAGGTGATCGGGTTTAAACGACCCACGCGGTTGAGGCCGTTAACTCGAGTTGGGTTCTTCAGAACGCAAGGCTACCGGGGTCTTCAACTGGGAACACGTGTATCTCGGTTAGATAATTAGTAAGGGTTGGTTTGCAGGACGTTCCGGGACCAGCTACGAGAGGAAGAACTGTTGATTAGGACGTTCTTAATCACTATAACCAGCTTATCGTTGGAGGAGAAAATCAACTTTCAATGATCGATTCTTAACACGAGAATTACCGAGTCTAAAGCTAAGGCTATTTAATTCTGTTTATTCTAAATTTAATTCGGAATTGCATTTAATTTCAACATTAGTTAATTGTTCATTCTAGATTATTTACCTAAACATTTTTAAACCCCTCTTTACGTATTTATTTTATTTTTCGCAGGTGCGTTTGGAGTCGTGGGCACGACTCTTGACACGACATTAGACCCGAAGGAGATTCCGTTCATAAGCTAACACAGAAGTTGAGTACGACGTCCAATCCCTGTGGATTCGACCCTACTACCACTCTTTACTACAATTTAGAGTTATATTAGTAGGAAATAATTTTGGTGGATTCGACGCCCATCATACAACAACAATTTTAATTGCACAGAAACTTTTGAATAGTTTAGTAACAATTTTGTAACTTTTTAAAATTAAGTGAGTAATAGTTTAATAATAACTTTGAAATATTTTATTATTTATTGAAAAATTAAAATGAAGGCCTGCAAAGTTTGAGAGTAAAATTTTCGTAAAATCAAAATTCCGCCTGACCAAACTCATAAATTGGAGTAACAATCTCATTCCCAAATCTTTTGTTAAATTCAATCTTTCCCAAAAATCATTATTTAATTTACTCGCATTCATAATAGTGAAAAAGGAGATGCGTAGTTGGCTTCATTCACCCAACTTCTTCAAATATTTGTAAGGTAGATAAACTAAATCAAAGTTTGCCCAACTAAGATTTTTCCTCTTTAGGTATTAAATTTGGAGAAAATGACTACTTTTAAACCCATGTAGGAGCATTGCATTGGAAAGGATGTTTCAGTATCCCACAAAAAAGATTTGGATTTCATAGATACATGTTCATGGCTAATGCAGACAATGCAATGAGGAGACTTGATTTCGTTGGACAATCTGGGAATACATGGAAGAAGCAGCAACAATGGATGGACAATCACAGAATAAACAAGAAGATGATGTAGGTAATAGACATAATGCCAAGCCATGGGAAATTGAGAATCATTGTCGATGATGGGTAATGAATGGAAGGTATGAGGAATTCGTTTCATATGGGCTGTCCAAATCTTGGTTTTGGTGAAATGGGCTTAGCCTATCGAAGTTCTAAGAGGGCTTTATGGTGATCGCCAGGTGGGCGAATCTAAACCTTCAAGCGCCGTTCAAAATTTGGAAGGTTACGATGAAAGAAGCCCGAAAAATTAAATTGAGTAAAAAATTAAGTTGGTATAAAATATTAGTCGGGTTCAGGCTTGAACTTTTAAGGTTTGAGTTTGATCGAATCTATTTTCTTTTTTAATTTTGTAATATTTTATATTATGTTATTTTTTGAAGAAATGGATTTACTTAAATCAGTGTAAAACTTATATGGTTTTACACAATTCTGTAATTTTTATGCGATTAATAACTTATCAATCCAACCATTGAAATTGTCAATATGTTTGTATTGATCACGCATCTAAATTTTTGAATCAATCTGATATCTCTATCATATTGATCTAGAATGTTGTTTATATTAATATATATTTAATGGTTGAATTTTTTTACATAAAATAAATAGTTAGAAATTTTTAATTTACGTCAATGGAGAATAAAATATGATGGTTGATTGATAAAATATTAATTGTATAAAAAGTTACAGAAGAGTGTAAAACCATTTAAGTTTTATATCAGTATAAGTGGATCACTGACCTATTTTATATATTATTAATTTATAACATATGAAAATTAAATATATAGGCTACTATAATGTACACTTCAAAAAATGTTAAAATGACTATATGTAAAATTTTAATAAATAAAAATTATTAAAATTTACATTTAAAAAATAATATAGGTGGGCTTAAAATGCGTTTGGGTTAGATAAAATTTTAATTTTTAAACTCATATTTTGAATATAAAATATGATAATATAGTTGGCAGGAGAATGATGATTTGAAGCGAAAACGAAGACTAAATAGCTAACAAAGTCATTAGTGGAGAATGAAGATAAATAAAGAGGGTACTGGTATGGGTGTTGATAGGTTGAATGGGCCACTTATTATTTTGATAAGTGTGACTTAATGTGAATGTTTAGAAAATCAAATCCATAAAATTTATCGTTTGAGGTGATCATGTTTGAAAATATACACACGCTTCCTGCTAATGATTTGAGGTCCAAAAATTTCGACCTAATCTTTTTAATTTTATAAGGTCCTTTTATTTTTATTTAAGTTTTAATAATAAAATATAATATAATAAAGTAATTATTATTTTAATTTACATTTGGTTTTTTAAGCAAGTAAATATATTATTTTACCTTTAATAGTGTAATCTCTAATAAAATAATAATTTGTTGTACAATTTCATTATAGGTTCTGTTTATAATGTTATTTTTGAGACAATGCTTAAAATTACTCATATCCCCTCCTCAACTAATAAATAGGAGGATAATGCATTTCAGTGCGCTTGAACCCACATCCTCTTGGATTGATAACAATACCCATGTCAATCGAGCTAAGACTTAACTGGCTTATTGTACAATTATTTTGTTTTAACTAGTTTACAAAATAAAATTAATAAAATTAAATAATGTACAGCTTCCCCAAAATTTATAGAATATCAGACTTTGATACTGATTTTTTATAAATATTTAAAATAGTTTAAATATTTCTTTTCAACAATTAATTTATAGAAAGCATATACATACCTTTAAAACAGATTCTTTTTAACATTATCAGTTTAAATGTAAATATACAAGGATGAAAAAGAATTTATTCAAAGCAATTTACACTAATAGTTTTTAATATATACAATTAACTCACACATCATATATTAGAGTTGAATAGAAAAAATTTTATACTAATTAGAAAGAAAATCCGTAACACCTTAATGCCTTCTAACCTTAAATTTTATTTTTCAATTTTAGACTTCACAAAAAAGAGCACATATTGTAATTAAAAAAATCACAAAAGTTAGTATTTAATCATACTCGTGGAATTACACATTTTTAATAATTTCTTTTAAAAAAATTGATAAGAAAATCAATTTAAACACTTAAAGAATATGAGGGACCTAAGGAGATGGATACATGGGTTGGTCTCTAAGGTGTTGGAAGCCCAAACGCTTGACTGCTATGATGGATTAGAAGACTTCACTTGGTTGCCACTTCTTGATGGCTCATTGGCCAATAAAAAAATGGATGTCTTCGTCTTTAGTAAAAAGGATGGTTGATAAATAAATAATTTAGATTAATTGATAAATTCTGTGTATGTATAACATAATGATTTCTTATAATAGTTTATTGTCTAATGAAGTCTCTGCGATGTGTTTACAGTATCGTTACGATATTTAATCTTATTATTACTATTTTTTACACTAATAGCAAGTAAAATAATATATTTTTGATGAAAAAGTGAAGATGATGATATGTGAAAGAGAAGGAAAATAAGAAGAAGATTATGAATGTTAATAATGAAGCATTCACGTCATGATAACGAATGCTGAAGTAGGCTTAAATGATGAAGTGAAGACTGGTTAAATTTCATGGATTGCAAAGTTAGGCTTCAAACATGAACTAGCTTTTTGGGTTTCTTTAATCAAAGAATCCTAATGAATAAAAATTGCCTGATAAATCCAAGCACAGTGCTTGGAGGATTTCCCACTGCCCCCATATCTAAATGGTTTAATTGCTTTGGTTGTGAGATCAGATCAAGCAGTGGCATAAGGCAACTGAGATTTAGTGGCCAACCCAAAGCTTATCTCTTTTGCTTCACAAATCAATCCTACTCTCATTCTGCATGTAACATCATCTCATCATCTCATCACACTCTCTGCTCATTCCTTTCACACACATATAGTACAGGAATCATTTTCATGTCTTCTTTGATAGATATCCATATTAATGTATCTTTTTATCATAACTGACATGTTTGTTTCACCTAACTTGATTATCTTTTGTTATCCCAAGCTTTTTTTGGAACAAAAGAAGAGCTTAATGGTTAAATCATGCCTGATTTGGTACTTAAAAAGAATATGTTTGCATCTTACTTTTTTTTTGAGATGGTGAAAGTTATTGGTTGATTATCCATACAAGAGTTATTATGAAGTATGAATAGTGTAGGTCATCAATCTATTTTCATCATATCTTTTATTCCAATTATTTTACTCACTCAACATCCCCGTCTCCATTATTGCGCAAAATATCATAAACAGGAAAACAAAATTGCTTTTCTTTGATGAATATACACCCACCTGCATTTTCTAACTTTTTGCCTTGTTGCTTTGGAATATACCAAAATTATTAACCTAATATTGTATATAAAAAATAAAAATAAAAACCTGGCATCATGTAATAAAAAGAAAATTAAATGGTTCAATTGGGAAAGAAAATTAAATGGTTCAATTGGGTGTACTTTTTTTTTGTCACTGAGAGCTCAATTAAGTGCACTTTTTCATGGTTACTCTTATTTTTTTGTTACTGAGAACTCAATTAGGTGCACTTTTTCATGTAATAAAAAAATTTAAAGGGTTAACTAACAGTTTTTGTTAACCAAAGGGGCCGACTGCTTCATTAGAGGCATCATGTAAAAAATCAATTAGATGCACATTTTTCATAAATGCTCAATTAATTTTTTTATTTTTTAATGACGGTCTTTTTGACCTTTTAGCCTAAAAAATATTAGAAATGGGTGTCTATTAAGGACATTCAAATCCAATACCTCCCACTCGTACATAACTAGCACAATACTCTTGTGCTTAAGCATTACGAGATCATTATCACCTCTTTATTTTCTCTTTAAGTTTCATACTAGAAGTAAGCCATGAGACCAACACACTTTATCCTTGAGAGTTGGCTATTATATGATCGTGCCCCGGCCGTCGATGTGCAAACAACGAGGATGAGAAATCAACACTAACACAATCAAATAATAAAGCAGTCAGTTGTAACATTTCTAATGTTTAATGAAACACCAGAGTATTCCAATGATTGAACCCACAAAAGTCGACGATTAAACGATTCCTAAACTACGAACATGCCATTAAAAGAGTATAGCTAACTACTCATTAAGCAATTATATTAAGATAGGCCATACAAAAGGTTAATGACACTAATTAATTATCTAGAAATGAACAAAGACTAAATTGTAAATCAAGCAAAGTATGAAACTAACAAATACAATAACAGGAAGTGGTTGGTTGATTATCATGTGGTTGGTTGACCTTTGAAATAGGGATCTAAATCGTTATTACTCCTAAATTGGCTCAATTTTATCTCTCGACCTCAATTTTACTAATTTAGACAAATTAGTTACCCAACATTTCCATTAACCAACCACTTATGATTTTGTTACCCAAACTCAGATTTAAACAAACAAAGATACAATAATCACACACAATAGACATAAATAAAAACACAAGAAAAATGAGAAAAGCTTGGGCTTTTCTTGAAGAAGCTTGAAAACAATAACTATGGTAGCAAAAAATATGTAGAAGAACACTTAAAAATCAATTTTTTGATGCTGAAACTAAAAGGAAATTAAGTTGCATTGAAACTAGGATTAAACTAAAAAATACAAGGAGTTTGAAGTACTAAACAAGTAAATAAACACTAGTTACAGTAATAATTAACTTAATTAACAGCTATCGAAACTAAGTAAAACCAGAAACAAACATGAACTAAACCCTAAAGTTAAGGAGAAGAAAACTAAATCCTAAAAGATGAAGAGAAAAATTCTAAAACATGAAATGTGTTGTGTCTTAGTGTATATTTTGTTCAACCAATTTTTGGCCTTTTTTAGTAGATTACAGACTTAAAAAATAGTGACCAAATTACCCTTGATTGTTTAATTTTGGTTGGGGGACATGTTGGACAAGGATTACTATTGCAATCATTTTTTGTTGAAACTTGCTTACCCTAGGACTCCAAATGGCTAACTGTGAGCACAAGCTTGCTCATTTACTTATCTAACTCTTGCAAACGCATGCCAATTTTTTGTTGAAACTTCTTAGTACTATTTGCTAGCCTTTCCACTATGGCTTCCAAAGACGACTTTGGGGGTGGTAATTATTGATTCGGAGGCTACCTTTGTTGGTAAGGTTGATTGAATCGAGGCTTTGGCCTGTAACTTAGATTTGGGTGATCTTTCCACCTCACATTATATGTGTTCGAGTAGGGATCATATCACCTTTAGGGTGGTCCTGGAAAGTTTTTGATAGTATTTACTTATTCTGTCGAGTCTTCATGTAAAATCGAATATGAGTCCGTCGGGTGGTCTGGCATAGCACAAATTTCGCACAACCGTACTAGGCTTGTTTTATCTGTAAGCAAATTTTGAACAACGTTAGTTAGCTTATCAATTTTATCTTTAGAAACAGAGAACTTTACCCATGAACCCGTCTCGTGGGTTCTGTAGTTGGTCAGAATTGTTGAGAGTTTGCAGCCATTATCGAAATCAACTCACATGCTCTCTGAAGAGTCATATTAACAAGTGCCCCGCCACTTGCAGCATCTATCATTTTTATTTCCATCGGGAGCAACCTCTCATAAAAATACTGCAAGAGTGACTATTCAGTTAGCCCATGTTATGAGCAACTTGCACACAACTTTTTGTACCGCTCCCCGTAATAGTAGAGTGATTTAGTTTTCTTTTGACAAATTTCTACAATGTCCCTCCTTAATTCGGGTGCTCCAAATGCTGGAAATAACCAGTCAAGAAATAAACAAGACATGTCAGACCATGTATTGACAAATCCCGGTGGTAAATAAAATAGCCATTTTCTAGCAGAGTCGGCTAACGAGAAAGGAAAAACACGAAGTTTAATTTAATTATCGGTTACTCCTTGAGGCTTCATGTTTATGTAGACCATATGGAATTCTTTGATTTGAGTGTGTGGATTCTCATTTGTAATTCGCGGAAGGTGGGCAATAGATAAGTTAGGCTCGATCTCTATGCAAATAGCATTCCTCCCGTCGAATAAGTTATACAGAGGGATGTTGTTCATCTAGGGCTACGGTGAGTTGGCATATGGTTTGCTCTGCCATCTCGTCTGGTTCATCGAACGAGAAAATGTCATCGGTGTAAGATACGATTTTGAACTTGGAATGTGGTCGTTTAATGCGTTGAATGACTTCTCTTCGCAATTTTCGAGCCAACTTCTCTATTTTTGGTTCAAACTCTAGAGTTTTCGATTTTGATCTGGGCATAAGGAAAACAAACAAAAGTTAGAAGAATATTTTCAATCCTCGGCAATAACACCAAAATTTGGTGGACGTCGAAAGCACCAAAAATAATTTCTATAATTAAAATAATTCTTAAATAGTAGTAAAGAGTAGCAGGATCGAGTCCACAGGGATTGAATATTATGACCAACTTCTTGTTTTTCTTATGAACAGAATTTCAGTCAAGCCGATAATCATGGCAATAGTCGTGCCCACGACTCTAAACGAACCTACTAAAAAATCAATTAAATAAATTAAGGGAGTTTTGAAATGACAAGAAAATAAATGAAATAGAAGAAATAAACAATTAAATGAATTGAAAATTAAATTAAATTGGGAAATAAATTCAGATTTTGTAAACAGAGTTATAAAGCCTTAGCCTTAGACTCGGTGGGTTTCTATTTTTGAATCGATGCTCGAAAATAAATTTTCTCCTCTAAACAATAAACTAGTTATAGAGGCTAAGAACGTCCTAACCACCAATTCTTCCTTTCATAGTTGATCCTAGTACGCTCTGTAAACCATCCTTTACCGATTGTCTAACCGCAATACACGCATTCGCATTTCAAGACCTCAGAAGCCTTGCGTTCTGAAAAACCCAACTCGGATTAACGGCCTCAACCGTGCGGGATGTTTAAATCTGATCACTATCTGATCACTATCTCCCTTAACTTGTTCGCAAAAATCTGAATACAACACAACGACATGACTTCCCAACTATACATCAAAACGACTCCAACCCAACGCAGTTTTTAAATTGGAATCAAGTTAACTTTAATGGATGAATTTGTCAATCCTGATATTCCGGAGGGATGGTGAATACCAATTTAAAATATTTTTAATGCGGATACAATTTCTCACGATTTTTTATCAGAAAGAATATCGGCCTAATGCTAATTTGAATTTAGTGAAGCATGAATTTAATTATGTTTTGGTTGGTTATGGAGTGGATTTGAATGAAAATGGTGAAAGTTGAGAAGGGAAGGGACTTGGAAAACAATTAAACAATTTTGCAAGAAAATAAGGAAATGGAAATGGAATAGCAGTATGCTACTAACGCATGAAATTGGAAGGGAAAAAATAATTCTATTCAATTCCAAGTGAATGCAAGTGTGATTTTTCAAGTGTACTATACCACCTATTTATACATAAACCATATACTAATATTAGGCTAGTTCCACCTACCCACTAATTAAATGAAATAATATCATATTTTATTTTCTAATTTGGCTTTTACAAGGTCAAAAATCTGGCCAGCCCCTCAAATGTTCCACATTTATGATTTGGCTCCTCTTATATTCCCATGCTTCAATTTAATCCCTTCTTTGCTTATTTTTTATTTAAAGTACCTGAATTTCGTCCCTGTCAATATTTAAACACAAAATTCACTAATTAGCAGGAACTAATTCAAGAACAAGTAGAGTTAAGCACGAAAAATATGTAAAATGAACAATCTATCACTTGGTAAAGAAGAGATATTCAATCATTCACATTCATCATTACGTAGTGTGATTAAATGGACTTTTGGTGCTTTGAAAAAAAAATGGGTCACTTTAAGGGATATGTGAAGTTATAGTTTTGAAAAGCAAACGATGATCGTTGTTTCTACAATGGCGATACTGTAACATCTCAGTTTTGACCCTAGTCAGAATAGTGGTTTCAGAACCACAGATCCGAGTCATAAAAATATTTTTATATTATTTTTAGTGATTATGGCATGTGAATTGACATGTGTGAAAATTTCATGTGAAAATTTTATGGTTGTGTGCTTAATTTGACAAAAAAGACTAAATCACTTAAAATGCAAAATATGCATTCTATTTGCTAAAAGTACCAAATGGCTAAAGAAATAAAACATGAGGATTTGCATGTCAAATATACCACTTTTAACATGAGTGGAAAGTGATGGACAACCATTATAAGTTATTATTATTATTATTTTATTTATATTATATGTTAAATGTATGATAATGTATAATTAAACATTAAAAATAAAGAAACCATGCATGAGTGCATATATTTGGCCGAATGTTAGGAAGAAACGGAAGCTATTTTCTTTGTTTAATGTTCGGCACATTGGAAATCAAATTAAGGTATGGATTTTATTCGATTTTTTATAATTTTTACATTTTTGAGATCGTTGCAGTGAAATGTACAAAGCCTATGCTTGAATTTCTTATTTTGATGAATATTTTGAGTTATGCCATTGATGAATAATTGAGTTTTATGATGTTAATTGATGAATTATGAAAGATAAGTTTTGGATTAATATGTTTTGTATTAAAATTTTTGATGATTTTGAAGAATTAGGGCTAAATTGTAAAAATAGTAAATTGAGGGACTAAAATATGAAGTAAATGGAATGTATGGATTTATATGAATGAGATGAATATTCGGCCCAAGCATATTGTGTTGAGATTTTTGTGTATTTTGTGTTTTATGAGTTTTGGACTAAAATGTAAAAGTGTGAAATGTCAGGGGCAAAATGGTAATTTGCCCATTTTTGTGTTTAGGATTAAATTGAATGAAATTTTATTTGAATGAGCTCAATTTGAAATTGTATAGATCAAGAACCAAAAAGATTGGACTTGGATCGGGGAAAAGCAAAAATAGTCGAATTATATCGTTTGTCAATATTCGAGGTAAGTTTATAAGCAAATAAATGTTGTTGATTTTAAATAAATACGAGTATATTTGCTGATTTGAAAAATATATATATTTTGGTGTTAGCCAAATGTGAGTAGGTTTGATAAGCATGAATAGATGTGTATTGAGTTGTTGAACTTTGGCACTAAATGTGCGAAGTAAAATATCAAGCACAAAGTGTGCGAAATAAAATACCGAGCACTAAGTGTGCGAAATAAAATATTGATTACTAAGTGTGTGAAATAAAATATTGAGCACTAAGTGTGCGAGCTCATTACAGCTTCGAATTAAATATTTAGCACTAAGTGTGTGAATCCATTGAATGACTGAAGGTGATCAAATGAGTTAAATATCGAATTTGAAGGTAGTAAAGGTAATATTTAAATTCGTGATAGTGCAAGTATGTATCGAACCTATGTGGATGATGTTATTGAGATTAAACCTATGTGGTTGGTAGTAGTAAATGTGAAATGCATGAAAAAGTATGAAAATTATAATGAAATTATGTGTATATATGATAAGCATATTCGGATATATATATATATATATATATATATATATATTATGAGTATGAATGTGGCATTAAAGATTGATTCATGAATATAGGCATATGATTATATGTGCTTGGTTGTATAATTATATTACAGCTGAGATAGAATGATATATTGGTAATAGATATGAGTATATATATATATATATATATATATACATATTCAGTAAAAAAAAAGTGTTTGTGACCTAAAAAGTGAGAGATATCCATGTGAGCAATTATAGGTGTATTCAACCCAAATGATTTGATGCATGGTTATTTATAGTGATATGTCGAATTTTGGTATATGTGAATTGTATATGAAACTTAGAAATGAAAGGTGAATATGTATCTAAAGATGATATGTGAAACATATTACTGTAAATAAAGAAATGTATACAGATAAATATATTGCTACATGTACTTGATATATGACCTTGTGGTCCTATGATTCAAACATGAGAAATATGAAATAAGATATATGGTATTGAGATATGATGAGGTCTTAATTTGAAATCTAGATATGAAATGGATATTAAGACAGTGGTGTTATGATGCATGGTTTGTATATAATTAAATTGGCTAGTAAAGCAATGACATGGTTGGTTGATCATGAAATGAATATGTACAAGTTTTATTTATATGATTGAGCTAACGTTTGTAATTCGAATTTGAAAGCATGGTTATATGTTCTTTGATAAATAAAATAAACGAACCTATTTAATGAGGTTATATGAATTTAAGAGTACAATAAATGTACATGTCATTGAGATAGGTTAAATTTGGTTTAATGATATTGAATTATAATTATCATTGAAATGAATTATTTGCTTATGGCTTACTAAGCTTTCAAAGCTTACTCTGTGTGCTTTTCCTATGTCTATAGAGCTCTGGAGTTTCTTTTTTTGCTTGGGTTGGAAGTCGTTGGAGACGTTATCACACTATCCGGTTATCGTTTAAATTAAAGTTTTGAATTTTGGTTATGTGGCATGTATAGGCTAGTTTGATATATTTGGATTTGAAATTGTATATGTGTATAGCCATGCGAAAATGGCTTGTTCATGATACTTAAGTTCAGTTATAATTAGTTATGGTATAAGCTCAATTCGGTAAGTATGTTTATGATAAGTATGAATGGAGTTTTGGTTATATGTCTTGATTGAGTAATGCTTGAATGACTTATAAATAGCTCATGTCGATAAGCTTAATGCATGGTGTGCATATATTTATGGTGTTAAGATGTATGGTTCGGCAATGAGTAATTGTAATTATATGTCTATAATATGATCATTCATGGTTTGGTCATTTTGATTTGGTTTGTGCAGACAAGTATACCTATAGTTTATGCTGGAATAGTTGGACATTTAGAGTCAGTTCCTAAATGGAAAATGTCTAATATGTTCTAGGTATATTTTGGTTAATCACATGAATAGCTATAAATGACATTATAATGTTAATGATCCAATGTTTAAGATGTTTTGGTCATGATATATGTGTAATGTTCATGTCATTACCATGATTTGGCTATTTAAGCTCGTTATAAGATGACAAAGGTTATATGTGATTTAAATGTTATATGAAAGTTAATTTGCATGATCGAATATTTGATGAATTGATTGGTGGTGTAAATGCATTATAGGCATATTACTTAGCATGCGATTTGGGTTATCCTTGATAGGTTAATTGCGCATATGTTTAGTATATTTAAAAGTTAAATTTAACCATTTTGTGAAGTTGATATTGCCACATGTTAATTTACAAAAAGCCACGTGGTATGATTTATTTGATTTAATGTGCATACGAATAGAGTTACGAAGTAAAATGTTTGGTTTTCATTAAGTAAATCAAATACCATTAAGGTGATGTGTTTATGATTCGAATTATGTATTTATAAAGTATTAATGTTGATGCTATATGGTTTGGAAGTATGATTCATATTTGCATTATTATTAACAATGTATGTTAATTATTAGGTCAACCATATGCTTTATTTATACAAATATGATCAGAGTGAATGTATGAATGATTGGAAGCTATGCTTTACTTGGTAATGCCCCGTAACCCTAATCCAGCGACAGACACGGGTTAAGGGTGTTACAGATACACAATTTTATCCAAAAATATGTTGGTTGAAATGATGTAGATTTTATGGAATACGAAAATATTAACAGAGCATATAAGAATATTATTGATCCAGAAGATGTGCATGATGGAGAAAGTGATGATGATGGTGGTGGTGATGGTGGTGGTGGTGGTGGTAGTGAATCAAACAATTCAAGTAGTTTTGAAATGGAATTAACAAAAGATGTTATAGCTTCTAATTTGATGAATTCACTTTAAATTGTAAATGCTAATGTAAAAATTTTAATATTTATTAAAAATTACTCCTTTTTGAAACATTAATCCAAATACATGTAATATTTTAATTTGTTAGGTTTATGTTTTCTATGTTATGTTAATATCTAATATGGATTATATATTCAAATTACATTTTGAAATAAAATAATACATATGTGTTAAAATCCTTAATTAAAAATAATTTTTTTTAAATAATACAATTGTGTTAATATGTAATTAAAAATATTTAATGGTTATATTTAAATATTTAAAATATAGTTTATATATTCTAATTAAATTTTATAAATAATTAATATTAATTACTTAGAAATTTTTAAATTTAATATTTCATATATTAAAAAATATTAACAATAAGTTATAATAAATCATTTTTTATATTCTTGCTAAAATATCATAATATTAACTAATTTGAACATTATTTAAATGCATATTTGTTACTTTATAATACTATGTCTAAAATGGACATTATTTCGCAAAAGCACTTTTTGACAGCAATTAAATACTTAAATCTTAAACCAAACTTTTCAAAAGCACTTTTCCACAATACTTTTTAAAAATACTTTTAAAAAACAATGCTAAACGAGCCTTAAGACAAGTGCACTTATCAATTAATAATATAGCTATGATGAGCACATATATCGTTCCCTCGAGGACTATAATTACTAGTAATTATCACATTTTTATTATTTAACCTAACAATTTAAAGAGTCAATTAAAATTTAAAATAAACTATCTAAATTAACTAATGAATGCACTAAAGAATAAAGAACAAACACAGTCAAATAGCAACCAAGTGACAAAATAATACCTAAATAAGAATCCACCTAGATTTCATCTATAATTCTCAATCTAATTTATGCAACTTCTTTTCTTAGTTTTTTTTTATCCATAGAAATCTCTAATTTATGCTAATATCTCTTTCGAGTAAAAGAGCAACTAACTCTATGTTGATTTTTCTTTATAATTAAAACTCATATTATTGCATTAATTCACTTTATGAATCCCCCTATTAGAATTGACTATAATCTAGTAGATTTATATTGTCCTATTTCTAGGATTGTAGGCAATTCCATGTAACAGCCCATTTTTAGCTAAATCAGAACAGTGGTTTCAGAACCACAAATCCGAGGTCAAAAAATTATTTTAATACTATTTTATATGTTTACAACATGATAGCATAAATATGTGAAAGTTTCGTGATTTAATTTTATCGTTTGGATGTCTAATTTGATAAAAGGACTAAATCGCATAAAATGAAAAATTGATGTTCTCCTAGATTAAAGTGCTTAATTGTTATGAGTTATTAAATTAAATGTCTTTATGATGAAATTATACCTTTGACTTTATAAGTGGACATTTATGGACATAATTTTGATGATTATTAATGTTTTTATTAAATGTTATAATGATAACTTGTGAATTAACTTAAGTAAAGTATAATAAAACATGAAATTATCATCTTTAAAAACATCATCTTCACCAAAAATTAAGAGAGAAAGAAACCTGGGAGCTTGTTAGGTTTCGGCACTTTCATAGCTTAATAGGTATGTGATTTTTATTCGGTTTTTGATGATTTTTATGTTTTTGTGATTGTTGCAACTAGTACTAGCTAGCCCAGGGACTATTTTGCAAAAATTTTAAATGTTTTGAAAGATGCCATTGATGAATACATGAGTTCTTTGATGATTTATGATAAATTATGAAACTTTATTGATAGATTTACTAGTTTTGTTAAGTGATTTTGAGTAAAAATACAAAATAAGGATTAAATTATAAAAAGATGAAAATGTGTGATTAAATGTGTGAACAATTGAGAAATATGGGCTACTAAGGGTGTGATAAATATTCGGCTATCATGGGTTAAATGAAATTGTGTGAATTTGTGATTTTGTGAAATAAGGACTAAATTGATAAAATGTGAATTTTTAGGGGCTAATGTATAAAATAGCTCAATTATGAATTTTGGACTAAATTGAATAAATAAGTAATTGAATAAGCTAAATTTGATTACATATAGATCAAGAAAGAAAGAATTTGAATTAGATTGGGGGAAAAGCAAAGTTAGCAGGTAGTTGACTCGTTTCGTCGTTTTCATATCCGAGGCAAGTTCGTATGCTAAAAAATGTTGTTGAATTGTGTTATAATTTGTTATTATTATTGAATTGAGTTGTGAAATTGGTTGAATATAACTTACAAGACATGATCGACAGAGATACAATAGCCGAAAGTCCCGTACGAACCTTAGGAATAGTATAGGATGCAAATGTCATGACATTAGGGTTATTGAGATTACGTGTAAGACCATATTTGGGATATGGGATCGATATGAGATTTCATGTAAGAGCATAGCTAGGCTATGGCATCAATACGAGATTACATGTAAGACCATATCTGGGATATAGCATTGGTATTGTATATGTGTAATTCCCGAGTATCCTCTAGTGATTTCGAATGGTTCAATGGGCATAAACGAGACGAGAATGAAAGTAAGGCTGATATTTGTACTTGATTGAATTGTTATAGCTTATTATGCTTATTTGATTGAATTGTACTTGATTGTTATGTTGAGTTTATTATCATACGAGCTTACTAAGCTGCCTAGCTTACTTCGTTTTATTTCTCTTTGTTTTATAGTGTTTCAAAGCTAGCTTAGATTTGGGGATCATCAGAGACTTTATCGCACTATCGAACATCTATTTTGGTACTTTTGAAATTGTACATATATGGTATATGGCATGTATAGGCTATGGTCTTTTGGTATGTTTGATGGATATGTATTTGGTCACTAGGTATGGCTTGTCAAAAATATAAGTTTGATGTATATATTGCTTTATGAATTGGCATATTTTGGTATGGATGTTGTTGTGGTTATGTTGTGCAAATGACCACTTAGTATCTGGTGATTAATTACTTGAGATATGTTGGTTGTGGTGTGATTATAGTTGATGAATAGGTTGAATTATAGAACTAGTTATATATATGGGAATTGTAGCTATTGAATCATGTGATTTTGGTATATGCTTGAATAAGTGAATCATGGTGATTTTGAGAATGGTAGTTGTTAATATTAAAATGGTATAAAATGTGATGAGTTGATGTTAATTTGGCTGCTTATATGTGTTTTGAATTGGTGTAAATTATACATGTGTAGAGTATGCAAATTGGGGTAGTAAAATGACTAGGCAAATAGCCTATTTTTGTCCACACGGGCAGAGACACGGGCGTGTATCTCAGCCGTGTGCGACACACGGTCATGGTACACGGCCGTGTGTCGCCTAGTGTTGTAATTAAATGCAAGTCAATATGTACCACACGGTCTCACACACGAGCGTGTGACTGACTGTGTGGCATAAGTCAGTATACCCTACAAGTTTGGCACGGCCTAGCACACGGCCAGGCACACGGGAGTGTGAGGTCATTTCGAATAGGCACACGAGTGTGTGCTTGGCCGTGTGACCTAAGTTAGAGAGTTACACGGGGTAGGGCACGGGCTGGGACACAGCCATTTGCTCCCATTTCGAATGACCACACGGCCTGTGACACGAGCGTGTTTAGTGGTCGTGTGTGTTCACAAGGGCGTGTGTCCCCTGTTTTCATAAAAAAATTTTAAGTTTCTTGAAATTATTATGAGTTATCGGTTTAGTCCCGAACCACTTCTAAAACATGTTTAAGGCCTCGTAGGCCCTTATAAAGGACAATGTGAATGTATTTGAATGTGATATGCTTATGTATGCAAATGTATGACAAATGAAAGTATGTTTGAGTTATAAGTTTAGTAATGCCTTGTAACACTGTTCCGGCGATGAATACGGGTTTGGTGTGTTGCAGTCCATTCAATAATGGATGATCTAATATCAAGAAGGGTTTATTCAACCTTAGACTTAAGCACATCAAACATGGATCAACGCTGTAGAATTATCAACCCAAGAACAATTAAGTATTCATAATTGAAAACAAAGAAACTAAGGTTTTATTGCACAAAACTAGAAATCAAACAATAAAATCCATCATAGGATTTATCTCCCCTAGGTATTAAGAGAATTAGTTCATACTTACAAAAGTAAACACCAAAAATACAATACAACCATCAAAATAAAAGAAAACCATGATAACTCCCTTGAAAATCAACTTGGACTCTTGAATCCTGATGGGAATTGCTTAGAAATCGGCTTCAATAGTATTGGTTGGGTGATTTTTGTGCTATCTCTTGACGGCTGTAATTCCCTCATTTATGTCCTTATTTATGCCTTCTTAAAGTGCCAACAAACCTAAAAATTTCAACTTTCAGCTATTAGTGCACACGGGTCTCGAGATCGACGTGCCCTAGACACACGGTTGTGTGGATTGCCCATGTAAAACTCTGCTGCATGTGTACAACTTTTGGAATACTCCAATCAGGGGCGAAGCTAGAAAATTTTTTTAGGGGGGCCGAAATGAGATTTTAATTTTTAATAGTTTATATCTTTATAATTTTTAAAAGATTAAATCAATTTTTTTATAATTTTAGGGGGGCAACATGAAATTTTACCTTTACTAATTTAAATTTTAAAATTTCCTAAAGGGCATAAATAGTAATTTTTCATTTTAGGGGGCCAGGGCCCCTACCGGCCCCTCTAAATTCGCCTCTGGCTCCAATATTCTAATTTCCATTGTTTTTCACTCTTGTTGTTCCCAAGTGCCCTATTAAGCATGAACACATGAATATAAAGGATTAGGAGTATACAATTCATAATGAATGTCACATAATCACCTAAAAATGCACTAAGAATGAGACTAAATTTTGTTACTTTTGACACTTATCAGTTTTTAGAATCAGACTGATGGTCAAACCAATCAGGCTACTAGTATGCCAGTTTGACTGGTATGTCCAGTTCAATTAGATAAAACATTAAAAATAAAAAATCAGTTCAACCGTTTAATTTCTAAGTCAACTGATCTAATCGCTTTCTTTGGACAAATACCCTTATTGATCGATCCCGTCCTAATCAAGTTAATTATTTTGATCGATCCCGTCCTAATCAAGTTTTCATGGTCTTTTTTAAAATTTCTATAAGCTTATATCAAATTTATTATTTTAATATTTATATTTTTTATGATTTTTGTACGCTTTTAAGTATTTTATGCATTTTTAAATATGTTTTATTAATTTTATAAAAAATTAATGATTTATTAGATATTTTATAATATTGATAAGTTTGTATTATTTTTTATAAGTTTATATAAAGTTTAATATTTATAATTTTTTTATGATTTTTAATCATTTTTATGCTAAAATATTAGATTAAAATAAAAGTTATCATATGTTATTATTTGATTGGTCTATCAATTTATTTTAACAAATAATGTAATCAATGACGAAAATTATTAACCAATTGATTTTTTTAACAAAATGTATAAAAATTTAATAGAAGTGATTTTTTTTTTTTTTTGGCTTTCTATGAATAGATTTTGACATATAAATGTTTTTTTTAATACAGCTGAGGTTGAATAAAATTGAAGTTGGCGTTAAAATTTTGGATTTGAAAAATAAATGTGTGAAGCATTTAAGTTGAATTAAATATAAAAAAAAATGTTGGTACCGCGTAAGCCCGTCTTATATCAACACCACTTCAAACGTATTGATGAAATCATGATGACCCCAAAAAGCAAAGAATTATTGCCGTGGAATTTAGAGTATTAATGTTGATAACGCTTGCAAGCTTCTACCTTGGGATGATTGACCACCAACGCAGGAAAACTGAGAAGGAAACATTTAATGACGAATGCAGTGGAAACTATTCAAAATCAAAGCTGCTGCTCTCCATTACTACAACACCCTGTTTCTCCATTACTTTTGACACAAAACAGGATCATCCCCTAGGAAGACAACACTCTGGGTGGCACTCCAATCATGGTTTTCGACCCCTTCACTATTTTTGTATTAGTTTTATTAAATTTATCGGTTAATATTTTAAAATTAAAAAAATAACATTGAAAATATTTAACACATTGATTAATTATATATAATCATGTAACATTTTAATAAAAAAGTTAATAATATTAATTATTTAGACTCAAATTATATTAAAAATGAAAATGTAAATATTAAATGTGAGAATAATCAAAATTGCTAAAGGGAAGAGAGAGAAGTGAATGGAGACTTTTGGTTTATATATAGGGTTATTGGTTCTGAGTTGAAAATCTCATTGCAATGAGACATTAAGATATTATATGCAGAACCCAACCCCAGTGTAATTTGTCTCACAATTACAATAAGCCATTATCTATTTTATTTGTTTTTTATATTTATAGGTCTCCTCAACGCAAAACAAAGAAGAGAGTGAGAGTATCCAATCATTCCCAAATGCCTTTAAATTGCTCAACCCTTGGTTTCAGAGTCCCCCATCTCCTGCCACAAACCAACTACATAGCTTCCACTACCTACGTAGGAAGCTGCTTCCCTGCGCATAGGACAAAAACCCACCCACACAACTTCCACATTGTTTCTCAGTTAAAGTCTAACCAAAACTTCTCTTCTTCTTCTTCTTCCTCAGTAATGGAAGAGCAGAGAGAGCTTGTTGTTTCACCAGCTCAAGCACAAGAAGCATATGCCAAGGAATTGGATGTCGCTATCAGGGCTGTTCAAATGGCCTCTTCTCTCGCTCTCAATCTTCAACACACTTCACTTCATTCCAAACATGACAACTCTCTTCTCACTCTGCCAGGTACATCAATCACCTTTTCTTTCCTTTTAACTCTGCATCTGGGGTGGTTACATGTAACCCAGAACGTGGATACTTCCAGTACAAGGAACAAAGAACTAAAATACCATTCACTATTTCTATAACATGTAATTGTCGATCTATTTAGCAAGAATGAAATACGATTTATTGGACGTAAAATTTTGGGGAATTTGCGCATATAGTTTGTGTTTATGTGAACCTAATTTTACATAAATAAATTTCGAAATTTGTCAAGTTTTACTTTATACTTCTATATTATATTATATGTTAATACAATCAGATTTGCAAAATTGGATCACTAGCGTTTCTATGTACCAGTTCTAAGTTAATGATTTTTAGTACAAGTTGAAATTGATATATGAGGATAATTGTTGCTTTGCCAATGTTTTGTTGACAAATAAGGGGTCATGAAAAGGATTTGATGCCTACAGTTAAAATGCTGACCACATCTGACATCTCTCATTTAATTGGGCTTTAAAATTTTGAGTGGGAGGAACTATTCCTTGTCACCCATTACGTGTGGAGCAATGCTTGAGAATGGAGAGATCAGTAGGTCCATTAACATACCCTAACTTCAATCCTATAACAAATTGATGGCCATTCAATGAAGTACTATGTTACTCGTATTTGGATGGATACATGTCTGACATGAGTTTATTAAACTTTTTTCCAACTATTCTTTCATCTACTTGAAGATCCTTGGAAAGTCATATCCCCACACTTTTATTTCCGTTGCTTATGCTTGCAAAATCCATCTTAGATTAACCAGAGATTCCTACTTTCTAGATTGGAGCGTCCATGCAGCGGTAAGCTGGATACTTTCTGAATCCTTCGGCTGCCAAAATGTGTCTATTCTTGGCAACAAAGATGTTCAAAGCCTCTCTAAAGCTGATGCAGCTGACCTGTTAGATGCTGTGGTGAAAACAGTCAATGATTGTCTAGCTGAGGCACCTCATTTTGGGCTTAAGGGTCCTGAAACGCCACTCGGGAGTTTGGATGTACTCGAAGCTATTAGTCGCTGCAATTCATCAGGAGGTCCTACTGGAAGATTTTGGGCACTTGGCCACCTTGATGGTACATTCGGGTTTGTACGTGATGATCAATATGCTGTTGCTTTAGCATTGATAGAGGATGGGGAAGTTGTTCTTGGTGTTCTTGGTTGCCCAAATTATCCAATGAAGAAGGAATGGCTAACGTATCATCACCGCTATCACCGGATCCTATCTAAACTCACCCCACCAACATCCAAATCGTGGGATAAAGGTTGTGTAATTCATGCAAGGAAAGGCAGTGGTGAGGCTTGGATACAACCTATACACCAGAAGAATAAGCTAGTACCATGGGCGAACTCTGCAATACGGGTTCAAGTATCCTCGATCGATTATCCGGCATTGGCTACGTTTTGTGAACCAATTGACAAGTTAAATTCAACCCATTCCTTCACGGCAGGATTAGCTCACAGTGTTGGCCTTAGGTGCATACATATTTTTTCATGTTTGATCTCATTAGCATATACAAACTTCATATGCATAACAAAAACTACGGTCATCCATATTGCCAATGCAGGAAGCAACCGCTGCGTGTGTACAGCATGGTGAAATATGCGGCCATAGCTCGAGGGGATGCTGAAATATTTATGAAGTTTGCAAGGACCGGGAGCAAGGAGAAGATATGGGATCATGCAGCTGGTGTTATTATCATACAGGAAGCTGGTGGTGTTGTAACAGATGCAGGGGGATCTCCGCTGGACTATTCGAAAGGTATGTTCTTAGAAGGTGTGGATCGAGGTATAATCGCTAGTGCCGGAGCTAAACTACATGAAGAAATCATCACTGGCATTGATGCTAGCTGGAGCTCCTCCAATCTATGATCAAATTTACATTGCATATAAATGTTAAAAGTTATGAAATGGTTGTGTATATAAATGTTAAGTTATGAGATTGCATCATCCAATAAGTTTGGTTTTTATCTTAAGTTGTAATAATAACTCTGTACAGAAGGGCTGTTCATATGGTCGCTTTTAGTAAGTGGAATTGTAAGTTGGAGATTCAAGTCTTCATATTTTGTATTATAAAAAATAAAGGTTTCTTTCCGATGTTCTTATATCATTTTGCTTATAAATAAAAAGAAAAATGGATTAAAATTTAAAAGATAGAGATTAATAGCAGAAGAATGTAATTAAAAAATATGAATGGGGGTCGTTGTCAACAAAATTATCCAAAAATAAAAACGGGTGATTTTGAGCCACAAACTAAGTGTAAACATGAATGCGCTCTTGCTAAAATAACCACTATATATCATTTATCATTTATGAGACGGCATATGCTTGTACCAGGAAAACAAATATCGTTTGAGGGAACCGAAAGTTTGAAAAAAGACACTGGCATGCATCTCCCCACCTAATCTTGATTCAATATGTGTCCACCAAACACAATCATTTCTGACTAATTTAATTAGCCCCCACCAGGTATCTTTGATTGCAATGGGCTAACCCCAATCCTTTTATTTTTTTTAAATATATGTATATAATTGATTAGGAAAATTAGTGATAATTATAATAATATGAAACTATTTTTATTAAATTTATTATTTTAGTTTAATTTTAAAGTTCGGTTTTATATTAGATTATATGATTTTTTTTTATTTACACATTAGTGTTACTTTAAAAACATCTTTTAAAATATAGGCTTGCTTAGGAGCACGCGTAAAACATATTTTTAAAATCATAGCTTAAAAAAATCTTCAAAACAAAGGTTCGAAGAAAACTTATTTTTGGAACTTAGTTTTATAAAAGGGGAATCCTATCATGTAGGGTGTATAAAAAAAATGAGAACAAAAATAAAAGTGCAAGCAATAAGAAAGTTATAGGATGATGGAAAAAAAAGTTAGGGAACGAGGAATTTGAAAGAAAAGAAGAAAATGGTAGGGTTTTTTTAAAAAGAAAAATATGGTAGTTTATTAAAAAAAAAAAAGCAAATAGTTGGGATTGCAACAAAATAATTTTCATCTCCAAACCTAGTAGCAGAGAGGGACAGGGGGATGGAAGAGGGATTTTCAAATTAAGATTAGAGTGAGAATATTTATAAAGTTTGAGGGAATTTTTTAAAATTATGATTAAATTGATATAATATATAAAATTTAAGAGTTAAATTTGTTATTATACTAATTTTTAATTGGCACTTTAGCTTGTCGTTTCTGATTTTAATAGAAGTGACTGAAATGACTAAACTATATAATGTGAGTGTTTAACTTGTAAACTTTTTATTTTTAGTGCCTAAAATGATTTTTTTTCATAGTTAGATGACTATCTATGTTGTTTAGCCATAAAATATTAAATACATCATAATATAAATAATATATATATTAAATTGTGTATGGGTATAAAAATAGGAAATTTTAGATAAAATTTGAAATTTATATTTATAATAAAATTAAACTTAAAGTAAATATATGTAAACTTGATACCATATATAAACCTGATCGAAGTAGGTGGCATGAACCAATTTTAAGTTTGGTTTGATAAATTTTTAATATTAATCTTTAGGTTCTTATCATATTTGTTATTTTTTGATATAATATTTAGGACTATTTATATCTTTTTCTAACACTTAAATAGGAAGATAATGCGCTTCAGTACGCTCAAATTCACATCATTCTATATTGACAACCATGTCAATATTAATCGAAGTATGATTGAATAGAGGAGTTGGTTATTATAATTTGTGATTAAGTGGGGGGATACTTGAAGCAAAAACAACAGCTATCGTAATAAAAGTGGGTGGAGAAAATGAGTGAGATAGTGGGCGTATGTATAAAAATGTCAACTATAGGATCCATGTGCGTGCGCTCCCTATTTTGAGCTGCCGATGGTATTCAATGATTTCAATCAAACTTGGTGAACTAGTGTGCCCTAAAAATATGATTTAACAAATCAGGTTTCAATGAGCTGCCATTCACCAACCATGGACCCATTTTCATAAACATCTAAATCCATGGTATGAAAATGGAAAAGATGCAATGCCAAGTAACCTAATTATGGCATTTAGTCACCCACAAAATTATACTAATAATACATCATTTTATATATTGATTATGGTTTAAAAAATATGGGTATCATATAACTTTCCTAAAAATATTATATGAAAATTAAATGAACTCTCAACTTGATTTGGACTAAATCAGAAAGTATAGATACGAAATTTTCCGTTTATGTTAAGGTGGTGATGGTACCTAGTTGATTCTAAGGTTTTTAGATGTGTAGAGTTGATTTTGGGACTAATCCTATAATGGTCTAGAGTACTGTTCCTAAATTAGGAAGAATTAATGTTAATAGCTACATAGTTATTTATGTTTGTATATTAAATTAAATAATAAAAAATCAACAAAATTTTGAAACCCATTTAACTTTAATTAACCAATATAAACATAATTAAGTTTAAAAAGTAAATATCAACATAATTAAGTTTGAAATGATTAATTTTTGTGTATTAAGATAGAAAATAATAATATTTCATATTTTTTTTTCTACCGAGCACACTTTAAATTTATTTTTTTTTATTTTTTCACACAGTCAAACACTATCTTAAAATCAAAACACGATGAAACCTGTAGTTTGTAGATGGGATGTTGGATGCATTAATGGCATGTTTGAGACATTGCAAGAAAGTTAATGTTTTGTTGTTGTGTTTAGTAGAATCCCATAAATTTCTTTTATTGCTGACAGGTAATATTTGGTGTGGGAGGGGTACTTCATAGTTCATAGTACCATATATATAATATCATCTCCTTCCAATTCTTAATAACTTATATATCTCTCCAATAACTCTATAATAATAACAATAAATAGGTATGGTTGGATTAAAATAGTAATTAAGCTAAGATTAAGGGGAGAGAGTGAATTAATTAACATAAGAAATATAAGATAGGGTCATAATTGTGCCCAACCTACTCAACTGTCCCTACAACTCTCTCTCTCTCTCTCTTTCCGCTGCGTAAATGTCGCCTCTTCTTTAAATATCTCCTTTTATTCTCTCCCAAAAGAGGAAAATTGAAACTACAAGCAAAATCCTCTCAAAGAATGATGAACAACACCAAAAGCACCTTCATCTTGGCTATTCTTATGATGGCAGCAGCTTCAGTATGCGCAGCCACCGGGCCTGATTTTTTCGATCCCTTTTCATCATCGTCCGATCAAAAGCGCAAGACCCACCAGAACCAAGTTGGTGGGGATGATGGGTTCTACGGACCAGACGATTTTGATATTCCAGGGTTTGAAAAAGGGTGGGGAAACGGGATCATGGGTGGTGGTTACGGTGGTGGGTTCGGGGGTCCGAGTGGAAGTTTCTCCAAAGGTGGCATCGTTAGGCCTAGTGTTGTTTGTAAAGAAAAGGGTCCTTGTTACAACAAGAAGCTGACCTGCCCTGCTAAGTGCTTCACCTCATTTAGCCGTTCAGGGAAAGGGTATGGCGTGGGTGGCGGTGGTGGTGGGTGCAGCATGGATTGTAAGGAAAAATGTGTTGCTTATTGTTAAGAGGGTGATATAAACATATTAAAAATGAGTAGCCCTACTTGTTAAACCATGTATGGTTTTATGTGATCAGATGCAGGGGAGTTTATAATTAAAAATCATAATATTTATGTGGTTGTAGATTTGGAGAAAGAGTTTTTCTACTTTACTGCTGGGATGGTGTTAGTTTAAATAAATAAAGGAAATATATGAGAGAATATGGTTGTAAATTCTCAGTCTTTTTTTTTTTTTAATTTCTGTAAATATATTAAAGGTAGTGTTGATGTGTCTATGTATGAGTATAATTACACCGGCGGTATTGATCTCCTCCATGAATGAACAAGGTTTCAGAATAGATTAGTTCAGTAACGATGGAAAATGTTCATCAAATTCTGCTTCCTTCGTCATATAGTTTATGATTATAGGAGACATAAATATATATATATATATATATATATATAACATGATAAGAATATCTATTCTATATCATTATTTACAATTCAAGAAAAATTAATAAACAATTGGCTTACACTTAATATTCTTAATTTAATATATTTATTTATTTTTTCTCATAATTTAAATTATTATTTTTTATTTCATACATATTGCATGTGTGTTTTTGTTATTATGTGGTTCACTACACCTAAAGTCATTAAACTAGTAAATTTACGTTTTGGAGTTACAAAATGGTCACTGAACTACTCAAAAGTTTCCATTTAAATCATCGGATTGTTAAAACTGTAATTGTAAAAACTTCTTTGTTTGCACTGCCTGTATTAATCAAAATCTCTCCTTCCTCTTGTCTTCTATAGTTTTTTGTTATCAAACAGATTTGAATATCACGAATCTATGAATTAAAATCCAAATAACTTTCCTCACTAATTTCCAGCATTGATTGTTAGATCGACTTGTATCTAGGATATATTTTTCTACTTGTTGATGGGTACTGATCTACCATATCAATTTTCAAAGCATCACTTGGGACTTTAAAAAAATTAACAACTCAATGACTTATATAAAAACTTTCTAATAGTTTAATGGCTTAAATGAAAACTTTTGAATAGTTTAGTGATTAATTTGTAATTTCTAGAAGTTGAATAACCAAAATATAAATTTATTAAGAGTTTAGTGACTTGGGTGTAGTTTATTTTTTTTATTTTCGAATTTTATATTTCATTATTTTTAAACTTAAATAAATGATTTGAACAGGTGTGAGATTTATGGATATGAGTTTTTAGGTGTTCCATCGTATCTTTCTTTAGTAGTTTTACTTGAAAGTAAATAGGGTTTCTTATTAGGGTCGTGAATCATCATAGTTTACAATGTTGATTGCGTGAAATTAGAAAAATACTTTCAAACAATTTTGTATTATAAATTTTTGAGATTAGATTAAATAGTAGTTTTACTGTATATTTTGGGGCAAAATGGGAATAGAATGTTAATGAAAATATATACAAGTATTAATTGAGTGAAAGGATGATGCTATTTTTATGTTTAATTGACTAATACCATAAGAAGTCCTACTTCATATCATGGTAAAAAATAAAACTAAATAAAAATGTTTAAAAAACCAAAAACAAATGTAAATATATATAATATTTTGTGATAAGCAATATTCTTGAATAGGTTTTTTT
The DNA here is from genome assembly GCA_020496765.1 of Gossypium stocksii. NCBI lineage: Eukaryota > Viridiplantae > Streptophyta > Magnoliopsida > Malvales > Malvaceae > Gossypium > Gossypium stocksii. The sequence goes on from CM035629.1 coordinate 76,038,418, forward strand.
TTTTTTTTTTTTTTTGTCTGTTAAACTTGTATTTTAAAATAATATGACACTGAATTCATGATGATGGTAGAAAGTGGAGATATTCAAAAACCAGCTGCTTACAACAATAGGAGGAGGGATGAAGAAAACGTTGATGCTTAGATTTAGACCAAAGGTAGCCTCAACCTTGATTTTAGTTGATAATCTTAAGAAGAAGAAGAAAATGATGGGTGGAATTTGAAACTGTTCTTTATTCCTTCCATCAATTCTGTGGGTAGAAGCGATGGATTCATGGTCCCGCCTAAGTTTAACGTTTTCGTATATTTTGTGTTCAATTCTCCAAATTATGCCCATATTATTTAATACAAATCTGCTTATATTGGCAAAAGAATTAAGGAGGTTCTTATATTAGAAGGATTACATTTTGTTTCCATCTACTTAAAAATTAATAGGTAAATTAATATTTATATATTAGATCTCAGAGCGAACTGATCCTTCTGTTAACATTTTTATTTATTTCTACTGCTAAAAATTAGTATTCGTATGTCAGCATACGGTAAACATGGCACACTACATGTCACTGTCTTATTATTCCATCATCCACGCCAATTTTTAATAGTACAAATGAATAAAAAAATTTAACAAAAATGACCAATTTGCTATTTGATTTAATTTAATGTGACTAATTTTGTAACATCCCTAGCCCTTTATCGACATCGAACTTGGGTTATAGAGTATTACGAAGAATTTCCCATCAATTATCCTTAATTACAAATCTATATTCCAATGTAATTATCAATGTAGCGACGTAAAATTTGCTTGGGCGCTAATTGAGACGATTATTGAAAATTTGAAAACTGAGTTTCGATTTTATTAAAAAAAAGGAGTCGCCACCGATCTTTTTTTCTAGGTGTGATCGGACACCTAATAAAACCTCTTTTTTTAAAAAAAAATTATTTTTGGGTAAAAAGAAGGCCGGGTTTAGGTCTACATCGAAATTTAGAGAAAAATAGGGCTCGGGAGTCGGTTACGCACGAGGAAGGTATTAGCACCCTCGTGACGCCCAAAATTGGTATCTTATTAAACACATGTTGTCTTAATTTTTAAAAAAATGCTAATTCAATTTAATACTTAATCGTGATCCGATTGAAAAATGAGAATTTTTTAAGTTTTCGATTTTTTAGAAGGACGTCCCGTTTTTAACACGAGCCAACGAATTTCACCCAACATAGCAATGAAATCAATGACTTAATGTTAAATCGGTACATTGCCTTATTTATTGAAATTAATTAAAAAAACATGAAAAATATTTCTAAAGTAAAAATTCATAAATAAATAAACAATGCGAACAATAAAAATATTAACATGAAATATTAGAATATTAGAATAACAATAACAATGATATTTACAAAAAAAGAAAATATAAAATAAAAATAATGTACTAATATAAAATAAGAAAAACAATATATTTATATGTACATAAAATAAAAATACGTACATACATACACATATAATAAAAATACGTACTAATAGTAATAATATTTACAATAAAAGAAAATAAAAAGAGTGTATTTAAGTGTATATACATAGTATTAAAAATATGTACATAATATAGTTATAAAAAATATATACGTGAGATAACATAAAAAACAAATAATATAATATTAAAAATATATAAAAAATATATACATAATATATACATATTAGAAATAATGATACTATTAAAATAACCATTGATAACATTACATAAAAATATATACATATACATATAAGTATAATTGAAACTAATATTAAAAATTAATAATAATAATAATAATGATAATAATATAATAATAGTAACTATAATAATAATAATAATAATAATAATAATAATAAGTACAAAAAGAAAATAAAATATGATAATAACGTGAGGAAAATAAAGTAATAAGTAATAATATATTAAAAATAATAAACACAATAGTAAATATGATAATATATATAAAAAAAAACATACTATATATAACGTATATGTATACATATATAATAAAAATATACGCTAATATTAATAATAATAATAACAGTAATAATATTAATGACAATAATAATATTTAATAAAGAAACGGAAATAAACAAAAAAAGGGACTAAAATTAAACAAAAAATAGAGTTTTGGGACAAATTTAAAAAGAAATAAAGGGAAAAGGATCAAAATGCAACGCGCGCGTAACCTGGAAGGACCGAAACAGAAATTACTCCTTCCCCTCAAAACGCAGCGCAGCATGTGGGACCAATTTGCAAAGCACAACGAATTTCGAGGCCGAATTAAAATAAATAGAAACTTGATTGCGGAAGCTAGTAAAAGCGGAAGGACCAAATGCGCAATTAGACCCAAATACAAAAACACGCGGATCCTGAACGGGTCTGGGGTCGAATCGGCTCGCTACTTGGGTTAAAGGGTGAAACAACGTCGTTTTGGCCATGAGGTCAAGGCTCAAAACGGCGTCGTTTTGACCCGTTATAAAAGCAAATTTTGACTTTTTTTTTTTCATTTCTCTGCTGTTTCTGAAAAAAAGGGAGAGAAAGCTCTCCTCTTTTCTCAGCCTAGATGATTTCCGGCATTGACTCCGATCACCGTCGTTGCAGTGAACCGTCGTCGCCAGCCACCGTACACGGTGGCCGAAATTTTCAAAAGGTATGATTTTTTTATTTTTTTATTTAATAATATATGTATGTTTGCGTAAAAAGAAGAAACGAAGAAAAAGAAAAATAGAAAGATTCGAAAACCAAAGAGGATAAAAATCACCTTTTAATTCGGGGTTTTCCCTTTTTATTATCTCCACTGCCTTTTTAGTGTTAGATCCTCGTTTACACGAGTTTAAAGATCTCTTTTGTTGTTGAAACTTCTGCTTTTTATGTTGAATGTATAGTTGGAAGCACTGTTTGAATCTATGGTTTTGTATTTATCAAATTGCCGAACCCCTTACAATAGATTTTCCATTGGCTTTTATAGTCGTTTTACACGGTTTAGTTTATTATTACTGTCTTTTCTTACTTGATTTTTGCAGATAATGGTTGAACGGTGCTGCAGAGTTGGTGACCGGTGCAGGTGGGCTGACGTCGGTGGCGTGGTGTCATGGGGTGGTTGCGGCATCGATTTTAGGGGCTAGGGTTAGGTTTGTTTCTGATTTTTTGGTTTGGGTATTGGGCTTAGATTTGGTTGGTTTTGGGTTAGTTGTATTGGGTTTAATTTTAAGGGAATGTGGATTTGATGGTGGGTTTAGCGGGCTCCGGGTTTGTGGGTCAAAATTGGCCCGTAACAATCAATAAACAAATCACATTCAATTTAAGCCAAACATGCATCTACGGGCCTTAAACCAAACTTGTGGGGTCCTAAAAATAATTTAGAAATATTCTGGGGTCAATTTGAAACAAATTGGAAAAGTTATGAAAAAATTAAAAATTTTGGAAATGAGGGTCACACGGTCATATGGCTAGGCCGTATGACATCGGCTAGCCCGTATGGCCAAAAACATGGTCGTATGTCTAACTCACACGCTCGTGTGGCTAACCCACATGCCCGTATTCTCAACCCGTGTAACTCACTGACTAGGGCCACACAACCGTGTCCCAGTCCGTGTGACTGCCCGTGTGTATTCGAAATAGTGTCGCACGACCGTGTCTCAAACCATATAACTCACTATTTTGGGACATACAGCAGCGTCGCAGGCTGTGTGTCGGATCGTGCGAAACTTACACCTGAAACTTAAAAGACACACAACCGTACAAACAGACCGTGTGTGACACACAGCCATGTGACAACCCGTGCCTCAGGCCGTTTGTACTAAAATTTACCTTAAAAGTCAAGTTTACCAAATATGTTTTCTTGTGCCTCAAGCATACCATTAGCCAATCCGTAGACCTATTCAATACTTATTTAAACAAGACCTAAACATGCCAAAATCACACATACACAACCTATTTCCATCAACCCACCAATGTACCTCGTTAGTACCACATATAATTATTCAATAAACCCAAACACCAATAAATTCAATATATCAATTATTGCTAATTATATATGTATAACACATTATGTTTCCATAAATGAACACCAAATTATCAAACACACCATACTAACATCAAAATGACCATTTCCAACTTTCTAGTTCAACTACATATTATATCATAATACCACAAGACCTTTTAGTTACATGCCACTTTTAACCAACTCAAAATGCACAAAATAACTACTAAAGTATGGATGATAGTGAGTGAACTCTCGAACAGATCCAACTAGCGATACAATTCCAAGAGACCTACAAAATGAAATCAACCAAGTAAGCTTAACATAGCTTAGTAAGTTCGGGTAATTAACTTAATTACTTCACAGCTCAATTCAAAGTTTTATAAAACATCAATAAACTAAACAACTTGATTCACCTGCACAAAGCTTGCTAGGCACCAAGCCTGATAACTACACCGGTATAAAGCCTGCTAAGCACTAAGCTTGATAAATATACCGGCACAAAGCTTGCTAGGCACCAAGCTCGATAACTACACCGGCATAAAGCCTGCTAAGCACTAAGCTTGATAAATTCACCAGCACAAAGCCTGCTGGGCACAAAGCCCGATAACTACATTGGCACAAAGCTTGCTAAGAACTAAGCTTGATAAATTCATTGGCGTGAAGCCTGCTAATTTCATAACATATCAAATACTCAGTGAAACTTCTCACAATCGATATACAATAATACAACATCAAAGTTAAAAGAATTAACCATAATTTACATAATACGAACTTACCTCGATTCTTATGATTTCAAAATGAAGTTAAGATTAGTCTACGACTTTAGCTTTTCCTTGATTTATATCCGGTTATTGTTTGTCTTGATCTAAACAATAAATTTACTTAATTAAATGTTTCCAACAACTTCAAATATTAGATTCAAACCTATATTCCATATTTACTATAAATTTTCAACATTACTCTCACACATTTCAACTTTTAAACAATTTAGTCCCAGTTTCGAAATTAACAAAAATACCATTTTTACTCTCTAGACATACTAACCAAACTTCCTATGGACCTGTACTAGCCCATTTAAATTGTCAATTCACAATGTTGCCATGAAAATTTATTATCTCATAAATAAGCCTCTAAATCACATAATTACTAAAAATTACTTAACAAAACTTGTATATTTAACAACTCAACTCAATAATATATTATCTAAATTCAAAACACATTCAAACCCTAGCATGACAAGTCCCTAAACTTTTAACAACTTAACAAATTAATCCATGGGCCAAGTAAACTAAATTGAACTAAGCTCAAAAGTGTGAAAATCATCCAAAATAAAGTTCAAACACATACCATGCACTCAACATTTGCTTAAACGAAACTCCCCCTTCTTACAATAATGGCATTTCAGTTTGGTAGAAAAAATAAGGAAGATGACATACTTTGTCTTTGTAATTGTTTTATTTAACTATTACTTTAATTATTAACTTACAAAAATAACCTTTAAAAACAATTATAAATACATTAAAATTTATCCATAAACCTCCACTAGCATGTCACATGATATAATTACTACTAAAATTCCTTAGTTTACTTTTTAAAAGCTAATTAGTCCATTTAACAAAGAGAAACCAACTTTTACTTCTTTTTCACTTAATTAACCATTTAAACTTCACAAGTTCTAAATGAAAAGTTATTATGACTTTAATGTAACCATATAGATATTAAATAAACATTAAAATATTGACTTACTCGCCGGAATCGTAGTCCCGAAATCATTGAAAATAGACTGTTACAAATTTGTTCTTTTTTTGTATGAAGGAGTAAAATACAATCTGACTCCTAATATAGGGACCTCCGTGATACTTTTACCGCTTATATTTGTAAATAATTAACATCCATTTTTAATATTTTAGATTGTTTCTCTTTTATTAAAAATTTATATTTAGATAACTTAACATATAATTTTAAGTTCGCGTAATATTATATAATTATATATTTAATTTCATGTGATATAAATCATATCATACATAAAAATAAAAATATATTACAAAAGTATAAAATAGGTTTCTAACTTTAAATGCTGACTTATATTTTAAATAAAATTAATTATTTTTTACTCAAAGCTAATTATCTAAACCCTCTCATATTTCAAATTCACTTTTTAACTTAATATAAGAACCCAATTGATATATATATATATATATATATATATATATTTAAATTGGTGTAATTGATGCTGAACTGATGGGCTAAGCTCAAAGTTGGTTATATGAACCCATCTCATACTCTCAGCTTGGCCCACAAAATTTGACATCAAACCATGCTTCATTACCTTTGAAAAAAAGTGGTGCCAGTATTTTTGAATGGCTTAATACATCCATTGGAGAATTATTTTTAAGTGTTACAAGTATAATGCAGATACATGTTAGAGTGATCACTACATTACGGATCATAAAATAGAATTAAAAAAATAGACTAAGAAGTAGTACAATCCAAATTAAAGCCAACAAATTGAACTAATTGGATTAGACTAACAAACATGGTAATTGCACATGGAAGAACTCGGAAACTCACATATATAATTGCGCATGATGGATCTTGAACCTGGGTACTCAAAATCAATAATGTTAATTGTAAAGTTTAATTCAAGTTTTAGAATAGATTCTATTGAAGTTATTTGTTAATATTATTAAGTTTTAATTTTTAGAATTTTATTAATGGAATAAATTTAACGTTAATTGTGAATTTACTTAGAATTTAAATTTTAGAATTGACGATGAAAATTAATTGCTAATACTATTAGTTAATTATGACTTTTTATCAAATTAACTTCAAAATTTGAATTAAACTCTAAAATCATATCATAAATACTTTCGAATACCAAATTATATAACTTTTTATAAAATATAAGTACCATATTAAATAAAAAAATATATAATCTTTAAATTCTAAAGCACAAATAATGGGATGCCTCTTAAAATTTTTAATTTTTTAAAATAATTTTGACGTACCATATGATGAAGTTAACACACATCTTTGATATTTTAATTGATTAAAGACTTAATTGAATATTAGTTTTGATTGAAGGTTGAATTGATTATATTTAGAAGGTTAAGCCTCATTCCAGATTTTGGAAGAGATTGTTTTAATTTTTTTTTCTTTTATTTGTTTTACTTTTTATCTTTCAATTATTTTAATGCATTTATGACTTTTTAAATTAATTGTGTTCAGCTATTTATGTTGTTAATTTATTTAAAATAATAAATAAATTTATAATATAATTACTTGATTAATTGAGATATTTAAATAAACTTTAAAAATAAAATATTTTATGTTAATATTTTAAAGACAATTTCATTTTCATTACATCGTCACTATTGTATTTAAAATCAGACACATATCTCTGCATTAATTTTAATCTTCTATTATTTTTAATTTGACATTTAAATGAAATATATTAAACCTTTTTTAATCTTTGTTAGGATTCAACAATGCCAATACGACAAATTGATGTACTAAACCCTTGATTAGATAGCCCACAACACACATTATCTTATATTCCTTTTGGACAGAAATTCAAAATTAAATTTCTTTAATATTTTAAGATCTATTCAAATACATATGTATGTAAATTTTTAAATTTTTATTTTATATAAAAAAGTTATTATTTAGAGAAATCTATTTAAATAGCTTTTGGTATGATTTAAAATTTAATTACTTAAAAAGCGATTATGATGTTTTGTATGTTAATTTTTAAGATAAAATTAATCTTATTTTATACTAATTTAGGGTTAACTATTAATAAATGTAAAAAAAAAAAAGATATTGTCTCTTTTTTCCTACTTGATTTTCTTTATTACTCCAACAAATCCTTCGCAAAATTTTCTTTCCCTAGCTTTATTTTTTTAAGCATGTTTAATTATGTATCTAATATACTGTTTAGATTGTCGAAACCATTTTATGTTTTTTAAAAATGGGGAATCGATTTTGGATTTTGAAAGTGAAAAAAACATGAGTTGCCATCAATCTTTTTTATTGAAGTGTGATCGGGTCACCTCGAAAAAGTGGTTGTTTTTAATAAATAATTTGATTTATCAAAACAACAATTTTGGTCTACGAAAATCAAGAAAACGGGCTTGGGAGTTGATTACGCACGAGGAAGGATTAGCACCCTCGATTCGCCCAAAATTGGTACCTAGTTGATTATTTAGTGTCTTAATGTCGAAAATTGAAAATTTGTAGAAATTTAAAAATACGATCCTTAGTTGAAATATTTGAAAATTTTCAAGAGCAAGGTGTATTTCACGTTTACCAAGAAAAAAGAATTGTATCCCGTAAGTTAGGACACAATATCTTAAATACTCGAAATGGAAATAAATACCGAAAGTTATTTTGAAAAATACGATGTTTAATTGAAAATGACTTGAGAAAATGACATATTTCATGTTAATCGAGGCAAGGAATCATGTCCTGTAAGTTAGGACACAATGCCTTGAATCTCGAAAAATGAGAATAATCGCTGAAAAATTTATTTTGAAAGGTTATTTGATTATCTCGGTTTTAGACAGAAATCATATTCCGTAAGTTAGAACACGATTTTTCTAATTCCCGAGAATATTTAAAAATTTTGTTTTGGAAAAATTGGGATATTTGGAATTATCGAGAAAATCGAAACCCCGTAAATTAGGGTACGAATTCTTGAGTTTTAAAGCACGGAGTATCAAAAATATAATTTATGTATCGAGTAAAATTAATGTAATATGAATTTGTTGTGAAAATAAATTATGATATTGACATGCATAATAAAATAAATGCGTTAATGGAGAATAATATGAAAGACGAGAATAAAATACAAGAATTAAAGAAACATGCAAGCTAATTACAAATCAAAGAAAATTAAGAAAATAAATTGAATAATGTTAAAATATAATATAATAATATTAAAATAAATATAATAATAATGATAATAAAAAGAAAATAATGAAAATAATATACATAAAAAATATATTAATAACGATGAAAGGAAAATAATAATAATTTACTAATAATATAATAGAAATAATAATGGTAATAATAAAATATAATAGTTAATATAATATTAAGAATAATATTAAAAATAATTATTAATAGTAATATAGAAAAAACTAATACTAATACTAATGATGATAATAATAATAATAATAATAATAATAATAATAATAATAATAATAATAATAATAATAATAATAATAATAAAATAACAAAATGACTAAATAAAGGGTTAAATTGAACTAAAAACAGAATATTTGGGGCGAATTTGAAATAAAAGGAGAGACGGGGGCTTACTTGAACGCGTGAAAAACATGGAGGGACTAAAGGGACAATAATCCCTTCCTTTCAAAAACACACAGTAGCAGGGGACTAAATTGGAAAATGAAACAAATTTCGGGCTAAAATTGAAATAATAAAAGATTTAATTGCAAAACCATGAAAACGCGAAGGATCAAAAGGGTAAATAACCCATTTAATAAAAACACGGGGATCCTAGGCTTGGAGCAGGTCGGATCGGGTCGGGCATGGTCAAAACGACGTCGTTTTTGGGGTTTAAGGCCAGCCCCAAAACGGCGTCGTTTTGAGGGCCTATATAAGTTAGTTTTTTTTTTTTTTGAAAAAAATCATTCTATCTTTGTTCTAAAAAAAACTAAAGAAAAAAAGCTCTAAGCTCTCTCCTCCCCTCTCCAAGTCCGGTCATTAGACCGGCCATCGGCCGCCGCAGCTCCCCTGTTGATCGTCGCCGGCCACTGCCACCGGCCACCATGAAATAAAAAAGGGTATTTTTTATTATTTTTTTACTCTTTCGAATATATATATATATATTCATGTATATAACAAAGAAAAAAAATGAAATCTTTGTATATACGTGACTGGTTTCAGAAAAAATAAAAAAACAAGAACCTTTTTTGCGATTGCTACTGTTTTGGTGTTTGAATCTCTTGCTTTTTGTTTATTGATATTCGAAAACTCTCCTTTTTTTTTATTGATAATCCATCCTATTACAATGATATGAATGGCTTTATATAGCCATCATTTTACAAGTTGCTTGTGATTTCTCTGTGTGTGCAGGTGCAAGTGGGCGATGGAGACAGTGGCGGTGGAAGCAGGCGGCGCAAGTGGAGGCTGCTGGTCAGAAGGCTAGGGCGGCGCCGAAAATAGGGACTTTTAGGGTTAGGGTTTGTTTTTTCTGATTTGTGTGAGTTTGGGCTTAGATTTGAGTTTAGGTGGGTTTGGGAATGTTAGGCTTATTGGGTTTAGGTGGGTTTGAATTAGTTTGAGTGTTGTTGGGTTTGGTTGGTATGTTGGGCCCCGGGCAGAATTGGGCTTGTACATAGATATTATACTATTTTCTATATTTTTTTTGTCTCATTTCCTTTTGGTATATAATTAAAAATTCAAATTTATTATAATATTTATGAAAATTTAAGAGCAATAGAAAAAAAAAATTAAGATTTAAGTTTAGCTCTAAAATGATTTCATCATAACCTTTTTATTTATAATATTATAATTTTATTGTATCCTCTTGATTTTATTTTATTTATTGAACCAAAAAATAATTTTTTTATGAGAATTAGATAATAGGTTAGGTTTAATTCATTACAAAATTAAGAGTTTTTGGAATGTCTTCATTCTTTTTTAAATTTAACCATCCTCCATCTTGGAAGAAAGAAGAATAAAGAATCAAAAGACGGTAACCAACTGCAAATTTGGTTTAGCATTTGTATTTATATGAAATACTTAATATTTTTCATAGAATATGAGCAGAATTGTTTCATTTAAGTTGTGTAAGAATTGTGGGTTACATTGTCTATGATTTTGTATTTCTGTGATTTAATTATTTGTAGTTTTACTCAAAGTAATACTTGAAATCAATTTTTTATTTTATATATATTCCTATGGCTTAGCCTTTAGCTAAAATAAAACGTGATTTCAAATAATTTTTCTAATGTACTTAATTTTTTGAGCAAGTTTGAAACAATTTTATTCAATTAAAATTATAAATTATAAATTAAAAAATAATTTAAAAACTATCAATTAAACTTTACTATTAAATATTTAATCCAAAGTAGTTAGTGAATTAAACGTGATAATATAACTTTTTTATGATTTTAATCAATACCTTTGCATGTATACCAAACGTTGTAAAATAACATTTTTGAGGATCACATTTTCCTCAATCACATTTCATTGGAGTTATAATATAAAGCACCAAACGCTACCCAAGTGTATTGAAAAGGAAATGTCTCTAACCTTGAAACTGAGATGTTCTTAAGCAGACATTACACAATGAACCAATCGCAAAGTGAGACATTCTATACATGAAAATCATTCAATGTCTTTGTATAAGGTGTTTGCTAATCAAACTCCACACCCAAAAATATACATATAAAGGAAAACATTCACAAGAAACCACAGAGATCCATACAACAAATGCGCCAGGAACGAGAAATAACAAGCTCTGTCTGTTCCTTCCTGGGTAATGTGCATATAAGGAGAATCAACACATGAGGTTACCCTATTTCTGGTTGCAGCTAGTGTCTGTGCCATTAGATGGCAGCCCTCATAGCTCCTCTGGCAGCTTCGCGCTTCATCTCAGCAGCTTTACCACTGCCGCGGAAATACATGTATACTTGCTGCAAAAGCCAATGGCCAACCATGTTAGAAATGCGACAGGCGGGGCATGCTTATGCGATCATTGATATGAATTAGGTTGGAAACTGAACGAACCTGGATAACCCAAATGCTTACTATTGATTCAACACAAAATAATCCAAAACCAATGAAGTAGAAGATCTACACAAGCAGAGTAAACTTTCATCAAAATGGTCAAGAGAAGCCAAGAACAAAACTTTTGTCAACTATTTCAGTTAGCATCAACAGCAATGTTCAAGCCTTAAGCAGTAGATGCTCCACTGTTTTAATGGTGAAATCATGAAACCTGATTGTGAGTATTAAACTATTGACAGGTTTAAGGATATACTTACCCCAACCAACGCATTGTCACTGATAAGATCTACTGCAGGTAGGATTCCACTGTACGAGACAAAACAACATTGGTAAGATAAAGTAAAGTTAAACTAGAATACCAATTTCACATCTCAAATACTTGCAGTACATTTGCAAATATACTTTTTGGGAGACAAGTGCACCATGTCAAACCCAAATGCATTGATGTTGTTTATCAGTCCAAGATAAAATTGAGAATGTGAAAGATAAGTTAAAAAATAGTTTAGAAACATACGTTAGTGATTTCCCTCTAAAAACTATAGGAGGAGCCACAGCAGCAAAGATGCAAAATCCGATGTGAAGCTATAAACAGGGAAAACAAAAAGGATCAAAAGAATCAGTATCTACCGACTCCGTGGCAACAAAGAAACATATCTACCAGAGAAACATGAGTTAGTACCAAATCAAATAGGAAGAACCGTCCAAATGATAAAGCAGTTTCTTTCCTGCATTATAGTCGGAAGGTGAGAAAATTTTTCAATTAAAATAAGGGATGATGAGAGATTAGAAAGTGCAGGGAATGTGAACAGCCAAATTTGAGGAAATGACAACGAAAGTTTGCATTAGAGGCAACCCAAAAACTGAATTGCAATATTCAGGAAAAGCGTGGAGTATGTTAAGTACCTAAAAGCCCGATACAACGGCCGATACCACAAAATATAGGCTCCTGGAACCCCTGCTATGAAGTAGATGATAGCCAAGAACCAGATCCTCACACCTAAACAAAAACAAATACAGTCAAACACAACGCAATCTAACGTTATATATTCAAAGGAAAACATGAAATATGGAAATGCATTTCTAAACTAACCTTCTCCTTTGATCCATGCTGTAGTAACAGCTACAATGTTCCACAGCAGGCACAGAAACAACCCTGCATAGAATCAAAATACATTACCAACCGTCTGTAACCCATGGCTTACACAATAGCCCTTTCCAGCTAAAGAGTTTTTAAAAATAAAAAAAAACATGGTACAAATAATCACCCAATGATCACCCAATGCAAAAACTTATTGAGTACAGCACAAATTTTCTTTTTTGGACAAAAACGGTGACATATGCATAGGTGCACCACGCATAAGAACATAAGGTGAAAAAGCCTAAGAAACCCTTACCTAAAAATGTTGAAAATGCAACATACTGCAATCTTTGTAGATGAACTGGTATGTCATTTGCAATATCATGATGAATGATTGGAAAAAATGGGGGCCAATTTTTCTCTTCCAAAGTAATTCCAGCTGCAAAACAGAGAAGTCAAACTCTAGCTCATGGAAGAAATATAACAGCAACTGACCATAAAAGGAAATAGAATCAGGTCAAAATATTTTTGCAAAAGAAATGTAGTCTAGAACAGATTTTGAAACTATGAACAAACTCAATGTTTTCTATGTGAATAGTCAAATTATAAAAAAGTAATGAAAGGTACCTCTTGCTGCTGCCTCTTCTTTCCGTCTCACTTCCTGCATCGAATAAGCTTATCAGTAAAAATTGTGGGATAAAATCATTTATAATGTGTCGGCGGGAAACAAAAGTAAATCTATGATTCTGTAGATTAAGAATGAACTCTAAGTTATAAAATTTCTTCCACAACATACCTGCTCCCGCCTTCTCAGTTCAGCCTCCTTAGCCTGAAGTTCCTTCTCCTTCTTCTTCAAATTCTAGATTTAAACAGAAAAACCAGAACAGGGAGATCAAATGCTTAACTAAACTATTGGAAAAGGCATTTAGAGACTGGTCTTCACTCTTCACTAACCTGATAACGTGATCCTCCTGAAGCTGTATCAAGAGGGATGTCAATTGTTGCCTCATGACCATAATTGAAACCAGCAGGTTCAGGAGGTAGTGGTGAAAGTCTTGAGTTTGATGCAGGTGGAGCACTTGGAACATTCTGAAAATTTATTGATAATAGGCGTTCAAGAAGCAAGTATTATTATAAAGCAAAAGGTCCAGTTTACTGACGTTTAGAAGCAATACTAAGAGGTCAAATTAGACATGACGGAATCATAACAATATAGCCGCAAGCAACCTATTTTTTCTTAACTTTGATATATGCAAGCTAGCTCAAACTATCAGCATCAGAAAAAGAAGTAAGTTTCTAGGTTAATCACTAAGATTTTACTATAGAATTCCTAGCAAATTAGCAAAAGATATGGAATTTCAGTGTGCTCAAGGGATTAAATAGTGGTAGTTTAGCACAACATCATCACCTCAAGTTATGGTTTTACATAGCATAAGTTACCTAGCATCCATGTACATAAACAAACAAAGCCACAGCTAAATTTCACATCTCACATCCATTCTAGTCGGAAATATGTCCTAAGACAGTAGCCATTTTAGCATCAACACTAAGTTCTGAATTAAATATTCCCTTGAAACTTTATAACAGGGATTTAGTTACCTTTGAAAATAGACCTCCACCAAATTTAGACTGGCCAGATGCCTTCCCTCTCACAGCTGGATCCTGGTAGAAATTATTCAAAAGAAAAAAATCATATTAAAACTGATGTCGGCTAGCATCCGTAAACTAACTTACAATTGACAGATAATACAACCAGCAAGGCATCATAGTCTTCATCTCTAGGGTTATATGAGTTTGCTACTTCGTTAAATGCATGTCCGGTGACAAGAAAACATGAAGTCAATGAAAGGATCACACAACAACCAAGTAAAATACTTCCCATAACCGATTTAAACCAAAAATTTCAAATCAAACTGAAACCCAACAAAGCAATCAGGGAGTTAAAAACAAGTCAACCCATAATCTGCTAATAAACAGAGCTGGCTATGGCTACCATAAACTGAACTTCATGAACTCAACCCAAAACATCATCAAATAACAGAAACAAAGAAAGAGAGAAAAGAGAAGCGGACCGAGAAAGGATTAACTTCTTCTTCTCCTTCTTCAGCGAACGGGTTTTCATCGAAACGACCAGCCATCACCTTTTTAAGTTTTTTTTTTCTTTTTTTTATCTATATAAACCTATTGACAATAAAAACTGAAAATGGGAGAATAATACAAGGAAGATGAAAACGAGAGAGGAGAAAAAGAAGAAGAAGCTTGGAGGAGAAGAGAATTGAAAAACTGAAAGGTCAAAGGAAATTTGGGGTTATGAATAAAGTTCTAGAGAGAGAAAACGTGGTTTCCCCGGGGAAGAAGAGGTAGAGATAGGGAGGGGGAATGAGAAGTTGGACTTTTCGGTTAACAGTCAGTTTTGTTGAATATAATATATTGTGACGAAACAGCGGGAAAATACATTATTCTCTATTCTCCCTTTTGTCCTTTTTTTTTTTTAAATTTTTTTGGTTAAATATGTTTTATTAAATTAATTTTCAAGTGTGTAAATACAGAAACATGTATATCTCTTTCATTTTCTATTTTCTCATCATTTTGATTTTAAATGATTAATTTTTATATATTTGTATAAAAAATGATATCACTTTTATTTTTTTTTTCTTCTCACTTTTCTTTTCAATCAAACGCACTCAAGATATTTTTATTTATTTTTCTTTCATTCTTTTTATCTAATAGACAATTAAATCAGGTTTCAGAGCATATGGAAATATTTTAGTTTTTGACAAAAAGAAATTATGAGTTATTAGAATAATTTTTAAAATTTCTAATATATTTTTAGTGTATTTTTTAAATATTTATTGAACTCTATTAAATGGATTTAGTTTAGCTAACAAATTTCTTAAAATGAATTTAAATTTCAAGTTTGAGATATATTTCAAAATAAGGTTTCAACTTTTGAAGGTAAAAATTGAAGTTCGACTTTAAGATGATATTATTAACTAAACCATAAATAAAATGATAAAATCAATATTTACTATTATTTAAGTATTTTATTAAGTTATCGGCTGAGTCTTAGATCGATTGACATGGATATTATTGTTAATGTAGGAGGACGAGGGTTCAGGTGCACTGAAGCACATATTCTCCTATTTATGGTTTGGGAAGGGATTATGAGTAATACTAGACATTATATTAAAAAAAAACAGATATGACCAAAACCAATATTTTATTAAATTGGTGTTACACTTAATTGGGTCATCAACTCAATTATAAAATTATAGAAATATACATGTTTTAAGATTATAATTAATATTATTATGATAACATTTTTATCTTTTCTTACATTTATATAGTTTTTAAATAAAAAAATTATAAATTCAAATAAATTTATAATTAATATTATATTTAACATGTTAAATAGTATTAAAATATAAATTTATTACCATTTCACTTTTATTCAATAAATTTAAAAAAAATAACATAAAATTTTGTAAATGAAGAAAATCTAGTTTAATATAAAATCTTGGGTCCGCACTAATTTTAAGTTTGATTCTTAAACGAAAAGGCTCTTCTAAAATACGCATTTGTTAGAAACATTTGAAGGAGTGAATTTGGCAAAATTCTGCCAACCCCACCCAAAGTCACTTCCATCTCTAGCAACCACCCATAAAATATTTCAAATAAAAAAAAATTATGTATGAATTCAAAATTATTTATTATTTGCACTAATATTTACAAAAAAATTAAATAAGATTTAAATATGAAAATAAAACTCATATTCATGTATTACTATTCTTTAAATTAATGTATTTATATTTTTAATTGAAAGGATGAAACAACTACCTCATTTATAGTTTTAAAAAAAAGTAAATATAAATTTAGTATAATTTGTAGTTTTATCTAAGTCGTGAATTTAGTTATAAAATTAAAAAATACTCATTGTTAGTAATGCAATACAATTAAAAAAATTTGACTATCAAAATAATCTTAAAAAAACATAAACAACAATTTTTCGGGTTTTTTTTACATGAATAATACAAAAAAATTAATTATGGAAATGAGACATGTTGTAGATTATTTGGCTAAATTAACAATATATGTCATTTTTTTTATTTGGCCTTTTAGGCTTTTTTTTTTAATTTAAGGAAATAGGTCGTTTTTAGAGAGAAAAAGGGAAGTCGCATCCAGCAGAGCGCGCTTTCCTCCTCTCTCCCAGGGTTAGAATGTAACACCCATAACCCGTTTCCATCACCAGAATATGATTACGAAATATTATTGTACATCTCAGAACTTTTCATATCAATTGGCATCTAATTATAAAATAAATTTCATAAATACATATATAATTCATAATGAAATAGAACATACATTTACGACCTTAAATCGAGCCTTCAAAGCCTTAAAAATAGGTTAGGAACATTCAGGGACCAAACCAGAACAAATCAAAACATTCAGGGAAAAATTGAAAATTTTCACTATAAGGCTCACATGGCTGTGTGTCTAGCCTACATGTTCATGTGCTCAACAGTATGCTCACTCGTGTAACTCACTGACTTGGGCGACACACCTGTGTCTCAGCTCGTGTGCCAGCTTATGTGAACCACGCACCTAACATGCTTAAGGCACATACCCATGTGGGAGCCCCGTGTGCGACACACAGCCGTATGACAGTCCATGTCCGAAGCTCTGTGTGTGTGTGTAAAAGTGACCAAACCCAAGCCTATTCTTCATGCAATTGTATAGATATCTATACCAACTTATTTCACATATTCACAAGTCTATAAACACACTTTAAATCAACCAAGACATGCCATTTCCATTCATTTAAAACCAACCAAAGTATCATGTACCAAACATATTATAATGCTCATGCTACTCATTATCAAACAACTATTTATAAACCATAATATACACCAACTAACACATTCCAAACACATTATTCCAACTTAATATGACACTTACCATCTTAACCTCCTACTCAAGTTTACTTAAGGTTAATAATCATACCACAAAGACTAGCATTCATTCATCAAATACAAACATCACACATAGCCGTGAATTATAGCATAATAACCATTTTCCCCACTATATGCTATGTAAACTAAATGTTTACAAAATCTACCAAAAGAGTCTTCGGGATAATGTGATTTTACGAGTTGATTCGATCTCTCGACCACAAAATGAAATCTACAAAACAAGGAGAAAGCACGAGTAAGCTTACTTAAAGCTTATTAAGTTCATTAAATCAAATGATAAATATTACTAAATTTAGAATAACATATCAAATTATAAAATTAAATAACAAAGTTACTGTCAATCACAGCTCACAGTAGGTGAGTATTTTATAGTATATTAATTCAAATCATATTTTAAAGTCATCATTTAGTAAGATCTCATTTCAGGTAATTTCATTCGAGTTAACTTCAAAATTTTGATTGACTCACGATGCTGCTCACACAAGTTGTAGAGAATCCATAACACATGCAGGATCTCAAGCTATCACTACAGTGTGTACCACCGATACATAATACCTACTAAATAATCACCGGCTCAAGGCCTGATAGATAACATCAACTCTAGGTTTGCTATTCAGAAACATTACGTGTTCACTTATTCATTTATTATTTATTCTCAAATCATTCAATAGTTAAGTTTAACATTAGATCTAATTATAATAAACATGTAATATATATGGAATCATTACAACATAAAAGAAATATTACGAACTTACCTGACTAAACTGCAACACGATAAGGTACAATGACTATTCTGTAACTTCTTTATGCCTCGATTTTTAACCTATACTTGATCTAGAATAAAAATTTCATTCAATCAACTAATTCCAACAGTAAAATGAACTCATTTTATGTAATTAAGTCATTTTTGACCTTTTTATAAAATTGCCCTAATATTTTACTTTTATGTAATTTAGTCCCTAACTCAAAACATGCAATTTAACCATTTTATTCAAATTTCAACTTATCCGAATATTCAAGTGCCTTTCTACGGCCCAATTTTGTAATTATTTCACATCAAGTACAAGTAACTTTGTCATTTTAACATTTTAGTCTTTAAACGTTAAAATCATCAAAAATTACTTTACAAAATTGTCCTATTTAACAACCAAACTTAATAATCCATCATAAAATTCCAAGAATATACAAAACTCATTAATGGCATAATCCACAACATCTAATAGTTTTATAAATTAGTTACCAAATTAGCTAGATCGAGCTAATACGAGCTCAAAAATATAAAAATTACTAAAAACATGCAAGGTTGACTCACTCAAATTAAAGAACTCAAGCTTGACTGAAGCTTTCATGCCCTAGCTATGGTGTTTCAGTTCTCTCCCCATGAAGAAGAAAGGAAATGCTAATTTTATCTTTTAATTTCTTTAATTTAACTTACCTTTTAAACTATTTACTAAATTAACCCTTAAAGAAATTAAAAGTAAATATCATTTCTTTTCTTTTAATTCAATTGGTTAAAATTCCTCAAATCAAAATTCATTATAAAATTACTATTGACTCGTATAATTTAAATACTAATTATTCAAACTTACTATTGACTCTTATAATTTAAATACTAATTATATGAACTTACTCATTGAATTTGTGATCTCGAAACCATTGAAAAACAGACTACTACATAGGGTTTTTAATTTTATTAGGTTTAGGGGTTTTGTTAAGGTTAGGGTTTTTTAAAGGTTTAGTGTTTGGGTTTAGAGGTGAAACCGTGAAAGTTTATAAGTAGTTGAGGGGTTGAAGATGTGATAATGCGCCTCAGAACACATATATTTCATATATCATGACGAGATAAGACCATTACCTCAGAAACCCATTCTAGGGAAGTTAGGTTTTGGGGTGACAATACTTGATACGATCACGGGTCAAAGCCTAGGTCAAGGTCCCAGTTGGCAGTCGTGATTTGATCACGGGTTAGAGTATAATTAGGGGCCAATTAATGGTCGTTATGTAGTCACGAATTCAAGTTTTTTAGATACTCGCAAATGATACCTTATATATACCATACATAAGGTTGAAGACATAATCATAGGAAAAAATAGAGGGATTTCCTATATAATCAATGTAATTTTTTCCTCTATTTCCAAGCAACTAGTATATTTAACCTTTCATTCTTATCCGAAGGCTAACACCAAGGTCGACACAAGAGGGCTTTCATCCGTTAAGCGAATGTTCCGACATAGTAGAAGTGAAATTCAGGTTGATGTGACAATAGTTGTAGCTATTAATGAATTATTTAATAACAACAACCATTTCCATCCAGAAAAGAGCATCACCTTTACTTCACTGCAACAACCGCTCCTTCCCTAAGAGTCTTCCTATATACATGGTGCGCTGACCTTTGGATAAGAATGAAGGTTAAAGGTACTAACTGCCTCAAAATGGAGAAAAAAATTACGCCGATTATAGTGAGAAGCCCCACAGGTTTTCTGTATGATTATACCCTCAAACTTCAGTATAGTATTTATAAGGCAACATTTTTAGGTACCCGAAAAGTTTGAGCTTGTGGTCGCATAACAACCATCAACTAGCTCCCCTGTTATACCCTGATCCTTGACCGCATAACGATCATTGATTGAGGCTTATACGTAGACCCACCCATGATCGTACAATGCAAAATCACCCTGGAACCCGACTTCCACAGGATAGGTTTCAGAGGTAATGGTCTTATCTTGACAGAATATATGAAATGTGTGTGTGTTGAAATGATATCGTATCACTGACGACTCAAGAATACCTCGAACAGTTGAAATTTTATTAGCGACTGAAATTTTTAGCAGTAAGAAATATTTTATAGTAGAGGGATGGATAGGCTGGAAGAGAAGATGTTTGAGGGATGGTGAAGTATAGAGTGTGAGATCGCTTTTATAGGCATGGGGGAATGTGAGATTGTAAAGTAAAAAATTCTCACGCCTTATATCAGGGAGGCGTACAAACTAGAAATCATGCATAATTTCTAGAGTCTTGAATTCCCACCCATCTCAGATGACAGTGTGGGGATGCTAGTGTCCCGAAAGTTTACCCGAATTCCACTAGATATGCACCAATGTGGGTATTCCAAAGAGAGATAATCAACAGAGGTTATATGGGTACTGTAGAAACCTAGGACATACGAAGGCAACATTTTCTATTTTGAGGGTACATTAGGGCCACAACGTTGCTTGCATTCATTTTTAGGGTAAAAAATTTGTAATTTTTTTAACTTGCATTTCAACTGTATGTGTCATAGTCTACTAGTTTGATAAATATGCCTTTCCAAAGTTACATGTTTCATATCAAATATTAAATATATCAAAATTTACATATGGTTTACATTAGATTCTGACAAAGACAAATATGAGTTGTAATAGAAATATACAAAAAAAATCTGTTTATTTATTGATGTTAATCATTTTTACATTGCAATAAGTAAATAAAAAAATATCATTGGCGTCTTCGAGCCGAATGTGTACCGTAGAGTGGTGGCTGACGGGTATAAGTAATATTTCTATGCACAACTAGTGCTATCGGTTTATCCACTTGATCGTCACCATCGCCTTCATCTTCTTCGTCTTTACCTCCACCCTCATGTTTATACTCGTCTCTATCGTGGTCTTCATCTTCATCTTCATTTTCACTCTCGGCTTCGTTTTCGTTTTCTTCTTTGTCTCCATCATCTTTTTTCGTACTTGAATGTGGTGTCATCCTAGCCTCCTATCACGTGTCTTCCACTCCACAAGAAGATGGTTATGCCAATGATCCACCTCAATAAAATAATGATGCAATAGGTGTTTGTGACACTATCGATATGTAACGGTACGATGTTGCAAAATTTGGAAACGTCGGCATTGACATGGGCATCGACATTGGCATCGATGACTGGATCAGTAACGGTACATGCGTCAACATTTGGATCAATATTTGTGTCGATATTTGGATCGGTATTTGCATCGACATTAACGTTGGCATGAGGGTGTAGAATGCGGGGAACATCGGTGTCCCAAAATATGTACCTATAAGAAGGGTAGAAGCAGGGTTGTGCGGTGGTGCCCGATGTGGTAGTTGTAAATCAAACACAGGGTTAATGAAATCAACAAAAATAATTTGAGTGACTTGACCGGGATGTGGCATAGCCATAGGCAACACTTGTTCAGTCAGAGTCAATGACAAACTTGTCGTGCGACCACGTCTGAACCTAAGCTGTCGGGGCGGTCATCATGGTTTATTTTGACGAAGTTGTCTACTCCTCGCTTCAATCGATAGTAGATATGGCTTTCCGGTGAGTTGAAACCACGACAATTACTCTAAATAAGTCATCCTGTCTGATAAGAAAAATGGTTCGAAAATAAGTAAGAATTCCATCCTATGATCCCAAGTGTCGGTGTACTCCTTGTGAATGTCTTGCCAATTCTCGTCGTTTTTCCCCCGCAAGTCCACCTTGTGCAGTGCTTCTATGTCCCGCGGTGGCGGCGAACTATCACCCGATCCTGTTCGTCCATTTCCACTATCGCATACACTATCAACAACGCCTTCGCATCCCACATACTCTAATTGGCCAAAAATTCTTGCGGGACGCATTCTATGATATCCAGCTTGGTGTATGACATCCATTCAAACTGTAATGCACAATTGTAAATTCCATTATGTACGGAATTTTGTTTTACAAATCATTACGTAATTATGATAGGTTGGAAAGAATAAGTACCTAACATTGGCTTCTGAGCGTTGATTTAACAACAACTTGATATTTTTAAGCTACTCGGGTAATGTCACATAGCTTGGCTTATGGTTCTACCTATACAAGTGATATGTTAATTCAAACATATAATAAATAAACTACATTTACTATACAAACTACATATTTATTAAGAAATAATTTTTACCTTGTCACCAATGGGAACATGTATGAATCAGTAACTTAGGGACACAGAAATGGTAGTCGCCACCAAGTCCTCGAGTGTGATTGTACACTTGCCGCATGGAACATAGAAAGTGTGTGTTTCAGGCCTCCATCTTTCCACCAACGCGCTAATAAGTGTAGAATCGAGTTTGCAGCCCCCGAGCATATGAGATGTATGCAAGAATCTTGTATCTTATAAGTAACCATGAATTTCGGTGATTGGGCCCTTTGACAAATTATGTATGAACTCCTCCAAAACATGGCCATTCACCTATTTATATCAACAAAAAATTAATTTAAAATATTTTAAAAAATAAAAATTTTAAATGTTCGTCTTACCATTATCGCTTGAACGACGAAAATGTGCTTGCCATCGAAACAAATCAAAGAGGTTGTCATTCGTGAAAATTCAATTGAAATAAATAAAATATGAAATAATTAAAAAATAATATTTTGAAACGAGCGTATCAGAAAATTTAAAACAGAACTTGAGAGAATTGAGAGAATTAAGAGAGTGAAGAGTTTAGAAAGAATTGAAAAGGTAGGATTTGAGTGAAAAAAATTAAAATGACATGGTATTTATAGAAAAAATTGATCGTTGGGCCCTTTAAATTTTTTTACCTTTGCTAGCCAACGTTCAAAAAGCCGTTGGAGGAAAATGCGCTTAGTTGAATGCACTTTCCCTTTCTCTCTTCAAAAACAACCTATTTTCCTAAATTAAAAAAAATGCGTAAAAGGCAAAAAAAAAAAAATGTATATAGTTAATTTAGCCAGATTATTTATGATAATGGTATGTTTTCAATAGTAAACTTAGATGTTGTCAATGTGTCAAGTGGCACTAATTCCAAAAGCCACCCAATCATAAAGGGAAGAGAAATTATTTTTAAAGTGGTTCTGCTAGAGGTGTTCATGAGCTGGACTACGCCGGGTTTAGGCTGGGCTGGGCTGGGCTGGGCTCAACTAAAAAATTAGGCCCAAGCTCGGCCCGACCCAAAAAATGGGCCTAAAATTTTGTCCAAGCCCAACCCGGACCTAGATAAAAATGCTTAAACCCGGGCTTGACCCAGCCAGCCCGTAATAATTTTTATATTATTTTTATATAATTTTTAAATATATATAATACATCAAAAATACTAAAAAACCAAAATAAATATTTCCCAACAAATTGAAAATAAAATTTAAAAAATATGTATACTTAAACACTAAGATAAATGCAACTTACTAAGCAAATGCCTCTAAAATAATAACAAAATTAACAAATGCCTTTAAAATAATAACAAAATTAACAATAATTACAATATCTAAACAATAACAACAAAATAGTAGCAACATGATAGTAAAATGGTAGCAAAATAAGGAGAAAACAACAAGACAAAAACATTCAAAAACAAAAAAAAGCAGATTTTTTTGTTCTTTAGTGAATTTGGGCCGGGCCCGGGCCAAAAATGCCTTACCTGAAGTTGGGCCCGTTTAAAAACACACCTTATTTTTTTGTCTAAGCCCATTTTTTGGGCTTATATTTTTACCCAAACCCTCCCACATTTTGAGCTAGCCTTCGGGCCAGGTCGAGTGGCCCTACCCATGATTAGGTCTAAGTTCTGCCTCAAGCAACACCAAAAATCATTTGTATTTTTTTTAAATATTGTATAATACTGAAGAAATAAAAAATTAATTTTTAAACTGGTGTCTCCTGTTACATTGTCGGCACTAGGTTTTTTACTGTACTGGGACACACCTCTACATCCTTGCACCTTATGCCAATTTTTTTAAAAATTTTAAACCAGTGTTGTCAACCTATCAAGTGACACTACATAAAAATATAATTTTTTTTTTATATTTATTCACTATTTGATTTAGATTTTTCAAAAATACAAAAAAAATACAATATTTGACGCTGGTGCTACCTGACAATATGATGGCATTAAAAAATATTTTATTTATTCTCGCATAATAGATTATTTTTTAAGCTGGTATCGCTTAACATAACATTACAAAATATACTACTTACATAAAGTTGTGTTTAATTGATTTTGTTATGGGTTGTCCGTAGTTTTCAATTTTGGAAGCTGTGCTTTTTCTTACATGAGAGAATATTAAAATCCAACTTCAATTTAGTCCAAATTCACGTTGGGAAACCAAGTATATATTTTTCACCACTATTATATTAACTATTATAAAATAAAGCATTTGATTTATTTATAATTTTATATCTACAGTATATATTTTAGATATAGGTAAATTAAGTTATTAGTCACTAAACTATTAGTAAGATTTGTTTTGATTATTCAACCTTAAAAAATTACAAAATGGTCATTGAACTATTCAAAAATTTTCATTTAAGCTATTAGGCTATTAATTTTTTTTTAAGTGCAACTAGCGAGCTCCAATGGATGATTCAATGATCGATACGATGGATCAATACCTATTGACAAATAGAAGAACATACCTTAGGTTCAAGTAAATTTGATGATCAATGTCGGAAATTTAAGAAGAAAGTTGTTTGGATTTTAGTTCGCAGATTCAAACGTTCAAAGTTGTTTCATGAAATAAAATTAAACTGTAGTAAAGAAGGGGAATGAGAATTTTCGATTGGTGTAGGTGGTGTAAACAGAAAAAACCATATTGCAACAATTTTAACAGCCCAACTCAATAACTTACCTATAATTTAATGACTAATGGTGTAACATTATAACATTTTAAAGTTAAGTGACTAAAACAAAAACTTACCTATAATTTAATGACTAATGGTGTAGTTTACCCTTTAGATATTATTGTAATAAGTGGGGGGTCTCATTAATTGGAGTATAATTAGAGTACCTCAATTGCAAAGGTGAGAATTGAGGTGATTACAAAACAATTATACTAAAATATAATTACTCTATGGCTTTTCAGGCACAACTGTAAATTATTTAAGTTTTAAAAAAAATATTTTTATACAATAAAATTTAAAATTTATGACATGAATTTTATTTTTTAAGATTTAATTATATGTTACTTTACTAATTTTATCTAAATAATCTAAAAATTTTGTTGATGATAATTAATTTCTCATATATTTTTGTCTACTAAATATTTAATTAAATTACATAGTATTTATTATAAATTATTAAAATGAATTTTAACTAAATTACATACTTATTATTTAATTAAATTACATAGTATTTCTCATATACTTATTATATAATTTAATTATATAGTATTTATTATTTATTAATACTTAGCAAAAGACCAACCGAAGTATATGGTTATTGGTATAGGGAGAACAATTCAACAGATACAGAATCAGGGGCAAATCCATAAAAAATTTTAGGGATTGATATTGAATTATAAAATTTTTGAGAGATCAAAGTGTAATTTGATCATGTATTAATTTATGTTTTCTTCATTTTTGAAGGACTAAATAAAAATATTTTAATTTTTGAGGCTTGAAATGCAATTTACTATATATTAATGTTTAATTCCATCATATATAAAAGGACTAAAAGGTTATTTTTCAATTTTTTGAGGGGTAGGAGGCGCAGGGCTCGTACTTGCCCCTTGTATTTGCCTCTATACGGAGCGCTAGAGTAATTAGATAAAAATAAAATTGCATAAGATGCTTATTTTTCTTGTTAATTTTATTAGCAATTGAATGAATATATTAGGGTGATTTAATTTCAAGTTTTGATACTTGTTTATAATTGATAATTTTTATGATAATTGTGTAGTTACAATTTATATTACCAAAAATACCATAGAAATTTGAGATGTAATTACCCTAAAGTGTTAAAAAATTAGAATATTTTTATTCTTATAAAAATTATGTCAAATTTGCTCCATAAATACCTGGATAAAATGTGATTTAATAGAGAAGAATAATTTTCATAAACATTGGAAACATCGAGAAGAGTGGGTAGTTGATGAAAAAGAAAGGTTGTGTTGGTTGAAAAATCAAAATGAGATAAAGTTAAGGACAATGAAATTGACAAATAATAAAAGAAAAGCGCGGTTGATGCGTAACGTCGGTGTACAATTTTTTGTTATAGCTGCTTCAACATTTTTCTCCATAAATTCCTCTTTCTAGAAGAAAAACTCAGGCACACCAAATACAAATTTATTACATGAGATGTGAAACCTATTTCAACCTGCTCCAATTCCCAATGAACAGAATATATTTTGGTCAAATCTAATATAAAATTAATCAAAGACTGAATGGTTTTGCAGCAAATTAGGCAGATCTGAAGATGTCAATGTCAGGTCATATACAAAGACCTTTCCAACAAAAAGAAAATGTATTTACAAATGACAAAAGCCAGGTTGAAAGCATGTTCTTTGCTATATTTATAGATATATCTATCTCTATCACATCTTACGTGAATTCTTTGCTACCTTTATAAGCTTATTTCTGGTGCTGCCATGGCACCTGCTCTTGCAGCATTGCGTTTTGCCTCCGCTGTCTTTCCACTGCCACGGAAATACCTATAAACTCTCTGCCAAAAGAAAAAACAAAAAACATGGGTAATTGCTGCAGCAAAGAGTGGAATGAACTCAAGATGTTTGATGATATACCTGAATGACCCAGATGCTTAACAGTGACTCAACACAGAATAACCCAAATCCTACGAAGTAGAAGATCTGCGAATAAAAGGACAAATGTTTTAATCATAATTATTTACCCTTTCATATCAAACAATTCAAGAGAAGAAATGATCCATAATTTTACCCCTACTAAAGCATTGTCGGTCATAGTTCGCATCGCACTCACGAATCCCCTGCACCACCCCATAACACTACATTAAGTCATGATCAGGAGTAGGGAAAACTGGAAAACGAACTGCATCAGTTTTGGACCAAAAACTAAAAGAGATTTAACTATCAAATCCAACAAGTTATGCCAGTGTCAGACATGGATATGTGTCCAGAAACTTACGCGAAAGATAACCCATCATAAATTATAGGCGGAGCAACCGAAGCATAAATGCAGAAGCCGATATGTATCTGCAACCAGACAACAAAAATTGTATAAAATTGCTAGCTGTGGGAATCTGGCAAGGGTTAACCAGATGCATAAAACAATACATTACCACATAAAACAT
Organism: Gossypium stocksii; assembly: GCA_020496765.1. Classification (NCBI taxonomy): domain Eukaryota; kingdom Viridiplantae; phylum Streptophyta; class Magnoliopsida; order Malvales; family Malvaceae; genus Gossypium; species Gossypium stocksii. Next base: position 76,066,212 of record CM035629.1, read on the forward strand.
GAAAAACCATCCGAACTTAAACGCACTGTCTTTCCTGCAACATGATTATAAAGAAAGATAATTCATTAAACAGAATGAAGAACGTTGTTAAAAAAATGATGGAAGAACAGGGTTTTTATTAGTACCTGCAAGCTCGATAAAGTGGACGATACCATAGTAAATAAGCTCCTGGTACGCCTATAATGAAATAGATGACAGCCAGGAACCATATCCTTACGCCTAAATGTGATAGTTTTTAAGATTCAACCATCAGAATCTGAAGATTGCAATGAACAAGAAAGAAAACCCAGGAGTAGCAACGGGATTTCTAATCCAACCTGACCCTTTGATGCTTGCTGTGGAAACAGCTATGACATTCCAGAAAAGGCATAGGATCAATCCTGCATGAAATTAACATTCATCATTCTATCTTGTTTGTAATAATAAAATCTTAGCTATGCATTTTGACAAGCAGCTTGCATACATACCTAAGAAGGTGGCGAAAGCTACATATAGCATTCGATGTAGATAATTAGGTATCTCATTTGCAATGTCATGGTGGATGATTGGGAAAAATGGTGGCCAATTTTTCACATCCAGAAACACTCCAGCTACAACCAAAACAAAATCAACCTTGTGACGGCCAATCATTTTTTTATATATGTGTTTTTAAAACCAAGAAGTTTCATTGCAAATTTAAGAATAAAAACATCACACCTGCTAAAATGAACTTGAAGATGCTTAAATACCCAGAAGAGAGAGATTAAATTTGCAAAGAGTAAGCAAATTTTAGTGGCAAATATTACCTCGTGCTAGAGCTTCTTCTTTCCTTTTAACTTCCTGATGAATGCATGTCCACGAAAGATGGTAATGAGTAAGAATTACGAACAAGGGCAATTCAATGATTCATCTACTGCTAAAGGCCATTGCGTAAGATATATACATACATACATACATGAATATGGTGACTATGAATTGTATAAGCTTTGACATTTCATTATATAATTAATAAACAGTGTTGTTGATGGGATTTTGAACGTTCGGAGAGACTTTGTGAAATATTGTCCACCAGGGTGACGGCTAACAGATCTCTTCCACAAGTTCGGCCGGAATGTCTATGTTTGATTTTATCCTCAAGTTTTATCTCTAGATTTTGTTTCAAAATGACTCTGCTGGAGTTGAAGAAATAGTGAGTTTAGAGGGTGAGTGAAGGAGAACTCAACATTTGCTCCTGATGGGAGTTGAACTCATACTTTCACCTAACAATTAAAGGACTAAGGAGGATACCATTTGTGGGTAAAGATTGACATCTCACACTGAGTGTACGGTGGAATCCATGGGAAGCTAAAATTCTGAGTTGTTAATAGTATAGGATTCAATTCATTCTTTTGCATTTTAAGGCATTAACACGATTTGGACTAATCTCTCTTACTAACAAGTAATAAGGAAAAAAAGTCAATTTAAAGTAAAATAATGAAGTGATAGTACAAGGACTAAAAACATAATTTAGCCAAGTTTTTAACATGTTTTTAAAGATGTATTACCTCTTCCCTCCTTCGAAGTTCAGCTTCCTTGGCCTGGAGTTCTCTCTCTTTCAGCTTCAAATTCTACATTTCAAGCATCATAATACATATAGTCAGAAAAAAGCTGATGTGATGAGTTGGACAACATCCAGAAAAGTGGGTTTGAAATTACCCTGGGATTATCAAGATTGATCTCAATGACTGGATTGCGATCATAATTGTAGCTGACAGGTTCAGGAGGAAGAGCTGGAAGCCTTGAGTGCGAATATTGTGAAGGGTTCTGCATATATACGAATCATCCATACTCATAAACTACGTACAGATTCTACATATATGTGTATAGGATAAATTATAATTATAGAGTGGATGGAGAGATATGAAACTCACGGAAAAAGGATTAACTTGATCTTCTTCTTCGTCAAAAGGGTTCCTATCGCAATAACCAGCCATGGTTCCTCTTCTTGTTCTTGGGATGTGAAGACGACATTTTGTTTACCGAGGGAGGAGTGGTGTTATATAGAGAGAGAAAGAATTTACAAAGTTTGTCTTTGTTGGGATGTACGATTGCGTTGAAGCCAAGGCGAAAAGGAATTTGAGAGACGAGAAGAGGAGGACGGCAACATAGTATATAAACTATTCTTGTCTTAACTTTCGGATTCATCGAAGAAACTCAGTGTTTTATAGCTTGTTCAGTGTTTCTATTGGAGAGTGACAGGTTATTTCATAGGAAGATAAATGCTTTATCTTCTTTTATCTGAATAAACAATACCCCTCCACACACAAAATTCAAATCCTAAATAACCAAATTAGGTTAGGATTATCTTTAAACTAAAATGGCCATGAACATTGTTTTGGTCCCTTGGTGTTTTTTTTCTGTGCTTTGTCCACTTATATCATCGTGTGCGATATCGATTTGTTTCGATATATCATTTTAAATTTATCGATATTCTTTAGAAAAATTAACATATAAATATATTTACAACTATCAAATTAATAATATTAAATAAATCTCAAATGTAAAATACTCATCAATTATTTAAATTACTCATTTATAAACTCAACATATAAAAATCTATCCTTCAAATAAATCCAAAATTAATAATAAAAATCCATAAAAAATTCAAGGATTTAGCCTTTTTTTTTTTGGAATTTTTTCTTTGATAATCTTTATTATATTTAAGTTTTTATTAGATTTTAAATGTGAAAAAATATATTTTTTAAAACTTTATATTTTAAAAAGGAAGGAAGGCTTGGAAGCTTCTTCACAGTTTTTATTTTCCTGTGGAAATCCCGTTTGAGCATATCCGCCCAAGTCCATTAACAAATCAGCCCAAATTTGGGACATTTAGAGGAGACCACCTGTCTCAACTAAAGCTTTTTATCTTCCTCTTTCACGACAAAACCATTTCCCTTAAGAAATATTGCCTCCATTTCAACGCCGTCACCGCTGTCGGAGTCTCGATCGGTTACCGTCGATTCGCTATCCTTAACTGCCCGACCTCTGCGGAACCGCAACAGGACCTCCTGAACGTGAGGGAGACTATCGCTGTCCAATAAAGATGAGTTTTTTTTCTCTTCCTTTTTTCGATTTAACTAAACGGGTTGTGGATGGTGAAGTTGAAGTGGCCGAGTGGTTTCTGGAGGCTTGTGGGAGAGGATTTAAGTTTGGTTTAGGGGTTAGTTGAGAGATGATAGTGGTTAAGCTAGTGATGGAGGTGGGAGCCTTGATTGTTTGGGGATGAAGTTGGGTTAGTGAGGTGCTAAGGGCGGTTTGGTGGGTTAAGGGTGTAGTCGGATGGTTTTGAATCTTGAGGGAAGCTGAAAATGAATGCTTTTCTTGCTCTGAATTCATAAAAATGCAGCTAACCTCTTTTTGCTTGATTCTTGGATGCTGCTATATAGGAGCTAGGAGAGGAGCATGAGCTCCTCATAGAGCTGCGCTGGCATGGCTGTGCTGTGCTGGCCTTGTGCGGAATGGTGCCGAGGAATGTACTTCACTTCTGTAGGCGGTTGTTGCCATTTCCTTGTGCAGGTAGCTGGCCTTTTGGAGGAGACCACCTATGTCAACAGTTGTGTGAAATTTGGGATGTAATTGTAAACCTTGTGAAGTTTTGGGCTTTTATTGCAAATTTTCAATTTTTGATTTTTTAAAATCTTGATTTTTTTTTTATTTTTGTTAAAAAAATTTATAATGAAATACTTTATAAATAAATAAAAAGAAATGAAATAAAATAAATAACTGAATGGGCCAAAAGTAAAATAAAAATTATACAAATGTCCAATTAACTCAAAGTTATTTTAAGTTAGTGAGGCTTTCACTTCAAATTTTTTTTTTTACAAAATGTAACTCTAAATATCTCAATTTGAATGAACATTAATCTGAAATATTTAACAAGATAGTGAATATTTGGACTCTTATACTTGAGAATTAAAATTAAGCTAAATTGCATTTATCACAAAATATTGATTTAGATTTGGATAAAATCTAATGTTTGCATATCTATAGACCAATGGGACTAATTATGTGCACGGATGCGCAGAAAACAAACAATTTTATAAAATAATTTGAAAGGGCAATTTTAATTTTAAGCGTACAATCGAAGTATTCCAAAGGTTGAACCTAAAGGAGACGGCGATTAAGTGATTTCTAACCTATAGACATGCAATTAAAAGAGTCTAGTTGACTAATCACTAAATAATTATATTACGACAAGTCATACAAGGGGTTAATTGCACTAATTAACTACCTAGAAATATAAAATGACTAAATTGTAAATCTAGCAAGGTATGAATCTAACAAATACAATAACAAACAACTGTTGGTTAACCTTTGAATTAGGGATCTAAATCACTAATATTCCTAAATTGGTCTAATTTTATCTCTCGAGCTCAATTTTACCAAGTTAAACAAATTAGTTTAGTTTATCTCTCAACCTCACCAAACTAACTTAAGATTATCAAATTGGTACCCGATAAGATCTCCTCTCGATCTCACTTATCTTAATTTTCCCTTAAGGGCGTCAATCCTAAGATTTGAAGTCTATTCGATTTAGTCCAAAATTTTCAATTTAATCCCTAAACCTAAAAATAAACTTCCCCACATTTTCATCAACCAACCACCTATGATTTAGCTATTTATGCTTATATCTACACACATTAACAACATATAATCAATCACAAATGGCATTAACTTAATCACAAAGCAAGACAATAAAAACTTAAGCTTTCTTTCAAAAACTTGGAGAAAAAAACAATGACAACAAAATAAATGAACAAAGACACCAAAGAAATGGGCTTTTCTATAAAACTAACCCCCAAAAATAATTAATTACTTAAATGACCTATTTTTTTTAAAAAAATATGAAAATAACCTAAAATCTACCGTAAATGAAACAACCCGATTTAGACCCTATTCGGAACGGTGGTTTCGGGACCACGAATCCGAGTCAAAAAAATATTTTAAAATTTTATTCTGTGTTTATTATATGTGAATTTATGTGTGTGAAATTTTCGTGTTTGAATTTTACTGTTTGAGTGTTGTTTTAATTAAAAAGGGCTTAATCGTGTAAATTATAAAAGTTGCTAACTATTTGTTAAAGTGCCAAGTTGCTTTGTTCTTTTAATATGGAGTCTTTAAGATGTAATTTTACCTTTTTAATTAAGCATGGACGGCTAAGGACATGATATGCATGTTTATATAATTTATTTATTAAGGTTATTATAGTAATTAAAGTAATAATATATATGATAAATTAAAATAAAATTCAAAAGCCATGCATTCATTTTTTTTCCAAGGTCGAATGTTGTAAGAAAAGAAAAGAAATAAAGCTTTAAGAGTTTTGGCTATATTCATGCTTGATTAAGGTATGTAATTAACTCGGTTTTTGATCATTTTTACGTTTTTGAGATCGTTGCAGTGTAATCTACAAAGCTCATGTATCAATTTTTGAATTTGATGATGATTTTGTATTTTTCCATTGTTGAAAGCTTGTATTTTGTTGTTTGATGTTAGAAAATAAAATATATGTGATAAATTAATATGTTTTGTATTGAAATTTTTGATGAATTTGAGTAATTAGGGCTAAATTGCAAAAATAATAAATTGAGGGATTAAAATGTGAAATAATGAATTTTATGGACTTGTATGAGCATGGGTGAAGTTCGGCCTAAGCATAGTATGTGCAAATTTTGTATGTTTTGTGTTTTGTGCAATTTGGACTAAATTGTAAAACGTGTGAAATGTCAGGGACAAAATGGTAATTTTTCCATTTATGTGTTTTTGGATTAAATTGAATGAAATTGTGTTTGAACGAGCTTAATTTGAAAATGTATAGATCAAGAACCAAAGAAATCGGACTTGGATCGAGAAAAAACAAAAATAGTTGAATAGTCGTTCGATACCGTCCGTCGATATTCGAAGTAAGTTTATAGGCAAATAGATGTTGTAAATTTCAATATATGTATATTATAAATGCTGAATTGAATTGTTATAATTGTTTGAGAATGTGCCGAAATGATATAGTATTGGTTACTTACTTTGGCACTAAGTGTGTAATATATTTATACTATCCCGGTGATTCATTAGGCACGATGTGTGCGATATCTATAAAAATAGCTACGGCTACGGCTATAAAAATGGCACTAAGTGTGCGAAACTAAAACGATGGTGATTGAATATCGGGCACTAAGTGTGCGATACTGAGACCAAATTGGTTTAATGCGAGAGCACTAAGTGTGCGATTTCATTATAGCTTCTGCTAAATATGGAGCACTGTAACACCTTCTAACCCCAAACCGTCGCCAGAACAGGGTTACAAGGCATTACCAGAATTATACACTAGTAACGAACAATATCGAGATATAAATTTGGGTTTCAATCTAAAACCTTCTAATTTCTATCAAAAAGTCTTTAATATGGACCTACGGGGCCCAAAATAAGCTTAGGAAATGATTTGGGGCTAAACTGGGAACTTTGGAAACTTTTCTTTGAAAACAGGGGCACACGCCCGTGTGGCCTGGGACACACCCGTGTGGTTTGTCTGTGGGGCTCCCATGGCCGTGGGCAGATCTGACTTGCTACACACGGCCGTGGAACTAGCCCGTGGGCAAGCCTGACTTTCCCACACGGCCTGGGCATACGCCCATGTGTCTTGGCCGTGTGAAAACATGATTTTTCACTATTTTTAAGCTACTTTCACCTATCAAATACACCTAATTCATGGCCAAATCATTTACTTATAAATCTTAATCAAATACCATTCATTTCATTTTCAAACTTAGCAAAAATTTATTCGTTCATTCCAAAAACTTCTTAAGGTTTATAAACCATATCTACATTCAAAACATAAGCAATTACAAGTGGCTAAACCAAACCTAGTACATGCCACATTTTCAAAAGATAGATCCATCACCACAATTTGAGCTGAAGTCGGGATTGATTTGAATGCTGAGTCGAACTTTAACTCTACCTAACCTGCGCACGGAAAACAACCGTACGCTGAGTATTGGAAATGCCCAGTGGTATTATCATAATTCAAATTTATAACTACAATCAAATATCATAACATACTTAGATAAATAATACATCATACCTATAATTTCATGCTAAGTTATCATATTATCAATGTGTCATTTTCAACATTTGAATCAATATCTCAACAATAGAATTTCAATCATTCATGAACCTTTGGTTCATCTCTCAATATCATATACATATTCAATTCACATTTCAACAGGAACCATTCATGAACCTTTAATCTCATAGCACAATATCATTCCTCATTTCATTTCATAATATTGTTTCCATTGTTCATTCAATGGTTTAATAATCAAATTCAATTGATTTTCTCATTTCACATAATTACCCCTATTAACATGACTCGGACTTTGGCGGATACACGGATCCAACCAAACACACCGTATTGGCACCCAGTGCCTCATCGGATAGTTCGAAGCAATATAGTGACACCCAGTGTCTCATCGGCCTAGCCGAAGTAAAGTGGTACCCAGTACCTCATCGAATCTATCCGAAGCAATATGACACTCCAAGTGTCTGATCGACTCGAAGTCGAAGTAACCCTAAACTCTTCCAATCCTATGGCATGCCAACTATATCCACTAAGCCCGACTAGTTAATAGGGTATTGAGTTCCTTTCTCTTTTCGATCAAATTCACATCAATTCCACTTTAGCCACCTTTTCTCAATTCAAGTACAACTTGTTTCAAATTCATATGCATACCAACATTACTCAATTCAATCATACTATTCAATTTCACATACATATATATTCATCAATCATATCCAATCACATTCAAATTAAATATCACTACTTATTTTAATTCCAATTCCATGCACATATATTAAATAAATTAAACACATAATAGTAAATAACTTGAATTATGATAATACAAACCGATATTTTTCTAGAGATATTCCTCTATCACTTTTTCCTTTCCCTTCATATTCGACGTCTCGGTTTCCTTGTTTGCTACGAAAATTAGCATAATTACAATTAATTAATAACACATATATTTTGTATAAAATAATAATTTTTCATACAACTTTTACCTAAATCCCAAATTTGTCCTAATCATTATCATCTTCTTCCTTTTTGCAATTCACATCATTTCCTTATTCAATTTCCATAAAAACTTCAATATAACTATCAAATTTTCATCCTTTTTCCATAATTTCGAATTTCTTTCAATTTAGCCCCTAAAACTCAAAACTTATAAGCTAGTTTACAAATTAGTCCTTAAATCAATTCAAATCAATAATTTTATCAAATTAGTCTCTAATTTCATCATTTATTCAACATAAACCCTACTCAAATATCTATCAACTTTCAATATTTCCCCATAAATTCAAAATTATTCAACTCTAAGGCTTCAAAAACATTAAAATCACAAGAAAATGGCTTAATTAAACTTACCAAATAATCTTTAAGCTTCTAAACCCTAAATTCCCCTTTCTTCTTTTCTTTCCTTCTTTTTCTTTTCAATTTTCGTGGGTTTCTCTGCACCTTTTCTATTCTTTTTCTTTTTATGCTTTTGTTTTATTTTAATTTCATTTACTAATTTTAATTTATTATTAATAATAAAATATCTAATTATAACTAATTATATACATACATTTGTATACATACATGTTATTTCACATGTAATCATCATTACCATACACTTGTCACCATCAAAATTAATTAATAAAACATAATATTACATAATAATAATAATAATAATAATAATAATAATAATAATAATAATAATAATAATATATCTTTTACTTAATTAATAAGTAAATATATATATATATATATAACATACATTTGTACCAATAATTTAAAAACACATGTATTTATTCATTACCACACACATGTCACTAATTTGGTTTAATAACTAATTTAATCCCTTAATATTTTTCTATCTTATAATTAAACTTTTATGCTCTATTCAATTTAGTCCTTTCTACTAATTATTTCTAATTAAACTAAATTCACTTATCAAAAATCTAATTCAACTCTTAACTAACTTTGTAAATATTTTTAATAAATATTTACGGACTTGTTTTTCCTAAGACGGAGGCCCTAAGACTCTTCTTTCTGGTGCACGTGAAATTTGGGTCGTTACAAGCACTAAGTGTGCAAATCCATTGAGTGATAAAAGGCGATCGAACAAGTTAATACTTCAAGCTCCAAAGTGGTAAATGTAATATATAAGTACATGATAGTACATGTATGTGATAGTTAAATACTATATGATAGCCAGGTAAGTTGGCTATTTGATTTGTGATACAAATCATATATGATGCAAATGGAAGTATATGGTTATATGAAAGCTTATATTTGGCCAAATCAAGGTATCTATGAGATTAAAGATGAAATTTGAATTTGTGATTAGCTTTGTGTATATTCGGCCTATGTCAAGTAAATAAGATATCATGTTTATGATCTATGCGCATATATGTATGAATATATTCGGTCAAGGATGTATATGAGATTTTAAAAGTGATAAATAATTATATTATTAATCTCATGTGTATTTGGCCAATTGAATTGATACATGGTTATATGTTTGATAAAATGCACTTTACAAATTCGAAAAATGTAAATGATTATAAAAGCATGTCTTAACCTTGTCGAATTAAATGATAGATGTTATTGAGTTGTTTATTTGCTTATGACTTACTAAGCTAAGTTTGCTTACTCTATGTGTATACATTTGTCTTTATTTTATAGATTTTGGAGATTGTTACGGGCTCGGGGATCATTAGCGAAGTCAATCACACTATCGCCTGTTTAGCGGTACATTTAAAAGTTAAATTTTGAATCTATGGCATGTATAGGCTATACTACTTTTCGAATATATTTGAAGTTGTGTATATAATATGCCATGAGAAAATGGCTAATTTGATATCTAAGTATTTGCTATCTTTATTATGGTTCTTATGTGTGCTAAGCTTGGTTTATATGCTTTCACCAAATGATGATATGTTTGCTTGTGGTTTTAGTGATTCGGTCATGATATATATTTTTTTAGGTGTGGTTGGTATAATTTGATAAGCTTTAGGTTGATTACTTTTAGTTGGTACGGTATAATATGTGTAGCATATTTGAAATGATGTGAATTGGTGGTTGGATATATTGATTGAGTAATACGTATGAATCATGAGTATGATGCTTAATAAATGGCTATAATTTGAAGTATTAGTAATTGGTTTTCTAATGAAATCGATTTGGTAAATGAAAGTGAGTGATTCGTGAATTGATATTTATATTTAGGTACTAAATAATTTGGTTTTGTGTATGACATTTTGGTATATTGCAAAATATGTGATATTAATATGTTTATACGGCATTGTTGTTAAGCATTAAAATGATTTGATTGATTTATATGACTATAATATAAGCATTAAGTTTTGGTCATTTGATAGTTAATATATTTATCGTTAGATTTTGTGTTATGTGACTTGATAGCATACATGGAAGTTGACATCTTATAAGCTTATAAATTTTGGTATGTGTAAATTCGGCTAATGCATTGAATATTGACCATATAAATAGTAATTCATGCATTAATAAAACAAAATCAAGTTGAGTAAGTTGGCTTGTTTATTTATATTTTAATTATTAAGTATACGATGATTTTATAATGATACTCATGTTACTTTCAGTCAAGCTTAGATAGATTAAGTTTATTTATATGAGAGCATATGGTATGTTTTTTTTTAATATTTGAATTGGTTTTAAATTCTTTAGTTTAATTTTTTGTTAGCTAAATAAATAATTTTATAAAAGGTAAAATATGCACATTCATTATACTATTTTGGCTATTCATTTAGGTCAATAAACCAACTTGACCCTAAGTTGAAAATGCTTGTGCTGAATTAGTTATAAATAAAATCATATGTGTTTTTGATTTATTTGATTTATATGAATTGTGTATGAAATAATGTTATGAAATGATTCATAAGATATTAGAAGTGTATGCATATGATTACTCAGAATTTGTGTCTCGTCCGATAATACCTCGTAACCCATTTCGGCGACGGATACGGGTTAGGGGTGTTACAATCAAAGTTGGTGGAGCCAAAGTATTTGACGCTACCAACATGCCACGTCAGCAATCGGGATAAAAAAATAAATTTTTTAGTGGAGCCATGTAGAATAACGCTATTTGTATAAATGCTAAATAAATACTACAAATTTTAAAAAAATAAGAAGACTTTAAGCAAATTTACTTTTTTTAGTGGAATCAAATAATTTAGCGTTCGCAAATTCCAAGGCATGCTGCCTATGTCCTTTTTCTAATTTTTTTATTTGTTTTTCTTTTTTCATTTTTCTGTTTTTTTATTTGTTTGTCCTTTTTCTTTTTTTTCTTTATTTCCTTTTTCAATTTTTGTTTATTTTTTTCCTTTTTCTTTTTTATTAGTTTTTTATTTGTTTTATAATGTTTTAAATGTATATTTTAAATATTTTATAATATTATTTTTTAAAATTTTAAATATATTTTTTAAATATTATTTTTTAAAATTATTTTTAAAGATATTCAAATATTTTTTAAAAATTATATTTAAAATTTTAAAAGAATAATATTTTATTTGGTGGTGCCAAATAATAATAAACAAATAATAAAAACTAATAAAAAATAGAAAAAAGGAAAAAAAATAAAAACTGAAAATGGAAATAAAGAAAAAAATAAATAAATAAAAAAGGAAAAACAAATAAAAAAATGAAAAATAAATAAAAAAATCAAAAAAATGACATAGGGCCTTGGAGTCTAGTGGCGCCAAATTATTTGGCTCCATCAAAAAAAGGTAAAATTGTTTAAAGCCCTTCTGTTTTTTCAAAAATCATAGTATTTTCCTAGCATTTATACAGGTGGTGCCATTCTACATGGCTCCACCAAATAATTGATTTTTTTTATCCCGATTGCTAATGTGGCATATTGGTGGTGCCAAATACTTTGGCTCCACCAACTTTTACTGTAAATTTTAGGTTATTTTCGTATTTTTTTAAAAAATAGGTCATTTAAGTATTTAATTATTTTTTAAGGTTAGTTTTATAAAAAGGCCAAAGAAATGATTTTTAACACGAGAAATGAAACAAAGCTGAATAATATTAAAATATGGATTAAAGTGTAACTACAAGAAAAGTTGAAGTATTAAAAGGTAATTAAACCTAGCTACTGTAAACTTAACTAACTAAATAACTTAGTATTAAACTAGAAAAGAAAGAGTTTGAATCCTAAAAAGTTGAGATAAACACTAAACCCTAAGCTAAAAAGATGTTTTAAACTCACCCTTACTTTTTTCTTTCATTGTATGAAAGCTTCACTTTATAATATTATGATTGTAATAGCCCGTTTTTGGTAAAAATCAGAACAATAGTTTTGGGACCACAAATTCAATTCTGGAAAGAAAATTTATTTTAATATAGAAATTTTATCGGTTACACGTCTAACCTGATAAAGGACCAAATTGCACAAAGTGCAAAAGTTGACTTATAATAGCTAAAGGGATTAAATAACTATAGAACTTTAAAGTAAAGGTCCTTATATGATAAATAGACCATTTAAAAATGCTTGATGATTAAGGATGATGAATCATCCATAGAAAGTAAAATAAAGAAAAGGCCAAAATTGGAAAGATAAAAAAATAATGGTGATAAATAATAAACAAAAAGAAAATACCATCAGATATATCTTCTTCTTGCCCAAAATGCTATGGAAACCCTAGGAAAGAGAAATAAAATCATTCAAGCTCAATTGAGTAAGTTTTCTTGTCTTATTTTTAATAATTTTTATATTTCCGAGATCGGAATAACTTAGTTTATCTATATTGGGGATTAATTTGCAAAGTTATCAAAGTATAAAATTTTTTCCACGGATGAATATGTTAAAATTTTGAAATTTATGATAGAAAATGAAAGGTTATTGAAAGATAAACAACTTTTACAAAATGAATTTTTATGAAAATATTATTTAGGGACTAAATTGTAAAAATGTGAAATCTATGGAAAAATTCTTAATTTTATAAAATACATGGGCTATAAATGTTACATGTAAAATTCGTTTAGGCTTGGAATAAGAATTAAATTGCAAGAATTTTATTTTCCGAGCCTAGGGATAAAATCGTCATTTATTAAAAATTTAGGGGCAAAATGGTAATTTTGCCTAAAATGTAAATTGGACCGAATTGAGTATGAATTGATGTTAAAATTCCTCATATAGATCTGGATAGACCAAATTCGAAGTTAGAACGAGGAAAATAGAAATGTCGAATTGGTAGACTTTACGAACAAGAACAGTAGATGAGGTAAGTTCGTGTGACTAATTGTGTTTATTTATATAATTGAAACAAATGTTGTATATGTGAATTGTAGAATTGTTATGTATATGAAATTGATTGAATTTCTGATGAATGTGTATATGTAAATTTTATAAATGGCATAAGTATATGAAATGATCACTATGCCCGAAAAATGTCAAGTCCCCGTTTGAATGAATGAAAGTCAGTGGATACTGGATTTCCAGATTGGTATTGATCTTGCATATGTTGCAGACATACCGTAGCTCAAAAGAGCATCTTGATATAAGCCCTTTCAAGCTTCTCATTATAGTGTTCTTGTGAGCATTCTGATTGGTAGTGATTTGCATGTGTTGCGCACTATCGCAGCTCTTTGTGAGCGTCCTTTTATTTGATCGATTGTGATCCTGCATAAGTTGCAGACACAAACGCAGCTCTATATGAGCATCCTGTTAGTGCTCACTTGAACTTCCTGTTATGAGCTATCTGGTGCTACCTGATAAGTGCTATACGAAGCTTCCCGTTAAGTGCTCTTTGGAGCTACCCGATAGAGGCTCTTTATGAGCTTCCCGTTATTAATCCCAGATGAGCTTCCCATTACATGGCTCAATGAGCTTCTCGTTATAGTGTTTGAAAGAGAGAGCTTTCTGTTTATGTGCTCTAATGAGTACTCCCGGACATGAATTGACGGATTCTGATTTGTACACTTCGAGTGTACTACCAGTGTATCCATCGACGTTTTCAATGATTCGATGGGTAAAAGTCTAACTTGAGGAGATATAAACATGAAATGAATTATTATACATATCTTCCTGAAGTACATGAAAATGATGATACTTGATAATATGAGATGATAATATATGAACATAGAATTTACTTGATAAATATGTTCATCCATGACTATAAAATTGTGCACCTTGAGTGTAATATCCGTATGACATTGATATTTCAAATTATTAAATGAGCGAAGTTTTGACATGAAATAACTTGAACTCGAGATGAAATATTGTGAAAATGTACTTGAAATATCGGAATATGATTTGTATGTGTTATTTAAATATATGATGTGGAAAGTATATGTACATAGAAATTTGGTTATTGTTGAGCCCATACATGTTTCTTGATATTTGAATGAATTATATGACTAACAAGGGTGATGAGAATATGTGTTAGGGCTCATGATCAAATTGATTGAATGTGCCTTGTATGTTTATCTTGAACATAAAAAGGAATGGTAAGTCAATTACCATGCTATACGAGCTTACTAAGCATTATATACTTACTCTGTTTTATTTTCCCTTGTTTTGTAGTAATTCGAAAGCTCGTTGGATTGAAAGCTTGGCGGAGATCACTTACACTATCCATTGGCCCATTTTGGTATATATGGTAAATTAATTACGGTTATAATGGCATGTATAGGTTAACTTAGGCTTTGATGGCATTTAAATGTTTTGGATTGTAACTAGCCATTGGTATGGCTTGTGTTTGATATATTTTGAGATTTATATATATGGCCCTGACATGTTTGATAGGTAAAATATGATATGATTAATTCATGGTAAGTATATGGATGATTGAATTAAGAATGTTCAATTGGACAAGATTTAAGTATAAGAATTCAATTGAGGAGAATATTATGTATATGATTTGGTTTTAGTTTGATTTTAATATGTTGAATTGATTGGTGAATATAATTAAGTGTTAAGTGGAAGTCAAGTTTGGGTGAGAAATAAGACTAGGAAATAGCCTTATTTTGTCTATACGGGCAGAGATACGGACGTATGTCTCAGCCATGTATGACACACGGCCTAGCATATGGGCGTGTATTCTAGTCGCGTGTCCCCTGCATCTTAAAATTTCAAAACAGATTACTTGGAATTGATCACACGGCTTGGCACACGGGCGTGTGACTTGGCCGTGTGACCCCTGCACTTAAATAAATTGAAAAACAAATAGTTACATGGGTTAGGGACACGGGTGTGTGCCTTACCTCATATGCCACACAGCGTAAGACATGGGCATGTCACTCACACGGCCTGACCACACTGACGTGTGACCCCTGAAACTAGGGAAAATTTGAAATTTCGCGAAAAATCTCTAAGTTCCCGATTTAGTTCCAATTTGTTTCTAATGCATGTTTTAGACCTTGAAGGTTCATATAAGGGACTTTATATTTGATTTCTGACATGATTACCATATTTAATGAAATGTTTGTTTATATGATTTGTAAATTCCAGGAATGCTTCGTAACCTTGTTCCAGCGACGGATACGGGTTAGGAGTGTTACAATGATCTTATTAAATTTTACTTTATACTATTTTTCCAATTAGTATTATAATTATAATTATAATTTTATACGAATATTCAATTTGTTAGTATTGTTTAAATAATTTGCAACTCCAAAGCAATTAATTGCATAAGAAGTCTTATATTGATCAAAGATAATTAAACATGTAGTACCCTTTATCCGAGCCTAATATCTGACCTAAGTAAGAAGCGTTATATTCAAACATCAAAGTTAATTTCCAATTTGCACTCATAATTATGACTTTTCTTTTTGTTAAATTTGACATTTTAAAACATTCCCAAACTTAGCTAAACATTTAATTATCAAATTACTTTCTAACATCATTCAACATAGAATATACTCAACCATCATCATTTGAGTGCAAGTTATAACCATTAGTTCAAATCGTTTAAGCCTAAACATAGCTCAACTTCAAGTCATTAAGCAACTACTCAAAATACATTAGACCTAACTTTAGTTCTTATGTACATGCTATACTAAAAACCACAATTTAAACACAAAAGGTAGTTATACTCTTCAAGCCCCAAGGTGATGTGATGTGACTCGAAACGAACAAAATCTGAATCCAATCTTTTTAAGCCTAACCTTCAATCTATGTGTAGAAAATAACAACGTGTTAAGCAATTAAATTTCTTAGTAAGTACTCATATGAACTCATTCCTTACTTTTCCAGTTAGTATATGATTATAATTTAAGTAAATCAATTAACATTAAAGTAAAATCTAATTACAACACATAAATATTATAGCTCATAAATAACTTACCAATTTCCATTTTAATTTAGCCCTTAGTAATTTTTAACAAACTGCAGCCAGATATGTGAAATAATAAATTAGTTGCACAAGATATTATATAAATAATGAATGTATAAACAAAATTGCACCTTCGGTGCAATAGCTCATATCTACCAGAAAGACAAGTGTGCTATGCACATTAAGTGCAAGATACATATTCTTAAATTTAGATGCGTACAAATAAAATTCCTAATAGCATGCCATCCATATCCAACAAGTTCAAATCTTATTTACTAAGGTCATTCAATATCATAATTAATTATAGGCAAAATTTTATAATCTCATATCATATTAGCATTTCAAAATCACATATTCACAATCATCTAATCAATTAAAACAATTGAGCTTTCAAAATAAGGTTGCCAACTTGAGTATTAGTTACTAATATATATATATATATATATATATCTTAGTCCAAAAAATTCAAAATCAAGATCCATTAAATTTTGTTAGAAACTAGACTTAATAATATTTCATCCATAAAAATTTCATAATTTAATTCCTTATAATTTTAACTCGGCAAATTTTTAAAATTACTTTAGTGCTGCTACTAAGCAATAGTGAACTTTCATCACTTAAAAATATTTTTCTCCTAATATAAAATTCGTATGCATATACCATTTGCTTCATTTGAAACTATGTTCAATAATATTTCTATAAATATAAATATCTTATTTTAACTCAATTTTTACAATTTTTGACAATTTTTCAAAGTTAGAATAGGGGTCATCGCCAACAACTTTAAGTTACCTTCACTAAAATATTTTTAAATCACAATACAAAATCTGTAACACCCTTCACCTGTCTCCGTCACCAGATTAGGTTACGGGATGCTACGGTAAATAATAGAACAAAATCATGCTATTCTAGTTCAAAACTTATTAAAGCATTAATTGATCGTAAACATGTTATACATGCAAGATTAGGCTTAAATCAAGCTTAGGAAAGCTCTAAAAATAATTCAGAACTCAGTAGGAACTAATTTGAAACATTTCAGAAAAATGCGGCAAAAGTACAAAACATAGGTCACACAGTCATGTCACCAGGCCGTGTAACTAACTATGGCCATGTGGACCTAATTGTAAAACTTTGCAAACATTCACATGGTCATGTAGCTAGGTCGTATGAGAGACTAAGGTCGTGTCAATCAACCTGCACCAAATTCATTAAGAGCACATGGCTGTGACACATGCCCATGTGAGGTACACTGTCGCATGTTAGATTGTGTCCACATATATATAGCCTATAAGGCAAGTTACAAACCATCAACAATCACATACCATATATGCATCTCATACCAAATCTTAAAACCTAATCAAAATACACCAAAATATACCAAAAACACCATTTAAAACATCATTCCTAAGTGTTTAACCAACATACCATTTTGGCACCATCACAACTAATTATAAACCATTATCAAAGCATTCGACAAATATAATACTATCATGATTCAATTATAACTTTCAACCATACATATAAGCATGTGATACCATTGTGCATCTTACCATAAATTTCTATCAAACCTTACTTTGTAAAGTAACCTAAAACATGCCATAACATCTAATAGAATTGATCATCTAGGTATTAAGTAAACAACTAGCTCTATACCATGTATAATCATCCAAATCTCAATTTACATATATCTTTTCATGTTCAAAACATCACACATACCTATTAATCAACCATTTGTCAAAGCATTATCATAGCATAATTCTTCATAATTCAAAAATAAGTATACATCAACAAGGTACACTTAAACCATTAATTTTATCAACCAAGCTAAATAACCTTATAAACATATTACATAATATCCATTTTAACTATATAATCACATCCAATTCATAATCCCCAAAATGACCTATATATATAACATAAAACCATTCAAACTCAAATCATAATCAATAACCAAAGTACAAACATTCAAGATTGACAAAAAATGAGTCGCCCATATACATGCCACAAAACCAAGTTTTAAATGACATAAGGACTATTGAATTAATATCGGGATAGTGTGAGTTTCTTAACGATCTGCCTAATACGTTTCGCAAGTTGACAATCTACAGGGAAAAGGGAAACAAGGGAGTAAGTATTACTAATGCTTAGTAATTTCATAGTAACTAAAACAACAACTTACCTCATTTTATAAATTTCAACAACAAGTTATTAAACTTGACATTTTACTTCAATCTAGCAACCTTATATCAATAAGGTGAGTTTATCTCGTAACTAATTTGTAACACCCCAAACCCGGCCTAGAAGTTAGGCCCGAATCTAGCGTGTCACGTGGAAGTTTTTTTCGAAAACCATGTCTTCATGAAAACCCTTCTTATTTAAAACTTAAGTAAAAGCTTAGTTTGTGTTCGTTGAATTTCAAAACGTAGTACATTGAAATGTTAATCACTTCTTTAAAAAATGGTATTAATCTCGTTGAAAATCTCTTTTAGATGCGAAAGCTAATTTAAAGTAAAGAAGTTTAAAACGTATGTTTTTTAAAACAAAAATTGGTTTGAAAACTCGTTTTATCCTAATCTAGCAATCCAAAATAAGAAATCAAAACCCAATTAAAAGTTAAATCCTCAAATGGCCTTATTTCAAGAATTTTAAACCTAAAACAGAATCTAATCCATAAATAAAGTCCAAAGCATAATAAAAAAGTAGTCGTGTGGCCATCTCCGAGTCCCTCGCAACACCGATCCTCCTTAAGCTAGGGATTACTTGCACAGTTAATAAACGGGGTGAGTTTATGGAAACTCAGTGTGTAATCTCCTTGTTAAAGTAGCAGTCAGTAAACAGAAATAGAAACAGAATCAGTCTGGGCCAAAGCCCTTTTACAGTAACAGTACAGTCCAATTCAGAGTATACATGGGCCAAAGCCCACTACCATAACATTTTGGGTCACAACCCATAACAGGATCAATTGGGCCTAGCCCAAGCCAATAACAGAACAACTGGGCCTAAGCCCAATACAGTGACAGATCTCATAAACAGGTATACAACAGTGTGGGTATGCATCCCAACCTAATCCAACCAGCAGACCACCCGTACCAACCAGCACACCTTGTGGGGAATAAATCGACCTACCCAGCCAGCACACTAATAACGCAGTATGGCTGCTATTATTAGAATACGTGGTAGAGCCACCAGAATCAGAATACGTGGCAAAGCCATTGATAACAGAATTACATGGCAAAGCCACTAGTACAGAACTTCCTCCATATCAGACCCCAACCCCATGCAGAATGTCATGAATGCCATCCTCAATCATCACACGTGTATGCAAAATGGCCATGCTCGGTAACAGTCATTTCAACATATATTAAAAGCATATCAGTCATACAACCACGGTCAATTCAGTTAAAACACAGTCATACAATAACAGTCAAATCAGTCGAATTCACAGTCCAAGTCAGTCACTTGCCCACAAGGGCAAAACAATCATTTTACACCCTAGGGGCAAAACGGTCATTTTACCCTATAGGGGTATTTCGGTAACTCTACCCTACAGGGGTATTTCGATAATTTTACCCTATAGGGATATTTCAGTATTTCTATCCTACAGGGGTATTTCAGTAATTTTACAAATCGAGGGTATTTCGGTAATTTTACAAACTAGGGGTATTTCTATAATTTTGTAAACTGGGGGTATTTTTGTAATTTTTTAAATCAGGGGTATTTCTGTAATTTTGTAAACCGGGGGTATTTTAGTAATTTTACAAATCAGGGGTATTTTAGTAATTTTACAAACTAGGGGTATTTCAGTAATTTTACAAAACAGGGGTATTTCAGTAATTTTACAAACTAGGGGCATTTCAATAATTTTAAGAATCAGGGGTATTTCCATAATTATGTAACCCGAGGGTATTTTAGTAATTTTACAAATCAGGGGTATTTTAACAATTTTACAAACTAGGGGTATTTCAGTAATTTTACAAACCAGGGGTATTTTAATAATTTTACAAACCAGGGGTATTTTAATAATTTTACAAACCAGGGGTATTTCAATAATTTTACAAATCAGGGGTATTTTCGTAATTTTGTAAACCGGGGGTATTTTAGTAATTTTACAAATCAAGGGTATTTCAGTAATTTTACAAACCAGGGGTATTTCAATAATTTTGTAAATCGGGGGTATTTTTGTAATTTTGTAAACCGGGAGTATTTTAGTGATTTTACAAATTAGGTGTATTTCAGTAATTTTGCAAATCAGAGTATTTCTGTAATTTTGTAAATTGGGGTCTTAACGACCCAACTGAAGGTCTCTCGTCGCCTCGAGTGACTTTTGTAACCTAAACAGACAAAACGGGGTAATTGGGCCTAAAGCCCATTACTCGGCCCAAGTGGGCCTACACTCTCGTGTGGCCCATTTAGCCCAGAAACAATCATGGCTATGCGGACAACACAGCTCAAATCAATCACTTATCACATCACATACATTATATCCGTGTGGGCCTATACATTTACCACAATATACAAGTGTACTCCGTGTGGGGTCCATAGGCCCATTGGGCCCACACAGCCCAACGTGCCCCAGAACAGCCCTCGACCACGAGAGTGCTCGAGTTGGCCTCAACAGTCTAATGCCCATGAATCGTGGGCTCGGTTCACCACACGTGCAATCGCACACTCGTGTGGCATCATTTTTCGGTATTTTAACTTTTCGGCCTTTTGCCGATCTACGGTCAAGCAGAGTAAACAACACACACATTTTTGGCTTTTCAGCTGATTGTCAAGACAAGGCATATGGTTACACACATATTTACAGCCTCTGTACCTATTACCGTCCACAAAGTATGGATACACACCTGATTGCAAGCTTTCGCGAAACTATAGAACACCAACCTGCACTTAATCCAGAAATACAATCAGTCATCTGTGCCTTAATGATCGAAAGCACTTAATCCCAAAAGGATAATCACTACCATACCTTGACTGAGTACCAAGCGATCTATTGCCCTTAGATCGTTGACCAAGGATTGTTCACGCCTTACCGAAACTTAAACGAACGAGAATCGCAATCAGAGACATAAGGAATAGAAACATTTGGTTAATAGAGAAAGGATAAGAGAGTGAGCAAACTGAAACAAAAAAGAGGGAAAAATGGCACTTACCAATAGCCAAGGAATCATGTAAAACGGAAATAGTATAGTAATAGAAAAAAGAATGGAGCACAAAAATGGAGAGATGATTCGGATTAGAGGAGCAACCGAAGGAAAATGAAGTAAAGAGGGGGAAAGGAGTGGAACTACATTGATCAAGGGAAAAACGAAAAGTAGAAGGGGTGATAGAAGCAAGCAATTCGGCAAGGCTAAATGAATAGTAAGAGAAAAGAACTCGAATGAATGTAGTTGGGAATAGGAACAAAGAAACAGTGCTACACCACAAAATGGATTTGGCAAACAAGGAAATTGAGAAGAAAGAGAATAATACCCCAAAGGCACCTAAAATCGAGAAGACCCTTAACCCCTAGCAAGAAATCGGCACTAGCAAAAAGGTAATAGAAACCAAAACTAAATGTTTAACATCACCAAAACCTGAATTTGCACAAGAGACTAAAACTCCAAGACCGCAAATGATCACAAAATTTCCCCCTAGCCGAATTTGTCATACACAACCACCCCAAAATCAGTTACAACATCCCTCATATCATATCCCTTGATTATCTCCTTAATTTCCTACACGATCCCCCTCTTCAAATCTCTCATTTGACTCGTTCAAATTCCCTTATCATAGAGTTCCATTCCAACACCAACTCTTGCCTTCTCATGAGCAAAATAAATATCCTTTTTGCTTGCAATGGGATTCGAACCCTTGCTCCCTCACATGCTAAATCACGCCACTTGCCACCAAGCCCCAAGGTCTCTTTGAGTCACACTTTACCTTCAATTAAATATAAGGTCTACTTCTAATTACCAAGGGTTCACTTCTTTAAAAATAATAATTTTGCAAACGCCAGGACTTGAACTTCAAACCACATGCATACTCTTAACGCCTCCTTGCCACTAGACCACACGCTTCCTTGTGTCATATTTTAATACAAAATATTTATAAGGACCTTAAGCTAACGCCAAGGTCCATCTAAAGGAAAAATTAAAATTTTTGCTAGAGCCCTGGTTTGAACCCAGCACTTCTCAGACATCCCTAAACACTTCAAATCACTTAACCAACACACCAAACATGCAATTGTGATATTTTCTCGCACAACCAAAATCCAATTTCTCCGACACACGAAGCCCATTTCTTCTAGGCCCAAAATCTGGGGCGTTGCACAATTCATATAATAATATGCACATTTAACATTTCAAATAATTTTAATACCAATTGTATGGAAAAAAACAACTCAATACCATTTACAACATTCCAATCAACATTTCAATTCACAAATATTACTAAAAGTCTCAATGATACACATGTATCAATACATACAAAATTTAATTAATCAATCTAAAGATTATATCTTATCATTTCATTTTGTTGTTTGAATTTTGCATCAAATTCATAGATTTATCACATTTCCATATTGGTCCTCCGGCACATATATCCAATACGTATTAGCAGTCAATACTATCGATATATATATATATATATATCATTAATCAATTTTGTATTACCATAACACAATTATCAATCCAGTTTATATCTTAAAGATCAAATATCACATTACTTTCCATTTCTTATCTATTTCCAATCTCAAGTATTAAATAACACTTTTCATTTCAGATTTTCAATATAATGATTTCAAGGACCCTATCATCATTGTTTCTGTAACAGCCTAAATTTTAGCGATATCGGAACAGTGGTTTTGTAACCATAAATCCGAGCTAAAGAGAACATTTATTTTAATATTATTGCATGATTTGTGATATGATAGGAAAGTCGTATGAAAATTTCGATAGGAAAATTTTACCTATTTAATGAATTATTAGAGAAAGGACCTAATTGCATAAAATGTAGAAGTTAAGTGCTAGAAGCTAAAAGGACCAAATAACTATGAAACTCAAAACTTAAAGTCCTTATATAGTAAATAGACCATCAATCAAAAGATGGGAAAATATCTTGGGTGATTCATCCATGGAATTAGAGAAAAAGAAAAGGATTAAATTGGAAATAGAAAATATTAAAGGATGATAATGAATTAAATAGAAAATATCATCCTATTTTTATCATCTTTTTCCCCAAAATTGATGAAAGCCCTAGGAGAGAGAAAGGTCACTAACCAAGCTTAACTGGTAAGTTTCTATGTCCCTTTTTAGTAATTTTTATATTTTTTAGAACGGGATAACTTGCTCTCTCTATTTTTGGGATTAAGTTGAAAAGTTATCAAAGTATGAAAATTGTGCCATGGATGAACATGCTGGAAATTGCAAATTTATGGTAGAAGATGAAAGGTTGTTAGTAAATAAACAACTTTTACAAAGTGATTTTGGATGAAATTGTGAAATAGGGACTAAATTGTAAACTTGTGAAAATCATGGAAAAATTCTGATTTTTGTGAAATCTATGGACTGTTATTGATGCATATAGAATTCAACTAGGCTTGGATAGAGGATTGAATTGCATGAATTTTACTTTCTGAGCCTAGGGACAAAATTAGAATTAATGAAAAGTTTAGGGGTAAAATTGTAATTTTGCCTAAGGTGTAGATTGAGTGAAATGGGATATGAATTAAATGAAATTGATGATTAAATTTATTTATATAGATCCAGAGAACTTAAATTCAAAGTTAGATTGTGGAAAAGAAAAGATATCAGGTTAGTAGATTACAAACACAAACACTCATCGAGATAAGTTCGCGTAACTTACTATTAAATCTTGAAGTGCTTGAAATGTATGTTATATGATGTGAATGTCAATAGAATGTTTAATGCGTGAATATTATGAGATATTTGATGTTACTTGAGAAAAAGGGAAAAATCCTTGTTGAATAAAAGGAATTTGATGGATCAATGAAAAAGGGTACTGTATGTGAGGTAAATAGGATTTAGCCTGGATGGGTAATCCTGATATAAGCTCTCCCGATGTATATGTTATAGAATGGATTTAGCCCGGACAGGTAATCCAGATTTAAGCTCTATAGAGTATTTGTCATAAAAAAAGGATTTAACCTGGACTAGGAATCTTGATAAAACTCTTTGAGCATATGTTACAGGGGATTTAGCTTGGATTGGTAATCCTGCTATATGAAATGGGACTTGGGAGTGTGTTCTCTGACAAGGGTAAATGTGAATTGACGGATTATGGATTTGTTCACTTTAAATGCACTACCGAGTATCCATTGAAATTCCAATAAATTCAATAGGATAAAACTCATGAAAAGTGCAAGTAACATGGAAATGTTGAGTATATGGAAATCATGGAGTTGATGAGCTCATCATTCATCTATATGTTGAAATTACATGAAATCATTTGTCTAACTCAAAGTGTTGAGATTGTGTATGATAGGATAATATTCTGTTGCTTGGATGCATGTGTATTTGATTTTAATAAATGAAACATGTGGTAAGTTGATCTCTTGTTACATGAACTTACTAAGCACTAAGTGCTCACTCTGTTTATTTTTCCCTATTTTATAGTGCTTAGAAGCTCGTAGGAGTTAGTGACGGTTGGAGCAAAAAAAATCACACTATCCTTCAGCTTATTTTGTTATAGATATAAAACTAATTTTGGTATAATGGCATGTATAGGCTACTTGTACTAATGAAGATGTGAAATGGATGGATGTAAACCTAGCCATTGGTATGGCTAGTGATAACTAAATTTTGAGTACGTTTATAAAGTAAATTATGGTTTATATATAAAATGAAATGGTTTAAATTGATAGATTGTAATAGCCCGATTTTGGGCCTAATCGAAACAGTGTTTCGGGACCACAAATCCAACAAGGGAAAAATTTATTTTTATTATATTTTTATTGTCTACAATTTTACAGAATTCTTCTGTGAAAATTTCGTACGAAAATTTTGGCATTTGTGCACTCAATTTAGTCAAAAGGACTAAATTGTAAAAAGTGCAAAAGTTGAGTTCTATATGTTAGAGGTGTCAAATTGCTATGAACTTTTAAATTAGAAGTCGTTAAATGGCAATTAGACCATTGGTTAAATTATTGGACAAAATAGACATGAAATGGGTGAAATAGAATATTTTTAAGTTAGGGGCATTTTACTCATTAGTAATTAAATGAATTAAAAATCAAATTAAAAGCCAATTTTTGCTCATCTTCTATCCCATGGTCGAAACTTGCATGGAGAAGACATAGCTAGGGTTTTTCAAGCTTCCAAGCTCGATTGTAAGTCCGTTCTAGCCTCGTTTTTAATGATTTTTACTTTTTCGAAATCCTCGTAACAATATCTATCTATTTCTACCACTAATTTGAGATATGATTAAAGTCTAGAGCTTTGACCCATGATGAATATGTGTCTATTTTTTGTTTAAGGGTAGAAAATGTATGTTTATGGTTAGAGGAATGACTTTTATTAAGTGATTTTCGATGAAAATGCCTAAAAGGACTAGTTTGTAACAAGTTGTAAAATATGTGTAGGTGTGTGAATAAATGCAAATTGTGGACTGCTATAGTTATGAAAATTCTTCAGCTAGGCCTAAAATGCAAAGAAATTGAGTAAAAATTATTTTACGAACCTAGGGGCTGTGTAAATATGACAAACTTTAAGGGTAAAAATGTAATTTTTGCCAAAATATGAATTTGGGTTAATTTGAGTTGTATATTAAATAAATGAGTTAAATTTGTTGTTATAGATTGAGAAAAATGAGATTCGGACTTAGAACGAGAGAAAATCAAAGAAAATGTCGAATATGTCCTTTTGTCGTTTTCGGGTTGAGGTAAGTTTGTATGTAAATAATACATCGTTTTTATTTATGTTATAATTTTTTGTCATATTATATGAGATGTGGTTGGATATTGAATGACTATTTGATGTAAAATGGTGAATTCTGATTGACTATAGATGAAATTGACAAAGTGAGAATAAGTGAGAAATTCCCGATTGAACTTTCGGAATAGAAAAGGATACGAAGAATACCATGAGAACTCATGTGTAGTACTATATGTAGGCTACTATGAGTATAAGATAGTTATGGTCACATGTGTAGTACTAAGTGTAGGCTACTATGTGTACCGGATAGCTTTGGTCACGTATGTAGTACTATGTACAGGCTACTACGTGTATCGGATGATATTGGTCACATGTGTAATACTAAGTGTAGGCTACTATGTGTACCGGATAACATTGATCATAAGGGTGGTTCCATGTACGGAACCACTGTGTATCTGTTAATATTCTGATGAGTTCAACGAGAAAATAACTAAGTGAAAATGAATGTGATCATATAATGGTTAAGTGCAGGTATTTGTATATGTATACCTATGACCAATGTGCTCGGTATGAGATCAAAATATGGTAAGGTTGCAAAGGAGTAAGTGAAGTGATCATGCATGCAAGTTGAATTTTGTTATTGAATGTTGAGCATATTGTTATGATGTTTCATGAAAGAGTGAAATTTGTAATACAACAATTTTGGACAGCAGCAATTGTGTGATTTTAAAAAATCACCAAAAATAGTGAAAATTTAATTAGAGGTTGAATAAGATATGAAATTAAATCTTATTGAGTATATTTTCACATAAAAGAAATAGAGTAAGCAAAAGAATTTCATATTATGAGATATTTGAGTTTTAGTGAGAGAGAGTCAGAATCATTTTGGAATCCTCTATTCTGACTTGGGAAAATCATTAAAAATTGTACAAAGATAATTATGGGTTATAATTTATATGCTTAAAATCTTTGATGAGTCTATTTTCAAAAGAAATAAGCGGGCGGGAACATCATCTGAATCTCGTATGAGGAGGTAATTAATTTTTAGTGAAGAGGGATCTGAACAGTCGAATAGCAAAACAGGGGTAACGTTAAAGAATACAATCTACTTATTAGATAAACCAAAAATTTTGAAAAATTTATGGTAAGAAGATATGTGAATCTAGTTTCAGAGAAAATTAGCGGATCTTAATTTGGTGCTCCATAGCTATAGATATAAATAATTTAGTGACTTTGACTTGAATAGATAACTTGTTTTGAACTTGAGTAAATAGTGGATCTATGTGTAGTAATGATTGTATTATTTTGAAAATATATTGTGAAGATTTATAAAAGCATGTTAATAAATTGCTTATTATTTGCATACTTACTGACTAAGCTATAATGCTTACTCCCTTCCTTTCTTTTTTCCTATAGTGTCACAGATGCTAGCTTGAGTTGGAGGTCGTCGGAGACTCAATCACACTATCAAGCTGTTGGTCGATATAAAAAGGTTTTCAAGTATTTATAAGTCTATGGCATGTATAGGGACTTGGTTAATTGTTTATATGTTATTATGAGTTGGCCTAAAATATTAACCTATGCCATTTGAGGGTCTTTATTGTATAAGGCCATTTAATGTAGTTGTTATTGGTTATGTTATAAGTTAAAATGATGCAATTCATGAATGAGCATGCTTGCATACGTGTGTGGATGAATTAGTGCATGATGTTGATGTGATAAATGTGGCATGTGAATGGTTGTGTGGAGGGCACGGCCTTGGACACGGGCGTATGCCCCTATTTTCAAGAAATTTTTCAACATTTTCCAAAGTTTTCAGTTTAGTCTAGGACCGCTTCCATAGTATGTATTGGGCCTCGTAGGTCCATATCAGGGACTTAGTGAAGAAAATTGAAAAGTTTAATTTGGATGTAAAATTTATGTCTCGGTTTTGTACGATTGCATGTGTATGTTCCAGTAATGCCTCGTATCCTGTTTCGGCGTCGAACACGGGTAAGGGGTGTTTCATAGATTATACATGTAAGATTATGAGGTAAGTTTTGCACCAAATATGCATGTGAAATTATGGTTTGTATATATGATGAAATTGGTTGGTATTGGAATGGTTTGGTGCAGGTATGGGATGAAAATAGGTGAGGAATGAGGCTCGAATATAGCTATTTTATCCACACGGGTAGACACACAGGCGTTTGTTTAGGTCGTGTGTGACACACAGTTTGGTACATGGGCGTGTGTCAAGACCCTGTGTCCCCTACATGTAAAAATTGAGAAACAAAATGCCTTGAAATTGAGCACACAAGCTCAACACGGGGCTTGTGCCTTGCCCGTGTGAGGTACATGGCCTAGATACACGGATGTGTAGATGACCGTGTGAAACCTGCACCTAAATTCAAAAATTAAAACTAACCACATGGCCTAACAACACGGGCGTATGCCTTGGCCATGTGAGATCAACTTGTTCATGAGTTATGTCAAAGAGTTACACGGGTAAAGGACACGGGCGTGTGAACCCACACGACCGGACCACATGGGAGTGTCCCAATTGTAACACCTCTAACCTGCAACCGTCGCCGGAATAGGTTAAAAGGCATTACTAGACTTTCAACTCAATTTAAAACATTTAATCATCAAATATTTAGCAAATATCATCTCATTTCAGTACTTATCACTTATTTAACTTATAACATGCTTCATACGAGCATTTAAAGCTTGCAACATACATTCAAGACTGAAACGGTAACATTTGGAAACTTTGAGGAAACTTAAGAAAATTTTTTAATAGAGGTCACACGCTCGTGTGAACAGGCTGTGTGCCTCACACGGTCACCAGACACGCCCATGTGTTTAGGCCGTGGGAAAACAGGGCATACCTACTGACTTGTTCACACGACCACCAGACACACCCGTGTGTCTGGCCGTGTGAAAATTTAAGGGTATACTAACTTGGCCACATGGTCAACCACAGGCCCGTGTGCCATACACAGCCAATAGACACGCCCATGTGCCTATGCCATGTAACTCACTGACTCGTTTTAACTAAGGTGTAGGGGTCACATGGTCGAGACACACTCCCGTGTGCTCAGACCGTGTGGCATGAAAATAGGCTTGGTTTAAGCCACTTTTCCTCACCCATTGCTCATGTACCTACAAACATTTAAATGGTACTAAAACTATATTCAAAATAAGCAGCTAAATAACCAATTCAATATACATTATAAGCCATTTCATAACCAACCATTTCTTTTCTTAATTCAACATCATTTATACAACCAACACATGCCAAAATGACATATTCCATATACCTTAATGCATCTATATAAAAAATTTATAATTCATCCTCAATTCCATATAACATCATCCAAACTAGCAAAGTCTAATACCCAAACATCATTCATCATATTTGCCAAACTATAGATATATCATGTGTTGCACATATACCAAATTAACATTAACCAACATAAGCCATATCACATGGCTTATTTATATAAAAAAAGTTGTACCAAAATCAATAGCATAAGTGGCCATACATTTCAATCTATTAACTAGCCTATACATGCCATATTCACACATATTTCTTAAGTTCCAAGAGTACTGAAGAGTCGATTAGATAGTGTGATGTAAATCTCCGACTTTGTCCGAATCGAGCAAGCTAACGAACCTCTATAAAACACGGAAAATAAACGAAGTAAGCATTAAAGCTTAGTAAGCCCATATAATATAGAATTAAATTTACCAATATGACGTCAAGTAATAAAACAATTTAAATCCAATTTATTTGCCAAATGCTTATTCACAACATCCATTCACAAGTTAGTCACATAGCTACAATATAATCATCCATTCACAAGGATGAAATCAATCATGAAATGTTTATATAACATCCAATTCATCTCACATTTCATTTATACATTTCATATAAATCATGTCACATTTCATTCTACAATTCATATAACTCATATCACATTTCATTTCTATAATCTGTATCAATATAACACCCGTTGAACCTAATGAAATATCGAGGGATACTCGGGTGATACACTCTAAGTGTATAAATTGATAATTCGTCAATTCATCATCATTCCTGCTCTTTCGAGCCATGATCGGTAAGCTCCTCCTGAGCTGATAAACGGTAACTCTATCGAGCTGAACAGTAAGCTCATAAGAACTAAAACAGTAAGCTCCAAACAGCTAAATCGGTAAGCTCATACGAGCTATGGTGAGTCCGCAACAAATGCAAGAGCTTAACCAAAATGGTAATCCTAGTGATATGTCACTAGTATCCTACGACTTTCTACAGTTCAAACATGACTCGGTAATTCTCGGTAAACATCAATTTTGACATTTCAATCTAATATCTCATTTATAAAATTATGTAAACATTCAACTCAACAATTACTAATATATATAGGAGTTCGATTCTAATTATACGAACTTACCTCGTATAGTTCGGATAAACTTTTGATTACTCGTCTACCTTTCGTTTCCCTCGATCTAGTTCCGATATTTGATTATCTTGATCTATATAATGTCAAATTCAGTACTTTCAGTAAATATTCAATTCAATTTAGTCCATAATTCATGTATTTGGCAAATTACACATTTGCCCCTATACTTTGACTACTTTGCAATTAGTCCATAACATATAAAATGGCAAATTTGCACAATTAAACCCTAGCCCATAATAGCCGAATTTCATATAGCCTCATGGCAGCCCATTTTTTTATTTTGTTTCACATTTTAACCACAACATTTCATCATTTCTCAATTTAACCCCTAATTCATATTTTTATCAAAAATCTCTTTATACTATCATTCTATCATGTTGTAAAACTCATTAAAATAATAAAATAAATATTTTGATTTCGAATTGTGGTCCTGAAACCACTATTCTAATTTGACTCAAAAACGGGTTGTTACACCAATCCACACGGGCGTGTGACTCCTAAATATGAGAAAAATTTTAGAATTATGCAAAAATTTCCTGAGACCCCGATTTAGTCTCGAATAGGTTCTAATGTATGATTCGAGCCTCGAGGCCTATTCAAGGAATATTATGAATAAATTTGGAAAATGAATTGTGTTTGTTCAGATTTATTAGGAAATGTTCTTTAAACTCCGGTAATGCCTAATAACTCTGTTCCAAAACGGATACGGGTTGGGGGTGTTACAGTTTCAATGATACTTATCCCTCTTTTACCATTTATTCCCCCCTTTATCTCGACTCTGACTCGGATAGACACACGAATCCAACCAACACACCAGTTTGGCACCCAATGCCTAATCAGATAAATTCGAAGCAAATAGTTGCGTCCAATGCTTATCAAATAGTTTGACACCCAGTGTATCATTGGTATAACAAAAGTAAGTTGGCATCTAGTGCCTCGTCGTCTTGTCATCGAAGTAACCCTGAACTCTTCCTATCCTATGACATGCCAACTATATCTGACTCTGGCTGAATAATTAATAGGGTAATTATTTTCAATTTCCATTATAAGCCAATTTTCTTAATTCAATTATATATGTTCAATAGAAATTTATCAATACTTATCAATATACCAACATAATTCTTCTCAATACAAAAATCAATTTTGCATTTACATCAATATGCAATCATCTCAAATCAATTCAATTTAGTCATTACTCTAAACAATCAATCAATTTCATACAAACACAACTCTATCAATTATAATCAATTATAAATTTATTTTTATTTTAAATTTCATTTCATCATTTTAAGTTTTATCTGTTAGCTTTATCACTTTTCAGTGTTCTAGTCCATAGCTCACTCGTTGTACCAAATTGTGAACAATTTAAACTATTATCAAACAAATACAATTTCACAAATCAAATATAAAATAATTTAAATACAATCATACTATGTGAACTTACCTGTAAAAAAAAAAAAAAACTCTCTAAGGACTAATCAACATTTTTTTGTTATTTCCTCGAATTTTCTTCAATTTGGTCAAATTTTCGATCTATTCAATAATTAAATTCAATTTATCAATTCTAACCCTATTATTTCATCCAATTATAAACATGTATCAACTCAATTTCATTATTCGGCTGCCCTAATATTTTGCATTTTATTCAATTTAGTCCCTAAAACTAAACTTATCATATCTTTCGAATTTGAACTCTAAATTTTAAACCCACTTCAATTATGTCAATGTACAACCTCGTATTATCACAATTTACAAAAATTTCATGCCAATTTGAATATATTCACAATTTAGTCCCTAACTCAAAACTAACAAAATTTATTTAACAAATTAATCATATTTTATTTCTAAGCTCCATTCAAAAACTTTAATTAACATCAATGAAAATTTTAGAAATCTTTAACTGCTTTCAAAACGGAGATACGAGTTAACTGGACTTAATTGCAATGATCTCAAAAGTATAAAAAATATTTAAAACGGGTGTTCGAAGGACTTACATCCACGATTAGAAATCTTGAAGGTTCGGCTATGGCTTCCAATTTTATTTTCCTATTTCAAACGGTGAAAAAAAAGTGATGAGGAAGATGATGATGTTGTAAATATTTTAACATATAATTGAAACATTTTTTAAATGAAATTTCCACTTAAATATTATACACCACAGTCCGCCGCTATTTAAAAAGTGGTTAATTTCTACTTTGATCCGTAAGCATCTATTAATTAAGCATCTTAATTAATAAAAATTAATATCGATTAACTTTAATAATTTTTTACGTTTTTAGCATTTTTTCTTTAATTAATCATCTAATCACTAAAATTTTTGGATCAAACTTCAATTCATCTATATAATAACTCCATAAATAATAAAAATATTTATGGGTTTGATTTACAGAAACGAGATCCCGAAACTTTATTTTCCAAAACCACTTGACTTTTGGTATGTACCATTTGTACCTTGATTAACTGACCAATTAATAAAATCTATTAAATCTTGATTCAATATTACACTATATTTAACTCATAAATATTAATTAAATATATTTATAAGCTCTCTCTTATCGAAATTGTGGTCTTAAAATCACTATTTTCAACACACTAAAAAACGGGATGTTACAGAATTATGATGCAAGGATAATTTAATTCATTAAAAACTAAATTCAACAAGCTTTTCAACCATATTTGGCTCTACTCTTAGTTCAATCTATATAATTTTTGATGAATTTTTGAAGTTACTTCTAATGTCATTTGCTAAACTATTTTTGTTGAGATTTGAATATCAACTTCAACAACTTTAGTTTTACCCTTTTTACACTTTCAATATTGATGCTTACTTCACCATCTAACTTATTAATTCCTTAAATATTATTCTAAATCATATTTTATATAATTTTCAACTAAATCCAAATATGATAAATAAGAGTTGAGAAGAATACTTACTTTGACTTTGGCTTGACTAAGTAACTTAAGCCATCTTCTTCCTTCTTTCAATCTTTTACTACTTTATTTTTTCTTTTTTGCTACACCACTTTTTCCAATTCCATTTTATTTCTCTTCATTAAAAAATAAAAACAAAAAGCAAAATGCATATGCAATAATAATATAACATGTTTTTACTTAAAATAAGCATGATGAAAACATAAATTTCTCACCTTGTCCCCTCAACTTTCTCTAACTTCCATCCATAAGTTATTAAATCCTAACATGTAATTAAATTTAGGTAATGTTTGGTAGTTTTCCAGGAATAAAATATAATTGTCAAGAAAATTACTTTACAATCTTCATTATATATAAGGATGTATTAATTAAAATTCTAAGAAAATTATATTATCACGTTCCGTTCACTAAGTATTTTTATAGAATGTAATGATAATTTATGAATTTACCATTATTAAATAAAAGATAATATTCATATATTTCATCTTTATAATATTTTTTTCTTAACAAATATTTAGATTAAATATTTAATAATAAAATTTAATTGACATTTAAAAAAATTATAATGCTAATTAAAAGTAAAATTATTTTAAATTTGTCCTACATATATTTTGTAAATATAATAATATACATATAAAATCATGTATATATAGAACTTGTTTTGAAATAAATTAAAAATATATATGTATATATAATACTTGCGAAGAATTCGTTGAAGTTATAGAAAAAATAAAATAGTAGGACAAAAGAAGAAGACAATAGTGTTTTTTTTTTTAAAACATTTATTAATAAATTAATACATTAAACCAATATAAAATGAGGTTAATTTTTGTCTTAATATTTTTTTAACTTTTCAATTCGCATGGAAAAGTAACTTTTTCATATTTTATCATGAGAGTCATATTGTCATGTTCATGGAAAAATTTAACATTTGAATCACTTTCTAATTGATTAAATTATCAGGAAAGTAACTATTTTTCAAATGAAAAATAAAAGGATTTGGGTAGATTTTGATGAAAAAGAGCAAGTTTCCCTTCATTTTCTTCTTTGTTGCCGTGGGAGAGAAGATGCGTAGAAATTGTTATATATTTTTTTGAAAAAATTACGCAAACACAAATAAAAATATCTACTTAGGTCCAAATTGAATTTCTTTGTTCCACTTAATCTGATGCTCCAAAATCATCTAACTTTCTCTCTTTTCCTTTTTACCCTTTGTAGTTCTTTGTATTCACCCTTTTTATAACTCTTGCACCTTTACTTCTTTACAATCTAGTCTAATGAAATTTTTTTGGATGTTCAACTACTTCCTCTAATTTTTATTGATTAAAAGCAATTCGCTACTAAAGGAAACTTTACTAAATATTTTCCCATAATAGTACTATTTATGCCATAATAATTTTAAGGGCATTACAAGACATATCCACGGGTTGAGCTAGACAAAAAAATGAATAGGTTTAGATGATGATAGATTTGAAGAAAAAGATCAATATGAAAGATGATGACGAGAATGATGGATTAAAGTAGAAGATTAACAAAATTTTGAAATACTTGTAATATTAGTATTTATTTTTAAATTAGATTTTATATGCTAAAATAGTTTTTAAAAATAAAATTAAAAAAAATAAGACACTAATTTTAAAAATTAATAGTTAATTCGATAATTTTAATATAAATTAAATCAAATTCTAATCTCAATTCTCAAATATTTACATTTATTAAAGCTCATAATAAGCGTTGAAATAATATCTATCTTTAATTACATTTTCATTACAATTTAATCTTATTATTTTAAATAATTTTATTTTTATCCATCTTTTGAAGAGTAGTTATCTTTAAATATATAATTACTACTACTTTTATTTTATTAAATAAACCAATATACTTTAATTATACTTAATAACAAATAAAAAAATGCATTAAAAACGAGTTATTTGGTTGTTTAATTAGAGTGGGTTTTTGTGTTGTTGGTACATTTCCGCGGGATCGACTTTCATTCTTTTTTAACATGATTGACTAAAACTTGGATATCATGAGCCAATGATTGGCATTTTCACCGTTGTTTATATACCCACCAACTACCTACTCCATCACAAAGGGCTTCCTGTTTTTCACTGATTAATGGTAGTTTTGAAAGTAAAACTGCAATTCTAGAACTGTTTATCCTAAGGGACAAAACTCTTACACTTTATACATTTACAACAGGGTCTCATAATAGAATGACACACTGATTGTTATACATTTGTACAACATTATCACCTACCTCCACTTCTCTTTCTTCCTTTTGTTCGAGCTTCAGACTTTTGACTTGTGCGTCCACCGCTGACTTTTCTTGGCCGAGAAGCTGAAACCTTCTTTGTCACAGCCAAGGACTCATCCGATGCTGGAGAATCTGCAGCATTTGTCTTTTTACTCCCATGGCAAGCCCCAGCTACAGGATTCCTGTTGTTTGATGCGTTTCCTGGTGGTTTGTGATTACCACGGTGAATGCTCCGGAGCTTTGCAGGAGGTCTGTGCATTGGTGCGTTGGAGGTAAAGGTGGTCAGGGGAACCTTGCCTCTGTACTCCTTAAAATGTTGCCACAAAGCTGCGGTGACAATACGTCTCAGATGCAGTGCAGATTTATATTCACGAGTGTTCTTGGAATAAAAGACCAAGGCATTGTTGGCAACTAATAACATATCACGAAAGAGCTCTCTAACAGACATGATCAAATTACTGACTATTCTTGATCTTATGGTGTTGAAATCCATGTGCCGTAGGATCATTTTTTTGTATCTTCCTCTTTTCTGTGTGAGAAAAGAACAATCTCGAGATTATCTATATATAAACATTAAGCCTCGGTACAACTGAACGAAGCTAGTGCTTGGTGCAACTGAAAAGCAGATTAATAAAAATTATTGACATCATTAATGAACTAAACCGAGAATACTTTCCTTTACCTGACTATCAAGCCTCCGCCGAAAGACGGAAGCACAGTCATTCTCTGCGACAGAACTGAATATTCTCATTATATCATCAATCCCTTCCTTGGTTGAACCTCCACTTTGATCCTCGACAGCCGAAGATTTGGCAATCTGAGCAGAGTTGCTAACTGAAGTTTCTTTGCAAAGCAAAGCACTTGCAACATCAGCCGGGCATAAAGCCTCGCTTTCTCCGACACTCCCTTCTTTGGTATCCTTACTGCAATCCTTTCTCTTTCGTTTCCCTCTCCTCTTCCGTATACATGGCAACTTTCCTCCACATAGAGCATCTGCCAACTTATCAATGCTTGAAAATTTCTCCTCATAGGTCAGTGCGTCTCCTACTGGCTTGGAATCCATCTCTTCAGTAGGCACTGCAGCTGGAATCTGACAATCAGGCGCCCAGTTTGTCTGGGCCTCCTGCGTAAAACTACCAGCAGAGAGGCCATCCTTGCATGTGTCCTTACTGGAAAACTCAAATCCCTCTGATTTAAGACATGGTAAGGCTGATTCTGTTGGACTGGAATCATAATCAACCCTTGAATCATTTCTTTTCTCAGCTTTTAGGTTTTCAAGCTTTGATTCCAGAGACCTGAGGAGGACTAGAATAAATCCAGAGTAATATAAACACAAGAATGCAAGTTTTAGGACGTAAAAAATCCAAAGATACCAAGATCAAAAGCATAAACTTGCTTTGTTCTTGTTTAAAACATAAATTCAGGTTCATGTACTTTGAGACATCCGAAATTAAAAGCTCAATTTTCACTAAAATTCATACTAATACGCAAACAAAAGCCCTTCCAGGACTATCAACCAGGTCATAGCTTTAGCTTTTACGCATTTTGGCTAGCATGCATTGGAGGACAATTGAGAATCTGCGTTGTGTATAATTAAAAACCGGAGAATCATCTTAAAGTGTTGAGTATTTTGGAACTGCATTGACAGATTACAAAAGAATAGTATAGGAACAAGACTCAAAGCTACTAAAAGCATAGCCCATTTGGCAATAGAGGCAAATTACTCACCCGATTGAATCTTCGGATTCCTCTAAAGCTCGCCTCAATTCAGCCATTCGTTGTTTACGCAACTCCTCAAACCAAGCTCTAAAAGAAGCATACTTGAGAATGTAACTATGGAAATTAATAAGTAATATTCGAACAAACTTGGGACAAGATTACTCACTTGCAACCAGAGTAACGTCGTTGTAGATCCTCATACTTGGCCTTACATGCCTGCATTCCCCATAATGTAGGAAAATAAAATCGACTATTCGGACAAATAATTTCAGTACACTGCATTAACAGCTGGAGCATTATCCTAGTACTCCCTCCCATTTAAAAAAGGAAAGTTCAACATAAGTCAATTAAATAAACATCCTTAATCATGTAGTTGTATTATAAAGATGTTAATTCATACTGATGCATTTCAAATATCATTCAATAGTTCAAGTAACCGACATCCTATGAGGCAAGATTCGAACCTTGAGCCTTGAACCTTAAACCTTTTTGTCGAACTTTAGGCAAAATGTCAAAACATGAATATCGAACACAAATACTTATATTTAGGGAGTCAAAGCAAACTATTAACTACCCTCATTTACAAAAATTGTGCGCTTTCATTCTCCTAAAACACATTTTATAGTAGAATCCAACCAGAAGTGAAGATCATAATAATCAAGGTTTTCAGCTTCATGCATTCTCAGTAATCCTTATTGGTCACGTGGAAATCACGTGACAAGTACTTCCCCATTACCCTGACAATAGTAATTAAATAATAATAATCAAAATCACAAACACATATGTTAATGTCAAGACTTGTTTGCCGCATAAAACGTAACCATTCATGTCCTTGTCTTGTTTCACTCTCATTTCTTTAATGCTAAAAATTAATAAAGAAGAACAATTTTATACCTAAAAAGGGAGAAATGGATCAAATCAGAAAATACTCTGTTAATTAAATTAAAAAAAAGTGATAATCGTATAATAACCTCGGGAGTGAAGGCAAAAGGAGAAAGAGCTCGGGTTCGAAGCTCCGAAGCGACGAGGTTCCAATCTCGGGTACCATGGCGGAGAACTGCCCCACCTAACAAAAGCTCCTCCCAAGAACCCCACGTCCTCGTTATCATCTCCGTTCCCATGTACACGTGTACGGCCCACGATTACTTTAAAAAAAGCAACGACGACCCACCACCGGAAATTTCTATTAAATCAAGAAAGCCGTAGCCTTTCTCTTCTCCTCAGGCACATCCGGCTCACTTAGCCGACGCCACCCTCCTATAAAAAAAAATCCCAGAAACAAAAGCAAAAGGCGGTCTCTTTAGGTTTTTTTTCTTTTAATGAATTTTGAAACTCGTTAGAACTAGAAGGGTATAAAAAGTTTAGAATTTTTAATGTAACGGAAAGTAGCCAAAATTTTAAAAAAGTGAAATCTGCCAAAAAACGGACGAGATTTTGCAGAATAATGTAGAAATAAAAGTGAGATATATATCTCTCAAATATTTTCTTTTTCAGGAAATAATCTCAAAGATTATAATTTGTTTTAGAGTGAGAAAAACATGGGACAAGGAGAGGACTTTTTTTTTTTGGTTTAATAAAGGGGTATGGGACTTTAAGTTTAGTTTTCTGCGATTGGGTTTTTATATTTATTAATACTTTTTTGGTTTGGTTGAGAAACAAAGGCGCTGTCTTTTCTTCAGCTTCTCGGTTTTCAGACACACTGGATTGACCTAATTGTCTTCGTCTATTATTTATATATATATATATATATATCCCCACTTCGCTTCTGTTTTTCTTTTAATGACAATTAACTCCTTTCTTATTTCATAATTACTTAATTAGAATAAATTTCCATTTGTATATATATTAGTGAATACAATAATTGGAAAGAAAATACATTTTGTAATACTTATTTGCATTAGATATTAGAAGCAAGGTTGAGAAGTGTCCTATAAAAATATAGTAAAATATTTAATAAAAAATATATATCTATTTTTTAATATTGCTTGTGGAATAAAAAAGATAATCTATTAGTGTACCAAACACTCACTTATTTTTTAATTTATAAAAACAAAAAATAATATTTCTAAGAATGTCATTAGATTAAATTTAAGGTCGAAACAAGAGCGGTGATATAAGGTCTTCAAATAGTATAGGAGAATGAATATAAAAAGCTTACGTGCTTCTGGTAGAATTGATTTTAACCGATTTAACGACCAATAGCAAATTAGGGGAGTTAGGCTTAATACTTAGTTTGCTCAAGCAAGATTGAAAACTAAGATTCATCATGTTTCGAGATCTCAAAATAAGATTATCGATCACATGGCCAAAATAGCTTCAAGTGGATTGGGTAACATACAACTATTTAGAGAGCCTCCAGATTCAGTATGAAATATATTGATAGTTGAGCATAATATTTTTTCTTTACGTTGCTAGTACTTTAAAAATATAATCGATTTGTATTGTAGTAATTGCATTAAATGATTTTCTTTTTCGTTCTAGGGAATTGCGATGCTTTCTAGATTTGTAATTAAATTATTTTTTAAATTGTTATTTTGTCCCTTCTTCACTAAATACTTTATTTCCTGTTTTCAATTAATGTTTTTTTTTTTTGGAAATCACCAACTGATGTATTTAATTATTGGATAAAAAAATAGTTAAAAGCCATCGATCATCGTTTGTCCTTACAATTTGTCTTTCAATCATTGGTCGACCAAATGAATCCTCAAGGATTTTAGAAACAATAAAGAAAACATAAAGATAAAAGAAAACTATCAACAAAGCTAAAGAAAAGGAAAAAAAAACTAAAATCAAGAAACGAAAGGACCCCAAGCTTGAAACCATACTTTCATCTCCAAGAAACTACCATAACCCTTCCTTGCATCAGTGAACCATAAAGGCACCAAAACCATCCTAGATTTCCAAATATCGTCACGTTGTTCCCCAGCCTCCCCATATGCCACAGAGTTTATCAAACTATCAGTCACCTTTTACATCTGGACTCAATCGCCACAAACCTACTTTCCCTTTACAAGCCCCCTCCTCTTACGATCAACGAGCCTTTCCACCTCCTACGAGGCTTCCTCCATCTAGTAAACACGGTAATCATATTTTTAGCTTTCCACCGCCAACCCATGCGTCGTTTTATTTGCATTCCAAGTACGAATCTAAACTGTATACTTCTAAATTTGGGCACTCTTCCCTTAATATCTTTTATCAAATTGCTTATGTTTGATTTGTCTTCTTCTATAGATTTCAATTTTTTTACTACCGTTAAAACGTCTCCTTCCACATGAACATCTCTAAACCCTAGTTCCTTTGTAAAGATGACTACCTGTAAACATGCTTGCGCATCTGCCATAATCGGATTTAGAACATTCTCCCATAGGTAAATATATGTTGCCATCACCAACCCCTCTTTATTTCGTGCTATAATCCCTGAACTTGATTTATACAACTTTTGATGATAAGAGGCATCAAAGTTAATCTTAATTACATCACTCTCTGGTGGTTCACAACTATCAAATTTTGGCCTTTGCATGACCCGAGATAACTCTCCCAACTGCTCAATTTTTAAGCAATAGGCATTAATGAACACCACTGTGTCTTGTACTCCTTTATCCCCTTATGAAGAACCTTGTTTCGATTGTACCATAAGGTGTTTTGATTGTACCATAAGGCCTAAAAAGACATAGCTAATTTTCTACACATTAACATGTTGCTACTTCTAAATTTCATTACTAACCACTGTTTCCAATTTTGTTCCATATTGGTAGTCGAGAAAACCACTCATACTTCTTGCAGGACTTGCTTTGTGAATACATAATCTCAGAATAGATTGGACAAAAAGTATTCATGCAAGTCTCCGTGACTTCAATGCACACAACGTAGGCACAAATTCATTAGTTATTTTCCATAGATTAATACAAATTTTATTGGGAATATCAATACTCCATAATTTTGTATAAAAACTAATTATGTTCACATATTGCAATGTATTATTACCTCCTAGAAAATTATGCCCCTCTGTAATGATCCATTTGTACCCACTCTTCGTTGTATACTCTCATGTATTATCATCCCTCTAGATCACTTCAACTATCTGGACACTATTAACTAGTGGAATTAATAATATCCTCTCCAACTATTCGTCACCAAATAAATCTAGGATAACATCATGCTTCCAAGTAACCGCTTTCATATCTATTAGATATGAAATAGTAGTATATCTAATATAAATGTTCTGAAGTTTCACTCTACCATCTCTAGGACCTGGCAACCATGCGTCATTTTCACAACTGAACCATCCCCAACCTTCCAGCCTGTACCATTCTCTAGCAGCCTTCAGGCCCTCAAAATACTTCGCCAGGTATATGAAGGGTAAGATCCCAAACATGCACTTATGAAATCCCTTCGTGGATAAAACTTTGCTTTCATTACTCGTGCAAGCAAACTATTAGGCTTTGTAACCAATTTCCATCATTGTTTCACTAATAAGGCCATATTAAACTTTGAAAGCTCCTTAAACCCCAATCCCTGTTGCGCTTTGAGAATGCACATTGTAACAACCCGTTTTCAAAGAAATCAGAACAGTGGTTTCAGAACATGTATATATGTAAATGGCCTTATCATATTTGGGGTATGTTTATCATGCGAGTGTGTGCTAATTGTGAATTGGTATTTTATGTATCAAATAGTTAAACTAGGTAAGTGACAACATGTTAGGTTTTGGTACAAATATACACATATGTGATTGACCATTTAAGTAGGTTTTGGAGATATGATTGACATGTTCATAAGTGGTTACTTGAGGTGCCTAAGGGTATCATGATTGTTGGTGATGATAATGCATGTTTTAGGCTTGATTTTGGTTGATTTAAATGCCTATTTATGATTTAGTTAGGTGTAAATTGAAGTGTTTAGGTTAGTAGTAATTTGGGTAGGAAATATGGCTTGGAAGATGGACTATTTTTGTCCACACAGGCAGTGACACGAGTGTGTATCTCAGCCATGTGTGACACACAGCCAAGTGACACGATTGTATGTCTCCTGTAACTTCTATAAAAAACAAGTCAGTAGCTTTACACGAACTAGCACACGGGCGTATGGCTTAGCCGTGTTGCACAAGTCAGTATACCCTCCAGTTTTAACACAGCCTAGCACACGGCCTGGTACACGGGCGTGTGAGGCCATTTTGAAAGGTACACAGCCTGGCACAAGGGCATATGGTCTGGCTATATGACCCAAGTCAGTGAGTTACACGGGTATAGACATAGGCTGGAACACAGCCATGTAGCCCCATTTCGAATGCTCACATAGCCCAAGACACGGGCATGTCTCTTGGCCATGTGAGACACACGGTCTAGCCACACGGGCGTGTGTCCCTAGCACATTTGAAAATTTTTAATGTTTTTCGATAAATTTCTTGAGTGCTCAGTTTAGTCCCGAACTGTTCTTAATATCTTTTTAAGGCCTCAAGGGCTTGTGTTAAGGACTATATGAATGAATTTTATTGGTTTTTAAAATGAATGAGTTATGTAAATGAAATATATGATTGTTTGATCTGTAAGTCTGGTAATACACCGTAGCCCTATTCTGTCGTCAGATACGGGTTAGTGGTGTTACACACATAGCACTCCAATTGCACCAATGTTTACCTTTATTAGTTTTCGTATTGCGCCACCAAAACTTGCACATCATAGTTTCTAATTTATGACACAATGTAACAAGCAACATAAATGTAATGAGCCAATAATTAAGTGTGTCGGAGTGTACATTCTCAGGACTCCATTCCCGTAAATCGGACTTAAATATTTTAAATTGAACAGTTAATTGGATTTTGATTAAGTGAATTTGCATGATTTATAAGTTGTTAATGTGTAGGGATCAAATTGTATAAGTGTTAGAAGTTGAATTATATATTAAAAATTAATTAAAGGGACTAAAGAAGCAATTATGTCCTTGTTCCATTAAGTGGACGGCATTAATGATGATTACATATATATATATATATATATATGTTGACTTATTATATATTATATGTTATATTATATAATAAGAAATATATATGTATATATATGTTATAATATTATTAAAATAAAGTATAATAAAACAAAACAAAAGAAAGAAAGAGAGAAAAGCAAAGGAAAAAGACGCACGGCTATAGGGACCTTAGGGTTTAAATTCAAAATTGGTTAGTCAATGTAGTCCATTTTCTTGAAATTTTTATATTTTTAAAATCCCAGTTTTTAGTACTACCTGACCCATGTTGCAAGTTTAGCATTGATTAAGATTCTAAATGTTATTAATGTTGAATAGTTTTAGTATTAGGGATTAAATTGGTAGATTGTTAAGCTAGAAATAGAAATGAATTAAATTGTAGAACAAATTGTAAATTTTGAGTAATAGGGACTAAATTATGAAAAATTCAAATTTTAGGGGTTTAATTAAAAATAGGGAGCTAAATTTAACTTAAAGCAAAATTAGTACAAAAATATAGGATTAAATCTGAAGAATAAAAATTAGTTTCAGTTTAAGGCTAAATTAGAATTTAAGCAAATATTGAGTAAAAATTGAAATACTCAATGTGAAACTGAATTGTGTTGTATTGATGTATTTTAATTATTTTAATTCCGTAGTTAACGCATACCCAAATCCTTGACTAAAAAGGAGAAGGATAAAATTGACGTTGAATAGCTCGAAATCCACAGTTTGTATTTCTATAATTCGAACCTAATTGTTAATTGTTGTATTTTAATTTAATGCATATGGTAAGTGGTTGATGTGAGTATTTTGGCACTTTGATAGTGAATTGAAATTATAGTTGATTGAAATGGATTGAATTGGTATACACATTATAAATGTATTGATTATTTGAATTGAAATGAATAAATGTGTAAATGTGATAATGTGCAAATATGAGACACTAAGTATTATATAGTGCTGGACACAGTTATTACTTCGGATATATCCGATGAGGCACTAGGTGCCAAACTGGTGTGTTGGTTGGATCCGTGTATCTATCCAAGTTTAAGTTGTATTAATAGGGGTTAAGCAATCCGTCTGAGTCCGAGTCGTGTTAATAGGGATAAATAATAATAATATTTTATAATTGATATTGAAATAACATGATATGTGAAATGGAATTGAGATAATGGATTGAAAATGAAATGTGAAATATGTTGTGAACAAATGAAATATATCAATTATGTACTCATGAATTGAATATGGAATGGATAATGCCATTTTTTAAATGAAATATGGATTGATATGTGAAAAGCTATTTATATAGCTAGTGATGTGTATTGAGATATTTGTTAAACAAATCAA
Source organism: Gossypium stocksii (assembly GCA_020496765.1). Taxonomy (NCBI): domain Eukaryota; kingdom Viridiplantae; phylum Streptophyta; class Magnoliopsida; order Malvales; family Malvaceae; genus Gossypium; species Gossypium stocksii. The sequence continues at coordinate 76,111,109 of CM035629.1, forward strand.
ATATGATAGCATGTGAAAATTGAATATGGTATGAAATGATATGGTAATATGCATGAAATTGAAATAATGGTATATGGCAATTATAAAGCTTAGACAATAGTATGTTCATATAATTAAAATTATACATTATTGTATCATTATGTCTTTAATTGTTCGGATTATAGAAATGTCACTGAGTTTTACCCAACATACAGTTTTGTTTTCCGTGTGTAGGTTAGGTACTTCTCTTTTGATCACTGACTCAGCATCCAACAATAATCCTGATCTTAAATGTGGTGATGTTTATCTTTTGTAATGGCATGTACGTAGGATTTGTTTGGTTTTTAATGAATTTGGTATATGTGATGTAATTGAGATTAAGTATAATGTTTGTTTGGTATATATATAAACTTATATTTGTGTTTGGAGCCATAATTTGGCATGTTGATTTGAACAAAAACTTGTTAGGTGTTGTGAATTTAAGTTTGATGTTTTAGGTAGATATAAGCTAGGCCAAATTGATTGATTTTGGCATGTTTAAAACTTTGATTTGAATGATGCATGGATGATATGTTTTGATGATATAACATGTGGTACCAATGATGGTACATTGGTTAGGCATATTAGGTGATGAATTTGGTGTATTTTAGGCATGTTTAATCATGTTTTGAATAGGTTAAACGATTAGTAATTGAATTGCTTAGTGCCCAAGTAAGTAGGAAATGGTAAACTTGAGTTTTAAGGTACTTTTGGGTGCACACAGCCTGGCCATACGGGCGTGTGTCATACACGGGCAGCACACATAGGCTTTTGACTTAAGGTAGAGAGTTACACGGTCTGTCCACACGGGTGCGTAACCCCTGTAGTAGAAATTTTTCTAAGGTAGAGAGTTACACGGTCTGTCCACACGGGTGCGTAACCCCTGTAGTAGAAATTTTTCTAACTTTTTCCTAAATTTTTTAAATATTCCCGGATTTGTCCCGAATCATTTCTAAAGTGATTCTAAGGTCTCGAGGGCTTAAATAAAAGACGATATGCATGTTTAATGATGGGTTATGTTATGATTATTAAAATGTTTTGAAATGAATTATTTAGGTTACATTTACTCTGTAATGCTTTAAAACCCTATTCCGACGACAGATACAGGTTAGGCATGTTACATTTAGTGGTATCAGAGCTTACAAGTTCAATCGATTCTCGAACTAAATTGAGTTCAAAATTGAGTCTAGAGGTACATGTTATAATTGAGTCGAATTGAGTCGGGATTTGGATGTTGATATATTTGTTTTTGTTTTATAGTTGAAAATGTCAGATGACTATAATAATGATGTTGATTAAGAGATGTATACCGAAGATGATGTCTCTAATGAATTAGATAGAACCGAATCAGTAACATCGAGTGTTAATCTAATTAGTGCTTAACAACCTAACATCGATCGATGTAATATTTAGGGAGGAGGCGACTCACATTGACTTCGAGCTATAGCTGGTACTCTTTAGTGTGTTGCGGGAACTGCATCTGCTATGGCATTTGCACCTACTATTCTTCGGGCTCCAATAAAAGATTTACGCAGATACATTGCGACTGAATTTTTAGGATTGAAAGAAGTTGATCTTTCTGCAGTTGAAGTTTGGATTGAATCTACTAAATGTGTTTTGCAACAACTTGAATGCAACCCGCGTGAAAGCGTAATTTGTGTTGTTTTTCTACTGCAATGAGAATCATATACCTGGTGGCAGTCAGTGACACTCCACGTACCGCAGATCAGGCTAATTGGGAATTCTTTCAAAAGGAATTTCAAAAGAAATATGTGGGTGAACTGTATATCGAAGATAGAAGACAAGAGTTTTTTTATGTTGAAACAAGGTGGAATGTCTGTGGTTGATTATGAACGAGAGTTTTCGCGACTTAGTAGGTACGCCATTGAATTTGTACCGACTGAAATTGATAGTTGCAAGCAATTTCTGCGTGGTTTATGCAATGGGTTACGGGGGTACAGTTAGATCATATAGAATTACTGAGTTTGTGGATTTAGTTGAACATACGAGAATGGTAGAATAAGTTCTAGGTTTTGATAAAAAAGGCTGAGACTACTCGTACTGTTGAAAAGCGTCCTAGAGCCGCTAGTTCAAATCCACAACCGAAAAGATCAAAAGAATTTCGTAGTAGCTAGAGGTCGACTTTTAAGTCAGATAGAGATGCTAAAAATCGTGATCGACAACAGACTGTGTCCACGGGTAGTATGCAAGGTCCAACCAAGGATATTGATATTTCGATTTGTGTGTATTGCGAGAAAAAACACCGTAGTGAATGCTGGAAGTTAACTCAAGGTTGTTTTCCTGTGGATCAACGGAACATTTTGCTAGAAAGTGTCCAAAGAATGAGAATGCTACATTTGTTACTTTTCAAAGGTTTGTACTTGCACTTAGGGGTCGCAGGTCGAGTCGGGGTGGTTCATTTTCAAGAAGTGGTATTAGAAAAAGGAATAATGTTGTTACTCATCAGTCGGAGGCCAGAACACTGGCTTGAGCTTATATTGTGCGGGCACGTGAAGATGGTGATGCTAATGACGTTGTGATAAGTATCTTTTTATTACATTCAGAACCTGTTTATGCTTTGATAGATCCGAGATCTTCGTATTTGTATGTTAATACTGAATTCGTTAAATTGGAAAGTTTAAAATATGAGATGTCTAGAGTATCGATAGTGGTATCAAGTCTATTAGGACAATCTATATTAGTAGATCAGGTGTGTAGGAGATGCTCGTTGGTGATATAGAATAAATCATTCCTGTTGATTTGTTGATAATGCTGTTTGGCGATTTTGATATGATTTTGGGCATTGATTGGCTTACAAAACATGGAGTGATTCTGGATTGCCGTAAAAAGAAATTTGTTATTCTGAGTGAGGACGGTGATACGATTAAAGTAAATGGTGTTCGAACGAGTGGTTCAACTCGTATCATTTCAGCAATTCAAGCTGAACTTCTCAATCACGTTTATAAAGCCTTTCTAGGGTGAGTTTGGATGGGCGGTGCGTTTACTTGCAGTAAGTGTAAAAATAGCGATGGCGGTGAGATTAGATACTGTAGCGACACTATAGCGTGAGAAAAAAAGTAGGTTAAACACACCGCACCTCACCCAATCGCCCATCCAAACTAGGCCCTATCCTATGTTATCAATTCAAATTCTAATGATAGTCAGAGTAATAGAATCCAAACTGTTTGTGAATTCCCTGATGTGTTTCCCGAAGAATTACCGGGATTACCACCAGATCGAGTGGTTGAGTTCGCAATTGAAGTGTTCCCTAGTATGACTTCGATGTCAATGTCTCCCTATCGTATGGCACCATAGAATTGAAAGAATTAAAGGTGAAATTGCAAGATTTACTGGATCGTGGCTTTATACGTCCTAGTATATTGCCTTGGGGGGTTCTAGTGCTTTTTGTCAAAAAGAAAGATGGTTCGGTGCAACTCTGTATTGACTATCGACAATCGAACAAGTTGAAAATTAAGAATCGATACCCTCTACCTCGTATTGATAACTTATTCGATCAACTAAAAGGAGCTTCTGTCTTATCAAAGATCGATTTGAGATCAGGTTACTATAAGTTGAAAGTGAAAGATAGTAACGTACCGAAGATGACATTTCGTACATGTTATGGCCATTATGACTTCTTAGTAATGCCTTTTGGGTGACTAATGCTCCAATAGCATTTATAGGTCTCATGAACTGTATTTTTCAACCATATTTGGATCAATTTGTGATAGTCTTTATTGATGACATCTTGATCTATTCGAAATCCGAATTCGAGCAATAGCAACATCGCAAAATTATTTTGCAAGTGTTACAAGAGAAACGGTTATATGAAAAGCTCAAGAAGTGTGAATTTTGGTTATCAAAGGTAGTATTTTTAGGTCATGTTATCTCGGAAGATGGGATCAGAGTTTATTCGAAAAAGATCGAGACAATTGTTCAGTGGAAAGCACTGAGGAATGTATCAGAGATTCGCAGTTTGCTTGGATTAGCTGGTTATTACTGAAGATTTGTAAATCGATTTTTGAAGATAGCTTTGCCAATGAAAAAGTTGTTGCATAAAAATGCTTAATTCGTTTGGGACGATCAATGCCAAGAAAGTTTTGAGAATTTGAAACAAATGTTGACTGAAGCACCAGTTTTGACTTTACCAAAATCAGGAAAATATTTTATGGTATATAGTGATGCTTCCTTGAACGATCTTGGTTGTGTTTTAATACAAGACGAGAAAGTAATCGCTTATACGTCTCGTCAACTAAAAATGTATGAATGTAATTATTCAACACATGATTTAGAGCTAGCTGCTGTGGTTTTTGCTCTAAAGATCTGGAGACACTATCTGTACAGTGAAAAGTGTCACATCTATACTAATTATAAGAGTCTCAAATACCTCTTATATCAAAAGGAGTTGAATTTGAGACAACGTCATTGGGTCGAGCTTCTGAAAGATTTTGATTTCGTTATTAATTACCATCCTCGTAAAGCTAACGTCGTAGCTGATGTGTTGAGTAGAAAAGTAGGGGTTGAATTGCGAGTAATGTTTTTTCAACTTAGTATCGGTGACGATGGAAGCTTGTTGGCTGAATTAAAGATCAAACTAGTGGTGTTTGATCGGATCAAATCAGCGTAGTTAGATGATGACAAGTTGGCAAAGAAAAGAGAAATGGTTTAGAATGACATATTAGAAAATTTCAGCATTGATGATTATGATTGCTTGAGATTTCGTAATTGAATCTATGTTCCAGATATTTTAGAATTAAAAGAGTTGATACTTCGCGAAGCTTATAATAGTCATTTTGCTTGCATCCTAGAGGAACGAAAATGTATCGCAATATGAGAGAATCCTATTGGTGGCCAGGAATAAAAAGAGATGTGGTCGGGTATGTGGCTAAATGCTTAATTTGTCAATGAGTTAAAGCAGAACATTAGGTTCCCACAGGATTACTTCAGCCTATTTCTATTTCTGAGTGGAAATGGGATCGGATCATAATGGATTTTGTAACGGGGTTACCTTTATTGTCAAATAAAAAACTATTGTGTGGGTAATTGTTGATTGGCTCGCAAAATTGGCTCATTTCATTACGGTCAAGACTAATTGGTCACTCCAAAAGCTTATCGAGGTTTATATTCAAGAAATTGTGAGATTGCATGGTGTCCCTATATCGATAATCTTTAATTGAGATCCACATTTCACTTCGAGATTTTAGAAATAGTTGCACGAATCTCTTGGTACGCGACTTAATTTTAGCATAGCTTTTCACTAGCAGGTAGATGGATAATCTGAATGTGTTATTCAGATTTTGGAAGATATGTTTCGCACTTGTGTTATTGATTTTGAATAAGGTTGGGAGCGTTACTTACCTTTAGCCGAATTCGTATATAAGAATAACTTTTAATTGAGTATTTAAATGGCTCCGTACGAAGCTTTATACAGTTGTAGGTGTCGAACACCTATTCGCTGGATGGAATTAGGTGAAAGAAGAATGATTGGGCCGGAATTAATTCAAGAAATGAAAGATATTATTAAGAAAATTCGAGATAGATTGAAGATAACCCTTGATAAAAGGAAATCTTACACGGATTTGAAATGTTGAGATATTGAAATTTTTGTTGGAGATAAAGTATTTTTTAAAGTTTCACCTTGGAAGAAACTTTTGAGATTTGGCTGAAAAGGGAAGCTGAGTCCTCGTTTTATTAGACCGCACGAGATTATTGAAAGAGTAGGACCAGTTGCGTATCATTTAGCTTTACCTGCGAAGTTGCAGAAAATGCATGATATTTTTCACGTTTCAATGCTTAGAAGTTATCAATCGGATCCGTCTTACATTATTTCGACGGAAGACATTGAGATTCAACCTGACTTGTCTTATGAAGTACATATCAAGATTTTAGCTCGCAAGGTGAAAGAGTTATGTAACAAGTGAGTTCTGTTAGTAAAAGTTTTATGGCGTAGCATAGTGTTGAGGAAGTGACTTGGGAACCGGAAGAGACGATGTGATCTCAATACCCCCACCTCTTTTCAGGTAAATTTTGGGAACAAAATTTAATTAGGGGGAGAATCGTAATGACCCAATAGTTAGGGGTGCTGAAGAGTGCATTCTCGGGGCTCCATTCCCGCAAATCGGACTTGTAAATATTTTAATAAAAATATTTACGAAATTAGTTGAATAGTTAATTAGATTTTAGTTAAGTGAATTTGCATGGTTTATAAGTTGTTAAGGTGTAGAGATCAAATTGCATAAGTATTAGAAATTGAATTATAGATTAAAATTAATTAAAGGGACCAAAGAAGCAATTATGCTCTTGTTCCATTAAGTGGACTGCATTAATGATGATTACATATATATATATATATATATATATGTTAACTTATTATATATTATGTTATATTATATAATAAGAAATATATATACGTATATATGTTATAATATTAATAAAATAAAGTATAATAACACAAAAGAAAGAAAGAGAACATGCAAATTAAAAAGAAAAGAAAGAAAAAGAAATAGGGAAAAGTAAAGGAGAAAGACGCATGGCTATAGGAACCTTAGGGTTTAAAATCAAAATTAGTTAGTCAATTTAATTCCTTTTCTTGTAATTTTTATATTTTTGGAATCTCGGGTTTTAGTACTACCCGATCCATGTTGCATTTTTAGCATTGATTAATATTTTAAATGTTGTTACTGTTGAATAGTTTTATTATCAGGGATTAAATTGATAGATTTTTAAGCTAGAAATGGAAATTGATTAAATTGTAGAACAAATTGTAAATTTTGAGTAATAGGGGCTAATTGTGAAAAATTCAAATTTTAGGATTAAATGTGAAGAATAAAAATTAGTCTCGGTTTAGGGATTAAATTGGAATTTAAGCAAATATTGAGTAAAAATTGAAATATTCAATGTGAAATTGAATTGTGTTGTATTGATGTATTTTAATTGTGTTAATTCCGTAACTAATGTCGTATTGGAATCCTCGACTAAAAAGGTGAAGGATAAAATTGATGTCGAATAGCTTGGAATCCACAGTTTGTATTTTTATAATCCAAACCTAGTTGTTAATTGTTGTATTTTGATTTGATGCATATGGTAAGTGGTTGAGGTGAGTATTTTGGCACCTTGATAGTGAATTGAAATTATAGTTGATTGAAATGGATTGAATTGGTATATACATTATGAATGTATTGATTATTTGAATTGAAATGAATAAATGTGTAAATGTAATAATGTGCAAATATGAGAATTTGATATTGGTTGTATTTGAAAAGTGAAATGAAACGCTATTAATTGTATCAAGCTGAGTCGGATATAGATGGCATGCCATAGGATAGGAATAGTTCAGGGATTTCTTTGACTTCGAGTCGATGAGGCACTAGGTACCAATTTGCTTTAGTTTAACCGATGAGACACTAGGTGTCAATTTATATAGCACTGGATGCAATTATTACTTCGAATTTATCCGATAAGGCACTAGTTGCCAAACTGGTGTGTTGGTTGGATCTGTGTATCCGTCTGAGTCCAAGTTGTTTTAATAGGGGTAAATAAATAATAAAGTTTTATAATTGATATTGAAATGACATGATATGTGAAATGGAAATGAGATAATGGATTGAAAATGAAATGTGAAATATGTTGTGAACAAATGGAATATATCAATTATGTACTAATGAATTGAATATGGAATCAATAATGTCATTGTTTAAATGAAATGTGAATTGATATGTGAAAAGCTATTTGTATAGCTAGTGATGTGTATTGAGATATTTGTTAAACAAATCAAATATGATAGCATGTGAATATTGAATATGGTATGAAATGGTTTGGTAATATGCATGAAATTGAAATAATGGTATATGTCAATTATAAGCTTAGACAATAGTATGTTCATATAATTCAAATTATGCATTCTTGTATCATTATGTCTTTAATTGTTTGGATTATAGAAATGTCACTAAGTTGTACTCTACGTACGGTTTTGTTTTCCTTGCACAGGTTAGGTACTTCTCTTTTGATCGTCGACTCAGCATCCAACAGCAATCCCGATCTCAAATGTGGTTATGTTTATCTTTTGTAATGGCATGTACATAGGATGTGTTTGTTTTTTAATGAATTTGTTATACATGATGTATTTGAGTTTAAGTATAATGTTGGTTTGGTATATATATAAACTTATGTTTGTGTTTGGAGCCATAATTTGGCATGTTAATTTGAACCAAGACTTGTTAGGTGTTGTGAATTTAAGTTTGATCTTTTAGGTAGATATAAACTAGGCCAAATTGATTGATTTTGGCATGTTTAAAACTTTGATTTGAATGATGCATGGATGATATGTTTTGATGATATAACATATGGTACCAATGAGGGTACATTGGTTAGGCATATTTGGTGATGAATTTGATGTATTTTGGGTATGTTTAATCGTGTTTTGAATAGGTTAAACAATTGGTAATTGATTTGATTAGTGCCCAAGTAAGTAGGAAATGGTAAACTTGAGTTTTAAGGTCCTTTTAGGTGCACATGGCCTGGCCACACGAGGGTGTGTCACACATGGGTAACACACATGGGCCTGTGACCCAAATCAGAGAGTTACATGGCTTGGCCACACGGATGTGTGAACCCTACATTTGAAATTTTTTTGACTTTTTCTTAAAATTTTCAAATGTTCCCAATTTAGTACCGAATTATTTCTAAACTGATTCTAAGGCCTCGAGGGCTTGAATAAGGGACGATATGCATGTTTAATGATAGGTTATGTTATGATTATTGAAATGTTTTAAAATGAATGATTTAGGTTACATTTACTCGGCAATGCTTTGAAACCCTATTTTAGCGATAGATACGGGTTAGTGGTGTTACAATAAAACATTGCATTACATAAATCAGGATGGCTTGGAAAATGGACATTATGAACACCTTCTTCCCCCAATGACAAATTATGCAAACTCTAACTATTCATCTTTCTAACGAATCTTTGTTTTATATCCACAAAGCATGCTTTTTTGTACGTCCCACCATTGTTGGCAAACCAAGATACCTTTTTAGACTGTCTGAGATTTGCATCCCCAACACTCTTCCTACCTGTTCATACACCTTATGACCTACATTGCCATTAAAATAAATAAGCGATTTATCAAAGTTAACTAAATGTCCTGATACCTCTTTATACTCAGTCACCACTGATTTCATTATGTTAGCCCCTTTATCGATGCTTCACCAAACAAGATGCTACCATCAACAAAAACTAGATGTGAAACTGATAACCCACTTTTTCCCACCCCTACCCTATAATTCCTCCCCTCCTATCTAACCATATCTAACCATATTAAGTAACGTTGAAAACCCCTCAGCACAAATGATGAACAAATATGGGCTCAAAGGGTTCTCTTGCCTCAACCCTCTTGTAGGCCTAACTTCTTCCTCCTAAATTTCATTTAACACTACCGAATGCGATACAATAGTAATACACCTCATTACTAGTGAAATCCATGTATTACAAATACCTAGTCGACTCATCATTTTTCCAGAAAGCTTCATTAACTCTGTTATAAGCTTTACCCATATCAAGCTTTAAAGCAAAAGAGCTAGCCAAACCCTTATTATTCTTCTTAAAAGAGTGTAAAATCTCGTAGGCCATACGAATATTATCAATAATCTGCCTACCCAATACAAACGCACCTTATGTTTCATCAATACAAACACTGAGGGCCCTTTGAAATCTATTAACTACCACTTTTAAGATAACTTTGTAAATCACATTACAAAGGCTAATAGGCTTAAGTTGGCCTATGTTTTCCAGTGTAGGTACTTTAGGAATAAGAAAAATATTTTTACGATTCACTTTCTCTAAGTCTCTTTGACCATTTAGCACTTCCAAACAGTACTTAGCAACCTCCTCCCTTACCACATGCCAAAAATTTTGATAGAAGAGTGCTAGAAAACCATCTTTGCCAGACGCCTTGAGTGGAGCCATAGCTTTAATCGCCCCCACCACCTCGTCCACTTTAAACTCAGCCATCAAGTCCTTATTTAGGCTTTCCGAAATACATGGTTGAACTTCTACAAATAACAGGTCACAACTTCTCATTGGTTTCGACAAAAGTGAATCTTTAAAATAACTTGTTGCTAGACCAACCATCTCCTCTTCCCCACTAACCCAAGCCCCACTTTCGCCCTCCAATCCCCTAACAACATTTATTCTTTTTTGAGAGTAGGCAAAACTATGAAAGGACGAGGTATTACGATCTCCCATCCGAAGCCAATTGACTCTTACTCTTTGCTTCCAAAACAACTTTTCCCTATTAGCTTCCAAATTCAACATTAATTTAACTTTAGTAATCTCTGCCAAGACCTTCTCACTCAACTCTTCTCCATTCACCTCACTTAGTCTAGAACTTAAATTTATCTCTCAACATCTTTTTAAATGATCTTTGAAACCTTTTTCTAAAACACAATCATCATTGAACTGAAACTGGAAATGTCCCAAAGTTGATCAAAACCCCTTACTTCCCTCCGTATCAACTACAACTGGATAATGATTTGAGAAACTATGTTGGAGATGATTCACCGAATATCCCAAAAATAGATCCTACCACTTTTAATCAGCAACCCCTATCTAACCTCTCCCTTATATTGTTTTCAATTAACCTTCCCCTTTTTCATGTAAACCATTGTCCAAAAAAACCTAAATCACTCAAACCACTCTTCCAACAATTTCCAAAAGGCCAACATTTGCCTCTCCTCATGAAGACATCCTACCTTTTTTTCGAATGAAAACATCACCTCATTGAAATCCCCCAAAATTAACCATGGCAACCTACCGCTATTTTTTAATTGCCTCAGTACATTCCACAATTCCTTTCTAGCATGCTCTGTAAGGGAAACATAGAAACCTGTAAATCTCTAAATCGCCCTATTATCTCCCTCATCCACTTCCATGTCATTAAATGACTTTGAAAAACTTCTTAAAGAAATGGTCAAACCCGCCTTCCACACTAAAGACAAACCCCCTCTTGTCCCTTCAGCATTCACATTAATTCCATTAACAAAACCATACTACCTTCTTATTTGTTCCATATGTCTAGCACTAACTTTTGTTTCAATAAAAGTAACAGAGGCTGAACTTATCTCAACTTATTTTTCAAATGCCTAACAGCCCGTGGCTGTCCCAAAACACGGACATTCCAATTTAGATTTTCATTGCAATCAATCAGCCTGCTTAACAACGGCCATTGATATTTCATTAACTACATCTGATTCCATTAAAACATAACTATTCAAGTCCCTAACATCCACATGTTGTACTTGCTGTCGCTTCTTTCCATCTATAAATTTAGTAGGCCTCTCTTCCATTTTTGGGTCCACTCCTTTTAACTTATTAGAGCACTCAACCTCCTTTATTCGAATAACCCTTCAATCATTTCCCCTTATCTAATAAGGAAAACCAATTTGAAAATCACCAAAATTCCTTTTGTCCTTATCCCCATCCACTTCCATCCCAATCCAACTACCATCCTTACAGTTTTCCCTTAGCCACCTACTTACAGTCAGTGTCACCCTCCTTGACGGAGCCCTCAACGACATATCCGGTTTGAAACACCACCTCTTAAAAATCTAAAGTTAATTTTACCAAACAAAAACCTTCCCTATGCCCTAACCTTCTACATAAAAAATAAAATAGCGATAACTTTTCATATTGAAAAAGTGCATATATGGACTTATTTTGCTAAAAAACAACACATTTTTTCCTCTTCAATGGAAGATAGACATCCATCATCACCTTAAGTTGCATGAAATTCCTCACCCTTTCATCAACAAAGCAGCATCATACTTTAAAAATTACCCAATAAAGTTTCCAAATTGTCACACCATCCCTTCAGACATAAATCCCAATGGTAAGTTGTGTACATACACCCAAAAAATGACATAAAAAAGAGGACCTTGAACTGGATCCTCACCTCCAATATATGAAACACAATGAGATGCCTATTAAAGAACCATGATATTCCTTCCACTACCCTCTTTAGATCAATCTCCTTATAAAAACGAAACAAGACTCATTTTTCACCAATCTCCATAATGCACACTATTCTCAATGGATGCCATAGATCTGCCAAAACATTACTCATTGATGAAAAATGTAGAACATTGTCCATTAGCACCCGCCCTACCAACCAAGACCTATAATCCTCACCACTTGCAATTTCATCCCCTAAAGCCTCTACTAGATCTTCCTCATCTGTAATATTGAACCCCAAAACCCTAACTGATTACAAAAACCCTAAAATATGCTACCCAAGTAGATAGAGGAAACAAACACTTGTGCTATAAAGCAAACTTGTTTTCTATTTTCAATTAACTTGAGCAATTAAAAAATGAAAATATGTTATCAAGTCAGCATACTTTGGTAAAGTTTAAAATTTAATCTTTATATTTAAAGGATTAAAAATAAAAAACTCTTACTTTTTTTATTCAAAGATCCTAATCTAATCATTAATATCAATAATATTTTCTGTTAAAATTAGTCTACTCATATGAAATGGCACATAATTGACGTAAAAACATCCATCAAGTTGACAAATTTTGATGAAAAATACTAACAATATAAAAAATAGGACTAGGATTTTCAAATAAAAAAAGGATAATATGCTAAAAAAAGCCCTTAAACTATTATATCTTGTTTTGAAAAAAACTTCTTTATGCTATTTTTATCCATGAAAGCCTTTGATTTTAATATTAAAATAAAAATATTTTAAAATTTTAAACTAATTTTTATTTATGGTAATGTGAATTTAATGAAAATAGTTTATTAAATAAAAATAAAAATAAAAATAAAATAATATATTTTGAAAGTAAAACAAAATAATATTTTAAAACATTTTGGGAGTGCTTATATATTGATGTTGAAAATATATATATAATTTTTATTGCATTAACAAAAATTAAGATAAGAAGTTGAAATTTACGTTAGCATAAATGCAAATTAGTTTAAAATTTCAAAATAATTTACTTTAATATTAAAATCAAGATCTTTTATGGGTGAAAATATAGGATAGAGGCTTATTTATTTACAAGAATAATTTAAGGAATTGTTTAAATAAAATGAGTTAATTTAAGGGTTTTTTTAATATATTAACCAATAAAAATAAGAGAATTTATTTTTAACTTTTAAATCTATATTTAGGTAAAGGGAATAAATTATATTAGGATGATACTAAAAGGTATAGTTTTTAGGCACCAATAAAATAGTATTACGTCATTAAATTTTAAAGATAACAAAGTATTATTATACACTCATCTATATCTAATATCTTCTTCAACTTAATTTAATTTTAATTAAATTATTTAAAATAATTAATTTTTTAAATTATAAACAAACAATTTTCTTCTAATACAAATTTTAATCCTTTTATTTTTCATTTTCATAAGTTAATTTTTTTTTTATTTTTGTGCAACCAAATTATAAAAATTAGTAATTCTTGTGCAATTTTTTCTATGCCACTAATACATAATTTTGGTAATTATTTTATTCTAAACCTCGAACCTAGAACCTCAAATCTTGAAATCGAATCTTGAACTTTAAACCTTAAACTGCAAGGTTTAGGGTTTGGGATTTAAGATTCAGGTTCAGGATTTTAGGTTTAAGGTTCGGGTTCGAAGTTTGAGGTTTAGGGTTTAAGGTTTAAGGTTTTAGGGTTATTGATTATGTGTTTGGGGTTCATGGTTTAAAGATTTAGGGTTATGGGTTTATGTTTGAGTTTAGTGTTTGAGATTTTGTATTCAGGGTTTAGGGTAAAAAAATACCTAAATTATGTGTTAATTGCATGGAAAAATTGTTGAAATGTGATTAAATAATTGAAAAGGGACCATGAATAATGTAGTGAGAAGGTCCATAAAGTAATTTCTCTATGGATGAGTGCATAATAATAATTTCATATATTTAAAATTGGTTGATGTGGACAAAATTTTATTAGTGCCTAAAACCTTAATTTTTAATATCATCCTTATATAAGTTATTCCCTCTAGCAAAATCAAAATATATACAAATTTTAAAGTTGATAAAAACATGCCATGTGAACCCATAAATTAGTTATTCTATTTAAAACTAGTGATTAATTTCCATAAGAGTTTTTTTTTGTTAAAATTTAATATAATAAATAAATTATAATTTAAATATAAATAAGGATCATGTAACGCCCCGAATTTTGGGCCTAGATGAATTGGGCTTTGGGCTTTGGGTCTCATAATTTTTTTAGTAAGCAAGAAAATGACAAATGACATGTTGGCTTTAAGGGTTTAATAAATTTGGAGTGTCTAGGGGTGTTGGAGAAGTTCTGGGTTCGAACTTTGAGGAGAAATTTTTTTTAATTAATTATTAAAGGAATTAGGGCGGTGAGTAGTTGGGCTTTTAAATAAAAATAGGAAAAAATGGCATCAAAGAGCCTTGTGGTGGAGTGGCTAAGTGACGCCGCTTAGGGTATAGGAAGGTGGCGTTATGGGCTAGCAAGGAGATCTTAGGTTTGAATCCTAGCATAGTATTTTTTTTAAGAGTTTAACTTTGACCTTCTAGAAGGTTGGAAGTAGTGTGATGATGGACTCTAATGAGAGAGATCAGAGGAGAAATTTTAGGAAAAGAGGGGAGTTATCAGGGAGAAAAACGAGGAGATGAGATGGGGAAGAGTTGGAGCCAATTGGGACTTTAGGGGTAGGCAGAGTTTCGGTTTTGTGTTTAAATAGGGGGTGCCAAATTCCTTTGAAAGGTTCTTTGGTTTTCCATTACTTTTCTTCTTTTCCCCCTTATTCTGTTTCTTCCATTGCCGAATTACCATCATTCCTTTTTACTGAAATCCCTATTGGTGTTGTGTTCTTCTTCTTTCTCTAAAAGCCGAATACTCCCTTATAATTGAATAGTCCTATCTTTTTACCGATTCTTTGTTGTTTCCCTCCATCACAAATCGGTTGTTGTTATCTACTCTTAATCAAGTTTTAAAAGCCGGATCTCGTTCAGTAACTACCTAGGTTGTAGGATCAAAGGTTAGATTCAGTAAGTACTTAGTTAAACATCCTTAGTGTGTTTTGGTAAAAGTTGGAGGCCTATTTAACTCTCTTTTGTTGTTAACCCTGTATTAACAAGGGTAGGGTTCAAAGATCGCAAACGTGATAGGGATCTACAAGTCTCTGCCAAAAAACTATCCATTCGTTTTGGCTTTTGGGTAAGTGTTCTTGATTTTGGGATAAGTTGGCCGAATAGTCTATAGTAAGGGAAAGGGTGACTTAAGTGGATACAAGTCACCTATTATTTTGTCTTTAACGATTAAGATTGATGCAGATCTAGGGGATATTCGTGACTAGTAGCTAAGGAAGGGCTATTAGGACTGGTGGCACACGGTAAGGTTATGGTAAGGCTTCGGTTTTTGGTAAATGTTGTGGTTAAGTGTGGGATTGATTTGAGGATTGGTATTGGTTATAGGTTCAAAGCTGAGGATAGTGTAACATGTCTCATTAACCAGGTGTGTAGATACACTTCACACACAACAAATCGGCAAAAGATGAAATCTCGAAAAGTCGGAATGTCGAAAAGCTAAAAAGCCAAAAGGTTGGCGCCGGCAACCACACGAGCCTACGAACATTCGTGTGGAAACACTGATACAACTACCGAGGCCAAGAGAGCGATATCATGGTCTCGGGCCACTGTTGGCCAACCGGGCCATAAAGAGGCTAAATGGGCCCGACAGGCTCGTGGGCCCAAATCGGTAAAAGTTGATAAGTGTATTAAATGATGAGTTGGTATTGATGGTTGAATGATTTGAACAAGATCGGGCTTGGTGGGCCATATATTTGTGAATGGGCCTAATGGGCCATATGGACATGATTGGGTTTGATGGGCCATATGTGATTTTAGAGAAGCATGTAGACTGCTAGGGTTTTATGGTGGACTCTAGGCCTATATTTAATGTACTCTCAAGCAACATAAAACTTAATTAATTAATCAAACATGTCTGTGGACAAGTCGCAAGGTTAGAGTGTGGTAATGGATGTATGCATGTTTAGGATTGGATCTAGGAAGAGCTTGGTACTTAAGCGGTCCTAGTGACCCACCTCCTCTTCTCTTGAATCCTACCTGGCACATAGTGTCTGTTCACTTTAGCCGCGAGGACTTGTTGATGGGCCAAAGTTCGTAATTAAAACCCGTACTATTAAGAAATTACGAAAATACCCCTGTAGGGTAGAAATTACCAAAATACCCCTGTAGGGTAGAACTACTAAAACACCCTTGTAGGCTGGAATTATTGAAATGCCCTTGTAAGGTAGAATTACCAAAATACCCCTGGATAGTGAAATTGCTAAAATACCTCTAGGTGCTTAATGTGTGAAAATGTGTATGTTGCATTCATGAGATGTATGTTGCATTTGGGTGGGTTTGATGAAACGGAGGAAGAATTTGAGGATCGCATGGTTGCTTGAAGACATGGATCCACTGATGGCTTTTTAAGCCCAATGTATGTTTAGCAGCTTTGTTGCAACGATAGGTAGTACGCAACCGGCGCTACCATTGGTGTGTATGGGATGGGTGGGTCGATATTTATATCCCCACATGGTGTGTAGGGTTGGACGGAGATGGTGTGTAGAGGCTGGATGGGTAGGATTTTTGCACTTGATTGCTTCATACTATTTTGCTATTGGATTGGGCTCAGGCCCAAGATGACTTGTGTTGCATGATATATATACATTGTTGTTGAGGGTTGTACACACTGAGTTTCGAAACTCACCCTCTTTTAATATTTTTAGGTAACCCTCAATAGGCGGTTCGACGAATGGTGGGACTTAGAGGTGGCCAGCTAGCAAGATATTATTATTTGGATTTCTTTTAGAATTCCTAGTATTTTGAAATTATTTTAGTTCAGACTGTAATAAGGCCTTATCTCTAGTTTTTATTTCATTATTGTTATTATGTTTTATACTTAGAAACAAAGCATGGATTTAGTTGCTTCATCCACTTTTCAAGATTATCTAAAATTTATTGTTGTTTTTTTTAAATTAAGCTTCCGCAGTAAATATTTTCCAAGTAATTAGTAATTTATAACAAGAAATAGATTTTAAATATACCTCATTTTGAAAAGAAATACAAATAAGGATTTTACTTAACTTTTTCTTAAGAAGGGTTTTCAATGAAAACAAGGTTTTCGCAAAAAAACACTTTAATGTGACACGCCGAACTCGGGCCTAATTTCTAGGCCGGTTTTGGGGGTGTTACAGATTATTATTTAAATATAAAATAATTTAAATTTAAATAAAATAATAAAATTACTTATTTAGATAACAAAATTAACTTTTTTTAATTTTAAAATTTTAAATAATATTTACGGTGTTCAATAGTTAATTTGAAGTTTACACCTATATATTGATAGATATTAGATATAAGTAACTTTTTATACAATTTTTAAAGGTATAATGATAATTTAACTCTTAATGTTTATATATTTTATCAATTTGATCCTTATTTTTTTAGTTAATATTGATTATTAACTTTTCAAAGAGAGTCAAATTATTTTTTTAACGAAAATATTGATTAAAACTTTAATTTTTTTAATGATGTTATGTGGCAACCCACATAATAGTTCACATGTACTTTTGATATGACACTATTTGTTTTATATGTTATATTAACAAATAATTTAAAAACTATAAATATATTAAAAAAATTAGCATGAAGTAGACGTGGATTGTTGTATAAGCTACCATGTTAAAAATTTAACATCTTAGTCTGTGTTTTTGTTTGAAAACAACAATTCAACTCTTTTTTGAAAGATTGATCGTCAAAATTGATTTTGTTTTAGATGTTGAGGGTCAAATTTAACTAAAAAAATAATAGTCAAATTGACAAAGAATGTAAATATTAAAGATTAAATTTATCATTATAACATTTCTAAACTACACACAAACTTTTTAAATCCTTAAATGGGAATATAGTATAATTTAATGCATTTGAACCTACAACCTTTTTGAAGAAAGCATGGGTTAGTACACTTCAAAATAGGTGCTAAAAGTCCAATAGAATTATGAACTAGGAGTTAAATTGTATTTTTATTCTTTTTACTCAAAAAATAGTAAATTAATTCTTATATGTTAGTTAAAGAAGTAAATTGGTCATTATGTTAAATTTTTTTTTTCATTTGACATCGACATGAGGTATATGTGGCATGCCACATGATATTGCCTAGTTATTATGTTAGACATGCTAGTTTTTAACAATATAAATGGATGAAAATTTTAATAAAAATGATCAATTTACTTTTTGATCTAATGTATAATAAATAAATTGCCCTCTTAATATAGAGATCTCTGTATTATTTTTACTGTTAATAGATTTTAAAGGAATAAGTAAGGAAAAGACAAAATAAGAAAACAATTTTGGTGTTTTAAATTGTCTTTTATTTGAGATATATAAGTTGATAAATGTAAGTTGAGAATACTCAAGTCTAGAGCAACGAAATGGGACATAAATGAGTAAAATAATGATGGGGATCTTCTTTAGTTTTTCCCCATAGAAAACAATGTGAATGGCATGCTTGAGTCTTTGAACAGCACCAATGCAATGCTCAAACAATCAGCACAGGGTTTTCAATAGATTCGTGGGTTGTCGCATTCATATTTGGTTGGCCGAAAGGTCACTTGCCTTAAATGGCAGAATTTATTTATGTGTTTGTTTTGATTATTGCTTGACTTTTTGGTGTTCCGGTCTGCATTCGATTTATTTATAAATCTAAAACTTTACTTATACTTTGTAACCGATTCATGGTGAATCCATTTTTTTATCTTATTTTAAATTAATGTACCCGTAGATTTTTTATTTAACTGGCCCAATCCAGTTTTGAATATATTTATTGAGATGTAAACATTTAAATTATATAAATATATAATTACATTGAATGTAAAATAAATTCGAACTCGAGACTAAACTCAAAATAATCTGAGCTTGAATAAACTCAAAATTGAAATAATCTTACTTGAACCCACTCAAACTCCCTCGATTGCCACCTTTACTATTAATTATACAATCATTAATTATACAAACTTAATCAAATGAATTATAATTAGTCGTACATTCAATGATCCAATTGAATCGATTCTGTACAAATGTAATGACATTATATGCATTTGCATTTGCATTTACCTAATTATAAACTTAATTAAATTAATTATACTATTAATCATATAACCATTAATCCAATTGAATCTAACTATTTATAAATGTAATCGAATGAATTATACTATTAATTATATGAAAATAATCAAATGAATTATATAATTAATTATATATTCAATCATCCAATTGAATCATTTATGTACTAATGTGATGACATTATATCCATACACAGATTCCTAATTACTCAAGTGAAAATCTACATATAAATGTATTGGCATAATGGTATACAAAAAAAGAAAATTTTGGTAAACAAGCGAAATAACCAAGCAGAAGTTTACATCACACATTCTCTAGCTATAGCATGGCCATCCTTAGCTGCGCATTTGCCATAAACTTAAGCTTAATGCACCATTTAATTCCCCCCCCCCACCCCCCCATATATATATATTCTAAATCAGGACCAAATTAGAAACATGTATACAAGTTAATGGGCTTACATTTGTACATAAACCTATTCAACTAAACAAATAATTACTTGATAATAGGATAACTTAATCGATTATGTTATTAATTAGAGACGTGTCTATGAGTTTACGTGTTTATATTCCTTCATAGATCGATTTAATTAAATTAGTAATTAATTTTATAATTTAATCAATTCAATTATTCGAGAAATTTACAAGATCACATTTATAATTAGGGAAATGAACAACTGAAAAATATGAAGGTTTTCAAAATTAGATTAGTGGTTGAATCGGTGTGTAACCAATTTCCAGTCAAATCGATTTGTTTAGTTTAAGTAAAAAATTTAAAAAAATTCATAAAAAATGTATTTAAAAATAATGAAAACTAATTCAACCATCGGTCTAATTGATTTTTTTTATCTCGCTTTATATTCGTCAACTGGTCTAACTCTTCTTTTTAAATTAGAACCTTGACCAGTTCCAACAACATTGATAAATACTATTAAAATGACTTGTACACTTTCAGAATTTCATTACATTCAGATTGACTGATTCAATAAAGATTTTACAATTAATTGTATAACTCACTAGATTACATTTGCAAATTAATTATTACTCTTAAAATTACTTGTACATAAATTGATTTAATTGAAATAATTTTAATTATCATTTCATTTAAAAAAAACTCAAAAAATTAATTCTAATGGTTTATTATAATTTATTATAATATCCTAAAAATTTTATAAAATAATAATAATAAATAAATAATATTATATGTGAAATGAAAAGTATATGATATTAGGGTAAAAAGTCTAAATTGATGTCTTGAAATGTAAAATTTATATATATATATATATATATATATATATATATTTGATACAAGTAAAGAAACGAAAAAAATTAGAATTGATTAAAAGTTTGAAAAAGAAATAAAGAAACTAACAATTGTGCTAAAAAGACTAACCATTTGGAAAAAAAGAAAGAAAGAAAAGAAAAAGAGGTGACCAATTGAAGACAAAAAAAAAAGAAAAAGAAAAAAAAGGGAAACGATAAGTAAACATAAATTTGATGGTCCAAGTGCCCTCATATGGTTCATGTTCTTAATGGTTCAGGCCCCTAATAAAATACTCACTTTCCAATGTAGAAAAGATAATTTTAGGATATTGGTCTCCGGTTAAGTATATAGAAATATCAAATAAATTTAAGTTGTATTTAATAATGTAAGGTGTGCCTCTTTTAGTTGAAATATAGAAATACCAAATAAATTTGAGTTGACATATTTAATAATGTGGGGGTGTGACTCATATTTTCAATTAAATTGATGACAACATTACAATAAGAAATTTCTCGATATTGTGACAACGCGAATGGGGGCGTTACGACGTGGCGACTTGTTTTTCACATAAATCGGATTTCTTCTCCCAATTAAACTCTGCTATCTTTTCCCACTTAAACTTTGATTACTCTATGGACATTTTAGTATGATTAGATATCTAATATTCTCTACCTTTTTTATATTTTGTTGTTTATACGGGTCGATCCCCAACAAATAGTTGAGATTTATTTTTATTAGTTCAATGACTAAGATTATTTTGGATCATATAGAATTAAACTAATAAAAATCTCAAACAAGGTAGACCTAAAGCTTAAAAAAGTAAGCGACCTAAAACAATCAAACTCTATCAAGACTTATGTAGCAATTAAAGAGCACACCACTTGGAAAGTAAATAACTTTTAGCACTTAACATACTGTCAAGAAGGACCTTACACAACCCATAATTGTAAGGTCGAGAAAATAATAATTTGTGTTGGAAAATATATTACTACAAAACAAATTTGTTAGCAGTGACTGAAATATAAATCAAGAATTAAGACATCAAAATTTACTGCATCGTGGAAAAACAACCTCCTCAGAAACGAATTTGCCTTGATCAGTGCAATTGTGTAGTGGACGTCGTCCCTAAGGATAACATAGTGCTTCAATATTCATACACCCGAATAAAGAAGGTGGAATATAATTGGTATTACTTTTCTTAGGAAAATTGCATTAGGATTAATTCCCAAGAAAGTTCGGAGGGGTCATAGTTGGTTCCGCTTAAAACCCAAACTCCTAGACAGAATTACCTCTAATGTAATTTAAGAAAAATGGCAGAATTTTAGAAGGGGATGAAAAATAGTCGAATAGGAGAAAATAGTTTTTTAATTGTTGTATTTTTCTTTCTATGTGTAAAATGAGAAAAAAACAACTATTTATATTAGTAATAGAAGGGTACAATAGTAAATATGCATAGGCAAAAAAAGTAAAAATCGGGTCACCATTTTCACGCAACAGTAAAAAAAAAAATCTTCTATTCAAGATTTCTATAACAGTAAAAAGAGGGAAAAAAATAAAATTGTTTTTAAAAAAACGGACCGAGCGGTGACGGCGCACGTGTGTTAGGCCTATAGCCCAATTACTCAATAAGAGTAAGAAGAAAGGCTATATATAAATCCTCTTAATATCATATACTTAACCAATGTGGGATATACCCACTTACCAACAATACTTTGCATTACCAACAATTCCCACAAATGCAAAGTAATTTGAAATTTTTTGTAAACATGAGAAAGAGTAGAGGTTTTTCCTGTTAAAACATGAGAAGAGCAACAACAAAATTAGTAGCTTAAGCACTAGTATATTGTGGATTTGAGCTAGTACATAATGAAATGTGTGATTATTCTCTCTAACAAGTGAATGAATCTTGAACTTGTTAAGATAGGAGTTAACTTATGACACTCAACAAATCTCAGATTCAATTGATGTTCTGCGATAATCAACAAGTTTTAGTCAATGCACATAAGGATTGTAACACTCTAAACCCGACCTAGAAGTTTAGACCGAGTCTCGGATGTTACATTGATCATTGAAGTGATCGTAGGTAAATTTCGCAAAACAAGTTGGCATATCGAACCGAAACATTTAGTTGTTAAAAATTCAGTCGGTAGAATTACAGGTTTAATAAATACTCGAATTTAAATAAACGAATAGAAATTCAAAACAAAACTTGTACCACAGCCTTATAAAACTTTACAGTTCAAAACAATATAACCAAAATGGAAATTTAAAAGTAGAACTGAAATATTCTTTGTAACCGTAATTGTCCAAGACATCCGCGTACTGAGTCCATCAATAGAAGTTAGACTATACCTGAAAGAGGAAAACAGAGGGGGTGAGCTTCACGAGCTTAGTGTGAGTTCAAAACCACCTAACTACAGAATCAGTAAACAAAATGCCAAAAAATAGTTCAAAAGCTCAACGTATTTATAGAGTTATACAGAACCAGATGGTAAACTCGAAACAGACGTCCCGACAGATAATAACAATTTGAGTATATTAACTCACAATCAGACACACAGTCATATGTACTATTTAGTCAGATAGAAACAATCAGATAGTCTTACACACAGAATAGTTAAACAGATGTATACGAATGTAGTCACGTAATAAAACCCACCTATCCAACCAAACACACCTCTCCATCCTCCAATCACACCTCGTAAGAGCTATTTAAACTCATCCAACCAAATCACACCACGTAAGACCTCGTAAGCCTATCCAACCCTACACACTATATAGAGTCATCCCGGGTTGCCCGACAATAATGACCCGCCACCCCGGGTTGCCCGGCAATGATATCTTATCAATATACAGTTAAACTGCCAAATCAAATGCAATACAAAGTAGTGCGATATCCCATTGTACTGTCTAGTTGCAGTTTAAAACTGTAGATTAGATATAATTATATGTAGCGAAGCTGACGTATATACGGTACAGTTCAATACGGTAAACCGCTATACTGGTAAACTGCAGTTAAACTGCCATATTATAAAAGAATACGCAGCAGTGCTGATGTATCTACTGTACCGTGCAGTGCAAAAATCCCCTATACAAACAGGTTGCAGTTGAACTACCAGATCATATCAGAATCAGTCTCCCTTCTCTTCAAACCCATCCCAAAATATTTTATGCAGGTGTATGTATGTATACAATCTCATAGAACCGAGAACAATTTTAAACAGTCAGACAGAATAGCTATGCACATACACCTAACAGAATAGATTCAGATTCAAACATCTCACACGACAGTCATAGATACACTTAAGCCGAAGCCCAAGTCAGAATTCTTAGCCACCTTTGACTAAAGATCAGCCAAGGCAAAACACACAGACAAATCTTCAGATCAAGAACACACAGAATCAAAATAGGTGACTTAGAGCCACACGGCTGTGTGCTCCAGCCGTATGGAAGAACCTAGGCCGTGTGGGGTCAAAATGCTCATGTGGAGAGAGGCACACGCCCGTGTGAGCCAGGGGCACGGCCGTGTGAACAAGCTGTGTAATTCATTGTCCAATTATGTTAAAAAGAGTGCATGGCGGACACGGCCGTTTGAGGGACTTCCACACCCGTGTGCCTACCAAACACCGTCTTGTATCCAAAACACATACCCGTGTGAGATCTTTAAATCCCCAAATTAGCCAAACGACTGTGTGGCACCAAATCATTAAATCCTTAATTTCCAAACACACATGCCCGTGTGACCAGGGAACACAGCCAAGTGAAAATCGACAAAATCCCTAAATCGACTACATGACCATGTGGCCAAGCCGTGTGGCACCCAAATTCTGCCTGAAGCCGTAATTCCCAAAGACACACGGCCGTGTGAGTCATCACACGCCTGTGTGGACGCCTGTGTGGTCACGAAACCACCTTAAAACAGCCCCAAAAATGTAATTTCAGCCACGAAGCACTTCTTGATCCTCGTTAGATTGAATTATACAAAACCAAACACATTCTAAGCATAAAATAACGATATCACATCCATAGTCGACTTTTCGTAAAGTCGAATTAGAATATGCAAATAAACTAGAAAAGGTTCAAAACCCACACCTGATTTGCGATCACAGATGCCCAGAAGCTGGCTCAATGACCAAGCGAAGCTCTTCTAAAACCGTAGGCAGAAATCAATTTTTAGAGAAAAAGAAAGAAAGAAAGAAAGAAAACCAAAAAGAAAAGCAGAGAGGGAGAAAAGAAAAAAGTAAAAAAAACCCAAAAATAAAAATAAAAGGAAAAATAATAAAATAATATAAAATAAGTAACTAAATAAAAATAAATAATTCACTTAGAAAGTGCACACAAGGACTCGAACCCAGAATCCAGAGACAAATTAACACACACCAAACCTCCAAACCAGCAAGTCTATTTTATCACTTAAACGTGCAATTTACCATAATAGTGTAACCTTCCCACTGACCCTAACCACATAACTTAAAACTTCTAGTTCTAAAATTTGGGATGTTATAAGGATGCTGGTAAGTGCTCTAGAAAAATTTCCCAAATGTTTTTTTTATAAAAGGTGGCTAATCTTTCACACTTACGTAGGTGATTTCATCAAGTCTATCTCAATATAGACCACCCAAGTCAGGGCTATAAAATCATTAAGAGCATTTTTAAGCTAGTACTCCATTATTTATTAAATGTTTCACAGATTCATGCCTTATTCAGATATGCCTTTTCTTACCATTGTAAGTTTGGCTTTTAACAACACAAATTGTGACTTGTGAGATGCATAATAAAAATACAATAGGTACTGGTTTTCCCTATAAAAGAATCTCTGTAAGTAGATTCTTAAGCCACTCGACCTCTTGCTTGCCTAAGTTAATAACTGTAAAATCTAATTCCATCGTGGAGCGAGTAATACATGTTTGTTTAGTAGACTTCCACGAAATGGCTGCTCCACCCAAAGTAAAGACATACCCACTTGTAGAGCTCACTTCATCACTATTAGTTACCAGTTTGCATCATAATAGCCCTCAAGGATTGTAGCGTATCCGTCAAATTCCAACTCCCAAGTTATTGTACCTTTAAGGTATTTAAGCAAACATTTTAGAGCATTACAATGCTCATTGTTTGGGTTATAGGTATATCTACTTAGTCTACTAATTGTATAAGTAATGTCAGGCCGAGTTTAGTTTGTCAAGAACATAAGACTTCTAATAATCTTAGCATACTCTAACTGAGAAACACTATTTAATCTGTTCTTTAACAGTTGTATGCTAGAATTATAAAGAATTCTCATAGGGATTACATCAAAGTTATTAAACTTTTCAAACACTTTCTATATATAGTGAGATTGGTTTAATGCAAATCTCTTTTCTAATTTTGTAACCTTAATTCCTAAGATTACATCTACCTCTATCAAATTAGTCATTTCAAATCTAGTAGATAAGAGATTCTTGGTTTTATTAATGGCTTCTATATTGAAACTAAAATTTAACATGTCATCTACATATGACTTATGATGACACAATTAGGACCAAACTTCTTAAAATATGCACATACATCTGCACCATTAATAATAAAATTGAAGCTAAGAATAATCTTATGAAATTTCTCATACCATTATTTTAGAGCTTGTCTGAGACTATACAAAGATTTTTTGAGCTTGCAAACTTTATCTTCTATACTAGGTGCTACAAATCCTGGAGGTTGTTCCATGAAGATTTCCTTATCACCATTTAAGAAAGCTGTTTTCACATCCATTTGATGTACCAGCAAATTGTGAATGGAAGCTAAAGCAAACAAAACACAAATGATTGAGATATTAGTCATAGGAGAGTATGTATCAAAATAATCTACTCCAAATTTTTGAGTAAACCCTTTAACCACTAGTCTTGCCTTATACTTTTGTATTGACCCATCTGATCTAAGTTTCTTTCTAAAGACTCATTTATTAATAATAGGTCTAAAACCTTTAGGCAAGTCTACTAACTTCCAAGTGTGATTAGACATAATAGATTCAAACTCATTATTAATCGTATCTTTCCAAAAAGTAACATCTAATGAATTTATAGCTTCATCATAGGTTTTTGAATCCTTATCTAGAAAAAATGTATGATTAATCAAATCACTTATTAAGTCTAAACCATTAATCTCAGTTACAAAGGAAGTAAGGAAATCGACTCGAAACTAAATACAGTCATTTGTCTTTTACTTCTCCTAGGTTCCACATCATCATTAAAAATATCTCTATTATGTATACTAGAAGAAAAAACATGCTCATCTAATTGTATATAAGGATTTATGCCAGATTTCTTTAAAGGAATAATATTTTCAAAGAAAACAACATATATAAATTTATATATGGAAGAATCATGTAAAGATATGAATCTATATGCAGCACTATTTAGAGCATAACCAACAAAAACAACATTAACAATTTCAGATTTGATAGTGTTCTATTTAAAAGAAGGCAAACTTACTTTTGCTAAGCATCCCCACATGTTCAAGTATTGCATATTAGGGCAAAAACTTTTTCACAATTCGTATAAGGCACAATCTAATTTTTTATGAGGCACTCTATCAAGAATGTGGTTTGTAGAAAGTATGCCCTCCCCCACATGTGGTCAGGTAAACTAGAACTAAGTAGTAAAGCATTTACCATTTCTTTAAAGTTCTATTTTTCGTTTCAGTTATACCATTTAGTAGTGGAAAATAGGGAGCCGAAAACTTGTGTATAATTTTTTCTTTCTCACAAACCTCTTTAAGAAAGTTAGTTCTACACTAACACCTTTATTGTATCTAAGACGTTTTATTCTTCTATCAAACTGGTTTTTTAGTTCTGTTTTATAAAGGAGAAAGGTTTGTTTAACTTTATCTTTTGTTCTTAGAAGATAAACCTGTGTATACCTAGAATAGTCATCTACAAATGTAATATAGCAACATTTTTTTCACTTTTACTTTCTGTGTTTCTAAAGTCTACTAGATCAGTATGAATTAATTTTAAAAGTTCAGTCTTCCTATCAGAAATAGTCTTTAAGGAAGGTCTAGCATGCTTGGCTTCAACACAAATTTAATATTTCTTAAAGCTACTATCATCTAAATTAGGAAGCAAATTCATTTTTATGAGTTTTTGTAGAGAATGAATATTCATATGTCCTAATCTTGCATGCACATGTCAAAAGATTTAACAATATAAGTAGAAATGGTGACTTTATTAAACATAGTCTCAATCACAAAGAAGCCTCCACTCGAATAACCTTTCCCCACATAATCTCTATTTCGGGAAAATACAAGTTTATCAGATTCAAAGACTAGTTTAATGTTTGTCTTATTTAGTAATCCACCACTAATCAAATTTTTACATAGGGTAGGTGCATAAAGGACATTATTCAATGCCATCATTTTCTCAGGAGTAAGTTTGAGTTAAATCTTTCCTTTATTGAGTACTTTCTAAGTGCTAGAATTACCCATGTAGACTTGTTCACCTTTAGCTATTGTAACAGCCCGATTTAGACCCTAATCGGAACGGTGGTTTCGGGACCACGAATCTGAGTCAAAAAATATTTTAAAATTATTTTCTGTGTTTATTTTGTGTGAATTTATATATGTGAAATTTTCGTGATTTAATTTTTTTGTTGGAGTGTCCGATTTAATAAAAGGACTTAATCGCGTAAAAGGGAAAATTTAGTGGTTATTTCTAAAAGGTGCCTAATTGTTAATGGCTTTAGTAATGGAAGCCTTTAAGTTGTAAATAGCCCATTTGTATAATAGTTGGACGGCATTAGATAATTGTTATATAGTTTTTATACTATTTTATTAAAGTTATACATTTATGTAAATTAAGTTTATTTTTTTTATCATTTTTATATAACAAGATATTATATATATATATATATATATATATATATGTTAATGCATGAAAGGAAGTCAACTGATGCCTATTATGCCATTAACAGACGAAAAAGGGCTTAAAGCATAAAGCTTGGTTAAAATTTTAAAAGGGTAAAATAGGAAACCAAGTTTAAAACTATATAATATATGTTATATTATGAAACAAGCTTAGTGTTCATAATAGCCAAAAATGAAAGCAAGAAAGGAAAAAGAAAACCTAGGTTCGGCCATAGTCAAGCTTGATTAAGGTACGTAACTAGCTCGATTTTTGATAATTTTTACGTTTTTGAGATCGTTGCTTAGTAATCTTCAAAACCCAAGCTTTGATTTTTGATTTTGATGAATATTTTGAATTTTGCCATTGATGAGAGCTTGTGATTTTTATGGTTTGATGATGAATTATGGAAGATATGGATTGGGTTAATATATATTGTAAAGAAATTTTTGATGATTTTGAGTAATTAGGACTTAATTGCAAAAATAAAAATGTGGGGGGGACTAAAATGTGAAATTGGTGAAAAATATAGGCTTATTTGGGCACTAGGAGTATTCGGCCTACTCTAGATGTGATTAATAATTTTGCATAAATTTGTGTTTTGTGCATTAGGGACTAAATTGTAAAAATTGTAAATGTCAGGGGTAAAATGGTAATTTGCCCCTTTATGTGTTTTTGGACTAAATAGAATGAAAATATGTTTGAATGAGCTTAATTTGAATATGTTTAGATCAAGAATTAAAGAAATTGGAATTGGATCGGGGAAAAGCTAAAGTGGTCGACTAGTCGTCCCGTTCCGTTTTTCATCGTCCGAGGTAAGTTTATAAGCAAATAGACATACTTAATTTTAATTAAATGCAAATTACATATGCTGAAATGAAATATAAGAATATATATATTTGCAAGTGCCGAATGTGTATAAGCTTGGTAGCCATGTTCATGTGTTAAATTCGACTGAGTTATGACATTCAAAAGCCCCGTATGAACCCTAGGAATAGTTAGGATACATATTTCATGACATAGGATTCCAATTTATGTGTGTGAGTAAGACCATGGCATCAATATGAGATTCCGATATATGTCTACGAGTAAAACCCTATCTGGGACAGTGGCATCGATATGTGATTACATGTAAGACCACGTCTGGGACGTTGGCGTTGTATGATATGTGATATAATTTGAGTATCCTTTTTAATTCCGAATGGTTCAACGGGCAAGGATGAGTTACGAATGAATGTGGAAACAAGTTAAAGCGAACAGGTATGTGACAATTTATTTACCTATTCGAAAATAAAGTGAGTTGATTATGTGATATGTGATATGTGATATAAGCTATAGATGATGTTAATGGTTGTGGTTGTGTATATGAAAAACTATATGTGGATTAATGTATAAGTATGTGATATTAATGTTTGATCTTGATCTTATATTCGGCCTAATGTTACATGAGGAATAAATTGAAGTGTGAAATTCATATTGATATTAAAGGATTTATGTACATTCGATTAGTAGGTATTTGAAATGTGATCTTTGAATGTGTTTATATGGAAATATATATGTTCGGTCCAGTATGGTCTATGTGATATTAAACATGTTAATGAATCAATGTGTAATTGAAATGCTAAAATTCATATTTAGATAAATGTTTGGTATTAAATTTCATAAGTATGGCTTGATTATGCCTTAATGAATTATCAATGCCATTGAGGTAATATTTGAATAAAGAATTGAGTTATAAATGAAGTGAATGAAATCATATGCTTAAGTATATGATTAGTCATATTCGGTTTAATGTTATGGTAATGTGAATTGCGTACTTATGCCAAGGTTTATATGTGCAATTGTCTATATGGTAATTGAACGTGAAGTTATGCTTAAGGGAATGTAAATTGTATAAACGTATTATAATAGTATGTATTCGGTCAAGTGGAATGTTTTATTGATATTGAGTATGAAAGATGATTTTAGATAAAGAACGAAGGCAAGTTTGGACAAAACTTAATTCATGATAGTTATATGTAGATATTTGAATTTACAAGTATGGTTTGGTTATGTCTAATTGACTTTTTATTATTGGTGGGTTAATATTTGCTTATGACTTACTAAGCTATGATAGCTTACTCTATGTTTCCATTTTTACTCTGTTCTATAGATCTTGAATTCAAATTGCGAGCTCGGGAATCGTCAGAGAAGTTTATCACACTATCGACCGCCTTCGGTATTTAATAAGTTGAAATTTGAGACTATGGCATGTATAAGCTAGAATGTGTTATGCTTGATTTTTGGTCTTGTAATTATAATGAGCCATACGAAAATGGATTAATTGTTAAGTTAAGTTTGGTTTGAAGCTTTTGATCAATGATGGATATGTTTGCTTTGATGATTCGGTCATGATATGTATATATATAAGTTTTATATGCATGATGTGTTTGGGATATGTTATTGGATATGATCTTGAATGAGATTGATATTAGTTGAGTTGGATGATGTTCGTGTAACACCTCTATCCCGTAACCGTTGTCGGAATAGGTAAGAGGCATTACTGGACTTGTAACTCATGTCAGAACAGTAAAATTTTGAACTCTTTTTTTTTTCTTGAAATAAAGATCATTCATTTAGATAAATACTAAACATAGCCAGGGATAAAATTTAAACTTCTATAAGTACACATTCAAAAGATGCCATTTTCTCATGGCTTATTTACATTAACCAAAATATTCTTCCGCCACTAGTCTATTCTATACATGCCATAAGATAATCCAAAACATAGCAGTACCAAGCAGTGGATAGTGATAGTGTGACAAGTTGCTGACGATCCCCGAGCT
The DNA here is from genome assembly GCA_020496765.1 of Gossypium stocksii. Classification (NCBI taxonomy): domain Eukaryota; kingdom Viridiplantae; phylum Streptophyta; class Magnoliopsida; order Malvales; family Malvaceae; genus Gossypium; species Gossypium stocksii. The sequence continues at coordinate 76,142,259 of CM035629.1, forward strand.
GGTAGTCAAAAACCACAACGTATAGACCAAAAACATGAACGAACAGAGTAAGCTTTTGTAAGCTTAGTAAGTTTTAAGCAAAAACAATAATTTTGTTGAATCAATGACCTTTTTTTTTTCACATATACTTAATCTAGGTAAAATCTCATTTGACCCAATATACCTAGCCAAAATTTCACATAATTTGATTCACCTTTCTTTAGCCTTGAGTTTTAAGTCACAAAGTGTTTTCATTCAATATCATTGGTCATTCATTTCAACTGTTCGATGAAGTTAATCTAGAGCTTCATCTCGAATCGTAATATCAATAAACGCATCACTTAGCTAGCACATATATACTTTCGAATAATAATGACCTAGATGGCCGAATATTTCCAAAGCAGATTCTTCATCAACTGAAGTTGGATTCACATGGTAAGCACATTCTTCACCAATTACAACTTTCAATAATCCTTTCCACTTGTTCATAATCACATCCATATTTTCAAGTATTTCAACATGACAAGTACTAAATTACCGTAGGCACATAAAGAACCAAACATATTCCTTATCACATATACGTAAGTTTACAGAATATAATCCTTACCTTGTACTGGCACATCTAGCTGAACCCAACCCATACTCAAATCATAAGGCCTTTGAGCAGAATATGCACTAATACATAAGAATATTTCATCTCATACTTCATTATACAAGCGTACCATTACCAATTAGATCATTCTCATATTTGGAGTTATAATATTAATCACATTTACATACCTCTTTGATACTAATAATTCACTTTGAAATCAATCCACCGATGAGTAAGTAATACGTACCTGAACATCTTAAATACATAATACTTATTTGGTGGTAACTTACTGCGGATACTCAATATCAAAGTCTTACTTGAATCCCAGCATTTAGCCTTCGGGTCTTTAAAACCCGGATATAGTACGAGCACAAAGCCTACGGACATTAAATCAGGATAATATTCTCGCATAAAGCCTACGAGATCTTAACCCGGATATAGTACTAGCACAAATGCCCTTCGGGACTTATCACATTTATACACTTTCACATTCATCACATTGGCCATTCGGCCTTATCATATATATACACTTTCACATTCATCACATTGGCCATTCGGCCTTATCACATATATACACTTTCACATTCATCACATTGGCTATTCGGCCTTATCACATATATGCATGTTCACATTCATCACATTGGCCATTCGGCCTTATCACATATATGCATGTTTACATTCATCACATTGGCCATTCGGCCTTATCACATATATGCATATTCACATTCATCACATTGGCCATTCGGCTTTATCACATATATACACTTTCACATTCATCACATTGGCCATTTGGCCTTATCACATATATGCATGTTCACATTCATCACATTGGCCATTCGGCCTTATCACATTTATGGCCTTATCACATATATGCATATTCACATTCATCACATTGGCCATTCGGCCTTATCACATATATGCATGTTCACATTCATCACATTGGCCATTCGGCCTTATCACATATATACACTTTCACATTCATCACATTGGCCATTCGGGCTTATCACATATATACACTTTACAAGTTCAAACTTATCATTTCTCACCTTAGTCCACATTCGGCTAACACATAATCACATATTAACAATTTATACTTATCAATTTAACTATTCAAGCTTAATTCACGTTTTACAACATTTAACTCCATAATGCCGAATGTCATTATCTACTAACCACACGCACTCATTTGATTTGATGTTCTTCCATGTATGACCTATAGTTCTCTCGGCCATTCAATATTCAAGGTCATATAAATTTCATATCAAATTTCCTTAGTTTCCCTTATAGCTAATTTATAATAATTTATCAAGAACATATCAAGCTAAATCATTTATTTCATTAAATCGCATTCGGCAATTTCATAAATCAATTCTAGCAATTAAACATTCTTTTCTAATATCTATAACAAATTTCATGACTTATCTCAATGACCGAATGCAAATAAAATACTCATCAACTCAAGAACCTAAACCATGGCTAAATAAGCAATGAATTAACCATCTCTCATTTTGATTCAAATTCAGCAAGTATATAAACTTATGCTAGCAATTTAATTTTAGAATTCCACAATTAAGCACAAGTTTCATACTTCACTCTAATTGCCGAATTCAACTTACTCATTTTAGTCATCTATAGCCACCCTTAACAAATTTTAAAACCACATACAATCCTTTAACTACCTTCTATTCATAAAGGCATTTTACACTCAATTTATAACACATTAAAAAAAATCATGGCCGAAAGCATCAATATCCCAATAAGCAACAATTTATTCATCTCTTGATTTAAGTCCTCATTCGACATCCATTTAAATTCATACTAACATTTAAAATGCAAATTTCCAAAATTAATCACACCTTACCTATTCCATAATAGCCGAATGAAATTTTTTTTGCTCATATTTGCCACTCATAGCAAATTTAACTAGTCTATACTCATCCTTACTCACTTATTATCATATATCATCAAATCATCAATAGCTTAATACTTGAAACCATGACCGAATGCTTCATGAAATAAAATCACAAAAATTAACATATGGGTCATGTTGTGAGCTTCAAAATCAACTAAATTTCACAAAAATCCAAATGAAAACATATGAAATCTTACCTTAGTTAACCCTTTAACTAGCCGAATGCTTCATGTCCTTCTTTCTACTTTATTTTCTTTAGTTTCGGCCATGGAAGCAAGAATGAGCCTTCAACTTTGGTATTATCACCTTTTTCCTTATTTTAATTCATGTTTCCTTATTTTAATGTCTTTAATTTTATTTTATTATAAAACAATTCATAAAATGCCAAATTTTGCTTCATCATTACCGTCCACTAAGGTAAAGATGGTCAAATTGACATGCAAATCCCATTATTCCACATGCATGCATTAATTGGTCATCACAAATTTACCCATCATACTTTTTAAGTTTACTACTAAGTCCTTTTTAGTGAAATTCACATTTATATCTCTAAATTAAAACACCAAAAATGTCACACATGAATTGGCACATATAATAGGCATCAAAATAATTATTAAATTATTTTTGTGCCTCGGTTTTGTGGTCCCGAAACCACTTCCCGACTAAGGTTAAATTAGGGTTGTCACAGTTCGTGTGATTAGTTATTATATTGGTGTAAGGTTTTTATGGACAACTATGTTTTATAAAGAAACATGAAACATATATATTAGGTTTTGATAACTGTTAAATTAGAGTTGTCACAGTTCGTGTGATTAGTTATTATATTGGTGTAAGGTTTTTATGGACAACTATGTTTTATAAAGAAACATGAAACATATATATTAGGTTTTGGTGACCTTGTGATTTGGTAACTATGCATATGTGATTCATGTTTAAGGTTGAAATGGGGTTATATGATATACTATAGTAGGAAAAGTATTCGGGTAAGTGTTGTATTAGGTAATAGAAAGGATTGATGGATATTCAGCCAAGTCTTGACTATATTTATAGGCATTGTTAATAAATTTATATCACATGCGTGTGATGTATTTGAACTTTTGAGTGAATACATTCGGCTAATGGGTGAAAGGTTGGAAAATTGATGATTTGGTTCTTTGATATGTTAGGCGTGAAGAATGGTTAATTATTATTGAAAGTGTATCTTGGTTAAGTATAAGTTTTAAGTTAATTTATTTTTGGCTAAGCTTATGAAATTTACCAAATGAATAGTATATTACATTTTATAAGCCATGAGTTTTTGCATGCAAATATAATATATGTGCATAGTGTATTATGCCATTATTGACTTGACTAAGCTTACATATTCACATTTTGGTACCAAATTCATATGCCTACAATAAGCATATTTATATTCTGTTGGAATTTGTGAAGAGACCAAAGGAATAGGGATAATGGTATGTTTGGTCATGTGTTAATTATGATAATGTTGTATATGTTATTTGACTATAAGCCTTATAATATGGATTATTTAGTCAATATGCACTTGTGAAGAAGCATGAACTAATATATTTGATGTATAGAATGATAAGATATATGCTTGAATGCCATAGTGTGTGCGTATGGTATTTATAATGTAATGGATCATCTTATCACTTTGACAATCGAAATGCTTAAAGGGAAAAAAATGACTACGTGAATAGTAAATTCATTTATGTTTTAAATGGACAATAAGATATTACTTGTAATGATTTTGATATGAGCTTATGCTTTGTGACAAAATGATATAGTTGACATATTATTTGTTTATGATTTTATATTGGATATATGTTGACTAATATGTTTATGAAATGATTCATAAAGAAGTTAAATTGATTATTTATACTATAACTTCTTAGTATTCAAGTTGTATGTATGAGTATGAGTGTGATTGCCTGAAAGTTGTGTTTCGTCTAGTAATACCTCCTAACCCCATTTCAGTGAAAGATACGAGTTAGGGGTGTTACAGCTATAGTTTCAAATTCGATGAACATTTCTCTATTGGCATAGAAATGTTTGAAAGCGCCTGTATCTACAATCCAATCAACATTGATTTCGACAAGGTTTACTACGGAAACCATAAAAGCTATAACCTCATCTAGATTTTATACTATATGCACTTGTGGTTTGCTTTTATTTTGGTGATTAGAACGTTGGTAGCATTGGTATGCTTTGTGTCCAACTTTTCCACACACGTAGCATTTCACATGGTTGTTGGTATTTTTCCTACTCTTCCTTGGTTTTTTGAAGTTGATAGCCTTCTTATTTTGGAGTTTTACTATCTTCTTTGAACTCATATCGTCTATAAACCTATTAAATTTGGAACCAAAACTAGATTCGACCAGGTTAGCTTTTAAAGGAAATTGAGTTGAAATTACTAAAGCCTTATCTTTAAGACGATTGGCTTCCTCAATCTTCATATGGCTAATCAATTTTTCCAGAGGAATGTCCTGCTTCTTATGCTTTAGTAAATTGTAGTAATCGGATCAAGATTTCGGCAGTTTTTCAATCAAGATGTTTGCTTAGAGAATTTCACACATCTCTATCCCTTCCGCTAGGATATTAGAGACCAACTTCTCATAGATATGAACTTGGTCTATAATCGGATTATCATTGGTCATTTGGAACTTGATCCATTCTCCAACAAGATATTTCTTGACCCATTGCATTATCGACTCCATATTTCTTCTCCAATGTATCTAAATGGATTTAGCTGACTTTTTTTTGACAAATAGGTTGAAGAAGTTAGCTTAACAAGTGGCCTCTTACCATTTTGTTGTCCTTTTCAAACTTGACTTTTGTAGCTAGGACATCCAGGTCTTTGGGAATGGTGGCAGAATCTTCGGATTTCTTGGTGTCAAGTGGATTGAGGAGGACGTAGTAAACTTCAAGTTGTTTGAAGAAGATGACCATCATTTGAGACCAGCGGCGATTGTTAGTCCTGTCAAGAGGTTCGAGCTTGAAGAGATCAGGGATTAATTTATTGGTAGAGGTAGACATGTTTAAACAATAGTAATTCATTTTTAAATTGTTTGAAAATATACTATGGCAAAACAAATTTGTTAGCACTGATTAGAAATATTAATCAAGAATTAAGAAATCAAAATTTACTGTGCCGTGGATAAACCACTACATCAGAAATGAATTCACCCTGATGGGTGTAATCGTGTAGTGGACGTCTTCCTCCAAAGTTAATAGAGTACTTTAATTTTCGTACACCTAAATAAAGAAGGTGGAACACAATTGGTATTGCTCTTTTTAGGGAAATTACAATACGAGTAATTCCTAGAAAAGTTTGGAGGGATCATATTCGATCTCGCTTAAAACCCAAACTTTTAGACAAAATTTCCTCTAATGTAATTTAGGCAAAAATGACAGAATTTTAAAAGGGAATAAAAAATAGGTGAATAGGAGAAAATAGTTTTTTGATTGCTGTGTTTTTCTTTCTATGTGTAAAATAAGGAAAACCAACTCTTTATTTATAATAGTAATTGTAACACCCCAAATTTTGGGCCTAAGAAGTATTGGGCCTTGAGTTTGGGAATGGTTAGGAGGCGGCTTAAATAATTTAGATGCGTGTGAAAATTTTAAAATTTCACATTTAGTTTAATATTTAAGTGAATTAGAAAGGGTTGGTAGTGTGGGAAAAGTCCTGGGCTCGATCCAGGGCTCTAGCAAAAATTTTAATCTTTGCTTCCTTAGGGAGAGTCTAGCAGTAGACCTTATAAATAAATTAGGTTAAAATTGGACTCAAAGGAAGCGCCTGGCCCAGTGGCTAGAAGCGTTAGGAAGCAGGAAGTGAAGCTAAGGTTTGAGTCCCAGCGTGTGCAAAGTGTTGGTTTTTTTTAAAAACAAACCTAGAAGGTGGTTGGAAGGCTTATTAATAAAGCCTGGGAAAAAATGACATAAGTGGCGTGCTTGGCCCAGTGGCAAAGGCGCTAGGAGCGTGGAAGGGAGCCTGGGTTCGAGACCTTGCTCACATAAGTTGTATTGTTTTTCAAAAAATCAGTTTGCGGGTTAATAAGCCTTAAAAATAATTGGAGGTGGAACATGGCATAAGAGCACCTGGTGTGCAGTGGCTAGGGGCGTGCTATAGGTCCTAGAAGGTTACAGTTTCGAATCCCAGCCCAAGCAAAGTTCTGTTTTTATTTTTTTTTAAAGTAACTGAGGCTTAGGCAAGTAAGCCTTATAAACAGTTGTTACCGAATCATAGCACAATAAGAGCTTCGACGGAGTGGCCAGCAGCGCGAAAGGAGGGCATTGAGGACTAGGGTTCGAGCATCAGCAAGCGCAAATGAGAGCTTATTTTTGCTGTTGGAACGTCCAGCATTGTTTTGCTGTGGAATTCTGCCGAGAGCAGACTTTCAGATGGGGATAAAGATTGGATAAAAAGTATAGATAATGAAGGAATTTAATTTGGTGATAAGTTTGAGTCAATTGGGGAGTGTAGGTTTATTTATTTTATTTTATTTTTTTAGTATATATATATATATATATATATATATATATGCGGCCACTTTGATGAGAAAGATGTTAGGCGAATTTTCTCCTTAGTTTTTAGTATTGTCAAGTTTTTTTTTTTAAGAACCGAATTTTGATCATTCGGGTTTTAGTTTTCTAGCCTTCATCCGTAATTGTTATATCTTCCTTTCTATTTATCTCTTCTTCTTTTTTTTTTCAAACCCTCTAAGGCTGAACCCAACCTCTTGTCTTCTACAATATTTCTTTATTTTTGGCACATATTCCTGGCCAAATATTTTCTTTCCCATTCTCTTCTCAAATTTGATCGAATCACATCTTTCTCTCAAGCCGGATAAGCCAAACTCTTTCGCTTGCATTTTGGTAAGTTACTTTTTCACTTCTCTTTAAGAATTTGGCTCTTTTCCTTCCCTGACCGTTTGGAGTTTTGGTCACTTGGACTATTATAGAAATACCAATGAGCAAAGGGGACGTTAGTGGTAAAGAGATGACGAATGTGTCAACTAAGTATGAGCATGTAATCACTACTCCCAAGTTTAGGCGACATAAGGTGTCAGCAGTTCGAGACTTTCCACCTAGATGCGGGAGAGGGGCTACAGCGGACCTCAGATTGAACAAACAAATCGCGGTAGATCAAGGTAAGTGATATTGTGTTTTCAAGGTGGCCGAATCTAAGTGTGGTCGGTAGAGGTGACTCGTGTGGAATACGAGTCACTTGATGTTGATAATATGTGTGTATTGGTGCAGATCTAAGGGTATTCAGGAATAATAGCGAAAGAGAGGATATTTAAATCGGTGGTACACGGTAAGATTACGGTAAGGCTTTGGGATTTGATAAAGTTGTAGTTTAAGGTATAAAATTGATTCGGATGTGGTTTTGGTTGTAGCTCGAGGCTAAGAATAGAGTAGTGTGGGTCGTCAATCAGGTGTGTACATATACTACATACACGACAATCGGCAAAAATCGAAATCCCAAAATCCTGAAATCCCGAATGGGCTTGACGAACTTGTAGGCCCAAAGTGGCAAATTTGTGATATGAAACTATATGATGGATTGACATGCATGATTGTATGATTGCATGATTGGATTATGATCGGGCCTAATGGGCTACATAAGCATGCTTGGGGCTTAATGGGTTTTATGAGTATGATTGGGCCTAGTGGGCTTATGGGATCATAGAAATGTATGTTAGGATTTTTTATGGACTTTAGGCCTAGTTCTGATCTCTCAAATTTTACATAAGACTTAATTAAATAATTAAACATGTCCGTGGGTAATTCGCTAGACTAAGGTGTGGCAATGGATGTGTGCATGTCTAGGACTAGATCTAGGAAGAGCTTGGTACTTAAGCGGTCCGAGTGACCCACCTCCTCTTCTTTTGAATCCTACCTGGTGCATAGTGTCCGTTCACTTTAGTCGCGAGGACTTGTTGATGGGCCAAAATCCATAATTAAAACTTGTACCTTAGGAAATTACGAAAATACCCCTGTATGGTAAAATTACGAAAATACCCTCTAGGGTAGAATTACGAAAATACCCTGTAGAGTAGAATTACTAAAACACCCTCATAGGGTAGAAGTACTGAAACACCCTTGTAGGATAGAAATTACCGAAATACCCTTGGATAGTGAAATGACTGAAATACCCCTAAATGAATCATAGTTGTAAAATAAACACCTTTTGTGAAAGAGTTTGCATGAAAACACTTAGGTTGGACCTAGTTGTGAAAGTTGTTAAATTGTATAGTAAATGAATGAAATAATTGGAATTGTGGGCTGCCATAAGAGTGAAAAGAGTTCGGTTAGGCTTGGTTAATAAGGAAATTCGATAATCAATTTCTGAGCCCAGGGGTAAAATGGTCATTTTACAAAAATCTAGGAGCAAAATGGTCATTTTGCCAAATTATGAATTTCGAGTTGTCTAGATTAATATGGTGATTAAATTAATGAATTTTTATTATTATAGATCAATAAGTGCGAAACCTGAACCTAGACTGGGGGAAGGCCAAGCAAATCGACTAAATTGAGAAGTCATCCACATTTTGTATACCGATGTAAGTTGTAGGTAAATAATACAACTTTATTATAGTTATGCATGAAATTATTATTTTGGCATAAACTAATGAATTGTGAAAATGTGTTATGTATGAGAACATTTATTGAGCATGAATTGATAATTATGATTAGCAATAAAGATATGATGAGAACCTATGCGATAGAACCCGGTTGAACTGTAATAATAAATTGGATATTCTTTGCCATAATACTAGGGTCGATACGAGTGCTAGTGTAAGACCATGTCTAGGACATGGCATCAGCCTTGTTATGTGTTAGTGTAAGACCATGTCTGGGACATGGCATCGACTTGGAGATGTGTCAGTGTAAGGCCATGTCTAGGACATGGCATCGGCACAGATAGAGGAGAGCCAGTGTAAGACAATGTCTGGGTTATGGCATCAGCCTCGATACTTGAGAGCCAGTGTAAGACCATGTTTGGGACATGGCATCGGCTTGACATGTGAGCTAGTGTAAGACCATGTTTGGGACATTGGCTTGATACCCTATGTTGGAGGCTAATTGAATATCATTTCATATTCTAAATAGTTCAATGAGAAATTTAAAGTTAGTGTTAAGCTCGAGAGATATTATGATGATTTTGTGAGTGGTACATGTACCTAAATAAAATGTATGAAATGTGAACTCAATAGTATGTTGTATGATTAGTAAAGGATGAAAACGAGTAAGTTATGTTTGTGGCCATTCGTTGTATCATGCACAAATTGTGATGTATTTAAAGCATGTCATAGCATAGTAAATTATTGTTATTTATTTACTTATAACTTACTAAGCTTTATGCTTACTCCCTCTCCTTTCCATTTTCTTATAGTACCGCCTAAATAGCTCGAGGATCAAAAAATGTCGGAGCCATCGCTCACACTATCCATTGAAGCACTTGGTATAGTTAGTTTTAATCTTTTGAATATGGCATGTATAGGATTTTATTCTTTATTAAGTGTCATTATTTTGGGTCAAATGTGTTGGCTTGAGTTAGAAATACCTTATTTTGTATAAGGCCAAAGATATTGGCTAATATTTGCTAATGAAATTTAAGTGCAAATGTTGTTGTTTTTAATGACAGTGCAAGTGGTATGGATGAACAAGAGCATTAGGATAGTTGTATAAATGTTTGGTTGATTTGGGTATGTGAATGTGTGTGAATGCCTAATGTTGGCCCTTGGCTAGATAATGGTGAATTGGTATATATTTGATGTTGTTTCAGGGTGGCAAAAAGCTTGGTAGATAGCCTTATATTATCCACACAGGTAGACACACAGTCTAGTCCACGAGCGTGTGGTTAGGCCGTGTGTCCCCTGCAGCTTGGATTGGTAGAATTAAATGCCCAATATTAAGCACACAGGCTGAGACACGACCGTGTGTCTCAACCATGTGGAGGACATGGCCTAGCACACGGGCGTGTGCCACGTCTGTGTGACCCTTAAGAGTTGCTAACATCAGAAACAGAATACTAAGGTCTTCACACATAGGCCGCGACATGGGCGTGTCATGGCTGTATAAGGGACACAGGTTGAGCACATAGGCGTGTGCCTTAACCGTGCGAACTCAATTTTTTCATGGGGTACAAGTCAGGGAGTTACACAGTTGGACGACACAGGCGTGTCATGGTCGTGTGAGGGACACGGGCCGTGAACACGGGCGTGTTTCAGGCGTAAAAACCCCTGTAGGTTCGATGTTAGAAAATAAATCCACACAGACGAGAGGCATGGGCATGTCCCTAGGTGCGTAAGCCATGTGCACCACATGGGCCTTCAGCACAACCATGTTTAAAGGCCATACGGGCGTGTTACCCTCCCACACGGGCGTGTGCCTTATTTTTTTTAGTAAGATATTCTTAAATGTTTTCTAAGCACTCAGTTTGGTCCTAGATTGTTTCCAAACCATGTTTTGGGCCTTGTAGGTTCATATTAAGGACCATAAGGCAATGTTTGAAAAAGTTTTAAAATTGGGACGAAATTTATTGACTTGAGGTTAAACGTTTACATGTGTTTTAGTAAGGTAATGCCTCATTCCCTGTCCTAGCGTCGGATATGGGTAAGGGGTGTTACAAATTGGATGTCAAATCTGTTTTCTTGCATGGGGAATTAACTGAAGATGTTTTTGTTGAACAACCACAAGGGTTCGAAAAAAAAGGGGAAGAAGGAAAAGTCTACAAGCTGAAGCGTGCTTTATATGGCTTAAAACAGGCTCCTCGAGCTTGGTACAGTCGTATTGAAGGATATTTTCTTAGCCATGAATTTGAAAAATATGAGTATGAACCCACTCTATTCACTAAGATGGAGAATAAGAGTATTATGATAGTAAGCTTGTATGTAGATGATTTGATTTATACAGGGAATAATGATGAGTTGATGATGGAGTTCAAGAGGTTTATGAAGATATAATTTGCTATGACTGATGTGGGAAAAATGAAGTACTTCTTCGGTCTTGAAGCAACACAGAAAGTTGATGATATTTTTGTGTGCCAAAAGAAGTACATGACAGATCTTCTAGAGAGATTCGAAATAAGCAACTCAAAATCAGTTCATAATCCAATGGTTCTAGGAAGTAAATTAAGCAAATATAAAGATGGAAAAGGAGTTTACAAGACACTCTACAAGCAGATGGTCGGAAGTCTAATGTATGCAACTGCCACGCGGCCGAACATCATGTACAGTGTAAGTCAAGTGAGTCGTTTTATGGAAAATCCAAAAGAGCTTCATTTTGTAATAGTAAAGCGAACCATACGCTATCTCAAAAGAAGTTGTGAATTTGGATTGTTCTGTTAGGGAGATGGAAGGAATGATCTAATAGATTATACAGATAGTGATTATGCTAATAATGTCGAAGACAGAAAAAGTACATCTAGCTATGCATTCATATTGAGTGAGGCTACTATATCATGGAGTTCGAAGAAGCAATCGGTGATGAGTCTATCAACAACTGAAGTGGAATTTATAGCAACAGCAGCAAGCTCATGTCAAGCTGTGTGGCTCAGATGGATACTTGAGGCAGTGGGAAGAAATCAAACAAGTCCTACGCTAATATATTGTGACAATAGTTCTGCCATAAAGTTATCAAAGAATCCAATTATGCATAGGAGAAGCAAACACATCGATGTACGGTGTAACATCCCAAAATAGGGCCTAAACGGAACAGTGGTTGCAAAACCACAAAGTCGAGATAGAAAAATTTAATCCGATTAATTTTTATGATTTACCGAGTGAATAGATGCATGTGTTAGAATATTGATAGAAAATTTCATGAATTGCATGTTTAAATTGCCTATCAGGGCTTAATTGCAAAAGTTGATAAATATGAGTTTTAGATAGGAAAGGATTAAATTGAAGAGCATAATTGAAGTAGAGGTCCTTAAATGGTAATTATACCATTAGGTTTTCATGTTAAAAAATGGACATACATAGGTAAATATAACCAAAGTTTTAATGAAGGACATTTTAGTCATTTGGTAATTAAAAAGATTAAAAAGGGAAAAAGATGGCAAAATGTTCTCATATTCTTCATTAGGTCGAATGACAAGGGTTCTCCATAGCTAGGGTTTGTTTCAAGCTTCCAAGCTCCATAGTAAGTGATTCCAAGCCTCGTTTTTAATGTTCTTTACGTTTTTGGAGTCCCGGTAACTCGATTTAGCTTATTCTAGCAATAATTTTACCTAGGGTTCATATTTGGAAAAATACCCATAGGTGAAATGTGTTTATTTTGATGTTTTATGATATAATATAAAGTTTTAAATTATGTTAAACAACTTGTGCTATTCGATTTTAAGTGACAAGTAAAACGACATAATCGGTAAAAATACCTAATGTTCATAAGTACATGTTAGAGTGAGAATTTGATGTTGCCATTAAGGGAAAATGATCAGCATGTCCTAAAACATAAGAATTAGGGAAGAAGTTTAATTTCCGAGCTTTAGGGAAAAAGTGTAAATATGCAAAAGTTTAGGGGCAAAATCGTAATTTTTTCAAAGTTAGAGTTAAGGACTATTTTGATAAATGTGAGTATTAAATAAGCTAAATTTGCTAATTATAGATAAAGAAGAACGAAATTTGGGGATAGAGAAGATTAAGTTGTCAAGTTGATTGTATTTTGCATCGAGGTAAGTTTACATTAAATAAATGCAATATTTCGATATTTTATATTAATATTGTTAATTTCCAGCATATATATATATATTTATTTTATGAGAATATTCCAAGTTGAATCAAAGATGAGGTAACAGAGAAAAAGTATCAGAAAGCCCATTTGAACCTTAGGAATGTATGAGATATAGAATGTCATGACATTTTGGGTTAAGACAATTGAGGAACATCCCATGTAAGTCCATATCAGACATATGGCATTGGCAGGTTGAGACAATTCAGGAACATCTCATGTAAGTCTATATCAGATATATGGCTTTGGCAGGACAGGGAACATCCCATGTAAGACCATGCCTAGAGCATGGCATTGGCAGGCTATTATCAGGCAGGAAAACCCAAGTATCCTGAGTATTTCAAACTGTTCATTGGGCTAATATACATGCTATGTTACAAGAAAGTTCAGGTAAAGGAATGATAAACAGGAAAGTTAAAGAGTAAGTGGAGAAGTAAAATAAAGATTTTGTTAGTTGATGGTATAATATGAGTATATTTATACTTGGTGAATGTTGTCATTTATTTACTTGTAAACTTACTAAACGTTGTAGCTTACTCCTTTTCCTTTCTCTCTTTTATAGTGTAGCCAAGCCAATTCGGGGATCGTAAGGACGTCGGAGTTCGTCTCACACTATCAAAGGCTATCTCGGTATTTTGTAATTTGAAATGTTTTGAGTTATGGCATGTATAGGGACTTGGTCATTTTGTGTGTATGTCCTTATCATACGATTAAAGAATGGAATATGAATACTTGATAGTGATTAGCCATTGAATGGCTAACTAAGAACATGATTTGATGTTATGTATGCCTAAATGATAGTTTATGCAAAGAACTTATGAAAGAGTAAAAGTTGACCATGAAACAGTTTTGGAACAGCAGCAGTGATGTGAATTTGAAAAATCACAAAGAATTGAAGAAATGGAATAAAATGGTGAATGAGATATAGAATTAAAGCTTATTGAGTTTATTTTCATAGGAAAGAAATAGAGCAAGCAAAGGAAGTCTATATTCTGAGATATTTAAATTCTTGTGAGACTGGTTTAGAGGGATTTTGTGATCCCCTGTTTTGATTTTAGAAATTCACTAAAAATTGTACAAAAATAATTATGAGTCATAATTTATATGTATAGATTCCTTAATGAGTCTATTTTCATTAGAAACAAGTGTAAACACTAAATGAAAACTGTACTATGAGATAATTGATTTTTAGTGAAGAGAGGTTAGGTTTGCTGGGCTGCAAAACAGGGGAACATTTAACTAATAAACTGTACTAATTGGCCAGACTAAAAATTCTGGAAAAATTATGGTAAGAAGATATATGAGTCTAGTTTCAGGGAAAATTTACAGATTTAAATTTTAAGTTTCGTAACTCGAGTTATAATTAATTTAGTGACTGTTATGCAGGTGGACAATTTTATTATGAACAGTGAAATAAATTGTTTTAATTTGTGTAAGTAATTGGAAAATTTTTAAATGTTCCCAGTTTAGTCCCGAACTGTTCTAGTTGCATGTTGAGGGCCTCGAGGGCCCATTTTAGGGATATATTGGATGAATGTGAATGAATTAATTTTAAAAGTAAATTTTTATGCCCCAAACTGGTAAGGTAAGTCTGGTAACGCCTCGTGCTCGACTCCGACGACGGTCTCAGGTAAGGGGTGTTGTATACGGTTTCATTTTCTAAGAGATCTTATAAGGAATGAAACAATTGTGCTACAACATTGTAATTCTCAATAACAAGTACCTGATGTCATGACCAAGCCACTTAAGCTGGAAGATTTTGTTCGAATGTGAAATAAGTTAGGAGTTGTAGCAAATGTAAACTGAATGTTTGGGATAATTTAGTTTAAGAGTGGAAATATTAGATATGTTTGAATGAGTCTCCAATTATTACCAGAGGTTGTTATTTATTTTCTTGTATCTAATTATTTGCTACTTCCTTATTCTTAGTTGAGTAGTTGCTAAAAATTAGCAAAGTATTTTGCTACAATTTGTTAGTAAGCTTGACTATATATATATATATGTGTGTCAATCACATGAATAAAATGCAATAATACTTTCAATCAAATACTTTAGCACATGTTTTTTGTTTCTAACATGTTTGTCATGTTACTTGGCATAAATCAGCTTTTATCGCAAAATCTAAGGGTTTGTTAGATGTGGCATATGCAACTTTACCGGTCTAAGATTCCATCATAGGTAGGGTCTCAAATTATTAGCCAAGGGCTAGTGTTTTTGTTCCAAATATTGGGACAATTTAAGAACTTTTTCCTCATCTTATTGATTATTTCATACGTTTAAGAACAAATCATTTCCATGTAAATCCATGAAAGTTGTGGGTCAAGTGTTCGACCACAAACCATAAACCCAATAACAACCGTTCAATTAACCCTAATAGTGGTCCCACATCTACCGCCCATTCTGGTTACATTTAGACATCACATGTACCGAGGGACTGTAAAAAGACATACCAATAATCTCCCCACCTCCTCTTCTAGACGACTAGAACATGCGCCGCTCCTTAAAAATTTGCACAAATCACGAGACATATGCCGCTCAAAGGGACTTGAATGAAAAACAACGAAAATATGAAGGTCATTTAGATAAATAGAAATATGTTGTCTAAAGAATAAAATGCACTCCACTGAGTTTACGCCTCCGTTACGGGGAGTGGAGACTTTCTTCATCGAGTCTAAAGCCGGGAAATACTTAATCTACTTACCAACAGATCATTGCTGAACTTAAAACTCAACAATGGCACTTTGTTTCTGAGTCAATCTGTAGATTCCATTTCCTCAAATGGGTTGCTGTGTAAGCACCAACACAGGTTCCCTTCGTGCGAAGGAATCACATTTGCAAGTGGTTGTCGAATCCAAAGCTCCACCTCCTTCGGCTGAAGAAGAAACTGTGAAGGAAGTTTTATCTGAAACCCCAAAACCCAAAGCTCCCATCTTCACCCCACAACAAGAAGAGAGCAAGCAAACCCAGATTGAGAAACCGGTCTTTGTCAAGATCCAAGAGAAGGAAAGCCTCAATTTCAACGTCAAGACCAAACCAAAATCACCTGTCCTTGAAGAGTCAGCTTCGGAAGAGGTTTCCGAGATTTGCAGCCTGAGTTTAAGTGAAAGCCTTTCCACTGTTACTGATAGGAGAGATGAAGAAGATGAAGTGAGGCAGCTAAAGGTGTTCAGATCTTCGGCAAGACCCGGGTCAAGGAACCGTGTCGTGGGTCGGAAGCTTGATCAATCACCTAACAAAAGAAATGGGGTCGTGAACGGGGGATCATCAGTGAGGTTGGTTCAAAGCAAGGGGGGATCCCCAGTGAAGCGTGGGTCAAGACCCGATCCGCCAAGGAAGGATCCGGGTGAGAGTTCAGGGAGGAGGTCAAGATCACCTGCGGTGAATAGAGCTGTAATGGGTCGGAGCTCGTCCGGAGGAAGGACCATTCATTCTCCTGGTAGGGTCCGACGTGACCCAGGAGAGCAACAACAACACGTTACTACAACTACCATGGAAGGGAAATGGCCAAGCAGCAATAATAATGGTGCTACAACGAGTGCTCCAAATGAATCACTTGAAAATCCTCTTGTCTCCCTTGAATGTTTCATCTTCCTTTAAGGATTAAAAGAAAATATTGTACCTTTAGAGTTCATATATTGTAATTTCTCTTATTGTTTTTGTTTTGTTTGTGAATACTGATTCAATGCAAATGTCAATCCGGACTGCAATGCAATGGGAGATTTTGGTTGTATTTAAGAACGTATGAAATTGAATGCCTTTAACTTGACATGTTGGTGTGGAAAAACATGTGTTTTCTGCAAAATATGATTCAAATTGGTACAAAATGATTGCTCCTTTTCCATCTTTCTTTATCCAAGAACTTGAGGTTTCTATTGGGTTTTTGGTTTGGTTAAAGGAGTTCACATTGAGACAACTTTAAGAACAAAAAAGTTTTATCTTTAGAGATTAATCATGTGATTGAGATGCGTAATTATGTCTTTGAAACTAGATCTTGAGCTGGCTACTACTATACCTGGAACTCCTTTTAGGATTCTCACAAAGACCAAACGACGAGGAGAATGCATGGGTTCTTCATGCAGCTAGCCCCCATATAGGTTGGTTCACGGTGGATTACTCATTAGCACCATGATTGATGGTTAATTTTTAAAAATTTATTTACGAGATTAGTGTCAATATCGTCTCTTTGGCTATTTTCATTTTTTGCTAAAAAAATTGTGTACTGAACAAATATTTTAAATTTACGAAAGTATTCATATCTTTTAAAATGATTAAATAAGGATTTTTATTTTTTAAAAGTGCTTAAATAAGAGGTAAATTTTTTTAAAAGTACTCACATAAGAGTTTATCAAATGTTGTATATTAAGTTTCAAATTATGTTTTGATTGTTTTTTTAAGCAATATCTGATTTATGTATTATGTGTTTTATTATAAACACGTTGACATTTATCTAATTTTTTTTACAAATAGAGCTAAAATGCGTGAAAAACTCTAATTTAAACACCTTTATAGAGGTTAAACCTTTATTTAATCATTTTAAAAAGTTTAACTCTTATATATATGGGTAACCTCTAAAAGATTAAACTCTATTTTGAACGTTTCCCCTTTTTTTTCTGAAATAATGAGAGAAAGAGCAGCATGGTTGGCACATACTCAGCTTTAAATATTCTATGATTTTAAAAGGAACACAAATGGAAAATGGAGAAATAAAGAAAGAAATGCAGATTTTGGAGAATGGAAGAGGGGGAAATCATATTTGTAGAGGTTTGAAGATGAAAGACACTAGGAGTGGTCCAATATTTTAATGTTAAAATGGTTAATGGAATATGTTATTGGACGCTCTTTACAAAAAGGAATAATGGGGGAAAGAAGATGAGATGTATCAGTTATTTTGGACTTTAGCTTTTTTCTATGGTCGTCTCTTTTCCATAGGCAAAGACAAAAATATGGAAGTTCAAAAGTTCAAAATATTTAGACCAAAATGGCTTTAACTTTTGTTTCCATTACAAAGATGATTTTCAAGCTACTTGAGTGTTTTTAACTTGGCTTCTTATATCAGAACCAGGGATTTAAATAGCGGTCCGCTACCGCTATAGCGGCCGTTATATAGCGGTAGCGGTGACGTCCGAAACCGCTACCACCGAAACCGCTATTTACCGCTATTTATGTTTTATAATGAAAAATTCACGACTGCGATACCCGCAGTGACCGCAATTGCATCCTTTATGTCCGCAACCGCGATAAACGCAACGCGACCGAAAACGAGGCCGCGACCGCAATTTAAATCCCTGATCAGAACCAGATGGATTTCTCTCATGCAACGGCCATTTTTTTAAAGGAGAAACTTACTACACCATGCAAAACAAAAGGATAAGCTAAGGCATGCATACATATTTTCGGGTTTAAATTATTTTGGATTCATATTCTTTGTAAGTTTGTGTACTTCCTGCTCTTCTCTATTTATCTTGGGTTTATCTTCATTCCGAAAGTAGTTTAGATTTGTTGTTAAGAACAGCTTAGTTTAAAAAGAAAGTTTATGTTTAAAGTAGAGTGATAAATCTCAAAATTATACATGAATTTTAACTTTACGTAATTTCATATTTGAAATTTGATTTGATCTAATTCTCACAAATTTGTAGCACAATTATTAATATATCACCATATATATTTACATATAGCCTACATAAATAATTATATTTATTCATTATAAAAATAAATTACTGTATTTATTTTTTAAAATATGTATCATTAAATCAAAATTAAAGTTTTATATGTATAACTCCAACAAATTATAATTCATGTATAATTTTGAGATTTAGCATTACTTATGATAAAATTCTATAAAAAAAAATTGAAATTTCAGTATATATTTTAGAATAGAAAGATATTGAAAATAAAAAGATATTAAAATCATTTCATCTACAAAAATTCAACTTTCAAAAGTCAAGCATCATTTTTTTTTTAATTTTTTTCGGCTTGGTTTGTGAAACCATGATTTTAAGTTTTAACAATAAAAGTAAAATGTTTTACTGTGATGGTAAAAAAAATATACCAGCAGTAATGGTAAAAAAATGCAAAACATAGGTTTTTAAAGAATTGGAAGCAATTGTTTCTCCAGCATTCATTGACAATGATGGGGCTATAGATAAATTCCAGGCCTTAGTAGATTGCAGTTTCTTCAGTTTTCTTTCCTCACAATTACAAATAATTCAACCCTTGCCAGTAATTTGATAAATGGTGCACATGGAGGCTCAACATCACCGTTCTATATTAATTTTCCATCCATCTGCAACAAACTGCTTCCCATACTCTCAATCAACTATATAATATACCTCAATTTTTTTTTACATTTATAATTTGGATCCATTTGATGGCAGTCCAGACCATCTTTAGTCGCTATCTTAGAAAAATGTTGAACATGGAATGGTGGAAATCAGCAGCAAAGGCGATGCAAGTATGAACGGACTTTACGGTCTTCCTTTGTTCCTAGAAAACCTCCTGCTTGAGGATAATCATGCTCATCGTTTTGGGTAGCATGTGCATCCCAATTTCGTAAATTTAGTTTTCTTCTACTGCACTTACATGAATGTTCCCGGAGGAGTTTGCAACAGGATTGCCAGATATGTAGTGTTGATGTTGAACCAATGACGAACATTCCGGGGGACGGGGGACTGGAGCTGGGTGTGCAATGAAAGTAGGAATCTCATCCCCAGGCATTAATACGGAAACTCCGCTGGTGTACACCGTCATCTGCACAGAGTAATGATCTTTATATAACCTTCCAATCCAGATTAAGAATGCTTTTTCCAGGAAATAAAAAGAGCATTGTATGTCACATTAGCAAAAACCAAATGAAGTGCTATATAATGACCTAGTTTCTAAGGTTCGACAAATTGATAAATCCAGAGCTGAAGATGGAACTTTTCTGGGCTTAAACGAAAGCAGTAGTAACTACGGAAACACCAAGAACAGCTTCTTCATTAACGCCACCAAGCAAATCCATCCAGCAGACAGCTTCCAAGAAAGAATCCTAGGTAAAGATGCATGGACTTTACTACCGTACATCCACAAACTGACAGCCTACCTAGTTGTTACTATAAATGTAGCAAATCGCCTCTTTGTGGGGAAAAACAAACATATAGAACGGATAACAAGTGGACAAAATTCAAACTACTAATAATGCAGATTTGATGTTTTTAATTGCCTCAACTAATAGTAGAACTACAAACTTTAGTTATTTGAATCAGACAACATCAACCATAAGACTATAAGAACAAAGAAGAGCCTTATAGTTCACTAATCAATTTCTCAAATTGACAAAAGAATTTTGGTAATAAATTACACATTATGTTGTGACTGTACTAAATTGGTTTCAAATTCTATGCTGTAGTATCGAATGCTTTTCCAAAAATTGACGTTAGGCAGGACAAGTTGCTTACATCAACTAAAATCTATCTTGTCTGTTGATGTAGAGGCAGTTTCCTAACATATTCGGCCCTCGAATGCAACTAGCTATTAACTTCCAAACCTAAACTCTACATTTGCAGTGTCCCTAATAGGTTCCATTCAAAACACTGCCTGGGACATCATGTCTGAAACTTGCAAGGTGCTAACGTATCGTGTGAATTGATTTAGACCTATCACCAACAGGATTCCATGGACATTCTAACATGCCATAGAGGGCTACATTAAACCATTTAGAAGATTTTGAACCGGCTTCTAATTAAACTTAACTTCACAGCAGAGAGACTAGATATTAGCATTGCGTCTTAGGGGAAGGTTCGAAATATTAGGTCGGTGAGCCTAGCATCTGCATCAAAATCCATGGAACACAGTAGAGTAGTCTACATGTGTAGCATGCTGAAGGACCAGTCCTGGGATACCTTCGGGAAAAGTTTAATCTAAACTGAGACAGTTCGTCTAAATTGCCCTTAATCTACCATAATTGAAGTGCATCACACGTAATATCATTATCCACCGACTCTATGGGTCAATTATCATATTGAAGCTAAAATAGAGCACCATAAGAGCTGAAAATAAGAAGAAAATCAACTGAAGTTTGTGTCCACCATGGTTGACCATTTGTTCCCAATCCGAAATGCTAGTAGACCATTCACTTTTCATAAAGGTCATTGCCTAAACGATCACAAATATAACAACAACACTGTTTTGACCGGCTCCAAAAGAAGATCAAACTTTTGAATAAAAGATGCCAAGTTACAAATGCAGGAAAGATGGAAACTTAAAGCTACTGAGATGCGTTATGTCATGAGGCATCAAATTGACAGAAAATTAAGATCTCATTGGCTAACTCTAATCTAATTTAAACTTTTTAACAAAATTAAAGAAATCCCAGATGTAGAAACAGAAGGGGGTGACTCACATTTGGTGATGGGTGCCTGAGCTTGCCATTGAAACTAAGCTGAGATTCAAGGTCACCATAGTTAGGACCAGTAGGAGAAGAGTTAGGCCTGAGAAAGCGTTCAAAGATGGCCATCACTAAGAACATAGAGATGAGAATGGCAGTAGCAACAAAACCAAAGGACACCGCATTCACAGAATTGTCAAATTGTCTCCAGTGGTCCTCCTCTCTTTGTACATTCAATGGAGCTCCTATCGGTGACCAAGTATACAAGTAGCTTTCTTCTTGTCCCATGTTTTCAGCAGTGGGTGCAAAAAAAAAAAAAAAAAACCTGAAGTAGTAGCGCCTTACTCAACTCTCATCCATGGCTCTTCATGTGAGTGAGAGAAAGCAAGGGTTCTTTTTATAGTGTTAAAGTTACGGCAGTACATAAAAGCTTTTACACCAGTACCAAAGCTTCTTGGAGTAGTTTAAACAGATCACGTTAGAGGGTTTGCAAGAGAGGAAAAGAGAGAGTAGACAGAGAGACAGAGAGAAGCACGTGGGCTATCTTTACATGAAGAGGTGAAAAACAGGACTTTGGAATTTGGAGATGGTTTTTCTACCTCTTTTACTAACAGTGATTTTTTTTTTTAAATAAAAAGTTGGTGGTAGAAGAACAAACAAAATTCTGGGTATTTGCAAATTAACTGAGAGGCAAATTAAAGTGTCGGAATAGACTTCTCATGTCTTCTTCTCTTTTGCCTTCATGTAATCACAATTTACAAGGTCCAAGACTTGGAAGGTTTCAGAATTTACTTTTTTTTTTTAGTTCAGGAGCCAAGGTCCCCAAGAGAACCTTAGTAGTGTTTTTTTACCTGCTTGCTTTATTGCCACAACCATCCATTTTAATTGCTAAACCAGATAGTCTTTTCAACTTTGAAATCCCCATTTATTAACCTAAGCAGGAGAGTACATGGAGGGGCAATTGTGAAAATAGTTGAAGGATTTTGACAGGAGAAGTTGAAGAATGACAGATTCCAAAGCAAAGAAATTGCAGTGATACATACACACACAAAGAAATAGGAAACAAAGTACTGCAACAAGAGAACTGATACAAAATCATAAAAACAAAAAAGTATCATCATCCATCAGTTTCTTTCTTTCTTCTTCAATCTTGAATAGGGCAACTCAGAGACAGTGGTCCCCCGGTCAGGACCCTCAACGTTACATGCTCTGTGCCGTGATATTTATGTGGCATTACACATCATTTGTTCACAGCTCCTCCTTGGTGAATCCTCTTGCTACAAGCATGACATAAAATCGGGATTCATTTCTCTTGCGATTCTTTTTAGTATAATACACAATTATTTAATCATAATCAAGAACTATGTAAGCCTTTTTGGGTTAATTCCATCAAATGCCCTGAAAACTATATATTTAAAGTTGATGTCGTAAACGAGCCAATGTATTAAAAGGCACAGGCGTTAGAGCCAACAGCAAAAACCAATGCAAGGCCCCCTTCAAGTTTGCCGATAAAGGAAGGTGCAGTGGCATCTTCATTCCACAGTAAGTGGAGAGGGCTGTCCCGGTTCCTAAATAGGTAGCCTACTATTCCACGAGACCCATTTTTTCATTAATACTCCACATGAACCATGCCGGGGCATACCCATCTTCCTTGAAGGCGTGGAGGTTGGAACGGGACCGGACCTTATGGCCCCTATTTCTACCTTCTTCGCACGTGTCACTAGAATGACAATGCAACGGTTGTTTGTTTATCATGATTTTGATTTGATTTTTTTAGATACACACAAACTTTTGATATATATATTTAAAAAAAAGAACAAGATTGCATTAAACTACCCAATAATACAATATAAACTATCCCTATAGGCATTTGCCATCTAAAGAGGGGGAAAGGTTTGAAGGGCACATTACAAATGAATAGAAGATCAAGTTCGGAATTAAGATTAGAAATAGATAAATCAAAACTATTTCCCAAGTGAGTAAGGGTATCTATACATCTATTTTTCTCTTAAAGGACATTCTTAAATGTTTTTCCTTCTAGTATTGATAAGAGTGTCCTGCAATCGGAGACAATCGTATATAGCAACATATTATGAATTGATACATTATGAATAAGACTAATAACAACGGTAGCATCGATCTCAATTTCCAAGTTTTGCAAATTTGGTCTCATGGCAAGTTAAAGACCATCTCTAAGTCCCTAAAGTTTTGCTTCTAAACTATTGGCATGAGGGATATGTCAATAAGACCCTATGAGCCACTGCTCGTTTTCATCTCTAATGATAGGTCCAATACTAGCCTTTTAGGGATAGTTAATACTGAGCCATCCGAATTTAATTTGTCACGCCTATAATAGCCCGTTTTTAGTAAAATTGGAACAGTGGTTTCGGAACCATAAATCCGAGTCCGAAAAGAAAATTATTTTAATATTATTTCATGGTCTGCATTATGATAGGAATATCGTATAAAAATTTCATAAGGAAATTTTACTGATTTCGTGTTTAATTTTATGGAAAGGACCAAATTGCACAAAGTGCAAAAGTTGGATTCTAGTAGCTAAAATGATCAAATAGCTATAGAATTCAAAATTTGAGGTCGTTATATGGCAAATAGACCATTAAGAGGGGTTAGTAGATAAGTATGATGATTCATCCATGGAAAATCAAATTAAGAAAATGACTAAATTGGAAATAGAAATAATTAAAGATGATAAAAATCTCATATCATCATTTATCATCATCTTTCCCAAAATAAAAAGATGGAAACCCTAGCCATGGAATTTGGGTTTTAAGCAAACTTATTTGGCTTAATTAGGTATGCTTTCTTGTCCCGTTTTTTGTAATTTTTATATTTTCGAGATCGTAATAGCTTAATCTGGCTATCTCGTGTATTAATTTCTAATGTTATCAAAGTATTAAAGTTCTACCATGGATGAGTATGCATGAATTATGAAGTTTTATGGTAGAAAATGAAAGGTTGTTGATAGATAAACAACTTTTGTAAAGGAAATTTTCATGAAATTGTCATTCAGGGACTAAATTGTAAAAATGTAAAATTCATGGAAAAAATTTTAAATTTTGTGAATTACTTGGGCTGTTAATGTTACATGTGAAAATCGGCTAAGCTTGGAATAAGGATTAAATTGCATGAATTTCATTTTCCGAGCTTAGGGACGAAATCGTCATTAATTAAAAGTATAGATGCAAAATAGTAATTTTGCCTAAGATGTGAATTGGATTGAATTGAATATGAATTGTATTAAATTGAGTTAAATTTACTCGTATAGATCTGGATAGACAAAATACGGAATTAGATCGAGAAAGAGAAAGTGTCAAATTAGTAGACAACAAATTCACGAACACTTATCAAGGTAAGTTCGTGTAACTAAATTGTGTATTCTTATATGTTTGGATTGAATATTGTTTATGTGTATTGTATAATTTACATGTATGAAAATCAATTACATATGCGATAATGCTTGATAAATGTTAAGTCTCATTTGAACAAATGAAATGCGATGGTTACAGAGTTTCCGAATTGGTTGTGGTCCTGCATATGTTGCGAACACACCATAACTCTTATGAGCGTTCTCTTACTTGCTCTCATGAGCATCCCGATTTTTGGCCCTCTCAAGCTTCCCGTTATATGGTTCTTGCAAGCTTCCTATTAATAGCTCTTTGGAGCATCCCGATTTGGTTGTGACTCTGCAAGTGTTTTAGACACACCGCAACTCTTATGATCATCCTATTATATGGCTCTTCATGAGCTTCCTGATTAGAGGCTCTTTGTGAGCTTCCCGATATGGCTCGCTTGAACTTCCCGATATATGGCTATTTGGAGCTTCCTGATTAATGGCTCTTCAGAGCTACCTGTTATTGGCTTGCATGAGCTTCCTGATTATGGCTCTTATGAGCTTCCCGTTACACAGCCCGGATAAGCTTCCTATTATTAGTTCTCTAGAGCTTCCCGTTACATGGCTCACATGAGCTTTCTGTTATATGGCTCGAGAGAGGACTTCCCGATTATGTGCTTTAATGAGCACCCCCGATTATGTATTGATGGATTACAATTTTATTACACTTCGAGTGTACTACTTGTGTATCCATCGATATTTCAAATAATTCAATGGGCAAAATTCTGACATGGGATAAACTGAACTTGAGATGAATCATTATGGAAATGTACCTAAAATACATGGAATTGATATATGTGAACACAAGATGTGGAAAGTTTATGAACATGGAAATTTGATATTTGATGAGCTTATACATGTTTCTTGAATTTCACATGAAATAGAAGACTAACATGTTGATGAAGTTGTGTGTTTAGGCTAATAGCCAAATTGCTTTGGATGTATTTTGTATGCTTACCTTAAGTGTAAATGAATGGTAAGATAATTTCTCGTTATACGAACTTACTAAGCATTAAATGCTTACTCTGTTTTATTTCCTCTGTTTTATAGTACTTCAAAAGCTCGTTGGGTTGGATGCTTGGCAGAGATATCATCACACTATTCATCAACTCATTTCGTTATATATATGTAGTAATTACATTTTGGTTATAATGGCATGTATAGGCTAAAAGTGGTCATGGATGGTATGTATGTATTTGGTTGAAATTAGTCACTTGGTATGGCTTGTAATTGCCATGTTTTGATATGTAAAAAGTGGATTTAATATGTTGATTGTGTGTTTGAAATGGATAAATGATGGAAATGGTATAGGCATATTGATGATTAGTTTGTGATAGTATAAAATTGGTAAATATGCCTATATGTTTATATGGTTGTTTTGGTATGTTTGGATAATTGTCCATTTGAGTTGATATGTCATGTATAAAACTTAGTTTTGGCTTGATTTGAATGTTTTATATTGGTTTGCAAAAGTGCTTAAGAATTAATGTAGGTGGAAGACAAGTTTGGGTGAGAAATTTGGCTTAGAAATGGTCTTATTTCATCTATACGGGCAAAGACACGGGCATGTGTCTCAACCGTGTGTGACACACGACCTAGCATATAGGCGTGTGTTTTGGACGTATGTCCTCTGCATCTTAAAAATTCAAAACATAATGCATAAAATTGATCACACGGCCTGGCACATGGGTGTGTGGCTTGGCTGTGTGACCCCTGCACCTACACATGACCTAGCACACGGGCGTGTGACTTGGCCGTGTGACACAAGTCAGAGAGTTACACGGGTAAGGACACAGGCTGAGACATGACCGTGTGTCCCATTTTGAATACCCACACGACCTAAGACACAGGCGTGTCTTTTGGCTGTGTGAGCCACACGGCCTGAGCACACGGGCATGTGTACCCTGCACCTAGGAAAAATTTTGAAGTTTTACGAAAAATTTCTTGGGTTCCCGGTTTAGTCTTGACTTATTTCTAATGCATGTTTTGGGTCTCGAGGGCTCATATAATGGACTTTATGAAAAATATTTGACATGAATGCTAAATAATATGATATGTCTATATTTGATTTGTTAATTCTGGTAATGCTCCGTAACCTTGTTCCGACGATGGATACGGGTTAGGGGTGTTACAATGCCCTTTTCTAGAGGCTTTCCAACATAATTTTATCAAAATTGGTGTAAAAGTTTCCCTTATCTTAGCCACAAGTGTAAGGAAAACAATAGCATGTTCAAGGGTGTGAGGAAAGACGTCCATGTTAGCATAGTTGGAGTGAAAGATGATATTGATTCAAGCATTCAAGTTTTCCAAGAGAAAATAAGCAAAGAAAATATTCCATGGAAGTGGTGGCTTTCTAAACCATGTTTTATAGAGAGCATAATTTGAAAAGCGAATTATTCTAATCCCCAATTTAGTAAGAGTAATGTTCCCTAAGTCCCATTGTAACACCCTTAACCCACGTCCGTGACCGGAACAGGGATTACGAGTATTACCAATCAAAATTACAACTCATACTTCAATTTAATAATATATAAATCATAACATTTTTAAATTTACAAGTTAATCAAATGAACCACATACCAAAGCCCAATTACTACTACATATATAGCACATTTCATAATAACTCATTTTACTATTTTATCGAGCCATATTATATCACTTTTCATACTTCCAAAATAAGCTAACTAATAAACCGAATATAAACTCTAATTTACCAATCCTCATTGTCGAATCATGTAACCAACATCGCAAATTATTTACTGTAAAACTTACCTCCCAAATTAAGCTTATAACATGTCCGAATATAACTATCGACATTCATATTATGATCAAGCCATTTTCACATGGCTATGTACATATAAAAATTACAAAGCTAAGAATAACAAAACTAGCCTATACATGCCATAGTTCCGAAATGTAACTTCATAAAATACCGAAGGTGGTCGATAGTGTGATAAGCTTCTCTTCCTGAGCTTATATCTGGAATTTAAAATCTATAAAATAAAGTAAAAACGAAAACACAAAGTAAGCTATTACGGCTTAATAAGTCATAAGCAAATAATAAATTATTAATATAGTCATTCAAATAAATTTGACCAGATGATAATTTCATTTCCACATTTAACCCCATACCTAGCATTTCAATAATAATGCATATACTTTCATACACAATTTTCATCTTAACCGAATGCTCAATTAACTGTATTAACCAAAACACTATCTAAATTTCAAAGCCAAAATGTCATGTTTTGACCAAGTAACCTTACACTTACATCTATTGTAACACCCCTTACCCGAAACTGTCACCAGAATCGAGAAATGGGCATTACCGAACTTACCGGAGTACAGACTCATATTTTCAACCAAATCATTACAAGTTTTACCCTTATCAAGGGTTTTCTAACTCAATACAGACATCTCAAATGATTAGGATTCGAATCCTATCGCATCGGAGGCCCGAAAAATTTTTGACTTTCAAAACTACGTCACACACCCATGTGATAATAAGCACGACCGTGTAACAAGGCCGTGTGGCCTTCACACACCCATGTCCAGAGACCGTGGTCGAATCTATCAAATTGGCCACGGTCACCCCACACGGTCGTTTGGGGGCCGTGTACCCCACTCGGTTGAGACACACGGCCGTGTCTCGTGCCCGTGTGGTACCCAAAATTTAAAATCAAGGTGCAGGGAAGGCACGGTCCAGGGACACACCCGTGGGGTCAGACCATGTGCCACCTAAGGCCTAGGCACGCTTGTGCCATGTGCCTGTGGAGCATTTTGTTAAACTCCACACGGTCATGTCACACGGCCATGTGCCCTGTCGGGTAGACCGTGTTAGGCTATTTACCAAGCCTTTGCCTCCCTGAAATTCTCTTTCACATACACAACATTCATTTCAACCAATTCGATGACACAAACTCGAAATAATTTCATTTATAACATCATTTACAAAACAAGTATCACATATACACCTATTCTATTTAACTTGCAAAACAATACTTATACAAAGACTAGCCACCTATACATGCCAAACTCAAAATATCAAAACCATGTATACATACACCAAGTTAGCTTGATAGTGTGAGACGAGCCTCCTTTGATCACCAATCCCAATATGCTATATGCTCGACAATCTAAAAGGAAGAGGAAAGGAAAGAGGAGTAAGCTATACATAACTTAGTAAGTCATAGGTAAATCAATAGCAAATGCACAATAATTAGATAAGGTATTTAATTTCTTTATGTCATAATGCAACATCCATATACTTATTCATGAACATTCTTACCAAAATGTCCAAATATAGACATTCACACATAACATGTTCAATTTATTTTCAATTGCTTAACCTGCACAAAAGTTTCACATAACCAAGTTAATTCCCGTTGAACATTCAGAACAGAAGCAGATATACAGAGGTTAGCACCGAAGTGCCTCACAGATATGTGGCTGAAGCCAATACAGAGGTATGGCAAAAGCCATCAGAATATGTAGTCGAAGCTACCAGAATATGTAGTCGGAGCTACCTCAGATCACAGAAATAAAGACGTAATCCACGGGCCTGCTCACATAAGCTGACAGGTGATTGCAACACATGCTAGTGCACCCAGCACCCGGAATACGGAATCAGACAGAATCAGAAGCCCTCAAGTGACATGTCACCAATATCCAGAATCATTCTTACAGTTCAAATGGGATTTACCAGAATATTCACAAACATACAATTGCCTAATTCAAAATTCATATCCACATATTTTCGCATAAAAATCATCAAATGAACAACAATGAGGTAATGTGTTATAATTTACTCATGACTTACCTTGATAACAAAATGACTAAATCCTGAATTAGTCGACTATATTTTCTTTTCCGCGATCTCGATCACTTTCTCTCTTTTCTTGATCTAAATAAACACATTTAACACATTTTATCAATTTCTTACTCAAATTCGTTCACAATTTGGACCTTTGGCAAAATGACCGTTTTGCCCTTATTCTCGTAAATTCAATTTTATTCCATTTTCTTAACCTTTTAAACTTAGCTAAGTTCTTTTCACAATAACAACCCAAGAACCACACATTTCCATATACTTATAAAATAATTTCCATTTTTCTCATTTTAATCCCTTAGGGACGTTTTTTTATCAAAAACTATTCGGAAAAACCCGTAATTAACACTTCAAATACTCATTTTCTACCATTACACAACAATGCATAACTATATCACAAATGGGTTTATTTTTAAACCCTAATCCCTTCTCAAATAAATGGTAAAATCATGAAATTTAAGTTTAAGGGAACTAAAAAATACGAAAATAATCGAAAATGGAGCTAAAATGCACTTACAATTTGCTTGAAAAGCTCAAACCCCTTGACTATAGAGAAAGAAATTTTCAGCAGACAATGGAGAAGAAGATGAACACTTTTCATCTTTTTCTCATCTTTTTATTTGATTTTTAACAATTTGGACAAAAATGTCCCTAACCATGTTACACACAAAAATTTCTAGAAATACCCTTTTGTGTCCATACCACTAACCATTGGTCTATTTACCATTTAAAGATCTCTAGTTCAAACCCCCATTTCAAATAAGTACTTACACATTATAACTCACATTTTGCAATTAATGTAATTTAGTCCAAAAATAAAATTAAGCAATAAATCAATGAATTTCTAAATGACTTTCACACAGAGCATATTTAACAAATCAGAAAACATAAAATTTTCAGAATTTAACTATTTTAATTCAGATTTTGTGGTTACGAAACCACTGTTTCGGTTAGACCCTATTTTGGCCTGTTACATTTCTCCCCCCTTAGGGATTTTCGTCCCGAAAATCTTACCAGTAAACAGATGGGGATACTGATTCCTCATAGTCTCTTCCGTTTCCCATGTTGCCTCTTCTACTCCATGACATTGCCACAATACCTTTACCAAATCAATTCTTTTATTTCTTAATTGTTTCACTTCTCGTGCCAAAATCTTAATCGGTTCTTCATCATATGACATATCGGATCGAATTTCAATTTCAGTAGGTGAAATCACATCCGACGGATCTGACCGATATCAACAAAGCATAGAAACATGAAACACGTTATGAATTCTTTCCAACTCCGAAGGTAAAGATAACCGATAGGCTACTGGACCTATTCTTTCAATTACTTCATATGGACCAATATAACGCGGACTTAATTTACCTTTTCGGCCAAATCTCAAAATTTTCTTCCACGGAGACACTTTCAAAAATACTTTATCTCCCACTTGAAACTCAATTTCTTTTCTTTTCAAATCCACATACGACTTTTGTTGATCAGATGCAGCTTTTAGGCAGTCTCGAATTATCTTTACTTTATCTTCAGTCTCTTTTACCAAATCAATCCCATGAACATATCTCTCACGAAGTTCAGTCCAATACAACGGAGTCCGACACTTCCATCCATACAGAGCTTCATATGGTGCCATTCTAATGCTTGACTGATAACTGTTGTTATATGCGAATTCAATCAAAGGCAGATATTTATCCCAACTACTTTCAAACTCTAAAACACAACATCTTAACATATCTTCAAGCACTTGAATCACTCTTTTTGATTGCCCGTTTGACTGAGGATGAAAGGCAGTACTAAAATTCAATTTAGTACCCAATGCCTCTTGTAACTTCCTCCAGAACCTTGAAGTAAAACGCTGATCTCTGTCGGAAATAATGGATACAGGCAGACCATGCAATTTAACTATCTCAGAAACATATAACTCTGCTAATTTATCCAAAGAAAAGTTCATCCTCACCGGAATGAAATGAGCTGACTTCGTTAATCGGTCAACAATTACCCAAACAGAATCTTTCTTCCTCGGCGTTAAAGGCAATCCGGAAACAAAATCCATGGTAATTCTTTCCCATTTCCATTCGGGAATCATAATTGATTGGAGCAATCCCGAAGGTAACTGATGTTCTGCTTTTACTCTCTGACACATTAAACACTTTGTTACATATTCGGAAATATCTCGTTTCATGCCCGGCCACCAATACACTTTCTTTAGATCTTGATACATTTTCACACTACCAGGATGCACTGACCAACAACTATCATGAGCTTCATGCAAAATCTTCTAGATTAGTTCAATATTTCTTGGCACACAAACTTTGTCACGAAACAGCAAACAACCACTTGAATCAATTTGAAAATCAGAACTATCATTTGTTTCACACTTAGTCTGCTTTGCTAATAAATTACTGTCTAATTTCTGAGCTTCACAAATTTCTTGTAAGAGTAATGGCTTAGCCACTAACTCAGCTATCAACGAACCATCATCAGACAACGACAAATCCGTATTCAAAGCTCTCAAAGCAAACAAAGATTTTCTAGTTAAGGCATCAGCAACCACATTTGCTTTACCCAGATGATAGTCAATAAAAGTTCATAGTCTTTCAATAATTCCAACCATCTTCACTATCGCAAATTCAAATCTTTTTGAGTCATTACATAATTCAGACTTTTGTGATCAGTATACACTCTACACCTTTCACTGTACAGATAATGTCGCCATATCTTCAATGCAAAAACTATAGCAGCTAACTTCAGATCATGAGTCAGATAATCCTTTCATGTGGCTTTAATTGCCGAGAGGCATAAGCTACTACTTTTCCTTCTTGCATCAAGACACATCCAAGTCCATTCAGAGACGCATCACTGTAAAGAACAAATTCTTTCCCCGACTCGGGTTGCACTAACACTGGTGCCTCAGTTAAACACTTTTTCAACTTCTCAAAACTTTGCTGACACTCATCAGTCCACACAATTTAACTTCCTTCCGTAACAGTCTTGTAATCAGAGAAGTATTATCGAAAAACCTCCTACAAACCGACGGTAATACCCAGCTAAACCCAGAAAACTCCTGACTTTAGACACACTTTTAGGAGGCTTCCATCCTATAATTGCTGAAATTTTATTCGGATCTACTCGAATACCTTTTTTCGAAACAATATGTCCCAAAAATCCAACTTCACTGAGCCAGAACTCACTTTTGCTGAACTTGGCATACAGTTTCTTCTCTCTCAAGGTTTGAAGTATAATTCTCAAATGTTCAACATGCTCAGACTCACTCTAAGAATATATCAGAATATCATCGATGAAAACCACTACAAACTTGTCCAAATAAGGCCTGAAAATCCGATTCATCAAATCCATAAAAATGGCCGGAGCATTTGTCAATCCAAATGGCAACCAAAAATTCGTAGTGACCATACTGGGTTCTAAAAGTAGTCTTAGGCACATCAGACTCCTTAACCTTCAATTGATAATACTCGGATCTCAGATCAATTTTAGAAAACACTGAAGCATTCTTAAGCTGATCAAATAAGTTGTCAATTCTAGGCAATGGATACTTATTCTTCACTGTTACTCTGTTAAGTTGATGATAATCAATACAAAGTCGCAATGACCCATCTTTCTTCTTAACAAACAAAACCGGAGCACCCTACGGAGAAGAACTAGGTCTTACAAATCCCTTGTCAATCAATTCTTGCAACTGTACTTTCAATTTCTTCAATTCAGTTGGCACCATTTTATACGGAGTAATCGAAATCGGACCAGTACCCGGAAGCAATTCAATGCCGAATTCTACTTCTCTATTCGGAGGCAACCCTGGCAATTCTTCTAGAAATACATCTAAATATTCACACACCACAAGCACAGATCCAATCTCTTTTTCAGACACCTTAGTGTTTAGCACGTAGGCCAAATATGCCTCACAACCACTTTTCAAACATTTATAAGCAGACATTGTAGAGGTCACAGTCGGAACACAATCTAACTTATCTGTTTTAATTCGAAGTATCTCACCATTACCACAATTCAATTCATGAATCTTTTGCCTACAATCTATTTTAACACCATGCAGAGTTAACCAATCCATTCCCAAAATAACATCAAACTCATCAAAAGTAAGCAACATTAAATTAACAGGGAAACAGTGACCACGAATCATCAAAGGACAGTTCTTACAAATTTTGTCTACTATCACATGTTTTCCTAACAGATTCGACACTGTGACTACAAATTTAGTGGACTCAATACACAAATTATTATCAGACACTAGTTTCACACATATGTACGAATGAGTTGATCTCGGATCAATTAAAGCAAGAACAGAATTATCATAAAGAGAAAATGTACCAGTGATCACTTCAGGTGAAGACGCTTCTTCACAAGCCCGTATGGCATATGCTCTTGCTGGAGCTCTCGCTTCAGATCTTGCAGTCGTATCTTTCTTTTCGTTTTTACTACTATTTCCAAATCCCACATTCCTTGATGGTCTTCCTCTGCTCACATTACTCGGTCCTACATTCTGAGATTTCTCAAACCCTTCTTTTTCAGGACAATCTTTAATGAAATGATCTTGAGATCCACATCTAAAACAAGCTCGATTATGCAGATAACATTCACCTGGATGTCTCTTTCCACAGTGTTGGCATTCGAATCTATCAGATCTAACACTACCGACACTTGTTATGGAAGTAGATTGCCCCTTCGGATTGGAGCGTTGCTTGCCACGATCTCTTTGAGAAAAACTTACTGAAACATTTGATCGATAACTCATCTCTCTTGATTTCTTTAACTGAGACTGAAATGATCGACCCATTGATCTCTTTCCTTCATCTCTAGCTTCACTTTCAACCTTTCTTTTCTCTTTGCTCAATGCCTCGGCCTTAATGGCCCGTTCAACAAGCACTACTAATTCTTTTATTTCCAGAATTCCCACAAGTAGTCTGATATCCTCATTCAGTCCATCTTCAAATCTTTTACAAAGTATTTCTTTAGCAGTTACAAACTCTTGAGCATACTTACTTAATCTAACGAACTCTCTTTCATACTCAGCTACTGACATTTGCCCTTGCTTTAATTCCAAAAATTCTTTCCGCTTCTGATTAATAAACCGCTGACTGATGTACTTTTTTTGAAATTCTTCCAAAAAGAAATCACACGAAACTCTCTCTTTCGGAACCACTGATATTAAAGTCTTCCACCAGTGATAAGCAGAATCTCGTAACAATAAAGTGGCACATTTCAGACTTTCTTCTGGGGTACAACTAACACTCTCATAGTGTTCTCTAACCAAAATTTAGCTTTTTCTGGGTCATCATCCACATTAGCTCGGAATTCTTCAGTCCCATATTTTCTGATCTTATTTACCGGAGGTTTAGACAGTCTTACCACCTCTATTCGTGGAGAGGCTATGGGAACGGCTTGAGAAACAGGAGGGGGCGGAGGAGGTTGAGCATTCAGATTCGCCCGAATGAACTTCGTATACCAATTACTTATCATATAGAGAAAGGCTTCCTGAGCCTCATCTCCTTGACCCTGAATCTCGGGTCTACTCTCAACAGGCGCTGTCCCTTGCACGGGAGCAGGCGCATTACTCTGAGCATCATCAACAGTATCTCGATTGGGATCTATTTACTATAATAGAAAATATTTCAAAATCATTAGGAGTCGTCACACTATCAAGTCTCAGATATGGCATGTATAGACTAACTATTACACTTACTACATTAATCCGAGAATCGGCTAAACCGTGCTCTGATACCAATTAAAAATGTAACACCCCTTACCTAAAACTGTCACCGGAATCGAGTAATGGGCGTTACCGAACTTACCGGAGTACAGACTCATATTTTCAACCAAATCGTTACAAGTTTTACCCTTATCAAGGGTTTTCTGACTCAATACAGACATCTCAAATGATTAGGATTTGAATCCTATCGCATCAGAGTTCCGAAAAATTTTTCACTTTCGAAACTACGTCATACGCCCGTGAGGCACTAAGCACGGCCGTGTAATAAAGCCGTGTGGCCTTCACACGCCCATGTCCAGAGACCGTGGTCGAATCTGTCAAATTGGCCACGGTCACCCCACACGGTCGTTTGGGGGCCGTGTACCCCACACGGTTGAGACACACAGCCGTGTCTCGTGCCGTGTGGTACCCAAAATTTAAAATCAAGGTGCAGGGAAGGCACGGTCCAGGGACACACCCGTGGGGTCAGACCATGTGCCACCTACCGCCTAGGCACGCCCGTGCCATGTGTCCGTGGAGCATTCTGTCAAACCCTGCACGGTCATGTCACACGGTCGTGTGCCATGCCGGGTAGACGGTGTTAGGCTATTTACCAAGCCTTTGCCTCCCTGAAATTCTCTTTCACATACACAACATTCATTTCAACCAATTCGATGACACATACTCGAAATAATTTGATTTATAACATCATTTACAAAACAAGTATCACATATACACCTATTCTATTTGACTTACAAAGCAATACTTATACAAAGACTAGCCACCTATACATGCCAAACTCAAAATATCAAAACCATGTATACATACACCAAGTTAGCTTGATAGTGTGAGATGAGCCTCATTTGATCACCAATCCCAATATGCTATATGCTCGACAATCTAAAAGGAAGAGGAAAGGAAAGAAGAGTAAGCTATACATAGCTTAGTAAGTCATAGGTAAATCAATAGCAAATGCACAATAATTAGATAAGGCATTTAATTTCTTTATGTCATAATGCAACATCCATATACTTACTCATGTACATTCTTAGCAAAATGTCCAAATATAGACATTCACACATAACATGTTCAATTCATTTTCAATTGCTTAACCTGCACAAATGCTTCACATAACCAAGTTAAGTCTCGTTGAACATTCAGAACAGAAACGGATATATAGAGGTTAGCACCGAAGTGCCTCACAGATATGTGGCTGAAGCCAATACAGAGGTATGGCAAAAGCCATCAGAATATGTAGTCGAAGCTACCGGAATATGTAGCCGGAGCTACCTCAGATCAAAGAAATACAGATGTAATCCACGGGCTTGCTCACATAAGCTGACAGGTGACTGCAACACATGCTAGTGCACCTAGCACTCGGGATACAGAATCAGACAGAATCAGAAGCCCTCAAGTGACATGTCACCAATATTCGAAATAATTCTTACAGTTCAAATGGGATTTACCAGAATATTCACAAACATACAATTGCATAATTCAAAATTCATATCCACATATTTTCACATAGAAATCATCAAATGAACAACAATGAGGCAATGTGCTATAATTTACTCATGACTTACCTCGATAACAAAACGACTAAATCCCGAATTAGTCGACTATCTTTTCTTTTCCGCGATCTCGATCGCTTTCTCTCTTTTCTTGATCTAAATAAACACATTTAACACATTCTATCAACTTCTTACTCAAATTTGTTCACAATTCGACCTTTGGCAAAATGACCGTTTTGCCCTTATTTTCGTAAACTTAATTTTATTCCATTTTCTTAACCTTTTATACTTAGCTAAGTTCTTTTCACAATAACAACCCAAGAACCACACATTTCCATATACTTATAAAATAATTTCCATTTTTCTCATTTTAATTCTTTAGGGACGTTTTTTTATCGAAAACTATTCGGAAAAACCCGTAATTAACACTTCAAAGACTCATTTTCTACCATTACACAACAATGCATAACTATATCACAAATGGGTATATTTTTAAACCCTAATCACTTCTCAAATAAATGGTAAAATCATGAAATTTAAGTTTAAGGGAACTAAAAAATATGAAAATAATCGAAAACGGAGCTAAAATGCACTTACAGTTTGCTTGAAAAAGCTCAAACCCCTTGGCTATGGAGAAAGAAATTTTCGGCAGACAATGGAGAAGAAGATGAACACTTTTCATCTTTTTCTCATCTTTTTATTTGATTTTTAACAATTTGGACAAAAATGCCCCTAACCATGTTACACACAAAAATTTCTAGAAATACCCTTTTGTGTCCATACCACTAACCATTGGTCTATTTACCATTTAAAGATCTCTAGTTCAAACCCCCATTTCAAATAAGTACTTACACATTATAACTCACATTTTGCAATTAATGTAATTTAGTCCAAAAATAAAATAAAGCACTAAATTAATGAATTTCTAGACAACTTTCACACAGAGCATGTTTAACAAATCGAAAAACATAAATTTTCAGAATTTAACTATTTTAATTCAGATTTTGTGGTTACGAAACCACTGTTCCGATTAGACCCTATTTTGGGCTGTCACATCTATATTCAGGTTAACAGATCATTATATATAATATTTCATACATATTCTTTTATGTGGCTAAATATACATAGTTTATAAAACTCGTATTCAAGAGATATCCTAAACGTATACGAAATGTTTGTCCACTAATACTCGCTCCATATTCCCATGCAATTACCATATAGACAAATACACCTATAAACTTTGACACAAATAAGTAATTCACATTACCTTGTCCTACATGTATACATATCTTTAACCCGAATATGATTAACCATATACTTAAACATATAGTTTCATTCAATTCATTCATAGCTCAATTCTTAGTTCAAATAGCATTTCAATGGCATTGATAATTCGTTAAGGCATAATTAAGCCATACTTATAAAATTTAATACCAAACATTTATCTAAACCAGGGTTTTAACATTTCTAGTCACACATTAACTTATTGACCTGATCGGTATCACATATGCCTTACTTGGCCGAATATAGATATACTTCCCTATAAACACATTCAAAGCTCACCTTTTAAATAACTACTAATCGGATGTATATAAATCCTTTAATAACGATATGAATTTCACATTTCAATTATTCCTCATGTATCATTAGGCCAAATATAAGATCAATATCAAACATTAATATCAATTATTATACAATAATCCACATATAGGTTTTCATATACACAATCACTACCATTAACATCATTTATAATTTACATCACATGTCACACAATCAACTTACTTTATTTTCGAATAGGCAAATAAATTATCACATACCTGGTCGCTTAAACTCTTATCCACAATTGACATTACATTTGCTTGAAATCTTTAAAACATAAGCTCATAATAATTCACTTTATAAATTATTTTCAACTATCTTAATATAACTACAAATAAAACCATTCAACACTTTGATTCACATTTGGCAATATCAATCCACACCATATGTACACTTTCGATTATATCAAGTCATACATATATATACACTTTATTAAATTCATGAACAGCACTATAATTAACTTCAACCTCAACTTAATATCATGTCCACTCAATTCATTTATTCAAGGTAACTTCGAAAATATCAATTGCACAAGCTAATACCAATCGTTCATAGTCATACTGGTAAACGCAATATATATATACTCACCTATGTGACTGATTATAAAATGTCACATAGCTTTATTACCATTGTTCCTTACTTGTAATGAATTGAACCTGTATAATCACTGACTTAAAAATAATTCACCAGTATAAGACCTGCTAGGCAAGAGCCTGAATTTATCACCGTCACAAGGCCTACTAGACTCAAAGTCTATTATTCATTCACCAGTAATACGCCTGCTAGGCACGTAGCCTGATTCAAAATCACCAGCTTAAAGCTTGCTAGGCCTAAGGCCCAAATAATACCATATAAAAATCAATTCATAAGGTTTCACACATATCAAATCATATACTTCTAATTTCCATGTAACACAAACACATTATTAAACCTTAGTATCATTCGAATACATATGTATATATATCACTACCAAAATTTCATTTCATACTTACATTCGGCTATATAAATACATATATATATATCAACCATCGAAGCTTGCTTATTTCTTCCATTCGGCTATATAAACACGTATATACATATCAATCATCAAAGCTTATTTCTTACTTCCATTCGGCTATATAAACACATATATACATATCAATCATCAAAGCTTATTTCTTACTTCCATTCGGCTATATAAACACATATATACATATTGATAAATTCCTCATGATACATATCATAATATATTCAAATGCAATCTATGTTTAATTACTTAAAACTTACCTCGGGTATTTTCGTACGATTACATCGACTACTCAACTAGCTTTGTTTTCCCTCGATCTTGATCCGCCCTCTTTTGATCTTAAACTAATTTGAAAGCAAATTAAACTTATTTAATTAATTAATCGACTTATTTCACTCAATCATCAAATAAATATAAAATTTACACAATATCCCCTTATATTTACGCATTAACAATTCGGTCTTAAATCCATAAAAAAAAATAAAAAAATGAATTTGCCTATGAAACACCTAGGCCGAATGTACTTCTCCATTAATAGAGTTCTTCTAATTCATCTATCACTTATATTTTCTACTTTTAACATTTACATCAAATTCCTGAAGGTTATAACTAGAGTCGAACACATCATACTCATCAAATTAAAAAAAGTAAACCATGGGCTACATAGGAAACTTAGCAAAAATCTCCATTCTATAAAAATTTTCAAGAAAACTAACTTAAACATAACTAATTGGGAAATCACTATGGCCGAATATTCACTAAAGATTGAACTCTCTTCTCTTTTCTTAACTTCCGTAAAAAAAAGAGTAAAGATAAGCACTTCCATCTTTTATCTAATATAATAGATAACACGCATAATAAAAAAATATTATAATGCCATAAAGTATATTAAACAAATTTTTATTCATTAATTCATGCATGTTGGCTGGCCACTAGTTCCTTTTTATGGCTAAATTGCCACATTAATACTCCACACTGTAAAGACAATCACAATTTGGCCCTTACACAAACAACCACAAAATTTTTATTTTTCGCGATTAGGCCCTTTTCACCAAATCGGTTATCCAAACGACGAAATTTTAAAATGAAATTTTCACACCAACCAAGTCACACATTAGAGTACAGAAAATAATGTTTAAATATTTTTCTAACTTGAATTCGTGGTCCCGAAACCACTGTTCCGATTAGGGTCTAATCGGGCTGTTACAATTCTCCCCCTTTTAGGGATTTTCGTCCCCGAAAATCTTACCGATAAATAAGTTCTATGGACATTCTCTTATCGCATCCTCTAGCTCCCACATTGTTTCCTTAACTTTGTGTTTACGCCACAATATTTTAACTAACAAAATTTTCTTATTCTACAATTCTTTAATCTCGCGAGTCAAATACAAATTGGTTCTTCCTCTTACGTCATATCGGAATTAATCTTAATCCCAGATAGACTAATCGTTGATGAACGGTCAGATCGATATCTACGAAACATCAAAACATGAAATACATTACAGATCTTTTCTAGCTTAGGTGGTAACAACAGTCTGTAAGTAACTGGCCTCACACATTTTATTATCTCAAACGGCCCAATAAATCTCAGATCTCTACTCAAAATAATAGAAATTAATATACCATGTGATTACACAATCTGCGAAGCATATAATTCAACTAGCTTGTTAAGTGAATAGCCTGTACAGATCGAAACAAAACGAACCAATTTAGTTATTCTATTTATGATAATCCAGATTGTATCTTTCTGGTTCGATATCAATAGAAATCCAGGTACAAACCCATCGTAACTCTGTCCCATTTCCACTTAGGTATCATAATCGACTGAAACACCCCAAAAGGTACCTGATGTTCAGCTTTTACTTACTAACAGACTAAACATTTCAAAACAAAATCAGAGATATCTCATTTTATACTATGCACCAATGAGACTATTTTAAACCATTATACATTTTCATACTACTTGGATATCAGATAACCAACTGCTGTGAGCTTCGTTCGAAAACATCTGAATCAACTCTAAATCGTTGTTGCTGTTTCAAGTTCAGATATTTTTGAGTCATTTAATAATTCAAATTAGGCTAAACTGCTGAATCAGTCTTTTTGAAGAAATCTTTTCTTCTCGTTAAAAGGATAACCCAGACATATCATAATACGAAAACCAAAACCATCAAAAGAATATCATAATGTCATAATAAGACCAACCTCTTATTCATAACGATAGATAATATCTCGACTATTAATAAAGCATTTGAACACAGATGAGAATAAATTATGGTTTATATAACCACCAACGCAAAAACACAACTTCAATAACTCTAATGACGGTATCACTGTACTCTCACATTTCAAGTCAGAAATTATAATCAATTAACATACTCATTTTTGTCAAATAAATATCTCTCGCAAATAATCACATGTAATCATAAGAAAATCGGAACAGCTAAATTCAATGTCTGTAGCTATACTGAATATCAGAAATTTACAACTCATATAGAATGATATCATTTCCAATGATATCCCATAAAATGTCCAGAAGGAATCATAGTAATTGCCCAACTAATAATAATTGCACTTAACCATCAATACAATTCAATCATTAAATAAACTATCTAATTCTGTCATCGAAAATTTTTACATTATCCCCTTCACTAATAGAAATCAATTCAGAAAAGCATTCAGTTAAAACTTTTTTTAAATAACATACCTGAATAGGTCATTTAATCGGAGTTATCTTCTTCTTTAACAGTGACGTTGCGTACACCGGCATGAAGCCTGCTAGGCATAAAGCTTGATACGATACAATGCAAGAAACCTGCTAGGCATAAAGCCTGATACGATACACCGGCATGAAGCCTGCTAAGCATAAAGCCTGATACAATACACCGGCACGAAGCCTGCTAGGCATAAAGCCTGATACAATACACCGGCACGAAGCCTGCTAGGCATAAAGCCTGATACAATACACCAGCACGGAGCCTGCTAGGCATAAAGCCTGATACAATACACCAGCACAAAGCCTGCTTGGCATAAAGCCTGATATAATCACTGACATAAAATTTAATCTTACACATATCATTCACATATAAGAGGTTTTATGGACTAGATCCATAACACATTTTCAACTAAGCACTTAAGTGCACATTTAACATAAATCCATTCCTTAACAACATATCCACCACTTTTTCATGTATTCCTTTATAACCAAATTACAGTCGAATCAATAATCAACCGTCAAGTAGTATCTAGTAATCCCCAATTCAAACTTAATTGCCGAATATCAATTCATCCATATTATCAAACGTAACTCACATATGTATATTGAAATTTATCAACTAACTTTACTTATTCCTGAATTGAATATGCGCAACCATCAAGATATAATGGTTGTCAAACTTAGCAAATATATTAACTTTTTCATTCGATCATAGCATGAAATCTTTAATATCAAAATAAACAGCATTTATGTCATATTCCAACTCAATTATTATTTCACGATCAAAACATTTCAAATAGCAATCACAACTCAAATATCATATTCTACAAATTCATATAATTATAACATTTGTCAACATCAATATGTCATACATTTTGATCCATACCTATATGATTTTCAACA
Organism: Gossypium stocksii; assembly: GCA_020496765.1. Taxonomy (NCBI): domain Eukaryota; kingdom Viridiplantae; phylum Streptophyta; class Magnoliopsida; order Malvales; family Malvaceae; genus Gossypium; species Gossypium stocksii. Next base: position 76,185,547 of record CM035629.1, read on the forward strand.
CATCATTAACAAAATTTCGTTCAAACATTTGAGTACACATTCTATACTATTAGAATTAGCTCGGTTGAAAGACTTATCTGTCTCATCAAAATAATTAATTAATAAATTTTTTTAATTTTAATTTTTTTGTCAGAGTCAGGGAATATCACACTATCGAATATTGAATACGACATGTATAGCTAGACTCACATACGCTATGGTAGTCCTAGAACCGACTAAACCATAGCTCTGATACCACTAAAATTGTAACACCCTTAACCCACGTCCGTCGCCGAAATAGGGATTACGAGTATTACCAATCAAAATTATAACTCATACTTCAATTTAATAATGCATAAATCATAACATTTTTAAATTTACAAGTTAATCAAATGAACCACATACCAAAGCCGAATTACTATTACATATATAGCACATTTCATAATCACTCCTTTTACTATTTTATCGAGCCATATTATATCACTTTTCATACTTCCAAAATAAGCTAACTAATAAACCGAATATAAACTCTAATTTATCAATCCTCATTGTCGTATCATGTAACCAACATCGCAAATTATTTACTATAAAAGTTACCTCCCAAATTAAGCTTATAACATGATCGAATATAATTATCGACATTCATATTATGATCAAGCCATTTTCGCATGGCTATGTACATATAAAAATTACAAAGCTCAAAATAACAAAACTAGCCTATACATGCCATAGTTCTGAAATGTAACTTCATAAAATACCGAAGGTGGTCGATTGTGTGATAAGCTTCTCTTCCTGAGCTCATATCTGGAATTTAAAATTTATAAAATAATGTAAAAACGAAAACACAAAGTAAGCTATTACGACTTAGAAAGTCATAAGCAAATAATAAATTATTAATATAGTCATTCAAATAAATTTGACCAGACGATAATTTCATTTCCACATTTAACCCCATACCTAGCATTTCAATAATAATGCATATACTTTCATACACAATTTTCATCTTAACCGAATGCTCAATTAACTATATTAACCAAAACACTATCTAAATTTCAAAGCCAAAATGTCATGGTTTGACCAAGTAACCTTACACTCACATCTATATTCAGGTTAACGGATCATTATATATAATATTTCATACATACTCTTTTATGTGGCTAAATATACATAATTTATAAAACTCATATTCAAGAGATATCCCAAAAGTATACGAAATGTTTGTCCACTAATACTCACTCCATATTCCCATGCAATTACCATATAGACAAATACACCTATAAATTTTGACACAAATAAGTAATTCACATTACCTTGTCCTACATGTATACATATCTTTAACCCAAATATGATTAACCACATACTTAAACATATAGTTTCATTCACCTCATTCATAGCTCAATTCTTAGTTCAAATAGCATTTCAATGGCATTGATAATTCGTTAAGGCATAATTAAGCCATACTTATAAAATTTAATACCAAACATTTATCTAAACCAGGGTTTTAACATTTCCAGTCACACATTAACTTATTGACCTGATCAGTATCACATATGCCTTACTTGGCCGAATATAGATATACTTCCCTATAAACACATTCAAACCTCACCTTTTAAATAACTACTAATCGGAGTATATAAATCCTTTAATAACGATATGAATTTCACATTTCAATTATTCCTCATGTATCATTAGGCCAAATATAACATCAATATCAAACATTAATATCAATTATTATACAATAATCCACATATAGGTTTTCATATACAAAATCACTACCATTAACATCATTTATAATTTACATCACATGTCACATAATCAACTTACTTTATTTTCGAAAAAGCAAATAAATTATCACATACCTGGTCGCTTAAACTCTTATCCACAATTGACATTACATTTGCTTGAAATCTTTAAAACATAAGCTCATAATAATTCACTTTATAAATTATTTTCAACTATCTCAATATAACTACAAATAAAACCATTCAACACTTTGATTCCCATTCGGCAATATCAACCCACACCATATGTACACTTTCGATTATATCAAGTCAGACATATATATACACTTTATTAAATTCATGAACAACACTATAATTAACTTCAACCTCAACTTAATATCATATCCACTCAATTCATTTATTCAAGGTAACTTCGAAAATATCAATTGCACAAGCTAATACCAATCGTTCATAGTCACACTGGTAAACACAATATATATATACTCACCTATGTGACCGATTATAAAATGTAACATAGCTCCATTACCATTGTTCCTTACTTGTAATGAATTGAACCCGGATAATCACTGACTTAAAAATAATTCACCGGTATAAAACCTGCTAGGCAAGAGCCTGAATTTATCACCGTCACAAGGCGTACTAGACTCAAAGTCTGTTATTCATTCACTAGCAATACGCCTGCTAGGCACATAGCCTGATTCAAAGTCACCAGCTTAAAGCTTGCTAAGCCTAAGGCCTGAATAATACCATATAAAAATCAATTCATAAGGTTTCACACATATCAAATCATATACTTCTAATTTCCATGTAACACAAACACATCATTAAACCTTAGCATCTTTCAAATACATATGTATATATATCACTACCAAAATTTCATTTCATACTTACATTCAGCTATATAAATACATATATCCATATCAACCATCAAAACTTATTTCTTTCTTCCATTCGGCTATATAAACACATATATACATATCATTCATCAAAGCTTATTTCTTTCTTCCATTCGGCTATATAAACACATATATACATATCAATCATCAAAGCTTATTTCTTACTTCCATTCGGCTATATAAACACATATATACATATTGATAAATTCCTCATGATACATATCATAATATATTCAAATGTAATCCATGTTTAATTACTTAAAACTTACCTCGGGTATTTTCGTACGATTATATCAACTACTCAACTAGCTTTGTTTTCCCTCGATCTTGACCCGACCTCTTTTGATCTTAAACTAAATTGAAAGCAAATTAAACTTATTTAATTAATTAATCGACTTATTTCACTCAATCATCAAATAAATATAAAATTTACACAATAGCCCCTTATATTTACGCATTAATTATTCGGTCCTAAATCCATAAAACAATAAATAAAAAAAATGAATTTGCCTATGAAACACCTAGGCTGGATGTACTTCTCTATCAATAGAGTTCTTCTAATTCATCTATAACTTATATTTTCTACTTTTAACATTTATATCAAATTCCTCAAGGTTATAACTAGAGCCGAACACATCATACTCATCAAATTAAAAAAAATAAACCATGGGCTACATAGGAAACTTAGCAAAAATCTCCATTATATAAAAATTTTCAAGAAAACTAACTTAAACATACCTAATTTGGGAAATTACTATGGCTGAATATTCACCAAAGCTTGAACTCTCTTCTCTTTTTCTTAACTTCCGTAAAAAACAAGAGTAAAGATAAGCACTTCCATCTTTTATCTAATATAATATATAACATGCATAATAAAAAAATATTATAATGCCATAGTATATTAAAGAAATTTTTATTCATTAATTCATGCATGTTGGCTGGCCACTAGTTCCTTTTTATGGCTAAATTGCCACATTAATACTCCACCCTAGAAAGACAATCATAATTTGGCCCTTACACAAACAACCACAAAATTGTTATTTTTCGCGATTAGGCCCTTTTCATCAAATTGGTTATCCAAATGACGAAATTTTAAAATGAAATTTTCACACCAACCAAGTCACATATTCAGAGTACAGAAAATAATATTTAAATATTTTTCTAACTCGGATTCATGGTCCCGAAACCTCCGTTCTGATTAGGGTCAAATCGGGCTGTTACACTCATAACTTTTTCCACTTAAGTTCACTAATTGGACATTAGCGGAGGAGAGATTCAATGCCTTCTTGGTGATTATTGCATAGAGGGCACGTCAAATCAATACATATAACCTTATCCTTCAACGTGACTTAGTTGATAAGATTTAAAGGTTGCATTCCATGAAAAGATCTTCAACTTAAAGGGAAGGTTCAATTTCCAAATGGATTTCCAAACACGTTGGTCACATTCGTCGCCATTAAGTATCCTATTGTCAACAAGGTCATAGGTGCTGAAGAGAGAGATGATCCCATCTTTCGTGCCAACCCTACATATAGCCTGTAACACCCCTAACCCATATCCATCGCTAGAATAGGGTTACGAGGTATTACCGATTAGTTTACAACTCATCACATACATTTTTCATATATTAAACATCCATATTCAAATGTCAATCATACACAATCACATTGTCCCTTGTAATGGCCTACGAGGCCTTAAACATGCTTTAGAAGTGGTCCGAGACTAAATTGATAACTTAGAATGATTGCAGAAACTTAAAAATTTTTTCATTCAAACAGGGGTCACATACCCGTGTGACAAGGCCGTGTGCCTCACATGGCCATAGGCATGCCCGTGTCACATACCGTGTGGAAATAGGGTATACATACTGACTTGCATCACACGGCCAACCACATGCCCGTGTGCCAGGCCGTTGGAAAACTAGAGGGTATACTAACTTGGCCACATGGCCAACCACACGCCCGTGTGTCTAGGCTGTGTAACTTACTGACTTGAATTTTAATTAAGCTTCAAGGGACACATTGCCGTGTAGTAAGGCCATGTGTCATACACGGTTGAGCCACACGCCCATGTGCTCTGTCTGTGTGGACGAAATTAGGCTAGTTACAGGCCACATTTCTCACCCAAATCATGCACACCTACAACAAGTCATAAGATACCATTTCCATACTCAATAGGCAGCCAAACAAATAGCATTTCAAATACAATTCATGCATTATCAATTACAACCTTTTCAATACTCATTTCTATACCATTTTCTTATCCAAATACATACCATTCAAACATGTTTAACTAGCCATATAATTTCATACCTAACATGTAATGTAATTCATCCAAAAAACCAAACATCAAGCCACACATAGCATAACTTATAATTCAACTATTAGCCGTCTATTTTACTAAATCAAATTCAAACGGCCTTCGTAAACAATTATCCACCATATACCATCTAGCCATTTGTGCATCTAAAACCATCATCAAGCTTACCAAACTAAATATATCACATAGCAAAATTCACATCACATACCACATAGCAAAATTCACATCACATACCACATACCAAATAACCATTTAGGCAATCATAACACCATAACTACAACCATATCAAAATATCCCATTACACAAGGCATTATATACATCAAACTAAAATCATCATCAAGCCATCTCAAATGACCAAATACAGTTGTAACTATTATATCAAAATGACCATAGTCTATACATGCCATATACCATATATACATAATCTTAAAAGTACCAAATAGATATCCGATAATGTGATGATGTCCCTGACGATCCCCGCATCTGAGCTCGCTTTGAAATACTATAAAACATAGAAAGGAAAATGAAGTAAGCTTTATAGCTTAGTAAGCTCAAATTAGCATAACAAACAATTGCAATTTAATCATCTAAGCATAATAAGGCATAATATACTATTTCACATGTCAAAACACAAACCTTTCTCATGTTTATAATATGATCTCATATCAACTCATCATGTTATTGCCATTCACTATTCACATAGGTTTCGTACATACATGTATCACTTAATTCAATTATACTTTCATTCTCGTCTTGACTATGCCCGTTGAACCATTTGAAATCATTAAGGATACTCAGGAATCACATATAGGTCGTACAATGCCATATCCCAGATATGGTCTTACATGTAATCTCATATATCCTAGATATGGTCTTACATGTAATCTCATATCGATGCCAATAGCCCAGCTATGGTCTTACATGAAATCTCGTACCGATGCCATGTCCCAAACATGGTCTTACACGTAATCTCATTTCGCTAACTCTAATGTCATGACATTTGTATCCTATACTATTCCTAAGGTTCGTACGGGACTTTCGGCCATCGTAACTCTGTTAATTTTGGCTCATACTCATAACCATTCAGCATTTTAATTCAATTCAACAATAATAAAGCATTTATAACACAATTTAACAATATTTATTAACATAAGAACTTACTTTGGATTCAGAAATGATAGGTCAAATCACTACTCGATAACCTTTCTTTTCCCCCGATCTAATTCCGTATTCTTCATTTCTTGATCAATTGAAGCATGCAATGGCCGAATGTTACAAGCTCCCAAGCTTTGTTGTTCTTCTTTATTTCGGTTGAAGATGACAAGAATTAAAGAAGAATTTTTTATTGTTTTATTAATAATGAACTTATATTCCATAATTACCTTTTTATCCTTAATTATAAACATTATAACCATCCATTTAATGACCATTATTGTCCATTCCCATTATCAGTGGTCTAATTACAACATAAGGACTTCCTCATTCTAATGTAATAGCCATTAATCACTTTAAACTAATAGCACAACACATTTGCATTTAATGCGATTTAGTCCTTTTATCAAATTAGACATCCAAACGATAAAATTAATTCACGAAATTTTTACACATACATGCTATCATGCTATAAACACAAAAAATAATATTAAAATAATTTTTTGACTTCAGATTTGTGGTTCTGAAACCACTGTTCCAATTTAGCGAAAAATAGGCTATTACAACTCTCCCCCTTAGAGATTTTCATCCCTGAAAATCTTACCAGTGAATAGGTTGGAATATTGCTTTCTCATAGCATCCTCGGGTTCCTACATAGCTTCTTCTATCCCGTGTCGATGGCATAAAACTTTTACTAATGCTATTCTCTTATTTCTCAACTCTTTGATCTCACGGGCTAGAATTCAGATCGATTCTTCATTATACGTCAAGTCTGATTGAATCTCAACTTCGGTCGGAGAAATAATGTGCGAAGGGTCTGATTGGTATCGTCATGTCATCGATACATGGAATATATTATGAATCTTCTCCAATCAGATGGTAAGGACAATCGATATGCCACTGTCTCAATTCACTCGATAATCTCATACAGCCCGATGACTTGTGGACTCAATTTCCCTTTTTGCCGAATTGTAATATCTTTTTCCATGGTGAGACTTTCAAAAACACTTTATCTCCAACCTGATACTCAATGTCTTTCGTTTCAAATCTGCGTACGACTTCTATCTATCTGAAACTACTTTCAAACTATCGTGAATTACTTTCACTTTCTCTTCAGTCTCCCTGATCATATCAACCACGTGAATCTTATTTTCTCTTAGTTTAGTCTAGTACAATAGTGTCCAACATTTACGACTGAATAGAGCCTCGTATGGTGCCATTTTGATACTCAGTTGAAAACTATTGTTATAAGCAAATTCAATCAATGGCAGATATTTCTCCCAACTACCTTTAAACTCAAGAATGAAACAATGCAACATATCCTCAAGTACCTAAAAAACTCACTCGGATTGACAATCCGTCTGCGGGTGAAACGCAGTACTAAAATGTAACTTTTTACCCAAAGCTTCTTGCAACTTCTTCCAAAATCATGAAGTAAATCTCGGATCTCTATCCGAAACAATAGAAATAAGAACCTTGTGTAATCTCACAATCGTGGAAAATATACAACTCAGCTAATTTTTCAAGCGAATAATTTGTACATACAAGAATGAAATGCGTAGATTTCATCAATCTATCAACAACGACCCAGATTGCATCTTTTTTCTTTGAGACAGGGGTAAACCCAATACAAAATCCATAGTTACTCTATCCCATTTCCACTCGAAAATCATCACAGGTTGTAGTAAACCCAATAACACTTGATGTTCAGCTTTAACTTGCTGACAAATCAAACATTTCGACACAAACTCAGAGATATCACGTTTCATGCCATGCCACCAATAAATTTTTTTCAAATCATTATACATTTTAGTGCTTCCTGGATGTATGGATAAACAACTACTGTGTGCTTCATTCAGAATCTTCTGAATCAACTCTGAATTTCTCGGTACACATATTCTATCTTTGAACCTCAAACAATCATCAGACCTGATTTGAAACTCTGAATCAGAAGTCGTTTCACACTGAATTCACTTAGTTTGGAATCCACTATCAAATTTTTGAGCTTTACAAATTTGCTGTAGAAATAACGGTCTCTCTCAACTTAGTTACAATCGAGCCATCATTAGACAAAGCTAAGTGAGTGTTCGTCGCACGCAAAGCAAGTAGGGACTTTCGACTCAAAGCATCAGCAACAACAGTAGCCTTTCCTGGATGATAATCAATTACTAACTCATAATCTTTTAGCAATTCTAACCATCTCCACTGTCATAGGTTCAAGTCTTTTTGAGTCATTAAATACTTCAGACTTTTGTGATCGGTACAGATATGGCATTTCTCACCAAACAAATAATGACGCCAAATTTTTAAAGCGAACACGACCGTGACCAGTTCGTAATCATGTGTAGGATAATTCTTTATGTGCGGCTTTAATTGTCTCGAAGCATAAGCTATAAATTTTCCTCCTTGCATCAAAACACAACCCAGACCATTCAAAGATGCATCACTGAAAATCACAAATTCTTCACCTGATTCAGGCTGAACTAACATTGATGCCTGTATCAATAGTGCTTTCAACTATTCAAAACTTTGTTGACATTTCTCTAACCCCTCAAACTTGACATTTTTCTAAAGCAATCGTGTCATCAGAGTTGCAATCATCAAAAAACCTTTCACAAATCATCTGTAATAGCTAGCTAGCCCCAAAAAACTACGGACTTCAGATATAATTTTTAGACATTTCCAATCTATAATTGTAGAAATCTTGCTCGGATAAACTAGAATACCTTCGGCTGAAAACAATATGTCCTAGAAATCCAAACTCTCGAAGCCAAAACTTACATATGCTGAACTTTGCAAATAATTGCTTATCTTTCAAAGTCTGTAACACTGTTCTCAAATGCTCAGCATGTAACGCCCCAATAATTCTTAATTTTTATTTTCATATGTTGTGACATAAAAACATGTCTGCTTCAATGGTTAAGTGTTCTGGGAAATGTCTGAGGAGTCCCAAGTTCAAGCCTTAGCTTGGGAAAATTTTTATTTTTAAATTGAAATAATCCTCCATCGTTAGCCTGTAGGCTTATAATTAAAAGTTAGTAAAATATATCAGAATGGGCCTGCTGGTCTAGTGGCTAAGGTGTGTGTTGGAGTGCTAAGTACCTGGAGGTCTTGAGTTCGAGTCTTGGTATACGCAAGGGAGAGTTTTATTTTGCTGCTAGTACCGTATGAGTGTTCTAGCTTAGCCAAAACACTAAAGAGTTTAAGTGGAATTCAAATTTGAGGGTTGAGAGATTGGAGGAGATTTTTGAGGAGTAGATCAAGGGAAGTGGGGAATAGTGGTGCCGAATTTAACTTGCTTCCCAAAATTCGGCTTAGCTTTTTGGTTCCCTCTTCTACCGAATTCTTTTTTTATCCTTTTCATTTATTTTTTTCTCTCTTGTCTCTCCTATCTTCCCTTATGCTGTCGATTTCCTATTTCTGGTCACTGTCAAAAGTTCTTTTTTCCTTCTCCTTTGTTTCAAAAATCCATTCCTCTTTCTCTGTCGAATTGACATTGCTCCTTTATTCTCTTATACATTTACAAGCCTCTACTGTGTTCAATGGTTAATCGCACTTTGTCGGTAAGTGGTAATAGTATTTGAAGTTTTAGTTTTTTGTTTAAGTAGTAATCGGGGTGGAGGGCTATGCTAGTGCCAAAATTTCCTTCTCACTAATCTCTTTGTTTTCGTTTCTATCATTGGCCATCACGTTCGTGCTTCCATCATTTAGTTTTCTTGCTCTTTTTCGGTAAGTATTATGGACAAAATCCTTATTTCCTTTCTTTTTCTACCTTAAGTTGGTGACTAAAGGAAATTGTTATGATAGTTAAGGAAGGATTTAGGAAACTCTTAATCAATCGCTAGGGATTAAGATTCGTAGGAATCATAGTGGTTCAATCGAAGGTAACTCTAAATTGTTCAATGTATGGATTATTGGCTTGGGTATTCTTTTAAATCCTAAAGTGGAATTGATTGTGGTGTTTGGTTGGTCAATTTAGGTTCATGAAGGCTCGAACGACTGTGCGTAACGAATTGAAACCAGGTGTGTAAACACAACCCCTACATGCGTCAGCGGTGAAAAGTCAAAAATTTGAGTTTGTCAACGCCACACGGGCATGTGGGTGCCCATGTGGTAGGCTGTGTGCCTAAGAATGAGTGACTGATCAATGAGACCGACCATGTGCGATGTCATGGGCCGGGCCGAAATGGGCCGTGTGGGCCCCAAGGGCTTGTGGGCCTTGTAACAACCCATTTTTGAGTCTAATCAGAACATGTGGTTTTGGGACCACTTAATCGAGTCAAAATATTTTTATTATTATTTTAGTAAGTCTTATTACATTATAGAATCATAGTGTAAAAATTTTGTAAAGAAATTTTATCGTTTGATTAGTTAATTCGGTAAAAAGGACTAAATCGCATAACACGTGAAATATGAATTCTATTAGTAAAAGAGCTAAATTGACCATGACTTTATAAATGGAAGTCCTTATGTGGATAATATACCTTGGTTAAGGTTAGTGGACATTTATGTCCATATTTATGATGGATTTTATATAGTTTTATTAAGGTTAAAGTTGTAAATGACCATTTAGTTATAATTTTAATGAAAACAAATGAAAAATTCATTTTTTTTCATTCGTTCTTAGCCGAAACTCAAAAAAAGAATAGGGTTTAAATTTTTCATGATATTCGACCACTATTTTACTTGATTAAAGGTATGTTTTGTTTTGGTTTTTGATGGTTTTTATGTTTTTGAAATTGTTGCTTAGTAATCTATCATGCCCATGCCTTAATTTCAGAAATTATTGGTGATTTTGAAATGTGTCATTGTTGAATATAGATGTAATTTGAAGTTTTATGCTAGATTATTGATGGTTGTTTATAAATATACGAGTTTTATAAAGTAATTTTTGATAAAATTGAGTATTTGGGATTAAATTGAAAAAGATAGAAATTTTATGGTTAGAAATGTGAAATAATTGAAAATATGGGCTTAGTAGAGATTATGGAAAATTTGGCTATAGTGATTTATGGCTAAAAATGTATAATTTGTCTTTTTGTGTATTAAGGACTAAAGTGTTAACATGTGAAAGTTATGGGGTTATTTTGTAAATAGGTCAATTTACATGTCTAAGGACTAAATTGATGATTAAATGTGTTGAATTTGATAAATTTAGATCAAGATAAACAAATATCAGAACTTGATCGGGGGAAACAGAAATTAGACTAGTAGATATCGACTTTTCAAGTTATTACGAGGAAAGTTTGTATAATTAGAATTGAGTTATAATTATGATTGAAATTTTTGTCTTGAATTTTGAATGATTGTATAAATGAAGAAGAGGATAGAAATGCCTATTGATTATATGTGTAAAGTGATTACCGAGTCCCGATTGAACTGTAGAAAGTCGTAGGATACAAGTGACATGTCACTAGGGCTACCGTTTGGTTGAGCTCCTGCATTCGTTGCAGACTCACCATAGCTCATGAGCTTACATGTTCAGCCTTTGGTCTTACCATTTAGCCTTTGGGCTTACCATTCAGCCTTCGGGCTTACAATTCAGCCTTCGGGCTTACAATTCAGCCTTCGGGCTTATCGTTACCAGCTTAGGAGGAGCATACAATACATAGCTCATAAGAACATATATGATGAATTGACGGATTTACATGTTTACGTATATACACTGTGTGTGTATCACCCGAGTATCCCTCGATGTTCTCAAAGGTTCAACGGGCAATTTACCGATATGTAGTTTATAAAATACATGTCATAAGAGGTATAAGAAGTACATGATTACATGATATATGTTACATGATTCATATGAGATTATATGTTAAATGAGATACAAGTTACATGGATTATATGTTACAAGTATATGCTTACAAGACATATGTTACATGATTTTATGTTATATGAGGTATATGATATGTATGAATAACTTGTTTGTAACACCCCTTACCCATAACCGATGCCGGAGTAGAGTATGAGGCATTACTGTTCTAAAATTCATGTAAACTTTTGACTTAAACTCATGAAAATGTATCCCAATTAAAACTTTCCAAACATTGTCCTATGAGCCTTCTTATGGGCCTACGAGGCCTAATTTATGGATCAGAAATGATTCGGGACCATGTCATGCACTTGAGAAAATTTCTTCAAAAACTAGTAAAAACAGGGCACACGCCCGTGTGGGAAGGGCACACGCCCGTGTGGGAAGGGCAGCACGGCCGTGTGGTCTCTAAACATGGCCATGTTGATAGCTCGTGTACCTCACACGGCTTGCACTATCAAGGGAAATACCCGTGCCCCTCACCCGTGCAAATTTATTTCTGACATCAACCTATAAGGGTTTTCATACGGCCTGGCGCATGCCTTTGTGCCCAACTCGTGTCCTTCACACGGCCATGACACGACCGTGTCACGGCCCGTGTGCAACAACCTGGACATTCTGTTTCTAACGTCATCATTCACACAGCCATGGCACACGCCCATGTGCTGGCCGTGTCCTCCACACGGTTGAGACACACAGCCATGTCTCATGCCCGTGGGAGATTCTGATGGCAATTAATGCTATCCATACAAAGTGCAGGGGACACACGGTCGAGCCACATGCCCGTGTGCTGCCAGTGTGTCTCACACGGTCTAAACACGCGCCCGTGTGTCTTCTCATGTGGGCAATATAGGACTATTTGCCAAGCGCTTAGCCACCTGAAACACATACAAACAAAGCCCCAATCTACATACATCATAGCATAGGACCAATACACATCTAAATGCCCCTAAATGGGTTTTCATACATCAACCAATTCAAGTCCAAAATACAAGCATAACTACTAAGCAACTTTGCACAAGTTTCATGTAAATTCATCTCATTTCATTAAGAAACTTGAATAGATTTAGGCCAATTCCAAAGGCCATTTACAAAATGAAACTTATAAGTATAAATGGCCAACATAATTGGCTAACTAACATGAATTGTGCAACAAAATGACTAAAGACCAATACATGCCATATTCAAAATGACTAACATAACTATACCAAAATGAAGATCTTGATAGTGTGACTTCAAGCTCCGACTAATAACGATCCTCGAGCTATATGAAAAATCTACATAGAGAGGGAAATCGAGGGAGTAAGTTGCTTAGTAAGTTGCATGAAATCAATGTAGCAATCATAAACAATAAAACATAAGTAAACTTTAAGGTATTTGATACTTCATCTAATATCTTACTCAATCTTATAACTTTCTTATTTTCGAGACTTACTCAGTAATGTGACTTACTCGTTTCCAAGACTTACTTAATCCCGTAACTTACTCGTTGTCATGGGTCACTCAGTCTCATACTTTTCATTATCATTTTCTCATAACTATATTCAAGAAATCTGTAAAACTCATAATAGACTTTAGTCTTTATCAAATAATTAAATCAACTTGAATACTTTCTCTATTAATATACTTAGAATATCGAAGAATAACTGTAATACCATTCTCTTGCTAGGATACCAAAGCCATATCCCAAATATGGTCTTACATGGGATCTCCAATTGATGCTGAAGCCATATCCCAAATATAGTCTTACACGGGATCTCATAGGATGCTGATGTCAGGTTCTAGTCATGGTCGTATACAGAATCCCTCTTAGATGCCCATGCCTTGTCCCAGACATGGTCTTACAGGGGATCTATGTCTCATTTTGGTACCGATGCCATGTCCAGGACATGGTCTTATACAGAACCACATATCGATGCCAATGCCATGTCCCAGACATGGTCTTACATGGGATCTCAGTTCAGTGCCGATGCCATGTCCCAGACCTGGTCTTATACGGGACCTACAATTCTTTGATATGGAAACAATATTCTTTGTATACATTAACATTTACGTAGAATTTCTCTTTTATTCCTTAGTCATTCTTGAGCATTATAAGTCAAAATTGTATAGAATTGATATAGAATTTATAGAAATTCATTAAAGTCATCTCATAACACTTAATGATAAATTGATTCAAACAACTTACCTCGGGTTCAAAATATGATGAGTGCTCGGTTTAGTCTACCACTTTACCCTTTCCCTTGTTTTGGTTCGGGCTTCTAGTTTCTTGATCTACAATGAATAGAATTCAATAATTAACTCATCAAATTACAAATAACGACAATAAGTTCACAAATTTTGACAATTTGACCATTTGCCCCTAAACTTTGGCAAAAATGACCATTTTCCCCTTATGCTTGGAAATGATTTTTATCAAATTTCCTCATTTCTCATGCTTATCTAAGCCCTTTCATGCATATGAAAACTTCAAATAACCATTATCCAAGCATTTAACAAAACAACTCATTCTCTTTCAAACAAGTCCTATTTAGTTGTTGTCTATGAACACCCTTTTCCAAAATTTGTTTATTAAGCATCCTACATTCATTATCTTTCATAAAACCCTAAAAAATGATACCTACCCTTTCATGGAAAAACTTTAAACTTCAAACCAAAATGCTTAAAACACCCCTAAAAAAGAAGCTTATGCCATGATGGTCTCAAATATGTAAAAATTTTAAAGAGAGGCCATGTAAATCACTTACTATCAAGAGGAATAGCTTGCCTAAAATTTTTGCATTCAAAGAACCCCGAAGAGCTGATATTTTCAGTGCATAAGGAGAAGGAGAATGAAGAAGATGAAGGCCTAGGCAATATGTTACTATTTTATGACTTGAGACACCTAATGCCCATACTTTTTTGACTTTTCCTACCCCAATTGCTTCCTATGGCTGGCCAAGCTAGCAATAAGGGGAATATTTGACCAATAAAACCCTCAAAAATTAATTCTCTAAATATTTAACTCATTTCACTATTAATCTACAACCTTTACCTTTTATTCGATTTAGTCATTTTTTTGCAACTAAGCCTTCAATCGCATAAATTAACTTACCAAAACTTTCCTACATTTTCATAAAAATCTTATAACACATAAAATAATACCAAATAATTTTTATCTAATAGTATTTCATACTTAACCCTTCCATATTTCATAATTTGCAATTTAGCCCTCAAAGGTAAATTGATCCCTAATTCATAAAATTTCCTTCATGGAAAATTCTCAATATCATGCAAACATACCATAAGCTCAAAAATGATCATGGAATAAAATTTTCTACATTGAATTTGTGGTCTCAAAACCACTATTTTGACTAGGCCCTAATTCGGGCTATTACATTGTTACATGGTTATATGATTATATGCTATATGAGTATTTGTTAAATGAATGACTGAATTGATACATGAATTATGGTTACATGGATGTTATATGTTTGTTTCATCTTTGAAATGAATGAATACATGGTTGTTATATGACTAACTTGTGTATGATGGTTGAATAGGCATTGAGGACATATAACTTGATTTGGTAATGTTGTTTACACTTTTAATGTTGATTCGGTAAGTTTAATTCTAAATTATACTGGCTTGCTAAGCTTTATAAGCTTACTCTGTTTATTTTCCCGTGTTTTATAGATTTCGGAAGCTAGCTCGATTTCGGACCAAGTTGGAGATTGCAATCGCACTATCTAAGAAGCTTTTTGATACTTTTGGAACTTTGTAAATGATGTAAATATGGCATGTATAGGCTATTTTTTAAGTTTAATATTTTGGATCACTTATTGGAATGACGGAAATGTGCAAGTGTACACAATTGAAACAAGTAATAAAGTGACAAGTAAATGTCGAGTTATCGTACCCACAGGGACTGTAAAAGAATTATTTACGAAAGTAATTTTAAACACTTTGGTGAAGGAAAAATATTTTGGTTTTAAAAAGATGATTAAAAACTAAAAGTTAAAAACTAAGTAAAATAATTAAAGTAAAACAAGAGTTCTAAATGCACTATTTCAAATAAGATTTAATCAAGATGACATAATGATATTTGCGATATAAAGTAATAAAATTTATAATAATGATCACACCAAAAACTAACTAATCGATTTTAAGGCAAGTGCACCTATCAAACAGTAGTATAGTTTAGTGGCAAGACCGAGATATCGTACCCAAGGGAACTAAAAGTACTAGTACTAACTTTTTTTCTATTATTTAACCTAGAAATAAAAGGGGTTTTTATGAAGACTAAACTAATTCTAAAACTAAACTAAGAATGCACAAAAAGTAAATTGGGGGAAAAACTCTTTGGAAAAACTGATTGATTTGGACAATACTCAAGGGAGAATCCACCTAGACTTCACTTGTTATCAATTCTTGAGCTAGACGATTTATTTACTTGACTTGATCCATAGAAATCCCTAATTTATGTTAATACCTCCGTCAAGGATAAGAACAACTAATCCTAGGTTGATTAACTGAAATCTCTTTCTAGTTAAAACCCCTAGTCTTTTATTAATTCGATTTATGGATTCCCTTATTAGGTTTGACCCTAATCCGGCAGATTTATGTCACCCTATGTCTAGGGTGACATGCAACTCCGCTTAATTATGCTAGATCTACTCTTAAACAGGGACTTTTGCTCCTCTGAATAAACACATCAATACTTGAATTAATACCTAGGAATATTAAAGCAAGAATTAAGAAGACATAATTAAAAACAAATCAAGTATTTATCATATAACTCAAGATAAAATAATAACAAGATCTGTCTTAGGTTTCATCCCCCTCAAGTATTTGGGGGATTTAGTTCATATTTAATAAAGAAAACATCTCAGAAGAATTAAAATAGAAAAACATAAAGAACCCAAAAACCCCTGAAGGATTGAAGAGAGATCCTCTATCTTGATGAAGAATTTGGCTTTTGGGATGAATCAATCGGCTTCCCTTAGAGTAATCCCTTGCTTTCACTCTCTGTGTTGGCAAAAATAAAGCACCCTTTTGAGGAGAGAAAAGTATATCTTTATAGTTGCCCCCTAGGGTCTTTATATAGAGCTTTAGAATGCCTTTCTTAGCCTCTAAGCATCCTTTTCCGAGTGAAATTGCACTTCCTCAGTACAGGGACACGCCCGTGTGCCATGTCCGTATGGATCGAGGCTCAAGCTGTGGTCGGGCCTGTTAAGGTTGCACGGCCGTGTGGTCTAGCCGTGTGAGTCGGGGTTGGGCTGTGTTTATGCTCAAAGTGGCACGGCCGTGTCACACGACCGTGTGGTGAATCTCCGAGCCGTGTTGATTATTGAATTGGGCCTAATTTACCCGTTTTTGGCCCGTTTCTTGCTCTTTTCTCTTTCTTAAGCTTACCTGGGCATAAAACATGAAATAGAAGGATTAAGAGAACTAATTTCCACAAATTTAATGATAATTCATCCATAAATTAGGCAAGCATGAGGTAAAAACATGTATAATATATCGTTTATCAAATACCCCCACACTTAAGCCTTTGCTTGTCCTCAAGCAAAATCTCAACCCATAGTTAAGAATCATTCTTCTCAACTTATAACCCTTATCAATAATGTTTCAAACTAATCCACAATTAATCATACAATGAAAATTCAATCAGAAGAACATTAAAGTTTCAAACATTCTAAGTTGAAAATTTTATCACAGAAACATAGGCTTCTTCCCTTCTCCTAAGTAATTACCTCTCAATCAAAATTAACAAGATTTGACATCTTCACTAAAGATTCACTCTATCCACTCAAAGTGTTTAGGGTTCAAAATTTAAGCACTCATTAGTCAATTTGAAAGGTTATTACCATAGGTTTGCAAGGAAATCAAATCTCCACCACTATAGATTGATATGAAACATTGATCAAAAGGTCTTTCAATGGTTGTGATGGGGCTTTGGTTAGGGGTGTTGTCAATGAAAAAGAGAGGGTTAGAATCGAGATTGAATTTAAAAATCATCTAGCTAGAAAAATCTCTATCACTAGAACATATTCCTCTAGCTAAGCCTTATGGTGACATCGTTCTAAGTTGAATAGCTTATAATAGAAATATACAAAAATATTAAACTATAACTAAGATATGAATTACAACTAAATTAATACAATTTTTTTTAGAAAAAATCAAATACAATACTTTAAATTTTTACAAATCAAATACAATACTTTGAATATTTACAAACTTTACAAACTGGAAAAGAGAATAAAGCTAGATAATAATTCAACTCAAATCTCGACAAAAATAGGGATCAAAATAATTGAATGGAATTCAACAAAAATGGGTTATAGGTTAATATTAGAGGTAAGTCAAAGAATGGGTTGTTAGGCTCAATAGGGTTCACTAGAGGTTAATTCGTGGAGGTAGGCTTTTATGGAGTAAGTGGATTAAATCCTAGGTGCCTTTATCATCTCAGTATATCAAATTAAATGATGTGGTCTTGACGTGTATGATCAAAGTAAGTTCTGGAATAACAAATCAGTATTGACTCACTTAAAGCAACAATAAAAGTGAGCACGAAAGAATGTATGCTCAAAAGGCTCAAAAATCTCAGAATTATGGCTTTTTGATGTCAATCCTGCGAATTTCAAATCTCAAGATAACACTTTAAAACTAGGGAAAACAACCTAGAAAAACTTTAGATTCTCAAAAATTTTAACTTATCATGCTTGATTCCTTAGTGTTTTAAAGTTTGAATAGTCAAGGCATAAGCACCTATGTCTTAATTCTCAACATATCAATAAAAATCATAAATCAATCAGAATTAATTCCTAATAAGAGATTGAAGATAATGCAAAGAGTGAAAGTGAGAATTCGAAATTTTGAGAACAATGCAAATAAAAATTTTCAGGGATTTCAAAGAAAATGTAATGACTAAAAGTACATTTCCCCCCACACTTAAGATGTACATTGCCCTCAATGTACAAAGATACATGAGTAGCAATAGAAGCATAAGATCATAAGATAGGGAAAGGCATGAAACTCCCTAAATTGGATGAATTTATGAGGTGGTGGTGCCTATAGAGTGTCTGGGACAAAGGAAGGTGCAGAGGTGGATACTCCGGTGGTAGTAGCGTTTGTTTGTCCACAACTTTCATGTTGTGAGTGTAGGCTTTGGCGGTGTCAACTGTGTGAGGTTGAAGCAATGTTCCCTTTAGATTTTTGATTTGAGCTGTAAAGCTCCTTTGAAACTGCGAAAGCACTTATCATTTTTAGGGAATTTAGATTAACAGAATATGTTTGTTAGGGGATAGCCGATATGAAATAATAAAAAGAAAGGAATAAAATAAAGTAAATTTTAAAAATACTAAAATTCAAATAATGAAAATGATAAGATTAAATAAAATAAAAGGAAAAATAAAAAAGGAAAATAAAAGAGAAGAAAAGAGGATTAGGAAGTCCTAATCCTCAGATGGGTTGCGCGATGGTGGTGGTGTGGAGATATGAAGGTGCTGGCATATCTGCTGAAGTGTAGCATCGATATGATCGAAATGTTCGAAGCACTGTTGCTTGAATCGTGAGAGGCGCTCAGATATGTCAGCGTATGAAGCTGCCGCATAAACTGGGCGGCGAGGGGGTGGTGGCTCAGCTGAGCCCTCCTCCGGTGGTGGTGGGACATCATCAGTATTGTCTTCTGGATCCTCGGCCTCTCGAAGTAGGAGGTACTGTGGTGGGTCGGTCCCCGGTCTGCGTAGGATCATCCTCATGTAGAGCATAGTCTAGATGCCCTGAGGGGACATCTGGCCGATCAGTGTATATGAGGATGTTTAGGCCGCGGTGTTGAGTAGCCCAAAGTGGCGAGCCAATCATGTGATGAACGGGCCCATGGACATCACGCCCTTACGATGCCTCTCTGTCTGATGTTAGATGGCATGAGCGATAAAATAGGCGAGGTCGATGACGTGTGCGTTTGCCATGCTCCATAAGAAGTAGGCATCATGTGTGCTGACGACGCTTGTGCTCTCGCGTCTGCCTGTCAAGGTGTGTGCGAGGAGTGCGTGAAGGTACCTCAAGGATGGGGCGAGGGTAGTCGCCTTGGAGCGAGTAGGGTCATATGAGGGCGATGCAGTGACTAGGGCGTGGTAGTAGTTCACTGGAGAGACGTGGATGTGATGGTGGAGTGTAGAGAGGTCTTCCTGCTCCATAAACTGCTCGGTGTAGAGGCCGAGAGCTGTACCGAACTCCGGTACACTAAGATGACGTATGAGACCTCCTAAACAGAACTGGACCGTCCCTGGATCATCGTATCGGCTCATGACGGTCTGAAGATGGAACGTGGAGCAGAACTCGAGAGTGGGTTCCAAATATGTGGGCTCTATGACCTGGAAGAACTGCTCCTAGGGATCTGTCATTACCAGGGCCCGGACCTCTTCTGCTAGGTGGACCTGTACTAAAGCGAGCCAGTCAATGCATCTCCCCGTCCCTAGAGGTTGAGCTCGCAAAATCTGAAATAACTCCTTTTGGGAGTTCTGTGGGAATGTGATAAATGGATGGCGGACTTCGGTAGTAGGTCTGGAGGATGAGCCACCGGGCCCCTTCCGCTTCTTTGAAACGAGGACGGCGACCTTCTTTCCGCGTGATGAAGACATATTTCCTAAAATCGAAAACAATATGCATTAGTAAAATTTGAAACTAATTAAAGAAAAGTAATATGCATCTTATTTAAACAAAACAACCTAATAGTATTGAGATGTTGATTCACTAACCTAAGTAAAATATTCTACTCATCCTAAACATGATATCAAAATGTGTGTATGGGTATCAATTTATACTAAGTGAATATTACTCTAAATAATGAAAAGTGGCAAGCAAATATGAGTCTAAATGGCATGGCTTCATGAAATTCTCTAAAATATTCTAGATTGTTCATGCTAAATTAATGAATTCCATGTCCAAAAATAATGCAAAAACTAAATAAAATAATATTTTTTAACATAAAAATAGATAAAAGCTTTAAAAGTTAAAGAGAAAATCAAGAAAATAAAACCGAATGGGTGATTATGAGGGTGGAGCACGGTCGTGGGAGCATTGCACAGTCGTGGGGATGCCTTGAGAGGCTATTGGCGGCGTTAAAGAGGGCTAGGATAGGTTTTGGGTGAGGGGTTTTAGGGTTTAATTTGGGGAAGAAGGTGAATAGTGACCTATTTATATAGTTTTTTGGGTCACACGGACATGGCACACGCCCGTGTGGCTCGGGTTTTGCCCGTGTGGTTCAAAAATTGGTGATTTTGGTGCGCCTACTTTGAGGCACACGCCTGTGTACCTAGGGCATGTTGGGGCACACGGCCATGTCACATGGCTGTGTCCTTCGATGTTCACTTCTCCCACGGCTGTGTAGTAGGTCACACGCCAATGTCTAAATTGACAGTGTCGACCACGGTCTTGGGGTATGGGCGTGTCGCATGCCGTGTTTGAATCAACACAGCCATATCGCACGGCCGTGTTGACTGGTTTAAGCCCGTGTCCGAATTGAAAGTGTTGGCCATGGCCATATCGCACAGCCATGGCACTTTGTTATAGCCCGTGTCTCTGGAAAATTTTTACCCTGTTTATACACGGCCAAATTGCACAGCAGTGTCTATGCTCATAATGTCCACACGGCCTTAGGCACGCCCCTGGGCATGGTCGTGTGGTCTGAAAATCTTGCATTTGAAAGGGTTAGTAGATGTATTAGAAGACTGAAATAAAAAAGAGTTACTAAGTTAAAGCTTGGGTTACCTCCAGAGAAGCGCTTATTTAGAGTCTAAGCTCGACTCTGCTCGTATGTATCATGACGAGAGTTCGTGGAGCCGAAGCTCCTCCCTATTATCTTTGAAATTCTCACCTCTATAATGTTTAAGCCGATAGCCGTTTACCTTGAAAGTGCTGTGGTTTGGATGAGTTACCTCGACTGTGCCGTATGGAAAAATAGTTTGAACAGTGAATGGATTGGACCACCTCGATTTAAGTTTTCCAAGAAATAGTTTAAGCCTTGAGTTGTAAAGTAAGACAAGATCACCAGTTTTGAACTGCTTATGTTGTCTCAAACGATTGTCATGGCGTCGCTTTGTGGCTTCCTTATATAATCGTGAGTTTTCGTAGGCATTGTAGTGCCATTCATCTAGCTCATTTAGTTGCATTAGACGTTTCTCACCTGCAAGCTTAAAATCAAGAATTAAAAATTTAATAGCCCAAAATGCTTTATGTTCGAGTTCAAATGGCAGATGACAACTTTTTCCGTAAACAAGTTTATAAGGAGATGTTCTTATGAGTGTTTTGAATGCAGTTCGATAAGCCCATAAAGCATCATCTACTTTCCTTGACTAATCTCTCCTATTTGCTTTTACTGTTTTTTCTAGAATGCGTTTTAGTTCTCTATTTATCACTTCAACTTGACCACTGGTTTGAGGGTGGTAGGGGTAGCTATTCTATGGTGCACTCCATATCTTTTTAAAACTTTATCAAATTGGGTATTGCAAAAATGAGTACCCCTATCACTAATAATTATCCTAGGTGTTCCAAATCGAGAGAAAAGTTTTTTCAGAAAGCGTACTACCATTCTAGCATCATTAGTAGGTAAAGCTTGGGCTTCCACCCATTTTGACATGTAATCTACTGCTACTAGTATGTAATTATTCCCAAACAAAGTAGGGAATGGACCCATAAAATCAATACCCCATATATCAAATATTTCACATGAGAGTATATAGTTTTGAGGCATTTCATTGTACTGAGAAATGCTACTTTTTCTCTGGCATTTATCACAAGAGGTCACATACCTGTTGGCATATTTGAAAAGGGTAGGCCAGTAAAAACCTGATTTGAATACCTTGTGAGCAGTTTTAGCTCCACTGTGGTGTCCTCTTATAGGTCTTGAATGGCAGTGCTCTAAAATTTTATATGCTTATGTCTCTGTGACGCATCTTCGAATGACTTGATCTCCACAAATACGAAAAAGGAAAGGATCTTCCCAAAAGTAATTTTTCACGTCAGCGAAGAATTGCTTCTTTTGCTGATGGGTCAACCCTTTTGGGATTATGTTAGTTGCTAAATAATTTGTGAAATCAGCAAACCAAGGAACGGCAGCCTCTGCTATGGCTAGGAGTTGTTCTTCAGGAAACAAGTGATTTATTTTATCGAGGCCCTTGGGGTGTGGATTTTCCAATCTTGAAAGGTGATCTGCTGCCAAATTTTCGGCTCATTTCTTGTCTTTTATTTCTAAGTCGAATTCCTGTAACAATAGAATCCATCTTATTAATCGAGGTTTTGCATCAGTTTTAGTTAAAAGATAACGAAGAGTAGAATGATCAGTATAAACGACGACTTTAGATAATATTAGATATGATCTAAATTTGTCAAATGCAAAAACAACTGCTAGCAATTCTTTTTCTGTGGTAGTATAATTTGCTTGGGCATCTGTCAAAGTTTTGCTAGCATAATAAATCGGTTGGAAGTGCTTGTCTTTTTGTTGCCCCAAAACTACACCTACTGCAAAATCACTCGCATCACATATTAGTTCAAAAGGTAGATTACAATCAGGTGAAATCATAATCGGAGCATTAACTAACTTTTCTTTGAGAGTGTTAAAAGACTTAAAAAATTCTTAGTCAAAATTGAAAAGCACATCTTTTTCTAGTAATTTTGTTAAGGGATTAGCTATTTTAAAAAATATTTAATAAATCTGCAATAAAAACCAGCATGTCCTAAAAAGCTTCTTATGGCCTTAACTGAATTAGGGGGAGGTAACTTTTCGATGGTTTCAATTTTTACTTTATCTACCTCTATCCCTTTACTAGAAATTTTATGTCCTAGGGCAATACCTTCTTGAACCATAAAGTGACATTTTTCCCAATTTAACACTAAATTTGTTTCTTCACATCTTATTAGAACGCGTTTTAAATTATTAAGACAAAGTTGGAAAGAATTACTGAAAACTGAAAAATCATCCATAAATACCTCCATGATATCTTCCACGAGTTCGTCAAAGATAGCTAACATGTAATGCTGAAAAGTAGTAGGAGCATTACATAATCAAAAAGGCATTCTACAAGAAGAAAACGTACCATATGGGCATGTGAATGTCGTCTTTTCTTGATCTTCTGGAGCTATCGAGATTTGGAAGTAACCAGAGAGGCCATCTAGGAAACAGTAATACATATGTCCTGATAATCTTTCCAACATTTGATCTATAAAGGGTAAGGAAAAATGATCTTTTCGAGTTGCATCATTCAGCTTTCTATAATCAATGCAAACTCTCCATCCAATGACTGTTCTTGTAGGTATTGACTCCTTTTTGTCATTAGACACTACAGTCATGCCTCCCTTTTTAGGAACAACCTGCACAGGACTTACCCAAGAACTTTCAGAAATAGGATAAATAATGCCTGCATCTAGAAGTTTAATTACCTCGGCTTTTACGACTTCCTTCATGTTGGGATTCAGTCGTCGTTGAGCTTGCACCGATGGCTTATATTCATCTTCCATTAAAATTTCGTGGGTGCAAAAAGAAGGGCTAATTCTTTTAATATCAGAAATCTTCCAAGCTATAGCCTTTTTGTGTTCCCTTAATACTTGAAGTAATTCCTCTTTCTTTTCAGCGCTCAAATCTGATGTGATAATTACTGGTAATGTAGAGTCATCTCCTAAAAATGCATACTCTAAGTGGTCAGGCAATTGTTTTAGTTCTAATTTAGGAGGTTCATCAATCGAGGTTTTTTTGTCTTAGTTCGTCATTTAACTTGACGCCTTCATAGCTTATGTGCCTTGTGACAATCTCATGAGAGTTCAACTCCTTCATTACTTCTTTTACTTTAGTGGTGGCTTCATCTTCCTCCCCACGTTGAACGAGACACCGTTCCAACGTGTCTTCAAGAGTGATTTCCTAAAAATTTTCTTAAACAAAATAATCAATAACATCAATAAAATAACAGGAATCATCTTGTTCTCTAGAAAATCTCATAGCATCATAGATTTTAAAGACAACTTCTTCTTCACCAACTCTAAGCACTAATTTTACTATCCCCTACGTCGATAACAGCTCTAGTAGTAGCTAAAAATGGGAGTCCCAAAATTAAAGGTACCTCAATATCCTCATCCATGTCAAGCACAACAAAATCAACAGGGAATGTAAATTTATCTACTTTTACTAGCACATCTTTAATGATTCCCCTAGGATATTTAACAGATCTATCAGCTAATTGTATACTCATCCTAGTGGGTTTTGGTTCCCCTAGACCTAGTTGCTTGAACATTTTGTAGGGCATTAGGTTAATACTAGCACATAGATCAGCTAAGGCTTTTCAATAATTAAACTACCAATTAAGTAAGGAATAGTAAAACTCCTTGGGTCTTTCAGCTTGGCTGGCAGTTTATTTTGGAGAATAGCTGAACATTGAGTTCCATTATGGCTAGTTCTTCCAACTTCCTTTTATTTGTGAAGAGTTCTTTTAAAAACTTTGCATACTTCAGCATCTACGAAATCACTTCAACAAAAGGTAAGTTAATATGTAACTGTTTAAAAAGTTTAAGAAATTTACCGAATTGAGCATCTGTGCCGTCTTTCTTTAACTTTGCCGGATATGGTATGGGTGGGTTGTATTCTTTAGGTGCCGGTGGAGTAATTTCCTTGGGTTTCTCTTCTTCTGCCTTTTCTTGAATAGGTTTCTTTTTAGGCTCAGCCAGTATTTTCCCATCCCTTAGAGTAATTGCTTTGACATGTTCTCTAGGATTTGGCTCAGTGTTACTTGGTAGTCCACTTTGTGGTCTTTCTGAAATTAACTTGGCAAGCTAACCAATTTGATTCTCTAGCCCTTGAATGGATGCTTGTTGATTCTTTAGTGCTGTTTCAGTATTTTAGAAACTGGTTTCTAATACAGCTATAAATTTGGTGAACATCTCTTCAAGGTTCGGCTTTTTCTCTTATTGCGGTGGTTATTGTTGAAATCCCGGAGGAGGTGGTTGTCTTCGATTTCCTTGTCCTCCCCATGAAAAATTGGGGTGGTTCCGCTAACCTGCATTGTAAGTGCTACTATAAGGATTATTTTGGGGTCTTGAATTGTTACCCATATAGTTGGCTTGCTCAGTTTCCATGCTATGTCCATAGGAGGAGTATTCTGGATTGAACATATTTCCCTAGGTTGCGTCACACTGCATCACTGGGTGTGCCTGCGTAGAACCAAAAAAATTATCAAACTTTTTGTTTAAAAGTTCTACTTGATTAGAAAGCATGGTGACAGCGTCAATACTAAAAACTCTTGCAGCTTTTGTCGGCTTTTTCCTCATGACTTGCCACTGATAGTTATTTAGTGACATCTCTGCTATAAAGTCATAAACTGCTTCGGGTGTTTTATTGTTGATTGTTCCTCCTGCGGCTGCATCGATCATTTGCCTTGTTGATGGGTTCAAACCATTGTGAAAGGTTTAAACTTGTAACCAAAAAGGCAACCCATAGTGAGGGCACCTTCTCAAAGATCTTTGTATCTCTCCCAGGCATCATAAAGTGTCTCTAAATCCATCTGCACAAAAAAAGAGATATCGTTTCGCAATTTAGCTGTTTTAGCTAGAGGAAAATATTTAAGTAAAAACTTTTCGGTCATCTGTTCCCATGTAGTGATTAAGCCTTGTGGTAGAGAATTCAACCATTACTTAGCTTTATTCCTTAGGGAAAAAAGAAATAGTCGGAGGCGAATGGCATCATCAGAAACGCCATTGATCTTAAAAGTATCACAAAATTCCAAAAAATTTACTAGATGTAAGTTGGGATCTTCATCCTGTAAACCATCAAACTGCACAAATTGCTGAATCATCTGAGTAGTGTTAGGTTTTAATTCAAAATTATTTGCAGCAATAGCAGGTCTAATAATACTAGATTGAGTACCAGCCAAATTAGGTTTAGCATAATCATACATAGTGCGATGAGCATTATCGTGATTTGCCAGTTCTGCGACTATCGCGGGAGGTGGTAGATTGTCTTGATTTGCTTCCATCTCTTCCGTAGGTTCTGGCTCTTGTTCTTGACCTTGTTCCGGATAATGAAGGCTTTGTCTGATTTCTCTACGATTTCTGCAAATTGTAGCTTCTAAATCCTCGTCAAAAAGTAATGGTCCTCATGGGTTTCTTCTAGTCATAAACTAGAGATACCTAGAAAGGAAAAAGGCAAAGAAAATTAAAATAAATAAAAGAAATAAAAACAAAGGTTAAAAATAAATGAAATAGTAATGGCTAAAGTAATAAAAATCGAGTGTTCCTAATATCATAGTTCCCCGGCAACGGCGCCAAAAACTTGATATTTGCGATATAAAGTAATAAAATTTATAATAATGATCACACCAAAAACTAACTAATATCACGATTTTAAGGCAAGCACACCTATCGAACAGTAGTATAGTTTAGTGGCAAGACTGAGATATTGTACTCAAGGGAACTAAAAGTACTAGTACTAACTTTCTTTCTATTATTTAACCTAGAAATAAAAGGGGTTTTTATGAAGACTAAACTAATTCTAAAACTAAACTAAGAATGCACAAAAAGTAAATTGGGGGAAAAACTCTTTGGAAAAACTGATTGATTTGGACAATACTCAAGGGAGAATCCACCTAGACTTCACTTGTTATCAACTCTTAAGCTAGACGATTTATTTACTTGACTTAATCTGTAGAAATCCCTAATTTATGTTAATACCTCTGTCGAGGATAAGAACAACTAATCCTAGGTTGATTAACTGAAATCACTTTCTAGTTAAAACCCCTAGTCTTGCATTAATTCAATCTATGGATTCCCTTATTAGGTTTGACCCTAATCCGGTAGATTTATGTCACCCTATGTCTAGGGTGACATGCAACTCCGTTTAATTATGCTAGATCTACTCTTAAACAGGGACTTTTGCTCCTCTGAATAAGCACATCAATACTTGAATTAATATCTAGGAATATTAAAGCAAGAATTAAGAGGACATAATTAAGAACAAATCAGGTATTTATCATATAACTCAAGATAAAATAATAACAAGATCTGTCTTAGGTTTCATCCCCCTCAAGTATTTGGGGGATTTAGTTCATATTTAATAAAGAAAACATCTCAGAAGAATTAAAATAGCAAAACATAAAGAACCCAAAAACCCCTGAAGGATTGAAGGGAGATCCTCTATCTTGATGAAGAATTCGGCTTCTGGGATGAATCAATCGGCTTCCCTTGGAGTAATCCCTTGCTTTCACTCTCTGTGTTGGCAAAAATAAAGCACCCTTCTGAGGAGAGAAAAGTATATCTTTGTAGTTGCCCCCTAGGGTCTTTATATAGAGCTTTGGAATGTCTTTCTTAGCCTCTAAGCATCCTTTTCTGAGTGAAATTGCACTTCCTCACTATAGGGACACGCCCGTGTGCCACGTCCGTATGGATAGAGGCCCAAGCCGTGGTCGGGCCTATTAAGGTGGCACGGCTGTATGGTCTGGCCGTGTGAGTCGGGGTTGGGCTGTGTTTATGCTCAAAGTGGCACGGCCGTGTGATGAATCTCTGGGCTGTGTTGATTATTGAATTGGGCCTAATTTGCCCGTTTTGGCCCGTTTCTTACTCTTTTCTCTTTTTTAAGCTTACCTGGGCATAAAACATGAAATAGAAGGATTAAGAGCACCAATTTCCACAAATTCAATGATAATTCATCCATAAATTAGGCAAGCATGAGGTAAAAACATGTATAATTTACGTTTATCACATAATTGTATTGGATTAATTCCATTTATTTAACTTATAATTATTAAACTTATGCTTATACTTGTTACGAATAAATTCACGGCAACTTGGTAATTTGCTAACTTATGAACATATTTACAAATTAAAAATCCATTCATCTTTTGTACATATTCCTATGCCAATTCGACCGATTAAACAGATTTATAAAGGTAAACACATTATTGCACATACATACTTATTAATTTAAATAACCTCTCGCATATTCCTATGTCGATTCAAATGATTAATTCAACCTAATAAGCATATAAAAGACTATGTGAAGTAACAAAGTATCCTTACCTTGAAATAGTTTAATCACAATAATCTTGCAAGTTATGCAAGGCTTATGTATCCCCAAATACAATGCTAATTTAATCTTCAGCTATCTTAGAAGAATTAAACATGCACTGATTAAGTATTGTGTCCATTAATTACAATTTCAATGAATTTAAATAATTAATTCTTTAGTTATCTAAACAATTATAATGCCAGAATAACTTAGGCATGATTTTACTTAATCAAGCATTTTACCGAGGCCTATAATAGCATAAACATAAATTTAACAAATCAAGAGGACGAAATGCAATCAACCCAACATGAATTAAATTCAAGCTAGATTGATTAGAATAAACATTTCAAATACATGAATATTCATATATATGTTCATCATAAAAACAACAGGAACTAAAAAGATAGGGAACAAGAAGCAAATCCGGTGTTTCTCCGTAGCCTGACTGATTGCTTCATTCTTTGTCTCCGTTGTCCTTGCCGATCAAGGCTTCTACAGACAATCGCTTGCTGCCCAAAATGGTTGAGAAAACACATCTTTTCCAAGAGGAGAAATCGACACAAGAAGCCTTGGTTTTTTGGAGAAAAAGTGAGAATGAGGAGAAGGGAAGTGAATGAGAGAATGAGAGTTTGAGGGATGATTTTAAGGGCAGCAAGGGGGGCTTTTTATAGCTGAGGAATGCTGCTAAAAATAGCAAATTCCAGCAGCCAAAGAGACCTCCCCATGGCCGGCCATCTACATGGCAAAGTTGAGACTTTGAACTTTGCTAAAATTAGCTTGGGGCAAATCCGTAAAGCCTTAATTTAATGTGGGGTTTGAATGCAATTTGGAAGTCTTTCAAGGGCATTTTTGCAAGCTCATTTAATCAGATAAAATGATGATTTGGGTCAACATATGGACCGTTCTGGGCTACCTAGTTGGTGGCTAGTTCGGTTCACTTAATTCGGTTCAATTAGTGCAGTTCAACTGGACCCCTTCTCCATAAGTAATTAAAAATAATTTATTTAACCCCAAATTAAGTTGGGAATAAATTAAAATAATTATATTATGAATTAATACACATTTTTGGATTGTCTTATGCTGGAAATTATTTCGCCTTGTTACTTCGAATTGCTTCTTGGTTTTGTTTTTCTAACAATGTCTGCTGGGTCAATTTTCGCCCTTTGTGCTAATCTGTCAAAAATAATAAAAAATTCACTAAAAATAATTTTAAAATTGACTAAAAATTAACATGTTCAAATTTATAATAAAATTTAATTATTTTATAAAAATTAATTATTTTATGACAAAAATTCTATTGAAAATGCATGATTTTAAGTAAAATTAGGTATGAAAAAGGATATAAATTTTTGTGTTTCCACACCCCCAAACTTAAATCATTGCTCATCCCGAGTAATGCATAAATTTTGAAAATAATTTCTCGAAAACACTTTTGAAAACCTCCCTCAAAACAACTTTCTTCTCAAAATTATGAATTTAAAATACTTAGGCTCAAAAATAAGAAATTTGATAATTATGCTACTTAAGTATACATATCATTCGAATTACATTCAACAACTATTATAATAGCAAAATTAGACTAAATGCTTCTTTAACAAAGACATGTTAACCCTTACCAATTTGATTTTTATTCCCTTATTCAAGATTAGGCTGCAATCATTAAGTTTAACTTATGTCTTCATATGTTGATCTTAACAATTTCTCTCCACTAATATAGGTAGCATAGAAACTTGAATCAATAGGTCTTTATTAAGGTTGTAACGTGGCTAGGCTATGGGTAGGTAAAAGATAGATAAATTTTGGCTTAAAAGCCCTAGACTCAGCATAAATTGAACCTTCAGAATTTTTACCTTTGATACATCAATTGACTTAACTCTTCCAAGCTCTTTTGTACATCTCTTTTTCAAATACATGTGCTCTTTTTTTTTTTTTTAAATTCAAGCACTTGCTTCATGTGCTAGATTTTTTTGAGCATTTGATACTTTTTTTCAACTTCCCCAAACTTATTTTCAAATGATATTTTGAATAGTACTGAGTCTAGTGTTTAGGACAATTTTAAAGATAATTAAGAGAAAAGTGATGGCTAAATATTACAAAGGTCCAAATAAAATTAGGCTATATAGTCTCAAAGTTGGGTTTCAAAGGATAAATTTATCATGGTCGGCTTGTAAAGCTCAAACGATCCAAACAATAGTTGCCTAAATCATTTTCAATATTCCATGCTTCCTAGGATTTTGCGTCAAGAAACTACTAAGTCAATTCTAAAGACTTAAACTTTCATACATGCCTAATTTTTTCGTAAGGAACTAAAAATTTTATGGTACGAATCTGCAAGCTTTATTGAAGATACATTCATATCATTATTAAGCTAACATAATAATTTATTGAAATAATAGAACTTTATTCATACTAAAGTTTAGCATACTTAACAAAATTTCAAATTATTTAACAAAGTATATCCTAATCATAATTAAAAGAAAATTTTATTTTGAGTGGAAATAATTCAAATTTTCGGTCCCCCTACTTAAAGTGAACAATGTCCTCATTGTTTAAATTGAATAGATACTATACACTAGGTAGGATTTTAGAAAAGAGGAGGTGAGTCAAATTGACTGCTTAAGTACCAAGCTCTCTCTAAATCCAATTCTAGACATTTATATACCTATTGCCACACTTTAGACTTTGTAACTTGTTCAGATTTTATTCATGATTCCTATCTCTTATTTTATTGTGCAAAATAGAAATTCCTAATTAACCTAATCCTAAAATAACCTAAGAATAAAAATAAAATAAAGTTAAGGTCCTCCCTTTTTATTTGTTCGCCGATCCTTCCGAATTCAACTCATCTTTTGCTCCATCATTATTGCCTTTGCATGAATCACTTTGCTCCATCTTCGATAATGAACTCATGGTTCAAATATGAAATCTGGAAACTCAAGCACAAAAATAAATGGGTCATTATAAATTTTCCTAAGGGCACTCCTCATCGAGTCATCCCTTATTTTTGAGTATCTCCAGTAGGCTTATTGCTGCCATTGCATGTGTTGCATTAAGTCCATCAACTTTGACAGCTCATCTTGAAGATTTGGGCTGGGTGGTAGAGCTCCAAACATTGAGGTTTTGATATCAGGTTCAGCTTCTGGTTCCATTGGTTCTGCCTCATTAGGGATTTCAGTTGATTACTCTAGCAGGACCTCTGCTGGGTCATCTTCTGCTTCTTCGGGATCCTCACTTTCTTCAACTTGTTGCTATAGAACAGAATCTCCAGCTACTCGGTAGAGGTCCCAATCAGTGATTGTGCCTTGACTATACCCTATCTTCTTTATGTTCGCAGGAATTTTTTCTTTTAAGCACAGGATTGTTATTGTAAAGGGGAAATAAGCTGGGCCAGAACGTCTAACGGCACAATTCCACATTTCTCTTAAGATGATTTTGCCCACATCAATGGTTGCTCTAATGAGATTGTAGTCCTATGCGAGCTAGGCATAATGCTGAAACGGATGAAATAGAATGTAACACCCTAGTTTTCACGATTTTTGAGATTTTGCTTGAATTTAATTTTTGCTTGTCTGGATGTGCTAAATTATGCTTTGGGTGTGTTAGTGGGCCTGTAGAAGTCCTAAGCTTAAGTTAAAACCCGGTAGAATTTTTAAATTTTAGACCTAAAGGAGAAGGGGCTCTGACGAAGTGGGCTTTTAAAAAAATGTTGGTGAAATAAGACACAAGTAAGCCTGTGTTAAAGTGGCAAGGTGGCGCCACTTAAAGCACAGGGAGTGGCGTGTGGAAGCTGTGCAAGAGCTAAGGTTCTAATCTCATAGTAAGCAATGTGATGTTTTATTTTTAATGCATGTGCAAGGCATGTGGTGGACTTCAAGTGAAACTCTATTGGGAGGAGTTTGAAGTGCTCATGGGATTGAGTCAAGAAGGGATAGGGGGGAGAAAATTTAGGAAATTTGAATAGGAGTAAGAGTTGGCCGAATAGGGGAGTGTGGAGTTGCATAATCGGCTAGGGTCCCTAGAGATAGCATTTTTGACATTTTTGGTGTTGAGTGTATGCCGATTGTTTGTTGCCTACTCTTCAGGATTTGTTTAGGGTCATGCTTTTGGGTTTTTTGAATAGGTATAGGGTCTTGAGAGCTCCTTTATTCCATCTTTTTCTCCTCTTTTCTTTGTTCAGAAAAGCCAGAAATAGTGTGCACATCTTAACCTCTGCCGACTTCTTTCTTCTTGGCCGAACCTATTCTCTTCTCTCTTTTCTTCTTTCTTTTCTTCTTTCTCTTCTTCTTCTCATTCTCTCTAACAATTGGGTTGATCTCTCTAAAGCTTTTAGCTGATTGCTTCAAGGGTGGAAATCAAAACTCTTCTTGGCCTAATACTACAAAAGCCAAAATCCCGAAGCTTTAAACCCTCTTTTGTCATTTCCATCTTAGGCCGAACTTTACTTACTTTTACTTTGAAAGCTGAAATCACTGTACAATCTCTTCTCTTCTTCTCTCATCTACTTTTCGTTCAAAAACTAAAACTCTCTTCTCTAAACCAAAACCCCCTCCTTTCTTGGTGTGTTGTTTAACCTCTTAGATCTATTTTCTTTTCACGTTTTGGATTAGATCTATACTAGATTTGGATTAGGCTAGATTGGGGACTCTTCTTTGGCAAAATAAAGTAGTGGTAAGTACTCGAAACCCCTTCATTTGTAAGCCTATGATTCAAGAAAAGCTAAAAACCCTAACTCTTTAGGGTGGCTGTCGTTTTTGACTAAGGGTTGTATTAGCCTCTTTCTTTCAGTTCTTTTGTGTTTTAGTATGGATAAGAGGCGATCTAACAAGGAGCATTGGAGGCTAGAACCGTAGGGTAATCTAGATCTAAATCTAGTGGTAGATTTCGGCAAAGGTAAGTGCTTAAGGGCCTTAGATGATGTTGGCCGAATATGGTAGGTTGTCAGTTTCATTGATTTCAT
This sequence comes from Gossypium stocksii, assembly GCA_020496765.1. Classification (NCBI taxonomy): domain Eukaryota; kingdom Viridiplantae; phylum Streptophyta; class Magnoliopsida; order Malvales; family Malvaceae; genus Gossypium; species Gossypium stocksii. The sequence continues at coordinate 76,219,430 of CM035629.1, forward strand.
TGGATATTAGTTAACAGTGTGACTTAAACGATTATAGGTTAATTCGGTGCAGATCTCGACGTAGTACGAAAATAGGTGTGTAATCGACACTCACTAGAAGACTAGATCGGCAAAAGCCCAAAAGTCGAAAAGCCGAAAAGCTAAAACTCTGGCATTTTGAGGGCTTGCGAGCATGCGAGCACTCGTGGGTCAGTTTGAATCGATAAAATCAGTAATCGTAAATGGTAGGAATCATGTGCGTGCTATTTTGTACACGTTGGTGGTTTTGGGCCTCATAGGGCTGAATTTGTGCCCAATGGGTTTATGAGCCCATATGGGTGAAAATGAGCGGTAAGCATATTCTGGAAATCTGACGGATAAATCTGCTAAAATGGATGTAAAATTTGGGCTTAGTGGGCCGTAGTAGCTAGTAGACTGTGTTGGGCCCATTAAAAATGGCTAAAGTAATAAAAATCGAGTGTTCCTAATATTTCAGGTCCTCGGCAACAGTGCCAAAAACTTGATGTAATAATTATGTGTGATCGTACTTGTAAAACTAAAATATTATCACGATAAAGGCAAGCGCAGCTATCGAACAGTAGTATAGCTTATGGCAAGACCGGGATGTCGAACCCACAGGGACTAAAAGTACTAGTATTAACTTTATTTTTATTATCTAGCTTGAAAATAAAGGGGATTTGTTTTAAACTAACTAAAATAAGAACACAACAGAGAGTAAACTGAGAATACTTTAGAAAACTGATTAATTAAGACAATACCCAAGGAAGAATCCACCTAGACTTCACTTGTTATTTAACTCTAAACTAGACGATTTATTCACTTGACTTGAATCGTAGAAATCCCTAATTTATGTTAATATCTTTTTCAAGACTAAGAACAACTAGCCCTAGGTTGATTAATTGAAATTTCTTTCTAATTAAAACCCCTAGCGTTGCATTAACTCGATAAATGGATTTCCCTATTGGATTTGACTCTAATCCGATAGATTTTCGTCGTCCTATCTCTAGGATTGCAATCAACTCCGCTTAATTATGTTGGATCTACTCTTAGACAGGGACTTTTTCTCCACTGAATAAGCACATTTGACTTGAATTAATATCCTGAAATATTAACACAAGAGTTAATAACACAATTAAGAACAAATCAAGTATTTATCATATAATTAAGAAAATAATAATAAGATTCGTCTTAGGTTTCATCCCCCTCAGGTATTTTGGGGATATAGTTCATAATTGTAAAAGAAAACATCTCAAAATTGGGAAAACAACAAAACATAAAGAAAACCCAAAAACTCCTGAAGGAAATTGAAGGGAGATCTTCAGTCTTGATGGAGATCCTGCTCCTGAGATGAATCAATCGGTGTTCTTTTAGTAATTCCTTGCTTTCTACTCCTTGTGTGTTTTTAATCCTCTCCTAGGGTGTTTAAATAGACTTTGGAATGCCCAAAATACCTAAAATTTAGCCTTTTCTGAGTAGAATTAAAACAGGATGTGATAGGGACACGGGCGTGTGGTCAGCTCGTGTGAAGGTGCCTAGGTCGTGTGCAATACTAATTTGATTACTTGTCGACACGGTCGTGACACACGGGGGTGTGGCCAGCCTGTGTGTCACACACAGGCATGGGTGTACTCGTGTGGAAGTGTTCAGGCCATGTTGAATTATGATTTTGGCCCATTTTGTCCATTTGTGGCCCTTTTCTCTCTCTTTTCGCTTTCCTATGCTTACCTAAGTATAGGACATAAAATTAAAGGATTAGGAACATACAATTCATTAAATTATAAAGTAAATCATCCAAAACTATGCTAAGTATGAGTTCAATGTTTCTTTTACAGTTTATCAGTGGTCCATATAGACAGTCACTTTTGTAGCTACAAGATAAGATCGAATCTTGTTGAAAGCAAATACAATAGCAAGTAACTCTTTTTCTGTTACCATGTAATTCAGTTGAGCTCCTGTTAGAGTCCGACTTGTGTAGTAGATTGGATGAAAAACTTTGTTCCTTTTCTGGCCCATGTTAGCTCCAATTGCGAAGTCACTTATGCCACATATCAGTTCAAATGGAAAATCCCAGTCTGGTGTGACGATTATGGGTGCCGTAACTAATCGGTTCTTCAAATCTTTGAATGCTCTTAAACATTCCTCATCAAACTTGAATGTCGTATCCTTTTCCAATAATTTGCACAAAGGTTTTGCAATTTTAGAGAAGTCTTTGATATACGATAAAAACTAGCGTGGCCCAAAAAACTCTTAACACCCTTTACAGATGTTGAAGGTGGGAGTTTCTCAATAACATCTACCTTTGCTTTGTCTGCCTCGATTCCATGTCTCAATATCCAATCCCTAGAACAATCCCTTCTTGTACCATGAAATGGCATTTTTCCCAGTTGAGTGCTAGGTTTGTTCTTCGCATCATCTGAGTTCCTTAGCTAGATTGGCTAAACAATCATCATAAGTGTCTCCAAATACTGAAAAGTCATCCATAAAAACTTCCAAATACTTCTCAACCATGTCAATAAATATTGACATCATACATCTTTGAAATGTAGCAGGTGCATTACATAAACCAAATGGCATGCGTCAAAATGCAAACGTACCGTAGGGGAATGTGAATGTCGTCTTGTGCTGATCTTTTGGTGCTACTGTAATCTGATTCAAGAACGGCAAAGGAAAGTGGTCTTTCCTAGTTGCCTTGTTCAGCTTCTAGTAATCTATGCATATTCTCCATCCTGTAACTATTCTAGTTGGTATCAACTAGTTATTCTCGTTCTCAACGACCATGATACCTCCTTTCTTCGGCACGCACTAGACCAGACTTACCCATGAACTGTCTAAGATGGGGTAAATTATACCCGCATCTAACCACTTGATAATTTCCTTCTCTAGTACATCTTTCATAGAGGGGCTCAGTCTTCATTGTCCATCGATCGTTCCTTTTTCACCATCTTCTAATATGATCTTGTGCATGCATACAAATGGACTAATACCACGAATATCGGCTATGGTCCATCTGATAGCCTTCTTGAATTGTTTCAAAACTATGATAAGTTTCTCTTCTTGTTCAGTAGTTAATTCTACTGAAACAATCACAAGCAGAGTAGAAGCGTTACCTAAATAAACATATTTTAAATTCAAAGGTAATACCTTGAGTTCTAACTCAGGTGGCTCCTCGATTGACGCTTTCAGCTGTGTGTAATCCCTTTTCTCTAATTCCAAAGATTCAAAACGAGATTGCAGATTAAATCCTTTTTGATTAACTTCTAGCAAAGCTAAGTATTCATCCTCCTCTTAATCATCTGGAGCGTCTGATGTCAGAATTCGTTCCAACGGATCTTCAACATAGTTGAGTTCCTTCTCTAGTATTAATTCCTCTAAATCGGATACTGTAGAACAATCATCAATTGTGTCAGGAAATCGCATTGACTTAAAAACATTAAATGTTACCTAATCATCCAGAACACGCATAGTCAGCTCGCTCTTCTGCACATCAATAAGAGTCCTTCCAGTTGCTAATAATGGTCTTCTTAGGATAATTGGAACTTCTTTGTCTGCTTTAGAGTCTAGAATTTCAAAGTCAGTAGGAAAGATAAATTTATCTACACGTACCAAAACATCCTCGATTTTTCTTTCTGGTTGTGCTAAGGATCGATCTGCTAGTTGAAGTGTAACCGTAGTAGGCCCAACTTCACCTATCTCTAACTTTCTAAATATTGATATAGGCATCAAGTTAATACTTGCACCTAAGTCACGTAATGCCTTACCACAATATGTTGCTCCAATATTGCACGGTATGGTAAAACATCCAGGATCCTAAAATAATTCTGAGTTATCGGTTTATCCCGAACCCCTTCTAAAGCATGTTTAAGGCCTCGTAGGCCATTGCAAGGGACAATGTGATTGTGTATGATTGGCAGATGAATATGAATGTTTAATATATGAAAAATGTATGTGATAAGTTGTGAACTGATTGTTAATACCTTGAAACCCTATTTCAGCGACGGATACAGGTTAGGGGTCTTACCTTTTATTGGTATCAGAGCTATAGTTTAGTCGATTCTAGGACTAATGTAGCGTGTGTGAGAGTTTAGCTAAACATGCCATATATAACCTATGATAGTGCGATGTTTTCTGACAATTTAAAATGTGTTTTCATATAGAAAATGGATCTCGATCGAGCTGTAGTTGATGATGTTCAGAGTAATGCGCCAACCTTCATTCATGGAGCCACATAGTCTGAATTGAGGCCTATTTCAGGTAGCCAAGGAGGAAAGGATAGAGAAGCCTTCTTTCAAATGATGAACGAGTAGTTTACCGAGTTCATTTGCACGAATTTGGCTGCTCAACAACCTCTACCCCTGCCTATTCCTCAACCAATCCCCATAGCTACTCAAGTTACTGATCTTATTTGATTAAACAAGCCGCTAAAAAGAATTCAGGGATAATGTTGATGAAGACCCTGAGAAAGCTGAATTCTGGCTTGAAAATACCATTCGAGTGTTTGATGAATTATCGTGTACACTCAATGAAAGCATTAAATGTGCTTTTTCACTTTTGAGAGACTTTACGTATCAATGGTGGAATACATTAACATCTGTAGTACTGAAGGAATGGGTGATGTAACACCCTAAACCCAGCCTAGACATTATGGCTGAATCTGGCGGTGTCACATTGAAGTGTTTTTCGAAAACATTTTTTAATTGAAAACCTGTTCAGTATTAGACCTCTTTGTGATATTAACAAAAAATTTGTTGATTATATTGGATTGTTAGTATACTTTAAAACTATGTTTGTTGCAGAAGCTTTTAAAATAAGTTGCGTAAATGTGGTGTCTTTGAAAAACAGTTATCTTTTGAAAAACCCGTCTTTCACCTACATCTAGCAGTTTATATCAAAGCAAGTAAAAATCCCAAAATTAAAGTTAAAACTTTAAAGAGGCCTTATTACATAAAATAAATACCCAAACCAAAATTATTGTAAATAACAAAGTCGAATGTAAAAGCAGGAGCAGTCGTGTGGCCACTTCCGAGTCCCTCACAGCACCAATCCATCAAAAACTTGGGGATTACCTGTACTGTAAAAACAGAAGGGGTGAGTTTATGAAAACTTAGTGTGTAATTCCCCAAACATACAAGCAACATGCAATAGAACAAACTGGGCCTAAGTCCTTCCACAGTAACAGTTTTAGTTGGGCCTTAGCCCATAAGAGTATCAATAATCAGTATGCATGATGTGCGTTATCCGAACCAACCCCGCACACTAACTCCGTCCAACCCATCACACCATATGGGGATAAAATCGACCCACCCAGCCCTACACACTAAGATTAGCACCGGTTGCGGTACTAAATAGTATTGCAGCAAAGCTGCCAGTAATATGTATGGCACAAAGCCATCAGTAGGTCTACAGTCATCTTGGGCGACCCGTGCAACCTTACCAATAATATGAATAGCACAAAGCCATCAGTGGGTCTACAGTCGTCTTGGGTGACCCGTGCCACCTTATCAGTAATATGAATGGTACAAAGCCATCAGTGGGTCCACAGTCTTCTTGGGCGACCTGTGCGACCTTACCAGTACAGTACACTTCCTCCAGAACAATAATTCCATCCCCATGCAACATGTCATGCATTGTATCATAATATCATACATGGATGCAACATACATATAACGTGGCATGCTCATATGCAGTTATACATAACATAAGGGCATAACAGTCATTTTACTTTTTAGGGGTATATCGATCATTTTACCTTATAGGGGCATAGTAGTCATTTTACCTTATAGGGGCATATTAGTCATTTTACCTTATAGGGGCATAATAGTCATTTACCTTATAGGAGTATATCGGTCATTTTACCTTATAGGAGCATAGCAGTCATTTTACCTTATAGTGGCATAACAGTCATTTTACCTCTAATGGGTATATCGGTCATTTTACCTTATAGGGGCATAGCAGTCATTTTACCTCTAAGGGTATATCAGGCATTTAATCAGTTTGGGGTTTAGGTATACTTATTGACCCAACAGTAGGTTTACAGTCGTCTTGGGTGACCTGTGCAACCCTAATAGACTAACAGTGAAAATGGGCCCAAAAGCCCATTATGTGGCCAAAGTGAGCCCACACGCCCGTGTGGCCCACGAAGCCTAAAAATGACCTTGCCCTTGTGAATAACACAGTCGGGTCAAATTTCTTCCACACTTCGTTGTGGTTTACCTGTGTGATTACACACCTTGTTTGAGAAAAGGCGCAGAAGTCACGAACACCCAACCTATATTCAATCAAATCATTCTGTCAGTCATTTAATCAATAAGGTTCATCACTATCTTAAACCCTTAACCCAAAATAATATTGATACTTGCCTTAACTGAACGAGTGTGACTTAGCTCACCTAAACCGCCGACCAAGATTATTTCACGATCTTTGGCGAAAACTACATTACAACCTACTCTTGTTAACTATTACCGTAAGCGTAAAATAACTTAAACCAAACGAATATATCTTACCAAAATGTAGAACTCAGAATAATGGATAGCAGTAATCAACCTACAAAGGCACACCTAAACCCGAAGTACGAGATGGCACAATCACCCCCTGGTAGTGTTGGCAGAGAAAAGAAGATGTATAAAGGAAACTTATTTCGATAGAAGAAAAGAAAGAGGAGAAAAACAAAACTGTGAAGCCAATAGAGATGGCAGTTTACCTTAATTGAATGCAGAGAAGGATTCGGCTACACGATAATTCGGCTCACAACATAGGAGGAAAACTTGAAGAAAGCCAAAACAAAATGGAGAAGGAGGAGAGATGGTGTATTCGGCTAAGGTAAAGAATGCCAAAAGAAAGGTAATTGCTTTAGACCCAAAGAAGAAGAGAGAAAGGCAGAAAAAGCATTCGGCTATAGAGGGAAGAAAATCTATAGACAAGCGAAAACCGAAGGCAACCAAAATCGAAAAGGTACCCCAAGTCCCTAACTAAAATTCGATAGCAAAAAGAAAAAAAGTAACAACAAAAAGCGATATCAAGAGAAAACCAAAATCTCAAAAAACAAAAGAAGCCGAAAATGAGGTAAGGGAAGTCGTCAATTGTACAAAACTCTAAAAGTGAATCAACAGTTGCCAGAAATCGAAAATGATGAGAACAACCTACCAAAGCCAAAATTTTGAGGAGTAGGAGTTCAAATTTGGCACTACTTTCCCACTCTAGCAACAGACACGGGTAGGGGTGTTACATTTTATTGGCATCAGAGCTACGGTTTAGTGATTCTAAGACTAACATTACTTGTTTGAGTCTAGCTATACATGCCATATTTTATACTATGATAGTGTTATGATTCATGACATTTGAAAACTGTGATTTCGTATAGTAAATGGATCCCAAACGAGCCGTAGCTAATGATGTTGAGAGTATAGCACCTGCTCCCGCACAAGGGACAATGCTAGTTGATTCTCAGCCGATCTTGAGTAGCCATGAGGGGGAGGCTAAACAAGCCTTCTATCAAATGATGAATGATTGGTTTACTCAGTATATCTGGACTAATCCGGCTATTTAACAACCCCCACCCCAAAATAATCCACCTCCAATACCTGTGGTACCTCCGATGATTGATCCGATGAGATTGAATAAACCCCCTGTTGATAAAATTAGAAAATATGGGGTCGAAGAGTTTAGGGCCACAGTCGATAATGATGCTGAGCGGGCTGAATTTTGGCTTGATAATACTATCTGTATATTCGATAAACTATCATGTACACCAGATGAGTGTTTGAAATGTGCCATATCTTTGTTACGCAATTCTACCTATCATTGGTGGAACACTTTAGTTTCGGTTGTGCCGAATGTAACAACCCGATTTTGACCCTATTCAGAATAGTGGTTTCAGGACCAGAATCTGAGTTAAAAAAATATGTTAAATTTATTTTTGCTGTTTAAAATGTGTGAATTTGTGTGTGCTAAAATTTTGTTTAAAAATTTTATCGTTTGGATGCTCGATTTAATAAAAAGGGCTTGATCGCGTAAGGTGAAAATTTGGTAGTTAATTGTGTAAGTGCTAAATTGAATGCGTCTTTCTAATATGAAGTGTTATTAATGCAAATAGACCATAATTATTGATGATGAACTGCTATGGCCTTGTTTTATAATGAGTTGTCATTATTTAATTAAAGGTTAGTTATGTAATTAAGCTAATATTATATGTTATAATAATATAAAACATGAAAAAGGTTTTGCATGTTCATCTTAAGGCAACCGAAACTAAAAGAAAAGGGAAAGAAATAAAGCTTTTGTTCATTCGGCCAAGGTTTTGCTTGATTAAGGTATGTAACTAGCTCGGTTTTTGTTAATTTTTACGTTTTTGAGATCGTTGCTTCGAATACTATTAGACCCATGCTTGAATTTCTGATTTTGATGAATATTTTGAGTTATGCCATTGATGAATTTTTTTTGTGATGTTAAATGATGAATAATGTAATGCCTTAATTTTTGAGATTTTTGGGATTTTGTGTAAACTTAATTTTTGCTTATCTGGATGTGCTAATTTATGTTTTGAGTGTGTTAGTGGGCCTTTAGAAGGCCCAAGTTTAAGTTAAAAACCTGGTAGAATTTTAGAATTTTAGACCTAAGGGAGAAGGGGCTTTGACTAAGTGGGCTTTTAAGAAAATGTTGACAAATTAAGACACAAGTAAGCTTGTGTTAAAGTGGCAAGGTGGCGCCATTTAAGACACAAGAGAGTGGCGTGTGAAAGCTATGCAAGAGCTAAGGTTCAAGTCTCATGGTAAGCAATGTGGTGTTTTATTTTTAATGCATGTGCAAGGCATGTGGTGGACTCCAAGTGAAACTTTGTTGGGAAGAGTTTAAGGTGATCATGGGATTGAATCAAGGAGGGATAAGGGGAGAAATTTTAGGAATTTTGAATGGTAAGGGAGTGATGTGTAACATCCCAAAATAGGGCCTAATCGGAATAGTGGTTTTTTAACCACAAATTTGAGATAGAAATAATTATTTTAAAATTATTTTGAGGTTTATATTATGATTTCATGATAGTGTGAAAATTTCGTGAAGAAATTCCATGCGTAAAGTGCTTAATTTGAAATTAGGGACTAAATCGAATAAGTTGCAAAATTTGCAGTTTAGAAGTTTTTATTATGAAATTGCTTTGGAATATTAATTAGGAGGTTTTAAATAGCAATTTGATCAATTTCTAAGTTCATGGACAAAAATTGGACATGGGTGGAATTTTTGAAAGTTTAGTAAGGAAGGGCATTTTAGTCATTTGGTTATTAACATGAATTAAAAAGGAAAAAGATGACAAAATTTTATCATCTTCTTCATTTCCTTGGCCGAATATCACCTCTCTCCATAGCTAGGGTTTCTTCAACTTTCAAGCTTCATAGTAAGTGATTCTAAGCCCCGTTTTTATTTATTTTTATATTTTTGGAATCCCGGTAGCTCGATAAAGTTTATGCTAGCAATAATTTAAGTTAGGGTTCATATTTGGAAAAATACCCATAGGTGAAATTTGTGTATTTTGATTTTTTATGATAGAATATGAGGTTTTAGATTATGTTAGACAACTTGTGCTACTCGGTTTTAGGTAAAAACGAGTAAAATGGCTTAATAGGTAAAAATACCTATTATACATAAGTGTATGTTATGGTAGGAATTTGAAGATGTTGTTGGTAAATAAATGCTCAGCATGTCTTAAAATACAAGAATTTGTGATAAATTTTGATTTCCGAGCCTTGGGGCAAAAGTGTAAATATGCAAAGTTTAGGGGCAAAAATGTAATTTTGCCAAAGTTTGAGTAAAGGACTGTTTTGATAAATGTGAATATTAAAGAAGTTAAATTTGCTATTATAGATCAAGAAGAGCAAAATTCGTGAGTAGATCGGGGAAAGGAAAAAGTAAAGGACTAAATTATAAAGTTTAGTCACATTTTGTATTGAGGTAAGTTTACGGTAAATAAATGCAATATTCCTTTATTTTACATTAATATTGTCAATTTCTAGCATTTATATATTTATTTTATGAAAATATTCAAAGTTGAATTAAAGGCGATGTGACAGAGAAAAAGCATTAGAAAGCCCCGTTTGAACCTTAGGAATGTTAGGATACGAAATGTCATGACATTTGGGGTTAACAGGACAGGACAGGACAGGACAGGAATGAGCCATGTAAGTCCATATCAGATATATGGCTTTGGAGACAGGAATGAGCCATGTAAGTCCATATCAGATATATGGCTTTGGAGACAGGAATGAGCCATGTAAGTTCATATCAGATATATGGCTTTGGAGACAGGAATGAGCCATGTAAGTCCATATCAGATATATGGCTCTGGAGACAGGAATAATTCATGTAAGTCCATGTCAAGGACATGGCATTGGCAGGATATTGTTAGACATGAAAGACCTTAGTATCCTTAGTATTCCGAGCGGTTCAACGGGCCATTGTACAAGTTAAATTATAGTGGATTATCAGCAAAGGAAAGGTAGATTGTATTTATGAATAATGAAAGGTCAGGTAAGAAAGAAGGTAAGTGAATAAAGAAGAAGGTAGAAAATGAGATGTAAAGAAAGTTTATGATGCTAAGTGACATTATGCATAATTATTCATTGTGTTGAATGTTGTGATTTATTTGCTTGTAAAGTTACTTAGCCTAGTGCTTACTCTCTTTATTTCCTTCTTCTTATAGTTCTTGCCAAGCCACTTGGGGATCGAAGGAAACGTCGGAGATCCGATCACACTATCGAAGGAATCACTTTGGTATAGTTAGACGTTTCGTTTCGTGTATGGCATGTATAGGAACTTGGCTTCTTTTGATATGATATGATTAATGAATGATGTGTAAATACTTGCTAGTGATTAGCTAATATAATTGTTGATGATATATATGTTTAATAGTATGTATGATTGAGTGGTAACTATTACATGGAAATTAAGGAAAATGTGAAAGTAGCTTAAAAATAGATTCAAGCAGCAGAAATAACGTGACTTTGAAAAATCACTAAAAATAGTAGAAACATGGTTTGATGGTGGATAATATATGAAATTAAAGCTTATTGTGTCTATTTTCATATGGAATAAGCAAAATAGGTAAAGGTATTGTATTTTATGAGATATCTGAGTTTTAGTGAAACAGGGCCAGAGCGATTTCTCCATAAATCGTACAAAAATAATTAGGTGATATGTTCAGAATCCTTATTGAGTCTAGTTTTAATATAAACAAACGGCACAGTCATATGAATTTTTTTACAGGGAGAAAAGTGGTTCGTAGTAAGTAGAGGTCGGTGCAGTTGAGTTATGAAACAGGGGTAACTTTAACTAATAAACTGTACTAATTGGCCTAGCCAAAATTTCTAGAAAAAAATTAGTAGATAGATATATGAACCTAGTTTCAGGGAAAATTTACGGATCTTAATTTCGAGTTTCAGAACTCAAGATATGAATTTTTAAGCAACTATGACGCAGAATGGTAGCAAATTTCGAGAAGCTTAAATAAACGTTTTAAGGTTGCTTAAGTAATAGATTAAGTTTAGTAGTGCCTCGTGCTCGATTCCGGCGACGGTCTCGGGTAAGGGGTGTTACATGATGGCCGAATAGGGGTCTCTTGGGGAGCAAATCGTCTAGGGTCCCTAGAGATAGCATTTTCGGCATTTGAGGTTAGCGTGTCTGATTTCTTTTGGTTGCTGAGCAATCGGGATTCTCATTTTTGGTCTTGTCTAGTGTCGAATAAAGTAGAGTAAGAGGGTGCATTCGGGTTCTTTTCCTACCCTCTTTCTCTTCTCTACTCTTGCATCAAAAGCCGAAAGTCTTAGACCTCAAAAAATCTCCTTGCCGATTTCTCATTCTTGACCAAACCCTCTCATCCCCTTTTCTTCCAAAGTCGAACCTATCATCTCCTTCCTCTTCTCTTTTACTTTTCTTCTTTCATCTTCTTCTTTTTCTCCACCAATTGAATCAACCCCTCTCCAACCTTGATAGCCGATTACTCTTAAAAGTCAGAATCCTGAAACTTGAGCCTTCTCCTTTGTCGACATACTCAAAGAGCTGAAACTCAGAGAATCATTCTTCTCATTCTTTTCTCTTTAAAAGCCGAAAGACTCGAAGTCATTAATGTCCTTTTGACCGAATGTTGTTTTTAGCCAAACCCTCTCATTCATTTGCAAACATTTACCCTCTAGCCGAATACTAGAGACATCTTTTTTACCTTCAGGTTTTGGGGCTAGATCTATATTAGTTTGGACTGGGGACTCTTCTTTGGCAAATAGAGCATTGGTAAGTACTCAAAACCCCTTTCATTCGTTAACTCGTGATTCAAGAAAAGCTTGAAACCCCTAAACTCCTTAGGGTGGCTATCGATTATGGCTAAGGTTAATATTAGTCTTTTTATTCGGTTCTTATGTGTATTAGTTCACGAAAGGGGTGATCCAGTAAGGAGCAGTGGAGGCTAAGGACGTGGAAGCGAGCTAGATCTAGATCTAGTGGTAGATCTCGGTAAGGGTAAGTGATATCAGCTTTGGGTATGGATGGCTGAATATGGTGATATTTGTGATATCGGTTATGTTGGTTATCATTGGATCATAGTTAAATATCATAGTGGACTGTTGTAGGTTAATCGCGTGGGGAATCTCATCGTAGTATATCGCAAATCAGGTGTGTAATCAACACCCACTAGTAGAGTAGGTCGGCAAAAGCCAAAAAGCCAAAATGCGGAAATTCTGGCATTTCGAGGGCTTGCGAGCATGCGAGCGCTCGTGGGTCGATTGAATCGGTAAAATCTGTAATAGTAAATGGTAAGGGTGATGTGTACGCGATTTCGTGCACACTGGTGGTTTTGGGCCTCGGAGGGCTGAATTTGGGCCCAATGGGCTTACGAGCCCATATGGGTGAAAATGAGTGGTAAGTTTAATCTAGTACTTGGACTATTAATTTTGCTAAAACAGGTGTGAAATATGGGCCCCCTTAAGGGTGGAAAATTATTGTTTTTCCCCTAGGTGCTGAAAGACCATTTTACCCCTAGGGCTAAGTTGACTGAATTGCATGCTAAATTAAATCTGTTCACTGTATGCCATGTCATTATGTACACTGTTGCATGGGATTGGGTTTTGATGGAGGAAGTGTTAAGTGGCAATGCCACGTTTACTGTTAGAGGCTTTGCCTCGTTTTACTGTTAGTGGCTTGGCCAAGTTATCCGATTAAGCAGTTAAGCTGCGATTGTGGTGTGTAGGGCTGGGTGGGTTGAGTTATTCCATACATGGTGTGTAGGGCTGGTACGGGTGGTGTGTAGGGTTGGATTGGGCTGGGTCTTGCATTCATGCATAAATACTGTTCTGTTACTGTAATGGGCCTAAGGCCACACTGATTTATGAATAGGGCTAAGGCCCAGTTAATACTGTATCTGGATAGGGCTTAGGCCCAATTAAGCTTGTACTGATCTGGACTCTGGTTGGGTTTAGCTTACACACCGAGTTTTCACAAACTCACCCCTTCCTTTCATCTATGCAGGTGAGCCCCAACCTTAGAGGACTTGGAGCTAGTGGGATTCGGAGTGGCCACGAGGACTGCTTTCTGGTTTTAAAAAAAATTACTTTTAAGTTACTTATTTTATTATTTCATAGTTTTTGGGTTTTCAATTTGTAATAAGGCCGCTCATTAATTATTTCGTTTTGGGGATTTATTTATTTAATTATTACTTGTTTAAAAATTGATAAACTAAACCTGCGCGGAATTTTAATTTAAAATTACTCAATGTTTTCAAAACACATCATACATTACAACTGGATCACCTAATAACAAGATAAGACCTTCTAAAGAAATAAACACCAATTGATAGTGGATAGGATTTTCACTAAATATCCTGTTATTTTCCCCAATACTATTAAAATGATTTTGCTAAACTTGTTAATAAAAGAACGAGGTGTCATTCATCGTTCATGTGACACACCAGATTTGGCCATAACGTCTGGGCCGGGTTTGGGGTGTTACAAATAATGAAAGATATGTTTTGGATTAATATGTTTTGTATTGGAATTTTTGATGAATTTGAGTAATTAGGGCTAAATTGCAAAAATAATAAATTGAGGGACCAAAATGTGAAATAAATGAAATGTATGGACTTGTATGAGCATAAGGAAGATTCGATCTAAGCGTGGTGTGTGCTAATTTTGCATGTTTTGTGTTTTATGCAATTTGGACTAAAGTGTAAAAAGTGTAAAATGTCAGGGGTAAAATGGTAATTTGTATATTTATGTGTTTTTGGGCTAAGTTGAACGGAGTTATGTTTAAATGAGTTTAATTTGAATATGTTTAGATCAAGAATTAAAGAAATCGAATTTAGATCGGGGGAAAACCAAAGTCATTGAATAATCGTCCCGTTCTAGTTTTCGTTGCTTGAGGTAAGTTTATAAGCAAATATGTGTTGTTAACTAGTTGTGATTTTGTTGATGTTAGCTTAAAGATTTGTGAGAAAGGGATGCGATGCTTATCTTTCTTATGTACTTGATACAAAAGCATTCGAATTAAAGATTGAATCAGTGTTAGTTATGTGTGAGTACGAAGATGTGTTTCCTAAAGAGTTACCAGGATTACCATGTGACAGCTCGAATTAGGGCCTAAATAGAATAGTGGTTTTGAAACCATGAATCTGTGGTTAAAATATTATTTCGATTTATTTTTTTATGTTTGTTGGGTGATTGAATGTTTGTGTGAAATTTTGATTGAGAAATTTTGTTGTTTGGATGTCCAATTTGATAAATTGGACTAAATTGCAATTGGTGAAAAATATGTGTTTTAATCCATAAAGGTACTTGATTGAAATGGGTTTCTAAATTAGAGGTCTTTATGTGGTAATTAGACCATTTTAACTTAGTTTGGACAAAAATGCCCAAGGAAGGATAAAATACCAAAAGGGTTAATGAAGGGTATTTTCGTCATTTAGCTAATAAAGTAATAAAAAGGGAAAATAAGCCAAAATTTAGTCCATCTTTCTTCCTCCTCGGCCGAAACTTTGAAGGTCTCCATAGCTAGGGTTTCTTTCTTTTTCAAGCTTAATTGTAAGTATCTCCTAGCCCCGTTTTTTATGCTTTCCGTATTTTTGAAATCCTTGTAACTTGGTCTAGCTATTTCTACCATTATTTCAAGCTAGGGTTCATGTTTAAAATTTTACCCATGGATGACATACATGTATTTTGATGTCTAGTGGTAGAATATGAAAGTTTGAGGTATGGTGAAGAACTTTTACTAGATGATTTTTGGAGAAATTGATGAAAAGGACTTGTTTTTAAAAGATGAAATAATGTGGGTATAAAATGTAAAATAGTGGAAACTGTGGGCTGCTATAGAAAGAATATGAATCGGCTAGGCTTGGATGTATGAAAAATAAACACATTTCAATTTTCGAGCCTAGAGACTAAAGTGTAAAAATTGAGAAAGTTAGGGGCTAAATTGCAAAAAATTGCCGTAGGATAACTTTAGACTAAATTGAGTAATGTGTGTACTAAACGAGCTAAATGTGTCATTATAGATCAAGAAGAACATGGAATCGACCTTGACCGGGCCAAAGGCAAGGTTTTGGACTAAATTGCAAATTGTCATATTTTGTATCGAGGTAAGTTTATATGTAAATGATACTTCCTTTTCATTTATATCTTTATGTGATGATGTCTTATGTGAACTGTGGGTGAACATTACTAATATATGTTAGCATGATGAAAAGCGAGTAAATTCTCAGATGAACATTTGGAATAAAAAAGGGTATTGATGAATCCTGTGAATTTGTTATTAATGGTGGGTACGATACCACTGATCATTTGTTAGTAATGGTGGGCTGTGTACGATACCACTGATCATTTGTTAGTAATGGTGGGCTGTGTGCAATACCACCAAGTAATTGATATTAATGGTGGGCTGTGTGCGATACCACCGAGTAATTGATATTAATGGTGGGCAGTGTGCGATACCACCAAGTAATTGATATTAATGATGGGCTGTGTGCAAAACCATCGTGTATCCATTATCAATTCTGAAGTGTTCATCGGGAAAGTTAATTAAGTAACATTTTACGTGATGACATAGTAAAAAGTGCAGCATTATAAGTGCATGTATTTGTGAGCAATGTTTATGATATGAGTGCGAATTTGGTAAAGTGTGAAATGAGTAAGTTCATTTGTAAGGGCTTGAATTGTTCATGCTTAGTATGTTATGTTATTGATTGATGAGTTATAGTATGATGTTTATTGTTTGCATATAGACTTACTAAGCTTAAAGCTTACCCCATTTTCTTTTCCCTTGTTCTATAGTGTCACCAAGTCAGCTCAGGATACGGATATTGTCAGAGGATCACCCACACTATTAACACTTTTTGGTATAGTAAAATGAATCTTTTGAATTATGGCATGTATAGGACTTGGTCATTTTGTAAGTGTCATAATTGGTTGGCTAAATTTGTAAGCCTTACTTAATTGGTACTACATTTTGTATAAGACCATGAGATGTGGCTAATATTGATTGTGTTATAAGTATATGATGAGGTATTTCATGAATGAGTTTTTTTGCCTTTGTGGAATATATGATAGTATGAAATTGGTGTGTGGAAAATGTGATGAGTAAATGGTTGTGTATATGCATGATGGTTGGGAATGAGTTTGAGATGAGATTGAGGTGGGAATGTGTGGATTTTGGGATATTTTGATGTGGGTTTATTACTTGTGAAGTGTTGTTGAAATTGGTATGGATGTGATTGAGTTTCAGGGTGGCAAAAGGCTTGGTAAATAGCCTTATAATTGTCCACACGGGTAGACACACGGGCGTCTGTCTAGGCCGTGTGTGACACAGGGTCTGCCCTATGGGCGTGTAGTCTGACCGTGTGTCCCCTGCATGCAATTTGTGAAAAACTGAGTATGTTGCACGGGCTAACACACAGGTGTGTGTCTTGGTCGTGTGCCTGTTTGTCTGCCCGTGTGACCTAAAATGCATGCTAACATCATAAGCAAAATACCCAGGTTTTTGCACATGGGCAGAGACACGGGCATGTGTCTCGGCCGTGTAAAGGGCACGGCCTAGGACAAGGGTGTGTGCTCGGCCATGTGAAAACCCCTGTAGGTTTGAAATGAAAAATAATTCTACACGGGTTGAGGACATGAGCGTGTGCGACTACACGGCCTACCCACATGGGTGTGTCCCTGTATCACACAGGCGTGTGCCCTGTTTTGCATGACATTTTCTAAAATTTTCTAAATTTCTCGGTTTAGTCTCTGACTACTCCCAAGGTATGTTTTGGGCCTCGTAGGCCCATTTTAGGGACTAAATGGCATAAAATGAAAAAGTTTTAAATCGAAATGAAAATTTTATGGCTCGGTATGGTGTGACTGCATGTGGGATTGTTTGGTAATGCTTTATATCCTGTGCCGGTATTGAACACAGGTAAGGGGTGTTACATTTTAGTGGTATCAAAGCTATGATTTAGTCGGTTCTCAGACTACTATAGCGTGTTTACGAGTCTCGCTATACATGCCATAAATATATTGTGATAGTGTGGTGACTCCTGACAATTCTAAATTGTGTTTTGCTTTTATATAGTAAATGGATCCCGATCGAGCTAGGGCTGATGCTGCTGCGAGTAATGCGCTGGCTCCTGTACAAGGGACAACGCTAGTAGAAAGTAGACATGAGACCTTGAGTCAAGGAGATGAAGCTCGGGAAGCCTTTCTCCATATGATGAACAACTGATATACTGAGTTTATTTGAGCAAATCTTAATGCTCAACCTCCTCCACCCCTCTTATACC